>CM068585.1:36280119-37480119 GCA_035048485.1 Pteria penguin | reverse complement strand
TGTGTGTGTGTGTGTGTGTGTGTGTGTGTGTGTGTGTGTGTGTGTGTGTGTGTGTGTGTGTGTGTGTGTGTGTGTGTGTGTGTGAATGCAACAACACAATGTATCACTGACGGGATGTATGACCCCCATTCTTTAGAATTCCTATTTCACACAAGGTGCCCATGTGGTTGGAAGTTGATATGGAATGTATCAAAATATATTCAATATTCGAGCAAATGCATGTATACGTTTATCGTACATTAGGTCTTAGAATATTCCTCGATACGAATAACATGTTTGATTATGAGCTTATTTTACGTTTTTCTCTGTGTTTCAACAGATCAAAAACCATATTCTATTAGTTTTCGTGAATAAAAACATTGGAAGCATGTTCTCTGCCTTGCCGAAAAAAGAAATGTCCCTTGCTTTATTCAGGTTAATTTTGCTACAAATAATGATTGAGAGAGAGACTTGGCCAATTGTATTGCACTGGAGTCCCAATTTTTAAGCCCAGATTTCGATTTCCGTTATCAGAAAAAAATGGGTGGAAATGTTATTTTCTGCACCATTAGTCATTCGGAAAAAAAACTATAAAACTCTTGCGACTTTAACTTTTTTCTACCGCACCGTTGCTTTTTTTCCTACTAGTATTCCTTCATGTAAGTCATTGTTGTTGTTTTCTACCGTGAATATCCACGCCTAATCGCCTTGTTTGGAGAATTCAAACTAGCCAAATTTAATTTGACTCAATTAGCTTTATTCTACAAAAACATTGAGGGATTTTAGTTTTAAATTTTGCAATTTACATAAAGCTTATAATTATGCAATACAGGAAGAATAAGATATTATCGTACCTTATTCTTTTCATGCTATAGTTTTCCAGTCTTGGACCAGGTACCTTTAATTTATATTGAAGTAAAATGTTACGGTATCTAGAGACTGCACCATCTATGTTCTTTGTAAACATGTATTTCATTTTCTAAATGCTGTTTCATAAGCGTTATTATACCCTCGATCCCATGTTGTATGATGCGGCGCCCATATGCTTATTTAGCATAATCATTTTAAATATTCAGTGTTGAACAATTCTATTGATCTTTATGACAACATAGTAAACAATTATACATCCCGGGGACCTTGTGTCATCCAACATATTACGTTGTTATAAATGTCACATTTCCTAATGTGCAGCTATTATTTCACATAGTTCTACATTCACCTCATATGGAGTCTGCATATTTTGGTATGATTGGTGGATGAAATAATCAAACAAGATATGCGAACTACGCAGAAAGGTTGAGGCACTCCACGACGTGATTGACATTATATAGTCTATATTGAAAACCGCATAAGAAATAGAACAAATTATTTCTGCAAAAATGGTAAAAATGCAAATTGTTTATCAAGTTTATTTTTTCACACATTTAAATTTTATCCCTAGTTGTTTGCAATCGCGTGACTGCTATATATGGAACATGTAGTATTAACAACAAACATTCAACAAGTGCAAGGGCATATTGCCCAGTTTGGTAATAAAATTTTGTTGTTAATTATAAATGGAAATTTATCAAAACATTTATAGCTGTGCCCAACTCCTAAGAAAGAAAAAGAGGAGTTACTGACTCAGTTATATGGCAGAAGTCACTATGGAGCTATACAATACATGAATATCAATAAAATACTAGCACATAAAATACATTACAAAAATATTTGATTGTAGTGCAATTACGATACCGACTTAGGGCGGTCATTTAATATGACAAAAGCCAAACAAATGGTTTACGGGCCCACCTTCCCACTCACTGTAACAGCAGAACAATCAAAGGACGTACATTTAAGAGGCGTAATTGCGTATAAATAGTGCGATGGAATTGTTGAATGGTGTAGTCTTATAAGACATTGTCTAATTAAATTGAAATTCAGTTGAAATTTTATTATCTAAAAGTTAGGCCCAGCAAGACGCATTTCAAATAGATATAGAACAGTCTTTATGTAAAATTACACAACAAATAGAGTGGAGGAAAAGTAGCACTACAGCGTTTTTCTTGGCATGTTGATTGTTGCAGTGTCTCCCGCTTCATATAATGCACTGGGCCATAGTGACGTCAAAATGACGTCGTGTTATATTTTGGCGGGTTTTCTGCAATATTATAAAATTGTGCATTGCCTTAACCCAGCTGCGTACTCTCAGCTGGTCTCACCTGTTATTATTATAGTTCATGAATAGCGCATGATAGTGAGGATAACAGTGAAAAACACAAAGCACACCTGTGTGTTTGAGATAAGCTGTCGAAATGTGCATATGGTGCACCAAATTAATTTCTGATATTTATTATTATATTATTTTTTATCCTATATAACTTGTTAAGGTTTTTATCATTTGTTATTTTAGGTTATGTACAAATTGTTAGTTACAGTTGTGCCGATGAAAACGTCGATTGATGCACCTGCCGGCTTGTGCTTCATTAAAATGCCATAAAAGCAAATGTCCAATGCAATATGGAGTAGTTAACATTTCCGCTTTTGTTCTTTTTATTTATTTTTTTCTTTCACTGTATATATTAAACAATAAATTTGTAGTCTTCCTTAATATTTATTCTACATGCCCCATTTTGTAATTATGCTATCATTCGCAGAATAAAAAAAGGATGTTTGCTGCTTAAAAATAATAGTTATATATGGGATCATTATATATTAGTACTGTATTTTATTCATAGCTGTTTTGACACGTATACAAGACAAAAGCAAAGAAGTCATAAATTGACATGTCAGATACAGAATAGAAGTGATGAAGTTCTTGAATGATCTGTTTACTTTGTTTAAAAAATATATTAATAAAATAAAAGTTTGAAAATTAATTCTCACACTAGGATGTCTTTGAGATCTCAACATGACCATACTAATTTCTATTTAACATTCAAACACTAAATGTGTATCACCACTATATCTTTGTGTTCGTTTGTTAATCCTTATTTCTTTCATATTCCGGGTAGGAATGAAAGAATAATATGTAGATGAACATTTCTATACGGCGTATTCTTGTGACAGTTTACCTTTTTTAAAACAAGGTACACATCAAATTTATGTTTTATCGTTTTGGCGAGAAAAAAAAACGTTCGAAAAAACCTCACCCTACTATTTATTCAGGGAGATTGTGTGAAAAAAATTGTAATTTTAAAAATGAAAACCTCACGTTTGTTATGATTTTACACATCCATAAAATCATACATGTTGTAAGAAAGCATGATACACTCAGGCATTACTACCCAAATGGAAAAGGACAATTATACAGGAAGTAGATATTTACTCTTCCTGGGCGCTTGATTCCATCAATAACGATCTTCATATCTATCTACATGTGAACTACCATTGACTTACTAAGCATTTGTCTTTTAATGCTATTGAAATTTATTACCGCTGGGATTTTCATCTCGTTAGGAATTACCTGCATTTGGACTGTTGGTTAAATACCAGACGTGGATATGAAAATGAATGGTGCGGAATATAAAGAGAAAAATATTTAAAAAAAACCCCATACATTATTTTTCTATGACTGATAACAAGACTGCATAATTAGAAATCATATTTTATATACTGAAAACTAATGTAAGATGAAAGGTTCTTTATAACCCCTTGATTACGATAATACGTTAAATCGTCGACAGTTTTTAAGTTATACGAAACTGGTAAAAGGGGGACACCCTCCTGTTATATATTGTTTATCCGACTACGGCTTTAGAGCGGCAATATTAAACAGTATTTACTTGGCAATTTCATAAATTTCCTGATGTGGTAAATCATTCTAAAACTAAGAGGTTTATCCCTCATGCATAGTTCAGTCCTTAGATGAATTCTATGGGTCACTTTCCGGTCACATTTAATTCTCCTCTTGAAAGATTTATATCTTATTAGTATTCCAATCATTCTGCTATGAGCATAACTGAAGAGGCCTAAAGTTGTCGGATTGTCCATCTGGTGCACAAAATTATATGATAAATGTGTTCTAATATTTATTAATATGGCCAAAGGAGCTCGAGATAAAAGATACAACTCAGTAGCAACATACCTTCCTCTCCCAAATATAGCGTCTACATTTCACAATATATACGCTATGCCAGGGCATTTTTTAAATACGAAAATATCGTCCTGAAAGCGAGGCTTTCAGCTACGAAACTACTCTCACAAGGATATATTGAGGAACGTTTGATATTGTCACTGAAGAAGTTCTGTGGTCGATATACATGTTGGGATCTAGTGCAATTTCAAAACCGATATTTAGGGACTTGACCATACAAACTAACCATCTTCACTTTTTTGACTATACTTGATTTGACATAACACGCATATATACAGACATTTGTTCACGTGCATTTCCGAAGCCGGAATTTCAGTTAAAGAACATTTTATACCTTGAATAGGAAAATTTGGTTTCGCGTTTTTGTCTCCTTTATGTGTTCATACGTGTATAATTATGTTTTACTTCCTCGACTTGATAAGTTGTTGCAAAATTTTGCGTTGGTGTTCAATGCAACCAGGGGACGCTTACTCCTTCCGGACACCTGGTCTCACCGATTTTAATGGGGTTCGCGTTTGTCCGAGTATGACACTACACGCGATATTGTCCCTTCATTCCATGGACTATGAGATATGGTTTACACTTCGGTACTTCTACGTTTCACTAATAAAGTATTTAATAATTATCAACCACAAAATTGTATCTGTAACATTTAACAGAAACAAGACTCGATATCCACGAATAGTCCTTTCATATCATGAAAATTCAGAGCCAAACTGTATGACAAACAGAATAACATGTAATCTGAAATTAGGGCTTTGCATAAATTTACTAGAATCAATGAGATGACTGCATAATACTATCACAAAATTAGACTTTAATAAAGTTATTAGAAATACATGTAGATAAATAAAAAGACGAGTAAAGTAATGAAGTAAGTAAATAAATAATTGAAATTTTAAAAATCTCTCAGAAGAAAAAGAAAAACAAACATACGGGGGGAATTCAAATTACTAAAAAGAAAATACAGCTAAACTAATAACGGAATGGCAATATCTGTACAGGCAACAGTAAATGGGGGATGGTGATAAAAAGGAAACACTATAAAAGAAATTAAAACAAATATGTCATTGCAAAAGGAGATTGATATCGCTTCAACAAATTTTCCTTATATATCACGACAACAAAGTGGCACAAAGCGAGACTAGAATATTATTTCAAATATGTTAAATGACATTATAGACAAAGTATCAAAAGAAGATCAAGGCCATCAACATTTATCTTTCTAAAAATTTCATCTTCTAATATGTCAGTTTCTATAAAAGTTACAAGTAATAAAACACATTTTGTATTTCCGTAAAGGAAACAGCCAATAAAATGCATAATTTTCGATTTTGTAGATTCGATTTACTTTCTTAATCAAAATTTGACACATGTAAATCATTTAGATAAAATCATTAAACTAATTGAATATAAAAAAAATCAAAGAATTATATAAGTGTACTAGGTGATATTTTGATTTAAATATAATTCTGTGTTATCATTGTAACATACCTATATTGTTTCTATTTAAACATCATACAAGTAAAATATATCAATGTTTACAAAGGGTTATGTTATTATTCAATGTAAGAAATTTTACATAAATTTGTTCATAAATTTTCAATGTTCTGCAACATCCTCAAGCAAATTAATTAATTGCACTTTCAAAAGATGACAATCACATGATTGCATATGGCATTGTTAATGACATACCTCGATTATATATATATATATATATATTGCCGTAAAACTATACATATTTCATGAGAAAAACTTCTCAAATACGATACTTCCTACATATTTGACACTGTTATACATGAAAACACTATATATTGACAACATGTGGGTATCTTATACCCTCGTATTTGTGGTACTAAAATCTCTTGAGTGGCAGATATGAAAACATGTCAATACAGTCTGTAAAAGGTTTCTCCACCTGTATCAAAATCAAATAATTTCTGACCATTGCTTGGCAAGGACTAGTGTTCGACTAGAATTTTCCATAAGGATATCATAATGTTTATTTGCAAATCAACATCACATTGTATAAAGAACCTTCAATCAACAACAGGTGAGTCAGAAAAGACATCTCGAACAGTCCTTCCACTTCCTTCATCTACGACTTCAACAATAAGTTCCGAATATGTCAAAGCCATTTTGATTGTAATGGGAGCTTTTTCCTCACGAGTCGATACCAGTGTGATGGTCATTTTGCCGAGATAATGACACGTAGTTTCAGTTGTGTACAGGCTAGAAGTAACCGTAGATAAGAAAACTGGCACTACCAGATGGCGCTGTTCCTTTCTATTAATGTACAAGGACGTAGGGTTTAGGAATTCTCCAATCCTGACTTTTTGTCCTGCTGCGACATGTTTTTGAAAAATATCGCTGCATAGAGGTATGCCCAAGGCATGGAATTTCTTTTCATCAAGGTGGACTTTTTTGTCAAAGGGAAGAGCCATGCCTATTCCATATGTATACTTTGCATTCATGTACATAATAGGTGCCATGCAGTGTCCAAACAATACACCACCCTTCATTACCGCTAAATCAGGCTCACTCGGCATCAGTATTGTCATATCAGGAAATTTCATTCTTACTGCATTCTGGACAAGTGGTGAAAGTGCAAATCCTCCGACTAACACAATAGTTTTAGCATCCTTGCTGTCTTTCGTATACATTACTTTCAGTAACGAACTCGATATCTGTTCAAGACTTTGCGCATAAAATCCTCTCACAACATCTGGTTCCATTTGTAACATCTCTCCATTCATTTTGACTAGATAGCCATATTCCGACTCTTCTATTTTCATTTGTAAAGGTTGCTTCATATTAACTTCGTATATTTTGCGCAATACTGAGGGCATCTTCAGTGCTAAAGGGTCCTGCGATCTTGTATCAAATGTCCGCTTCTTAATCTCAAAGTCTTTGTGCAAGGTTGACAAATCGGATTTGAATGTAGTTGCAAACTTCTCCATGACGTCCTTGTGTGTAATTGATATTAAAAACTCCACAAGCGCTGCATCGACAGTAATTCCGCCGTTTAGGAAGCCATGATTTGCCGTGATGACGTGGAGTTGAAAATCATCTTTAAGATGTAGGATTGTAGAGTCAATACTTCCACCTAGAAAATAAATATTTGTATTCTCTGACAACGTTTGTTGTTTTTGAGAAGAAAAAAATTCATTTATAACATACATACATACAAATGCATACACACATTTCTTCCAAAGACTTTAGACTTTCAATAATGTATCACTTGTCCTGATCATTGTTACTAACAAACCTAGCTCAATACTCTCATTTGGACATTTCATTAAATAATTAAGAACCATATTTCTCACATCTCCAAATTGGATATCACTGACTAAAATAGATTTATATTTTGCTAAAGATATAGCCAATGGTACATGGATGTAGATCAAGAAGATTTGAAATACTTTAATGGTAGTTGTTCAGTCCTATTGCATATGAAATGATAAAGTTCAGTAACATTATCTTATACGGATATTAGACATTTAAGGATAACTCGCCTTACATTTTCAAAAACATGACGATGACATCAATATGATCATTAAATATTTGGAAGGTAGGACTGTACATTAAATTTTATATAATTTAAACATTTCAAGAAATAATCTTCACAGAACATAATGTAAGATGGCGTTACAAGATTCAATATTTTGCCATGCAGTATTATTTGCCATTCGATTTCAGGAACTTTGAACTACTGATGTTCTCCTTCATTTTCACAACAAGAATAAGTTTGAAAGCACTTCAGTGGTCAAATTCCACATACTGTTGCACTTGCATGATGGAGTTTTCCGCATGGAAATAATCTAAAGGGAATAAGTGAGGACTTTGTCATTATTCAAGTTTAACTGTTATATTCCTTTCATACCAATAGTTTTATATATGGTGAATAAAACTGGTACCAGTGTTTCACTGTGGCATTTACAACCTTCGACAACGTTGTACATATATGCCACTTACACCAGAATTGAGGCATTTAATTGGGTAGAGTGCGTTTTGTCTGCTGGATCCGCTTTAAATATCTTTAGATATTGATACAGGCATAAAATTCAACTATCTATAAATATGATAAACATCAAATTAATGTAAGTGTTTTTGTAGAATACCTCCGGCATCCAAAACTATGTACTTCATGTTCGCTTTCTGTAAGCAGATGATTTCACCATTGCGAGTATTGATGCGATGAAGCGGCGCTACTTGACAGTAATATGACGCAGCTTCCGCCTCGCTTACTAGACACACGTCCTGTATACCGATCTGAAGAAATAACATGGCAAACTAAAAAGGATAAAATTGTAATGCGTTGTGTGAATATCTTTGATAAAAGTGGATGCTTAAAACCACAAATACCGCAGGTCACAACAAAAGTAAAATAAAAAGACATCTGTCTTGGCTGTAAGACGATAATATAATAGACTGAAAAATTGACAGGCGGGAATTTCCATACAAAGCATATATATTGCTTTTCAAGCTCACATATTTAAATATTTTCTTTTTAATATTTCTGTAATTAAAACTCATAATTAATGTGTATTTCCTAGATACCCGATAAATAATTAAAATATAATTAATATAGAACATATATACATTTTAATTTTGTGCACCATATGAACATTTCGACAAGTTATTTCTCTTCAGTGATGCTCGTAGCCGAATGATTGGAATTCTCAATATATATAGAAATATGAAGAGCAGTGTTGAAGCTAAAATGACCGAAAAGTGAACTTAAGAATCTATCTAAGGACAGAGCTATGGATGAGGGAGATACTCCTTAGTTTTAGAGTTATTTACTTAATTAAAGTCTTGATGTGAACAAAATGTTTTTATCTTATTTTATTTTATAATTATCAAAGTATAATGATTATACCTCCTCTGACTATGATCAGAAGCAACATTACACATATTTCAGTAGGCATTCATGTGATATAACTAAATGCAGATTGAATGAAATCTTTCCCTAACACAAACGCTGTTGATGAGGTTTTTGAACGACGCATGTCAGTAAATTAATTTTTCTGTTTGGCTGACAGGGAAAGATGTTGGTTAATCATTATATATATACACATGTATACGTGAAGGAGACAAGGACAGTAAATCAAATTATCCCATTTATTTATCCCATAAATCATATTCCATATTCTGTGTGCAGTGCTAGTAGTGGTTGATATAACCTATTGAATATTTTATGAACAAGATTTCACTGTTTCAGCGGTGATCGTTTTTAATAGAGTATTTAATTCTAAAATAAATATGAAAATTTAATTTAAAAAAGTAGTTTTAACACCTAGGCCTTACAAGAATTATTTACCTGCTTGGATGCTAATTTCAATATCTGTTTTGATTGTTCTGTCCAATTTCCAGGGTAAGGGATGACCCATTTGATTTTAAAGTTTTCCAAGATCCACTGCACTGTGACATTTCTCATCGTTGAAACAAGAGCGTCGAGAAGATGGTTCCGTAAAAATTTAATGGCAGCACTGTATATTGCCACGACTCTCAGTGGCTTGCCTGTGTCGTCTAGTATGCTTGTAGCTATGTTAGGATTCTGAATGAAATAGAATATCAAGGTTTTACTAAACATTATGACAGATTACACTTGCCTATGGAAACTTAATAGAATTGTCATTAATAAATTAATTATTAAATAGTATGTACTTCATTTCAAGAAGAAACATTACAAACACTACTTGAAGGACTAAAACTGAAAAGTTACCACTATATATATGAAAACATATATACATGTTTATATTTAGAGCACCATATGCGCATTTCGATAAATAATGTCGCTTTAGAAATGCTCAAGGCCTAAATTATGGAAATCGAAACTATAAATATATGAAAAGCAAAAAACAAAAGAGATAGCAAATGGTTCCATCTAAAAACAGAAATATGCATGAGAAGATACCCCTTAGTTTTAGAATGATGTCAAAATTTTGTAACAAATTTGAATTATATCATCGGGTCAATACAGAGATATAATTTCAAATTTTCCAAACATTCCAGCAAGAATTGTTTTATACATCCAATTGACAAAAGTTATCAAGTCATGAATTTGCCGTCATAAGTCTGAAACATCGTCGTAACTAAACATCTTGTATTGTTTTCAGAGTATCAACGTACGAACAGTTTTAGTCGTATAAGTAGGTCAATGAAAGGGTTGTTCTACATCGTAAATTTCATCGTTTCGTCAATATTGAAATGGTATTTGAGACATATATTCGATTCATAAACAATATCGGCACAACGTTTTATTCTACCTCACATAATATAGAACATATATTGGCATGTTTTGTACAGCAGTTTTGGTAATCCTATCCTAGTCAACTTTAGCAAATCCGGTACATAAAAATGAAATGAAATGCAATTTCTACCGCGTGACATCATCCTTATATTTGAAATGGACTCTGCAATTTATCATGAAAATAACATATATATCATAAATATATCGTTTGAATTGCTAATTAAGTATCTATCATAGAAATCTAAAGATAATGATAATTTTTATGATTGTACTTGTAGCAGAAGATGTTTTGCAAATATTATCAATGAACGAGAACTTATGGTACTTATAACATTATTAAGGATATTCTCATATGTTAATGAACTGATCGAATGGGGAAAATACAGCAGTATTTCTTTATGATTTTGTTTCGAAAATCATAGAGAAACCATTATTAATTATGTAGGGTGAATTGCTATGACAATGTTAATCAATTTAAAAAGTGTTATCCATAAGAGTGTGCTTGCATAAATATTAATTGTTTATATTATATAACATTGGCGTCTTATGAAAATAAAGTACTACAAACAATGGAAATGATTAAATCTATAAAATTATCAATAACAAAAATTTAATAAATCTCATTTTACTTTTATTTTCTATAGCAGAGTCAAAATAAATGATTATTATTAATCTTAATTTCATTTTTAAAAATCTTAATATAATCAGTTTGTCAGGATTTTGTCCATTAGTTACTTTTGTCGCTTTATGGTTTTTGGCAAAGAAAATGACAGAAATGTGTAAGAAAATATTCAATTAATCTTCAAATTAGTCTTTTATAGGGATAAAGTAATCTTTCAATATTTATTGAAATTATTCTTCATTGCAAGTCAAGAGCATAATATTTCTTGCTATAAAATGTTTTCAAAATGCATTTAAAATGACGGCTTATGATCATTGTTTTGCATATTCTTAAATCAGATGATGTTTTTCAATACAATATCATTTGAATCTGACGTCAAATTAACTGTAGATATGTTGATGCGCATTGGTTGCAATTTACATTAAGTAATTATGAACAAACGTATAGCTTGATCATATTATACGTGAATACTAATTAACTGTATTCCTGAAATAAATCTCAAAAGAACGGTAGCGCTTATTTCTCCTAGATTCTATTTTGTCCTGCTCAATGACTATCTATGACTTTGTGCTTACTGCTTTAACATTAATATGAAAGTTCTTATCTTCATAGTCAAAAGAGATATGCCTACACTTACGACTTGCAACTTAGGTAAAAGTTTTAGACATGCTTAGTCAAAACATGTTTTCTTTGTTAAAAAAACATGGCACCGCTAACTAATTGCTTAAATGTCCGTCTAGAGCTCAAACTCCTTGCAACGGGTATTTGAAATAATGTTAGTGTATGATTAATTACATTAATTGCAGTGTAAAATCTGCTCAGGATTTTCTACATTTTTATTGTTGAGAATATGTTGTTTTTCACTAAAATTCGATTTCCGTACTTAGTTTTTTTTTTAATTTATATGTAAAGGGTTTACAAATGTATATGTATATAAACATTTAAAACATTAATCGATATTATAAAAAATATGATAGATGCCCAGATACGTGTAATGTACAGCACGAAATGTATGATATCAATGTGTCGAAATCGCATTCCATAGTTAGCATTCTTTGCTTCTGAAAACTAGATTTGAGAGCAGGTGGTCGGGAAGATCTTCTGCTTAGGTGACAACAGCAATCCATGAGTATAGAAAAACATCCTGACGACACAAAAATGTTCAAAACTGCATCTATAGATGAATGTGGAAAAACACTGTATAAAGGCGTCACAGCGACAACGCAAGACAAAAATTATAATAATATACAAAAGTCAACCCCTCCGGCTAATTTATGTACACAGGAAATAAGCAAAACAGAAATGTAAAATATAAAAGAAACAGATGTTATGTCACTTTGGCACTATTAACAACGTGCCGCAATCACAACAACATAAATGTTTTAAAATGATCAGTTACTATTCATCCAAGTATATTAAGCAAATTTGAATAATGAATTAAAGAAATGAATAAAAAATATATTCGTACTTCATTTTGCATCATCGTCATCTTGAATTTTCGGAAATAATACCACCCTGTGTGGTTTTTGTCTGCGGCCAGTTGCCCGTACTTCCATTCTGCCTCGTAACCGAATGAATGGAATCGTTTCTCTGGTGTTAGTAGTAGAGTAGTAGGCACTTTTAATGTTGTCAGTTTAGAATTTCCAGATATCCATTCGCTGTTAACGAACATGGAGTTCTTATCTTCGCAGAGATCTTTTGTGAGACCAAAAGCATATCCGGAGTAGGTTGTTCCAATATCAATTGAAGCAATAATATCTGGATCATCTTCGTTGATAGGAGAGCTAAATCAAAAACAAATTGAAAAGTTAATCACAGCAATGCCAATAACCCATTTTACACATCAAGTTAGCTCCTCTGTAAATCCATATTGTCAGTCTGTCTGTTTGCCTCCGTTTGCTTGTCCGTCTATGTGTTTTATTAGTTAATTTTGCTTCGCCTTGGGTGGATTCTGTCATGAATCGGAGTTCTTACCTCCTCTCCTTAAAAATCGTAAATAATAAAACTGTTAATCAGATCAATACTGGACAAAGGTGATGGGTCATACTGAGTTACAGCGCAGCAATTAAAGTTTGACTAAAGTTATTCCACATTTTTATCTGATGGTGAGCAGCTATAGCACATTTATTTACAACGCTTTCCTTTTACACGTCAAATGCACAGGATGGATTAAGTATAGCCTGTTTAAATTTAAACAGCAAAATTTATCATGCAAATAATAACTAATCTGTAAGTCTCTCGACTTCAGTAAAATATGTTTAGCGTAGAAAAAAAGGTTTATAGGTTGGAGTAGTATGTAAACCATGGTACTGCATCCTGAAAATTAAAATTTGAAATTATTTACCAATTAGATATGCAAAAAAATGAAAAACCATTTCAACAGAGACATGTAGTCCTTTAGTCTTTAGTGCAGTGTTCCATTTCGCTTTCGGTAAAAAGAGATCAAGATGGCCTTTTACATATTCTAACATAGAAGACAATGAAGTTTTGCATCAATGAACACATCAGGTAATTTATGTTATGACAGCAAAGTGAGAGAATAAGAATTAGATTCGGCTCCAAAACCTCCTTCTTATGCTCCTATTCTCTTTTTCCATTTTCGAAGTGATTGATATATTTGTTTTCAATAAGTTTGGTATTAAAACAAAAAAATAGGATTAGACATGCCATTTTTGTTTTGAATTCCTAAAATGAACAAAATTCCCCAAAACAGCGTTTTATTATTTATTGCTGTATATGCTCCCCAAATGCTATACCGATCCCACCAATATCAATGCTATTAAAACGTTAATTTCGCCCATAATAGTTCTGTGAAACTTTTGAAATAGTATATAATCAAGTGAAATGTTTGTCTATCAGCATAAACAATAACGTTCTCTCTGTTGTTTCGATTGTTCGAAGCTATATTCGAATATTACTTATCAATATTTCCTTAATTAACCTGAACGATAACTATACTTAAAATGACAAACACAATTTCCAATTTTGTATTTTAAAAATAAGTACAGAGAAACACATTTCATAAGTATATTACATCTCTCAAAGGATAACATATTTATGGAGTTGGTAGAAAAGGTTTTCCGGTGGACAGTACCTGTACCCTAGCCCTTGCTGACACATATGAAGTTGAATATCTGAATCAATTCTGTTTTTTTTTCAACAAACAATATGATTCCTGTAAATATTTACACTGCCCTGTGTATTGTTATTACCTTGTAATGTTTTTCTATATTATTTTAAAAGGGATTTAATGATTTCAATTTTTCCTTATTGATTTAAAGTAAGAAACAAAGCACAAATATAAACTTTTGGAAATTTTCACAGATACTATTTAGAGCTATTATCTAAATTCGATACACATAGTTTTCAGCATTATATTATGAAGAACTGCCTTCCTTATTTCTCAAGAGATCTATTATACACATTAAGGCGGGTCAAAATTTTCAATAAATTCTTATCAATGAGTTTAAATATAATCAAAAGTTTGTGTCGTCGACAATATGGCCGTGAGATCACTGTAACGAGGTACGTCTTGTATCGGATGGACTATCTACAACTATTTACGAACTTTCCGTCGTGCTGTTCTTTGACTTACAAGGAATTCAATGTACTTTAGCGGGTTTGTCTAATCTGTATTGTCTGACCTTCGCCTCTTCTGACTTTTAGTCGGAACTCTTATGGATCAACGACCATTTCTCACCTCCATACGGACAGAATATATGATGAAATTTAACTTTCGCTGTATTGCATATTGCATTTTGTCATGTTGAATTATCTCAACTATAGTTGCCTATGGATGTGTTTTCTATATTAATATTAATTAAAGATATTTTAAATCTTGTCCGTTTCACTTATTCTGTGGTAATTCTTAATCAAAGTAAAAAAACAAAATGCTGCAAGTGATGTAAAATTTAAAATAGGTTGAACTATTGGCATTATACTGTGCTTTATGCCCTTGAAGGTCTTCGTCGTGGTACTTTATTTAGTGTTCGATTTTGAAATTTTACAATGCAAAAAATTCACATCCATTTAACTTAACAGTAATATTTAGTTTATTTATTCTAAACATTTTCTGCATTATAAAGCGATCTAACATTGTATATGAAGTATAACAGTACATACGTCGACATAATTGTTTAATGTTATCATGTCATCGAGATTTACAATAACTAAACGTTTCCATTCCCTTGTACGAAGTAGACACAAAAGTCATAATTCTAAATTACACTTTTAAGTCTCAAAGGTATATCAATGCCTCAGAAGTATACATTCGAAAGAGAATTATCCGGTACTAATTACCATTTAACAAACTGGTTGTAAATCCCAAATGGTGCCCGGAAAGAGTGAATGTCTCCTGCTAGCGTGCCACCCCTATTGCGAATGTTCTATACAAATGGTTAATTTGTCAGATTCAGTAAAATTATATCATTGTGTTCCAGATTATCATATAACATTCTGGAAAGGGTAACTTTATAGTGTCCAACAATATATTTGTATCTAACAGAAAACGTCCTCAATGATGACTTCATTTGGTTGATCATGTAGTCCTTCTTAAATAGTTTTTTATTTAATTTATTTATTCATTGATTTATTATTATTATTATTATTATTATTATTATTATTATTATTATTATTATTATTATTATTATTATTATTGATTTATTTATTTTGTTTTTTTTTTCAGGTTTCTCATAACGATGGGTGTAACTGCCAAATCCTAAGTGTAAGTCAAAGAAGGAAGCAGATGTGTCGTGTCCTTGCTCTTGAATTCAAGATACATATAGTCAAAATGGTTATAAAATTTCTCATTATCTATAGATAAAACATCGTCACTGTATCTGTAGTGTAATGAAAAAATTTTGCCTCCTATGTGTTAATACAAGAAGTCAGTCAGGGAAGGTGCACAATTTGTCCTGATTGCATTGCCAATTATTTGCTTGAAACTTCCTGCAAAAACCACGAAAATCTTGTCTACAAAAACCTCCAGCATATGAAATATATTGGCTGCAGTGTACTTCTTTGAATCAAAGAGTTCCTTCACAAAATAAGGACCATCACAGTCTACAAGAGGTATTGATATCTACAGTGTCCATACTGGTACATTGTTGTTAGCGTCATAGTCATAAGACACCAGTTACTTTCGTATTTTATATTGTGTAAACAAAAAAAAACGCGTATGATAGAAGTAAGTCTACTTAAAATGTCTTGTGAAAAAAGTTGTATAGAAGGTCTACAATTCAAAGCACGTAATGTCTGTGATACGATTGAAAGTTGAAGATTTAAGATGTTTCAGGAATTCGTAAGACTCTGCATCCTACTGTCCCTGCTCTTCTGGAATAGGCTGATGTAAGTCTTAGACCTTGCAATATTTCTGCCAGTATTTTGTGAATAAACCTAATAAAGGCTTGGTTAAACTCCTCAACGAAGAGACAATAAATCGATAAAGGTTTGTATATTTCTAGAATCCAGTAAATATATGCCAATCCCAGATCTTAAGCATTTGGTGGCAATTCAAACGAAGTAAGAACGCAGAAATAAAAAAAAAACTTCTGAGTAGGAGAAATAAGTGACAGTGTATGTATGATTTCCAGGCAATCAATAATGTCCCAGGACCTTTACCATACTACTGAAATAGTATGCCTTCTCAGGTAAAGTGCCAAATTCGACATCCTCTTTCTTTACGCGTCATATTGCATATTTGTCACATGCGTCCGTAATAGTGTCAAAGTTCTGGCAAAATGCTAATGTTGATTTATCAACAAAGATTTTAGCAAACATTGTTGAATTATCTTTGCGACTTTTTTTTATAATTTCGTAATTATTTACTTTTCCTCACATAGGAGGATTGTCTCCAGAAACAAGTGAAACAAATCTGACAACTTAATACCTTATAATTAACATAATGTCCCTATAAAATACCGCAAAATAAAAAAAAAGATTTTGAGGAAGCACTGTGCAAAAAAAGAAAACAGATTCAAGACCTAAAACTACAAAAAAAGATTATTTACTTTTGCATACCAAATAAGTTCTCACATCACAATGATTGGTATTATATCACTTAATGATTGGTATTATATCACTTAAAATACCTTCATATCCTCTATTTCTGTTACAGATCCAGATTTTATGGTATGACCTATATTACAAGCACCAGTGAATCCTAACAGTTTATTTTTACGCCATTTCTCTACTACATATCTAAAGTAAAATACTCTGTGTCATTATATACATACATCTTCTAACAAAGCAATCTCGAGGGAAAGTGTTAAGCTCCCCGGGATGGAAACACGCTTCACGAATGACATGTTGTGATTAAACTAAGCCTTCAAGAGTGTTCATCCGCTGGGACGTCGTAATTCCTATCGCATTCTTGCATGCCTCATAAAAATGACAATTACTGCTCTATTGGCAAAATTCGCCGATGAATAGCGATATCCAGCCAATATAACGGACAGAATTTAGGTTATCACGCCTTGTGAATATGAAAAAGATGGTATGTATTCCTGTATGAATTTAGAAACTATTCTTCAGTAATTAATAAAATAATTGTCATTGCATAGTAAAGTACCTTAAGTAATGTTAACGATTTTCTTCTCTTTTCTTGTGTAGAGTGGTCCCTCAGACTTAATGTCTATTTTGAGATCGTAGGGTTACACCAATTATTGAAGTCATTCTACATGCGAGAGACTTGTATGAAAAAGCATCTCTTACGAGAGTGTAGATCAATTGGCTGGTGCTCTGTTTTTTCAATCCTTGTATGGCATATTGACATGTTGTTGTACACCATAATAGCGGGACAAGATAGTTTTCACTTCAAGACGTGGATGTCTCATAAATGCCATTTGGACTACGAAACGCCCATTTTAGTGCTTTAAAGAAACTGTAGAGTGACCTCCGGTGCGAAATTTGCCAAGCGACATCGAGATGTTTCGAGGAAATAAAGATTAATCTACCTATAGTTTTGGCAAATTGTCAACTGCTGGTTAACAATGATTTGAGCATCTTAAGCAAGTATTGATGTCTTCTCCTATTTTGGCAAGCCGCCAGTTTACTCATCCATTAGTTCCTGACACGGATGCGATAAATAGTTTAATAGGAGAAACTCTATCACACAACATTAATGGCAAAGAAAAGTAAAAAAAAAAAAGAAATGTATGCCTATGATTGTTATGTTTAGTACAAATCAGAACACACGTACTGCATTACCAGAAAAGGATTACTGGCCGTCATTGTCTTTATAAAATAATTTATGCACAATCTGTACGTTGGGTAATTATCAAGACAGATCACAGCCCTTTTTGAAATAGTTTATGTAGTACAAAAATCAACAAGATGAACTAACTGGGCAAAATGTTCACAGCAGATAGCTAGTAGGTTTCATACAAATGTAAGTGCACTAAATAGGTTAATTGGCGTGGATTTACACATGAAAAACATAAATTTTGTCAAAATATCCCATCTACAAAACACTTAAAAAATATTCAAAGACATTCAGTTGGCTAGTCACTAGAGGAAAAGATAATACTCAAATCTCTATTCTCTCAGTATTGATTGCAAATCGTGGGATGATCTAAATAAGCATTCACTATGGTACAAAGCATTAGTACCACCAAAGGAAAGACGTAATATCTTAAACTATTGCTCTGATGAGAGTTCTAATGGTCATTTGGGAGTCCCAAAAACCCTTGAAAAGATCAGACAAGCATATTCGAGGCCAAAGATGCAAAATGTTTCAAGAATGTGTGCAACTGGTTAACAAAGTGAGACTAAATGTAGATAATAAGTCAGTAATTTGGAAACTGTTAAAATATGTTATCCAAATGGAAAGAAATGCCACGCACATAATGGGTTAATTCTCTTATACAAAATTAAAAGGTATTTATGTTCTATATTTATTATACAGGATAGGGAAACAATTTCATTTTATTTGTTACACACTACTATAATAAAAGTGGATATTGCATTATGTAATATATAGTCTCAAACTGTTGCAAAAACTCATGTTAATGAAGTCATAACAAGTTTTGGTGTCCCTACAGTTATCCATTCAGATCAGGACTCCAAGTTTAAGAACATATGTTTTAAGATGCGTGCAATTTATTGAATATCAAGCAAAGACTCTTAATATCTATTACCCCTTACTATTTACAATTAACGTCATGTAACTTTGTCAATGACGATCACGGACTGGGTTAACTATTTACCATTCGTCATGATGGCACACTGAACTGCCATTCAAGAAACAACAGTATCTATCCGTAAGTCTTTTATGCTAGGTAAAGCGATCACAACACAACTAGATACCATCTATGAACTCTAGCAAATTTAAAGAATATTCTTAAGAGTAAATGTCTGATGTGATCTATGTGGTACCTTTTGGACATTTAGGTATAGACCAAGTGATTGTACATCATGGACACGTAACCACAGTAAACAAAGTACGATGACAATAAAAGACCGCTAGCACTATACAATACTGGAAATGTTACGTTTATATCTTACGACCATTTGTTTAACATTCTCAAAATAAACATAGGATTTTGAAGCAACAGTCTGCACAAGAAGTAAAAGCAACATATTTATTTGTAAAACCAGAAACATGAATTATAAGGACATAAGCAACAAGACCAGTTCTCTGGCATTATTAGATTTGTCTTAACATAAATTCTAAAATTTCAGTGACCTTTGATTCAATGAAACCTATCATTTCACTTACGAATATTTTATTGTCTAACGTTTTATTGTAACAAATGCATATATTACCTGATTTCATTATGTCACCCACCTTACAAGCAGTGGTGAATCCAAACGGTTTATTTTTCTACGCCATTTCTCTACCACGTATCCCAAATATAAATTCCGTGTCATTATGTGGCTACATTGACTGATGAAGTTATTTGGAGGGAAAGTGTTATGTTCTTCGGTAAGGAAACACGCTACACGAATGACATGTTGTGATTAAACTAAGCCTTCAAGAGTGTTCATAACGACTGCCGTTGTATTTATCCCCTGGGGCGTCGTAATTCCTATCGCATTATTCCATGCTTCATAAGTAGGCAATTACTACTCTCTTGGAATGCAGATGAATAGCGGTATCCAGCCAATATAACGGACAAAAATAAGGTTACCACGCCTTGTGAACATTAAGATAATGAAAAGATCGCATGTATACAAAAGAACATACACAATCAAGAAGGAAAAACATATAACTAATCAAAAAGTAAGAGATTCAAGCAGAATACCCATGGTAAAAGAATAGAAATAAAAAAGATTATTTGAAGGGATACTATTAATTTCACTACCCATGTAAACACATACTGACACTGAGACATACTATCTGTGGCAGCATGTCTTGAAAATTCAGGAAGAAGACCTGTTTAAAGGTGGTTAGTTGAGAATGAACACATCATATATTAATAACGAATACAGGAAAACATTTCAGGTCCATGGACAAGAAAATTCTGTCACACCGGCATCATTTCCTCTACATGTATATTGAAAATATTAGTAACAGTTTTCATAGAAAAGCACAGAGACTTTCTACAGTGTCGTTTTATGCAGGGCCTAAGTATAGATTACCTTCCAGGACAGATTTTACCAAATGCCGGGATATTATCGATGAAAAATTAAACACTTATCGTAAACGATAGTGTAAAAAATAAGGTGTAAAAATACATGTCTTGAATGAAAAAAAGTGAAATCTTAAAACTTATCGATATTCGCATCAATAATTTTACACTTAATTACCATTTATTCAAACAGCCACATACTAAACCGGTCCAGTCCATAAAACAAGGAAAATTGAATATTTACAAAGTAATTGTTTTCGTGCCTGCGGACAAAGTAGCTAGTAATATTATTGTTGTTTGAAAAAATACTATATTGTATTCTTAAAACTGTATTGAATTCTACTTCTACGTATGTTGAAAACCAAAAGTTGAACGACAAGATTCTACCTGACCATGTAAGACTTCAGATTAAGCATTGATAAAATGATCTTCCAACCATGTAATATCTTCACAAATTACACAAAAGTCCATATAAGTAAACACGAAGAAGTACCAAAGGTTAAACCATATCTCATAGTCCATAGAATAAATGGGTAAAATAGTGTATGGTGTCATATTCAGACAAATGCAGACCCCACTAAAATCGAGGTGAGACCAGGTGCCTGGGAGGAGTAAGCGTTCCCTGTAATAACCTCATCACGTTTTAAATCAAATTCCAGTCATTGCTTTACAACTATGCTTTCTAAACATATTGCTTCTGCTCTAACTGCAGTTGATATAAAGAACATGATATCAAATACTGTAATATTGTTTAACATATCAATGTCAATTACTTCAAGTCCGTCAAAACTTTTAGCGAAGTCATTTATAAATACCGTTTGAGAAATCTTGAAGCTTATGAAGTTTCTACATTTGATTTTAGGCACTCTGCACCTCTCTACCTCATGATTGAATTAAAACCAAGTTGCTGTCGCTCATACGCTTGTGTTTCAGCAGAGAGTCTAAATCATATCTCTGTACTTCAGTTACATCTCGATTTTTCTCAAATAAACAATGACATAATTTAACATATTGGACTTATACTGAGCTATGTAATTCTATCACAGTTTTATGGATAATATTTTTGTGCAATTTAATGGCACGATTTATCATCAGATTGTCATTCCTATGGACACTTAATTCGCTCCCCGTATTTATTTTCATTTTTGTTTTATCTTTTTAGTTTTATTTTTATATTTCTATGAGAGGGACTTCATGCATTCTATTCAAACCTCGAAAAGTTTCGACCATATTGATAAGTTCAATGATACCTTTAGATATTTTGATGATATTTTAGTAATCAATAACCCTGAGTTGAAAAATACATAACTGACATTTATCCACCTGACCTTCAATTAAACAAAGCGAATACTTCTGATCAGGAAACACTTTTCTTGGATCAAACAACAATATCCATACTAACATATATGATAAACGTGACGACTTTAGATTTCCTATTGTAAATTTACCTTATTTAGATGGCGATGTCCCTAGAATCCCATCATATGGTATTTATATTAGTCAATTGGTTCGGTTTCCGAGGGCCTGCACTTACGTTTTGGATTTTCACACACAAAAAAAAAACGTTCAAGTCACTTTCAAACTTCTAACTTATAGATATCATAAACTTCGGAAAACTATTGGTAGATTTTACAGATCTTATTCAGACATTTTATCTAAATTCGGAAATGTAACTTTGCAACAATACGTATCCAGCGGAATTTCTCACTTCACTTTCTACGGTGATCTGATGTACAAACTAAGGAGGGTTCAAGGTTTCGTTAATTGGATATCTAGTAGTTCTAAACTAATCAAACGCCTTCGACGTCGATAATATGACCCCAAGATCGTTGCGATCACCATAGGTGACCATTCGGCCACGAGCATCACTGAAGAGACATAAGTTGTCGAAATGCGCATCTGGTGCACAAAATTAAAAGGTATATATGTTCTATATTCATTGGATCCATATATAGCGTTATACAGCTTTACTTGAGCATTGCATGCTGACTAACAGGGGGCGGGGACTATATAGCGGGCTTTTCCAAACATTTTCAGAGGAGACAAGGTCCTGATAATCGTCCCCTCTGATTGTTAGTCGGACTCTTACAGATCTAGGATCCGAGCTTCCTTCACAGACGAGAAGAGCACGGTTTACTTATGTTGATAATTTTGAAACTAGCATATATTTCCATAGTGCTTTTCATGTTTATGAATTTCTATTACCTCTCTTCTTGAGAATCTTGTTGACCCTTATTCTTTATATGGAGGATTTTTAAATGTGTGTCCTTTGAATATACTGTTGTTACCGTGACTGGGAGCTTGGGCACACGAATACCAGTTAACCACACTAATGTAGTGACGTTTGTTGCTTTAATTGACTGTCCTATTATTATTATTATTATTATTATTATTGTTATTATTATTATTATTAGTTATATGGTTTGTTACTGACCTACCATGGAAACATAGAGGGTCAGTAAAATCCTTAGGGAGTGAGGCCGAAGGAACGAAATTATCATATTGAGGACCTCTTCATACCCTGTTACAAATTAACAAATGCATGAATGTTCCTTCTTTTCTCGTCGATTTCAAATCATGTCGTCTCCCTAAACTGAACCATACTTGTAAACAAACTAGATAGCCGAGAAGCTTTTAATTTATCTGACGTCATACACACTGAGGGAGGTTACTCGAAAATGTTCATGTGAGGATGACGGAAACTAAAAGAACAGGCGGAGGCCATACTGCCCCCTAAGAAATTTACTGATCCCCTATAGTTTCATAGGGGGTCACAACCTTTTATCCCAATTAAATGCGACAATTTTGTCCGAGGTGCGATATATATATATATATATATATATATATATATATATATATATATATATATATATATATATATATATATATATATATATATATATATATATATATATATATATATATATATATATATATATATATTAAACAGGAATACTGTGACAAAACGGAAATCACTATTCAGACATTTAATCACTTAAATGCTCAAAACACCTTTCCTTTATCCCTGATTTTTGAATTAAAACCTGTGTATTACCGTTTTTTCTCTTATAGAATCACATGAGATTATATTTCATAATTGCGATTATAAAAATTTTACTACATTCTTCTTTGTTGCTAAAACTGGACATATTGCCCATATTAATGATAGAGGACCTTTCGAAATGGCCGTTGTGATATCTGGGCCTTTAATTATATCAATCTTTTTATAAATTCATTATGTTCACACAATTCTAACATTGATTCATTTATCTCGTGACGGGATATGCAAGGGACCCATCAGCATTTACGTATCACCATATACGGTTACTGTGGTTACGGCTCTTTTTTTTTTCGTCAGAAAGACAGATAGCACGGTGTAAGACGTTAAATCACACAAAGACTGTTGTGGCCGAACCGTTATTGTTAAATTTAGTGCGATATCACTAGATCAGCCTCTGCTTTTCATCATATTGTACATGGCTGCATTTCGCAATATATTTTCCAAATCATAACCATGCATGTTACCATTTTCCAATTATAATTGTGTAAAAGCTCAGAGAGAGCAATAAATTATCTTGTCGATAATTGATTGGTATCTTGACGTTTCATGAAGTATTATTCAGAGACTAGCGTATCTCTTTTTTGTGTGATTATGCGATTATCAATATTAATGTGTATCGAATTAAACATTGTTTCATAATGTAAATTTATCAAAGCGCACCTTACATATTTCACTATTAGGAATCAATAATTATTCTAAATTGTATTTCATACATAACACTCTGTAGATCTAGTTTCATTGTCATCCAATCATGTATCTAGATTGGAACGCACTGAAAACATCCATGGTCGATAACTATCTAATAAAATTGGTGTTATATAACGAACATCATTTGAATAGACAATTAGTCGAATTCTATAATGTGATGCTAGGTTATAGTAAAGGACAGAGGCCAAGCTTTCATCAAATATCATAATTTCCAACTGTTGAATGCCTTTGTCTGATGTTAGAAAGTGTGATTGTTACCTGGTTGTCCAAGATGCTCTACTTTTTGTACTTCCAGCTGCTGATCTGTATGTCCTCATCGCAGCAGTAGAATTAGCAGATCTTCTAAAAGACATCGTTGCATCAGCTACAAGAAATTCATAGACATAATACTGATGAATAATGAATTATATGTCGGTATTACTGAAAACCCCTAATGTGATGTTTTGTGTCTATTACTTTCTCTACGTAGAGTGCTCATCAACCTTCAATCTTTAATCTATAGTTTTGTCACAGAATTTATCCAAAACAATTGCTTTTTTCTTCACCCTTCCATTTATGTGCGAAAAAGTGTTAAGTCAGATGGCGTCACAATACCTTACACCTCGGCCATACCTCGGACACACATTAGAAATGTATTATAATGTCACGAAATTTAATGTTATTTTCCGAAAGCAATGATTCAATTAAAACATCATATACTATATACACATCTGCGTTATTCATTGTATGATTTACAGATAATTGCATTGTCATATTATGTTGATGTCACTTCTATATTTGATATTAATATTCATTTCATAATACTTTCGTGTTCACATCTTTAAATATATGTGTTTTTGTATAGTTGTGTGTGTATGTTCTTTGATTACACTGATTTTATAGTGAGGTGGAAGATGGGCCCCTAAACTGGTAAACTTCACCAATTAAGTGACGATTTCAATTCACTATCCTAAGTACGTGCAGTAAATGCATCGTGATCGAGTATTTTGTAATCCCTTTTTGTGTGCTTATTATTGTATTATTTGCATGTCCGTAACCACTTTTCTAATGCAGCTGGTTCATTCATTGATTATCGATTAAGAAAAAGCAAATTTTTATTCGTGTCATCTGTCACGCAAGAAATCATGAATTTCATTAGACATTAGTTGTTCAGAAATGAACTATGTTTTTCAACATTCCTTTTTCACATATGATGTCAACAATGATGGTCAATAACGCTGCAGGAGAACGGTTAGTCACCGAGGGTGTCCAAATACCTCTGATATACTGTGAAAAAAATGCGAATTATTCTCGATAAGGAGTATCTTCCTCACACACACCGTAGATGGATTCGGGGACTGGTTTGCTCTTCACAAATTTATACTAGATTTCCACAGAATAAGCGATGAGTAGAGAAACATAAATTTTCGAAATGCGCATATGGTGCACCAATTTAACTTGTGTATGTATGTTCTGATATTTACTACTTAAACGTACAATGTATTTAATTGCATAATGCATATGGTGCACTAAATTAAAAGGTATATATGTTCTATATTTATTATAATCACTAGGCCGGTGTCACTGCTGGTGAACTGATAGTACCCGAGGCCATCATAAGTCTAGTTTTCAGTGCTTTGTACTGACATGAAATATATACTTCAAATTTTCAGTCATTAAATTAAGTAAATCACTCTAAGACTAAGGAGTATCTTCCTCATGCATAGCTCTGTCCTTAGATAGTTTCTTTGGTTCACCTTTCGATCATTTTGGTTTCAACGCTGCTCTTCAAATATTTATATATTTTAAGAATTACAATCATTCGGCCACCAGCATCACTGAAGAGACACAAGTTGTCGATATGCGCATATGGTGCACTAAATTAAAAGGTATATATGTTCTGTATTAATTTCAATAATACAGTGGGTTTAAATTAAGCGCACTGTTTGCGCATTTCCATAAATTATATCTTTTGTTGCAATCGTGAAAATCTATATTACAAGTATATTTAAGTATATATCACGTGTCAATAAAGAAGCTCTGGTACTTGATAGTCCTTACAGTCCACCAGCAGCAGTATTATCGCAATGATAATAATAAGATTGGAAATAGACATGTGTTAATTTAGTGCACTATGACTTACTTATGTCAGAAAATAATACAGTGTATTGAAGTAGCCCCGTGGTTATTTTGGGATGGCTTCAGAAAAAGAATTATTTCACATCTTTAACTTAGAATTGTGCTATATTGTTCACCTTAAAAGGAAATTGGCATGGAAGTTGTACATATCACCTTGTGACGAAATTTTATTCCATTGTATCAAATACTTATTGCTGCAACTCAGGAAGCGTTAAAAACAAACTGAAAGACACAATATGTCTCTTATCAATCTTTGGTATTGAGGCACAACATAAGACAAGACTAAACCTCAGTGAAAAAATTGGCATGATTTTATGTCATCTACAAAGTCGGGATACGGGCGTATCTTTTACCTATAATATGACATAAAGAATTGAAAGCAACTTACTAGAACCAACTTCTTTTCATTTCATGAAAATTCTAAAATCGTTATATATGCTTTAGGGATTTTGATGAACAAGAGTACAAGAAATAATCAATTCGAAAACCGGAAAGCATTTGATTTTTACCGTTATTAGGACTTTTCTCGTAAACATGCACATTCAAGTTACGTCTTCGGCCATCATTGAATGGAAGCGGTAATAGATAATATCGTTTCCGTTACTGTTGTTTCCATACATAAGACTACCAGCACAGCCGATAAGGATTGCACAGGAACAAATCTTTGTACAGTGTATAATATTGATTTTATTTAATCTTATCTTTGTATATCGTAAAAATATCTCCTCTTTTTCCTGTTATATGAACATACGAATAACTTAGTATATATACTACTTAACAGAAATTCTGATAAATGTAGCACCACTGTCAGATCGTATGATCATTTAAATCACTGATATGAAACATTTGTATTAAGATTTCAATGATTTGTGAGAAAGTATCTTTCACAGAGATTTTATAGAACGACTGCGTTTTGATAAATAGTGTGGTATTGCAAGTTGGTATTGCAGACTATTCGAAATCGAACGGCTAACTGTATGTCCTATCACAAGATGTATATACATAAAATACGTACATGAACTATATGTATACATGTTCATTTTGTACGTTTTATCATAAAGATATATAATTAAAAATGTTTAAAAATTCTCTGTTTCATATCTAGAGAATGTATTTCAAAACAAAATCTTCTTAAAGTATACCAAATTTTTTTTCAACAAAATTACCTGAGTCCGGAGCCATAAACTCAATCATAATTTCATATTTCATATTCATCTGTTCAACAATGAATTAATAACTGGGATTTGTATTTTATTGAGTTTCATTCTATCATAATTGAACCATTCTGCATGACAATTCATTTGAACGTTTGAAAAAGGAATAAATTAAAATGAAATAATTGACTTAATATATTTAAATTAGATTTTTTCAGACATTTTTAAATAAAGGGTTTTGTTTCATAATTGGCTGTTCTTAGTCTATCCTTTACTTTTAAATGAGAAAATCGATAATTGATGTTCAATGCCTTTGTTTTACCGATAGCACAAAGCAGTTTTATCGATCATATTGTAAGCATGTATAATAGGTCTGCAGAGACATATTGATTTAGCGTAAAATATTGAAAATAGATATTCTCTTCTGAAACATAATTTCGTTGTACAAATTTTATTAAAAATACATTATACACGTAATCTATACTATAAAGAGGACTATTACTATGCAGGCTGACAGAGAGGTGAGCCGATGAACATGATCGAGCAATAAATGGGCTTTGAAAGGCAGAACAAATATTAAAGTAAAATACGAAAGAACCTAGTTCTAACTCAACGTAGCGTATAACAATTCCCTACCCACTGGAGATCGGTGGTGAGGATACCAGGGTGATAAATACTAGTAATCTCACCTGATAACATAATATATTACAGGCGGATATATACTGACCTATTGAAACCCGAAGTGCGATCTAAAGTACACATCACCCTATCCCATCCCTACTTTTGCGACAAATGTGCTGCAAAATAGCAGCTGAGATGTTTTGATGGCTTTTTCATTCATTTCAGTCATTTACTTCATGAATTATTCATTTTACGATATGCATGGTAACTCCTACTGTTTGGTGGTGAATGAGTACTCACTACAATTCATTGGTTGGGTCAATAGTACACATAATTCACGCTTACCCCGACCGTGCATCTACTCTCGTGCCAAAAATAGCACTACTGTATTGAATATGTACAGTACATGTGCATTAATGAAGGGGGATTTTGTAGTTAAAGGTATGAGGTATTTATGTTAAAAATACAATTGTGTGCAAAATACTATCTAACCCAACACAATGACACTTTTTACTTGAAAATTTGACTTATACATGGAGTGTAGGTTCACAATGGCTCACGCACCGATCGATACGTCATTTCCGTCTATCCAAACGCAAAGCGAAGGACACTAAAAGCATCATTCTGTCCAATCGAGCGATAAATTTAGTTATATATCAAACAAACCCATCCATAAATTCCACAGTTCATAAATAAATCATTTTGCAAACATTGTCGTTTGTCTGTCTAGGTCGATCTAGATCACAGAGGCTCTTGCAATGCTTGCTAAAACTTGTAGTGCAATGCTAAATTGTGTCAAAATAAAGATGTTAAAGGAAATAAACTTAATACTGATAAAGTAATTCCACAAATTCATATAGGAAGTGTCAAAGAAACGAAGATGAACCTTAATAAGTGTCACCGGGTCGACAAAAAACCTCGTCCGTAATACATGTATTGAGTTTAATACGTAGATGATACTGAATATTCATTTATAGATCTAATGATGATATATTTGAAGGTCACATAAAGTATCAGTAACAATGTATAGCCAATAATTTTCACAGAGATTTAAATATACATATACAGTACGAATGACCAACCTACAGTTACAATACTAAGCGCGTTATTTGCTATAAATATGAAATTTCTTCATATAATATTAAATATGAAAGTTTCTTATAGAAATGTATAACATAAAAAAGAAAAAAGAGGAGTTACTGGCTCAGTTATGTGGCAGAAGTTACCATGGAGCTATACAATACATGACTATAAATAATATACTAGAACATTTAACACATTACAAAAATATTTGATTGTAGTGCAATTACGATACCGACTTAGGACGGTCATTTAATTTGACAAAAGCAAAACAAATGGTGTGGTTAACCGGTTTACGGGCCCACTATCCCACTCACCGTAACAGCAGAACAATCAAACGACGTACATTTAAAAATGTATAAATAATCCTCCATGTAAAGAACAAGGGTCAACAGGTATCGCATATTCAGAGGTCATAGAGAGAGTCAGAGGGGACGAGGTTCAGGACCATGTCTCCTCTGAAAGAGGTTTGGACAAGGCCCGTCATATAGTCCCCACCGCCCTGTTAGTCAGCGTGCAACGTTCAAGTAAAAGTCTGCATAAGGCTGTAGAAGGGCCAAATACAAGACCTAAAGTCTTTTTGATGATCTCAATATCATATTGTCTATTTAGAAGACGTTTGACTATTTTATTACATGATAAAATAACGTTATCGGAGCCTTTTACTTTCCTCAGTTTATATACGAGATCATCGTAAAAATTAGGATGGGAAATTCCATTGGATACATACTGTTGAAAAGAAATATTTCCAAATTTAGATAGAAGTTCTGAATAAGATCTGAAGAATTTGCCGAATGTTAATAATACACCTGTGCAGTAATGTTAAAGATAAGCCATATTTTAATCTGTGAAAGATTACTTGAAGCTTATTAAATGTTATAGTTTGAATGATGCTATTAAGCGCGCCATATAAAACGGATATATGAATGTCACATGCGCAAAATCATTAACTGTTTATTTGTCAGTGTCAAACCATTCACTCACTCATTTCTTCATATGGAAGGAAAATATTAGTAATACAACGATTACTAATAAATAAATAATTTCACATTCGTGACATTCTCCCCTGCTTTGGAAAATGGTTCCTGACATCTCAAGGTAAATCTATCATATTCAGAAAAATAATGATGAATTGATTATTGGATACTTGATCATTTGGCATTCCATATAAAACCTTCAGAAATCAAATCACAGGACATAACATATTAAGGCACCAGTATACAAAGATTATTTGGTCAAAATGAGAATGAAACATTGGTAGAACGCCACACAGTTATGTTCGGTTAATGCTGTAGATATACACGTGTAGAATTGCAGCATTTTGCAGGGAAATGTCTTGTTTAGCAATAGGAAGTCTAAACATTTCAGAAATATCTGGATATATGGTTTCCCCGGGAGATTGGACAAAAAGCCATTAGGTTCAGAATGTAAATGTAATAGGTCCTGTCAGCAAAAAACAAAAACAAAAACAAAAATCAAAATAAAAAAATAATAAAAAATGAATAATTTCAATAAAAATAAACCCCCACAAGCTATCATTTCCCTCAAGGCCCACTACATTAACACTTATAGGCTGCATGAATGCATTTTAAAATGACTTATTTATTTCATTTTGAAAACGGAAAAGTTACCATGAGGATCTAATCAAATGGGCTACATCTGGAACCAAAGTAATCAAGTCGGACTGAAGTAGGTCCTTATGCCATATGATTGGAAAGTTTCACATGTATCATCACACTTATATATCACATGTATCTTCACACTAATGTATCACATGTATCACCACACTGAAGTATTATATATATATATATCACCAAAACTGAACAAATGGGCAAGGGAAAACAACGAAAGCGAACTAACTTCCTTGGCCTTGCTGATAATCTTATATTCAAGATTCGTGTTTAATCAATTCTAATACTAAACTATGTAAAACGTAACGGTTTTTAGAACGGATAACAAAATTATTCTCTATTAGTGTCGTCTAAGAGACAGATTATATTGAACGTTTAAGAGCCAGGCTAAACAATTAGAACTGGATAGGTTATTGAAAAACGTTTGACAGAAAACCACTTATGTTCAAACTTGACTTTCATCCACAAAGAACATCCAATGGACTATCAACCAACATGTATAGAAGCACCAAGAGCGTCGAACAAACTCTCACCATTTAACGGCAAGCATACTTTACTCATACGTTCTGAAGGAACGGGTATCTATGTTTCACTCTCAATTAAGACAAGCTCCACACTCCTAAAGAACAAACATTACCTACCATTCATCAAAATGATTCAACACATGTACCTATATAGCATGTCATAATTCTGTTCACCGTGTAAACACATCACATTTTAACTAAATATTTAGAAGTATCGTGCGATCACATCCGCTTACCGTTTTAATCCTTAATCTCCATCATGTTAGCATGAACATTTGGTGCTCTTCGTCAAATAGGGTTCCCATATTATGTTTTCAAATTACAACGCATTAACTCTTCTTTTTGTTATGAATGGACTAGAATAGCGATAAACACGTAGTAAGCGATCGATCCGACGCTGCGACTCAACATCCGGTAAACTTACGGATGATTGCCTTTGTTTATAGTCGTCGCTATTGGAGATATGTGTTTGTGTTTCGTATAGAATTCTATTATGCTGTCAAGAATCTAGTGCCATATTCCTAATATTTCAATGGAGGTATTGAGTATTGAGTCATTGACTTAAGGTCATTTAAAGTGCCCTTCAGGCTTCTAAAACATTCTCTGTTTTGTTATGTAAATCAGTACGGAGGAAGATTTTTCAGATGCAGGACAAAGCAACATCATTAAAATGTTTTGGGAAATATATCAGAAATGGTCATTACCAATATTCGTTTAGTTAGAAAAGACATGTATCAATTCATTCAGAAGGTAGAGAACCCATGTCATCATTTTAAGCTCCATATTTAGATTATGTAATATTAGATTGGAGGAGAAAGATGAATGCGTCCAACAGGGAAACCTGAATCTATTAGAAAAAAAATACTAATGTACACGATGTTAATCCAATATTTAGAGTTGTTGTCATTATCAGTAGAAATATTGATGAATAAATTAAGATAAAGAAATATATATTATGAATAAATATACAACATATATACTTTTTAATTTAGTGCACCATATGCGCATTTCGACAACTTATGTCTCTTCAGTGATGCTCGTAGCCAAATGTTTGGAATTCCCAAAATATATAAATATTTGAAGAGCAGTGTTGAAACCAAAATGACCGAAAAGTGAACCAAAGAATCTATCTAAGGACAGAGCTATGCATGAGGGAGATATTCCTTAGTTTTAGAGTGATTTACTTAATTTGATGACTGAAAATTTGAAGTATATATTTAATGTCAGTACAAAAGCACTGAAAACTAGACTTATGATGCCCTCGGGGACTATCAGTCCACCAGCAGTGACACCGGCCTAGTGGTTATAATAAATATAGAACATATATACTTTTTAATTTAGTGCACCATATGCGCATTTCGACAACTTATGTCTCTTCAGTGATGCTCGTAGCCAAATGTTTGGAATTCCCAAAATATATAAATATTTGAAGAGCAGTGTTGAAACCAAAATGACCGAAAAGTGAACCAAAGAATCTATCTAAGGACAGAGCTATGCATGAGGGAGATACTCCTTAGTTTTAGAGTGATTTACTTAATTTGATGACTGAAAATTTGAAGTATATATTTAATGTCAGTACAAAAGCACTGAAAACTAGACTTATGATGCCCTCGGGGACTATCAGTCCACCAGCAGTGACACCGGCCTAGTGGTTATAATACATATAGAACATATATACTTTTTAATTTAGTGCATCATATACGCATTTCGACAACTTATGTCTCTTCAGTGATGCTCGTAGCCAAATGTTTGGAATTCCCAAAATATATAAATATTTGAAGAGCAGTGTTGAAACCAAAATGACCGAAAAGTGAACCAAAGAATCTATCTAAGGACAGAGCTATGCATGAGGGAGATACTCCTTAGTTTTAGAGTGATTTACTTAATTTGATGACTGAAAATTTGAAGTATATATTTAATGTCAGTACAAAAGCACTGAAAACAAGACTTATGATGCCCTCGGGGACTATCAGTCCACCAGCAGTGACACCGGCCTAGTGGTTATAATAAATATAGAACATATATACTTTTTAATTTAGTGCACCATATGCGCATTTCGACAAATTATGTCTCTTCAGTGATGCTCGTAGCCAAATGTTTGGAATTCCCAAAATATATAAATATTTGAAGAGCAGTGTTGAAACCAAAATGACCGAAAAGTGAACCAAAGAATCTATCTAAGGACAGAGCTATGCATGAGGGAGATACTCCTTAGTTTTAGAGTGATTTACTTAATTTGATGACTGAAAATTTGAAGTATATATTTAATGTCAGTACAAAAGCACTGAAAACTAGACTTATGATGCCCTCGGGGACTATCAGTCCACCAGCAGTGACACCGGCCTAGTGGTTATAATAAATATAGAACATATATACTTTTTAATTTAGTGCACCATATGCGCATTTCGACAAATTATGTCTCTTCAGTGATGCTCGTAGCCAAATGTTTGGAATTCCCAAAATATATAAATATTTGAAGAGCAGTGTTGAAACCAAAATGACCGAAAAGTGAACCAAAGAATCTATCTAAGGACAGAGCTATGCATGAGGGAGATACTCCTTAGTTTTAGAGTGACTTACTTAATTTGATGACTGAAAATTTGAAGTATATATTTAATGTCAGTACAAAAGCACTGAAAACTAGACTTATGATGCCCTCGGGGACTATCAGTCCACCAGCAGTGACACCGGCCTAGTGGTTATAATAAATATAGAACATATATACTTTTTAATTTAGTGCACCATATGCGCATTTCGACAACTTATGTCTCTTCAGTGATGCTCGTAGCCAAATGTTTGGAATTCCCAAAATAAATAAATATTTGAAGAGCAGTGTTGAAACCAAAATGACCGAAAAGTGAACCAAAGAATCTATCTAAGGACAGAGCTATGCATGAGGGAGATACTCCTTAGTTTTAGAGTGATTTACTTAATTTGATGACTGAAAATTTGAAGTATATATTTAATGTCAGTACAAAAGCACTGAAAACTAGACTTATGATGCCCTCGGGGACTATCAGTCCACCAGCAGTGACACCGGCCTAGTGGTTATAATAAATATAGAACATATATACTTTTTAATTTAGTGCACCATATGCGCATTTCGACAACTTATGTCTCTTCAGTGATGCTCGTAGCCAAATGTTTGGAATTCCCAAAATATATAAATATTTGAAGAGCAGTGTTGAAACCAAAATGACCGAAAAGTGAACCAAAGAATCTATCTAAGGACAGAGCTATGCATGAGGGAGATACTCCTTAGTTTTAGAGTGATTTACTTAATTTGATGACTGAAAATTTGAAGTATATATTTAATGTCAGTACAAAAGCACTGAAAACTAGACTTATGATGCCCTCGGGGACTATCAGTCCACCAGCAGTGACACCGGCCTTGTGGTTATAATAAATATAGAACATATATACTTTTTAATTTAGTGCACCATATGCGCATTTCGACAACTTATGTCTCTTCAGTGATGCTCGTAGCCAAATGTTTGGAATTCCCAAAATATATAAATATTTGAAGAGCAGTGTTGAAACCAAAATGACCGAAAAGTGAACCAAAGAATCTATCTAAGGACAGAGCTATGCATGAGGGAGATACTCCTTAGTTTTAGAGTGACTTACTTAATTTGATGACTGAAAATTTGAAGTATATATTTAATGTCAGTACAAAAGCACTGAAAACTAGACTTATGATGCCCTCGGGGACTATCAGTCCACCAGCAGTGACACCGGCCTAGTGGTTATAATAAATATAGAACATATATACTTTTTAATTTAGTGCACCATATGCGCATTTCGACAACTTATGTCTCTTCAGTGATGCTCGTAGCCAAATGTTTGGAATTCCCAAAATATATAAATATTTGAAGAGCAGTGTTGAAACCAAAATGACCGAAAAGTGAACCAAAGAATCTATCTAAGGACAGAGCTATGCATGAGGGAGATACTCCTTAGTTTTAGAGTGATTTACTTAATTTGATGACTGACAATTTGAAGTATATATTTAATGTCAGTACAAAAGCACTGAAAACTAGACTTATGATGCCCTCGGGAACTATCAGTCCACCAACAGTGACACCGGCCTAGTGGTTATAATAAATATAGAACATATATACTTTTTAATTTAGTGCACCATATGGGCATTTCGACAACTTATGTCTCTTCAGTGATGCTCGTAGCCAAATGTTTGGAATTCCCAAAATATATAAATATTTGAAGAGCAGTGTTGAAACCAAAATGACCGAAAAGTGAACCAAAGAATCTATCTAAGGACAGAGCTATGCATGAGGGAGATACTCCTTAGTTTTAGAGTGATTTACTTAATTTGATGACTGAAAATTTGAAGTATATATTTAATGTCAGTACAAAAGCACTGAAAACTAGACTTATGATGCCGTCGGGGACTATCAGTCCACCAGCAGTGACACCGGCCTAGTGGTTATAATAAATATAGAACATATATACTTTTTAATTTAGTGCACCATATGCGCATTTCGACAACTTATGTCTCTTCAGTGATGCTCGTAGCCAAATGTTTGGAATTCCCAAAATATATAAATATTTGAAGAGCAGTGTTGAAACCAAAATGACCGAAAAGTGAACCAAAGAATCTATCTAAGGACAGAGCTATGCATGAGGGAGATACTCCTTAGTTTTAGAGTGATTTACTTAATTTGATGACTGAAAATTTCAAGTTTATATTTAATGTCAGTACAAAAGCACTGAAAACTAGACTTATGATGCCCTCGGGGACTATCAGTCCACCAGCAGTGACACCGGCCTAGTGGTTATAATAAATATAGAACATATATACTTTTTAATTTAGTGCACCATATGCGCATTTCGACAACTTATGTCTCTTCAGTGATGCTCGTAGCCAAATGTTTGGAATTCCCAAAATATATAAATATTTGAAGAGCAGTGTTGAAACCAAAATGACCGAAAAGTGAACCAAAGAATCTATCTAAGGACAGAGCTATGCATGAGGGAGATACTCCTTAGTTTTAGAGTGATTTACTTAATTTGATGACTGAAAATTTGAAGTTTATATTTAATGTCAGTACAAAAGCACTGAAAACTAGACTTATGATGCCCTCGGGGACTATCAGTCCACCAGCAGTGACACCGGCCTAGTGGTTATAATACATATAGAACATATATACTTTTTAATTTAGTGCACCATATGCGCATTTCGACAACTTATGTCTCTTCAGTGATGCTCGTAGCCAAATGTTTGGAATTCCCAAAATATATAAATATTTGGAGAGCAGTGTTGAAACCAAAATGACCGAAAAGTGAACCAAAGAATCTATCTAAGGACAGAGCTATGCATGAGGGAGATACTCCTTAGTTTTAGAGTGATTTACTTAATTTGATGACTGAAAATTTGAAGTATATATTTAATGTCAGTACAAAAGCACTGAAAACTAGACTTATGATGCCCTCGGGGACTATCAGTCCACCAGCAGTGACACCGGCCTAGTGGTTATAATAAATATAGAACATAAATACTTTTTAATTTAGTGCACCATATGCGCATTTCGACAACTTATGTCTCTTCAGTGATGCTCGTAGCCAAATGTTTGGAATTCCCAAAATATATAAATATTTGAAGAGCAGTGTTGAAACCAAAATGACCGAAAAGTGAACCAAAGAATCTATCTAAGGACAGAGCTATGCATGAGGGAGATACTCCTTAGTTTTAGAGTGATTTACTTAATTTGATGACTGAAAATTTGAAGTATATATATCATATGTTCCCGGTGACAGCAGACGTAAAACTGACAAGCAAAAAACCATAATTATAAATAAATAAATAAGGAAAAATCCTTTGCTTCTGTAAACCAAGGATTTTTAAGATGTCTTTTATCTTTTCAAAAAGAAATTCGCTTTGATCCATTACAACTAGTATAAGGGGGGAATTTAGAGATATAACGTTTTTATAAAATCGTTCAAAATTGCGTTTGAATTCGAACTTTTACAACAATTTTTGTTCGAATGCAAATTATTAATGATTATTAAAAAAACATGCTTGCAAAATGAATATTTTTCATGTTAATAAAATTCCCGTGATAACCATGGTGGCCTGTATGTTAAAATAGTGTTTTGAAAATAACTTTTGGAAAGAAAGTATAATTTTCATTTGACTCCCAGCTAGGATAATAATGAAAAGAAAAGATAGAATCATCTTTCTTTCATGATTGGGTTTAAGAAATAATTCAATGTTGTAATAAGTTTCATACTTAATTACAACCTACAAAACCTTTGAAACCAATTATTACTGATTGAAAATATAATGAAAGTTTACTGCCCACAGGTACCAGAAATGTCATTCAAACAATATTTCTTACTTTAACAAAGGTAAAGGTAATAAACACATACATATATACTGCAGTTTTCTCTTGTGATTATATTTCAACACCTCAAACACTGTCATGTTTACGAGATCCCGCCATCACAAATTAGTCATCAAAACGTTATCTTTAGAACTGGTTGGTTGATTGGTGTTTTACGTCGCTTTCAACAATATTTAAGTAAGAACATAGAAACAGGAGCTAAACGAACTCTTAAACATTGTGATCCGAACCCGGATCGTCTGCATCAAAAGACAACCGCTTAATTACTACATCATGACTCGCCTGACCTTTACGATGAGCAACCTTAACGATTAAATATCTTGTGGGCTAGCGCTTTACCTTAACCAAACTCATGGGTGACAAACTTTGGGACAAACTTCCTATAGTGGATATGCAATTGACTTGTCGTGCAGGCGAGTTCGAATAACAGACGAATGCAGTTCGACTTGCTGAATAACTCTACCATGCTTAAAATGTCGATTCATTTCTACTTCAATGTCGAGATATGATCGAGACATTACAGAAAGTGACACAAACCAACAATCAACAATCAATGTCGAGATATGATCGAGACATTATTGAAAGTGACACAAAGCAACAATCAACTACTCAAGTGCAACCCCTTCAATAGATCGTAATTTCGATTATTTTATGAGGCAGTCCCATAGCAACAACTTATAGGTGTCGTAATTTCTATACTTTAGGTTTACAAATGCAGTCCGATGGAGAACATTGATCAATGTCTCTTTAATGTAAAGTACATTAAAAGCACACCAGTTTTCATATATTATTCATTAATTCTATGGCTGTTGGTATTTTGTCTTAAATCAATCATTTATCGTACTGATGGATGATAAGAAGATGAACATGATACATAAAAAATTCGACAATAAATATAATAACGCAACTAACGCTAGAATCAACGCTTCTAAAATCTAATAGAATTAAAAAAAAAAACAAAACAAAACAAAACAAAAATAACATATTACTGAAAAAAGATCTTGGCCACATGATATATATATATATATATATATATATATATATATATATATATATATATATATATATATATATATATATTATATATATATATATATATATATATATATATATATATATATATAATAGACAAAACACGGTAAGAAAACTAGAGACTAGATATGGATAATAAACCATTATCCATGAAGACGCCGCGGCCTAGTTGTATCGCGCTGGACTCCTAATCGGGAGGCCGGGGTTCGATTCCCGCTCTGGTCATGCCGGTGTCCTGTCTTTCGGATGAGACAGTAAAAACCGAGGCCCCGTGTCGTGGTATGCATGGCACGTTAAAGATCCCTCACTGTTTCGGGTGGGTCCGTTGCAAAGGTCAAAATTTGTATGCCCCGCATCAGGCAGATGCCGTCACCATATACGTAAAATATTCGTGGTGTGACGTAAAACAAAAATCAGTCAATCAATCATATTATCCATGAGTTAAGCTGGAAGATTTCTAGGTACCTCCGTAACCATTTTAAAATACATCTGTACTCTTGTTTTTGTAATTCTGTAAATTTAAAATTAATTTGATAATTACAATTCTGTCCTAATTATCAATAAATATTTTCTCTAGAACAATTTCATCTATTAGTAACTCGGACATGGATCAATATTTGAATGGGAATGTCTGAAAAAACGAATTTATAAATCTGAACACAATTAAGTGTTTAATGTCATTCAACGTAATGAATTTATTTTGTTCTCTCTGCTAATGATATATAGAACCTTTTACTTCAGTTTATTTATTACTTCTCCATGCATTTTGGTTTCACCTCTTGGAGAGCGATTTGGAGCCGAGTAGTCAGTGGTGTGAACTAAAGATGGATATAGTTTCCACGGAATAAATAAGCATTCCCTGCTGATCAGTCACAGCCAATACCCAAACTGAAGTCGCAGTCGTATTCTGTCTCAGAGTGACAACAATCAAATAAGGAAGTAAAGTTTCTCAGATAACTGACTCTGATATATATGCAAACAGTGCTGTTTATGGCGATTTTTTTTCTTTTGAAGAAAATTCATAAAATGATATAACATAACATTAATGCTCTGTAACCTACCTGTACTTAGTTTAATAGGTATATCTATAAATAAAAAGGACGTCCATGTACTTTATAGAAAGGTAACGATTTTTTACAAGTGCATTTGTAATTTGCTTGATTTGAAATAAACATCCCAATACTTCAGAAACATTGTTTTAATTTTTGACATGAAACACCACTTACGACTGACAAGAATTCACTCTTGTCAGTTTAAGTACGACTGACCTTATTGATAATCAATATTCAACCCTTCAGATCGGACGAATTTCCGACTACGACATACAAAATTAACTTAACTATTTGTATCAACCTGTCTACTGTATAGTATACATATTAACACAAATATACCTAATAAATGTGCTCATAAATATTCATTATACTTGGATATTGTCTGTCCATCAGTCGTTCCGTCACCATCAGACTCGCAGCAACCTTCGATATATACTTCATCAGAAAAAAAGAGAAGTGTTCATAATTTTTTAAATCAAAAAGTCTAAAGTCAAAGTCTTTTTTTCGAACATTTTTACGGTAGCATAGATACATTTTGATCTCTGAGTGAAAATTAATATGTTACTTTAACATGGTATATATACATAAATATAGAACATATATACCTTTTAATTTTGTGCACCAGATGCGCATTTCGACAATTTATGTCTCTTCATTGTTGCTCATGACCGAATGATTAGAATTCTAATAATATATAAATATGCAAAGAGCAGAATTAAAACCACAGTGGCAGAAAAAGTTAGTCAAAGAATTAATCTAATGACAGAGCTATGCATGAAGGAGATACTCTTTAGTTGTAGAGTGATATATTACAAAATTTCAAAAGATTTCTTTAATATGTGTGGTCCGATTTGAACTTTCGTTTTTTAACATATTCATAAAACATAAACCCGATTAGCATAAAATTTAATTTGAACTCATTGACAAAATAATATATTAATAGGGCTAATGTGCAGGGGTGTAATTTATATGTAGATATATATGGGTAATATTTTGCACAACTTTCTTCTGTGAAAATGGTTTTGATTATGTAAAATGTGTTTGAGTGTGTGACCTTTAGCATAAAAATCACAAAAAGATAAATTTGAAACACGAATTAAATGAAATTAAATGGAAACTACTTCAAACGCCATCATTTATATACATTTCTGATAAGATCTTAGTATTCTTGCATTTATCTATAAGATTATGCAGGAAATAGTCAAACTGATTGGGGTTTTTTAATTATTTTTCTTATTATTGTCGTTTTAATGAGGTGAATAAATAGGAAATTTTAGTAAATAAAGGTTTTCATCTGCTATAAACTGAGGCTAATAAAAAGTAAATTTGAGGAGTGTTCCCTGTTATACTTCACAAGCAGAAATATGAGAGGAGGGGGAACACCAGATCCAATTTTCGTGTTTCTACACTCTTAGATAATATTACCTTGAGGACCAGCAGACGCTTATTCCTCCCGGGCTCCTGGTCTCACCTCGATTTTATTGGGGTTCGCATTTGTCTGAATATGACTCTAAACACAACATTATCCCCTTTATTCCATGGACTATGAGATATGGTTTACCCTTCGATACTTCTTCGTTTTTTACTTGAGTAAGTACTGTAAATGCTTCTAATTAAGGAAATCTTTTTCGTGCTATTTTGTTTCCTTAGTTCTAGTCCTTGGACTTTGAGAATGATTATCGGTTTAGTACGTCTTCGATATTGATTAAAAAATACAATTTTTATAGAGATTGGCTAGCACTATACTATAACAAGCTTGGTCAAAATAGGAAGAGAAGTCGAAAATGTGAATAATATACAGATGACAAACGACGGACAATACTCCATCACAATACCTAACTTGGGCCATCGCCCCATATAAGCTAATTTACCAAAAGAAAATTCAGAAGGAGAGGGATCGTAGCCCATCCTAATGATTTATCGTTGTATTTAAATATAACACCAATTAAGTTTATAGTTTCTACGAAATTGTTTGTTTTCTATTCTTAAAATACCCGAGGAGGCAATTAAAGAACATCTAGTGGGAACGATAAATATCTTTAAAATACACAGGTAGCTGAGATGGATGTTTGGACAAAATATTCCCGTTATTAATAACTTACACTTCACAGTAATGAAATTTTAAAAACCTTTGGGGATTTTTTCAATATAGGCCTATTATATCATTCATAACGTCATTCACCATATGATTTTCATGTAATCTTGTTTGTTTTTTCTGGTGATTTATTATCTTTTTTCAGAATCAGTGTATTCTGTTTAAAATTAATCGTTTATATTTCTATTTATGTATCTATTTATTCATTTATTTATTTATTTATTGTCATGTAATTCTTTATTCCAGCCCAGTTTTCAGTGTCTCTATTTTCACTCGAAATGTATACTCCAAATTACTGAGTGATAGAAAGTTTCTATATTATTCTAAAACTAAGGCGTATTTTCCTCAATCATAGCTCCGTCTTTAGATGTGGGGGGTTATTATTTTTCTGGGTTTTGTTTTGTTTTAGGGGTTTTTTTTTTTTTTGGGGGGGGGGGGGTTTACTTTAAGGTCAGTTTGGTAATGAGTCAGCTCTTCAAATATCTATGTTTTCGATTTTCACAATTTCGGCATTGAGCATCACTGAAGAGATATTAATAGTCGAAATGCACATATGGTGCGATAAATTTATACAGGTTAATATGTTCCAATATTTATTATATGCAAACATTAATGAATAAACTTTGATTTCTTATATTTTTTAGTAATTCATGTGCAAGTGAACGCTTTATGAAAAATTTTTGATAATTTTGCTAATAGGGAGTTTGCCAAAGTATCCATTATTGAAATCTGTTTTCAAAAACATTCTGTGCGTGTGTAAGTTAAACATATAAAATATTTTTGATGAAATATCTGGTTTGCCAAAATATAAATTATAACTTATAATATATGGTGTAATCAAAATAGTTGTCAAACACTCACGAAAGAACACATTTTAACCGCATCATTTGCAAAGAATATTATATATGTTTGGTCGAGTGGGCAATTTTCCTGGCAACGTGACTGCAAAAGCAATAAGCTGTACCCCAGATATGCATCAATAGTCGCTTATCAGAAAGTGCATATCTCTTGTATAGATCTCCTTTTTCCATTCTTAATCTTCTAAAGGATTCATCCGATCCTTAGACATCAGTTCGACGTTGCAAGCGTCTGTTTCTTTCTTTTTAGCATGGTTCTAGATTTACTTCGGAGAAATATTTTTCATATTTTTCGATTCGTGCTCCAATACGTAACAGTCTCGAGTTTTAAGCACCGAGTTTGTGTTCTAGGACTTCGGACCCAGGTGTAAGTGTGGAGTACGAATCTCCTGAGAAACAAGCCAAAGCAGTTAATTCTAAAATCATTTGTATTTAGATGCAATATTTTGCAAACCTTGGAAAAGTAATGCTTGCTATAAGTTGTAAGAAATATTAATTCAACTCAATTAAAATCGTTTCTCTCTGAAAATGTTTTCGAATTTTTTAAAGGTAAAGTGGCAAAATCAAATGTACTTGGTTAACCCATTGACTTCACTGATGATTGTGAACAAATGTAGATTTACCATGATGTAACTGAAATTGATATTTCATTGATGAAAATTTCGGGCATTTAGAAGAATGAATAAATTTAATGAAATGCCATTAGAAATGTTGATTCTGGGTAATGAACCTCTATGGTATTTACAATGTCAATAACTATATCAATATATTTGTGTACTGGGTATATACTTGTATTGGATATTCAGTATGACATTGTTGACACAGAAGTATGGAGATGTCTAACAAAGCTGACCTTGCACTGACCCCATAAGAGCAACATGGTCTATTTGTAGAACACATGAGCGGATCCAGAAATTTTTGTCAGAGGGGGTCCAACCAAAAAAGGTAAATTTTTTCTCTTAGACGAGGGGGGTCCAACCCCAAAAATGCCCAAATATTACCTTTTTTGGTAAAATTTTTGGATTCCAGGGGGGGGTCCAGTCCCCCCCCCCTCTGTATCCGCGCATGGAACATATAGGGAGAAATCTCACGACAAATTAGAATCGTATATATCGCACAGCATTTCTGAGATCTGACGACCAGAGTTCCATTACCGTTATCGGTACGGGTTTTATATGGTGACATTTTCTACCTCTCAAAGTATGATAATTCCTTTTCTCATAGGGTCCCGTGTTAATTTCCCAAACATCAAGCAAGATTTACACAAGTTTCTTTCTCATAGCTTATACAACCCATATATCAAAATGTTCGTCAATCCTTCTCTATAAGAATTGTAACAGTATCGTATAGGTAATCCACCTTAAGTTCCAGAAAATCTTGCTGACAGGGGATCTTCTAGAGCGCCCTCTAGTAGAGATTGCATGATTTTTTTGCAAAATAAAATACCCGGGATGATAAAAACATAAAGAACATATATGCCTATAAAAACTTTCTTGCACAAAGTAACTGGTGTTCTCAGTGCCCAATGGTATTTTATTAATAATTTTGATAATAGTCAAAGCATAGAAAATGTAAATTGGTCTTAACTTGGTTAACATTTAGAGTTCATCTGGTATTGAGGCACGTTGATATCATCAGCAGCAGCATTCCTTGAATGTTCGATCGCTAAGACCGAGCTTTTTTGCGCATATCAGACACCCTTGTGTAGGCCTCCTGACAGTAATGTTTGGACCGTATAATCTATTGTGGTAAGGTACACGCTGTACAAAGCCAATACTAAAATACTTTAGTAGAATTAACTCTCTGGCATAACAGCGGGTCTAACTTATAAGTGGGAGATAATTATGCCTCCATGCCACTTTAACCATCTTCTGGGGCCCATGATTGTTCTTTACCATTCTGGGGGTCTGCCATTCCATATTCCTCTACAACGACTACTTTTTTGTACGGAAGCTTATAAGGGACATGAAAAAAATAAATTATTTCGCCACGGCTAGTTGCTATCTCGCCAAGGCGCATTACTCTCTCGCCACGGCGAATTACTATCTCGTCACAGCGAGGGATTCTAGTATTTAAAAATGGTATTAAAAACTAAATAGCTTAAGTTTACTTACAACACACCATTTGATCTGCCGCAAAATGACCACCAGGTAGATTTTCATCTAAATACTCGGTGGCGAGATAGGTAACTCGCCGTGACGAGATAGTATCTCAGTATACAATATTACGAAAGCATCTACCGTATATAGAAAATACAGGAATAATATATATGTTGACCCGATTATGACGTACAAATTTATGCAGACATGGTTCCTTAACCCACCCATATCGGTCTATGTCTGAAAACCTTCCAGAAATAATGTTTACCTGTCAAATGATATTTTATACAAATATTATTGAACTATGTATTTAATGTTCATTTTGTACGGAAGCTTATAAGGGACATGGAAAAAATATATTTCAACAATTTCGTGAGATATAATAATGCATTGACCATCAATTCAACTTCAAAATCCAGCTCTTTAAAGTAAAAATAAACACTCCTATACCTCCAAAGAATGGGATATCCCCTATCACTGCGCATGCTCCAGGTAGCTATATACCTTGTACTGACTGAATACATGCTGACTTTCAATTCAGCTCGCAGTGTTCGAATGGCTAGTGCACAACTTAACAGTCCGAAACCGGTACAGCGCACCCCGTCTACAAATGAGCAGGGGGTTATACATCAATATGATGATAAGGATGATGGTTCGTTTGCAGAGGCGGAGGGAACTGAGAAGGTAGTTGAGTCTGTGGACTCTCCATTTAATGTGTTTCAATTTTGGATAATACAGAAGACGATATACGTAGGCAGTGGTCTACAGGAAACACTAACACAGGTGAAACACTAGGTCGGTCACCGAAGCGTAAACGAACAGATGAGAAACGGGGTCGTAAACGAAGACGATCTAGTAGTTCAGAAAATAATACTAGCAGTTCGAGCTCAAGTAGCTCTTCTTCTTCCTCCTCGTCTACTAGTTTAAGTTCCTCTGATGAGGATGATGATTTATTTAAACCAGTATTTATTGGTAAAACTAAAAAGATTGTGCGCTTTGTTGCCAAATATGCATCATTAGGAATTAGTAAAAAAATTGAGGCATAATGTTTCAAATAATTTGCCTATTCCTAAATTTAAAAAAAAAACTTAAAGGTTTAAGTTTAGATCGCTTTTTCAAGAAAAGTTTTCTTAAGGGTAAAAAATTGGAATGGAAAATTAGAAAAGGGGAAAATTAATACACAAATGCGCATTTTAGATCCCTTAAGCCCCCTATCTTTCTTATGGGCAGAGGCAGAGAGAATTAATAAATCGGGCCATGGCATGAATCCGAGTGATGTCATGGAACTTGTTTGGAAAGCTATCGTTTTACTGGGCAACGCCCATTTCCTTTACAATACTGATAGAAAGAAATCTATACTAACAACATCTATGCCTGAAGTAATCGATCTTCTTTCTAATAAGAAGATAACAAAAGCACTTAGCAAAAGCCATGGAAATTTGTTTGGGCATAGGTTTTTGAAAGAAGTTGCTAAAGAAAATAAAAATAACAAAGAACTAAAAGAACTCCTGTCAAGTGATACAGTCACAAAAATATCTGACCTATAAACAGGTTAATCATAGATCTAACCAGTTTTTTCAAGGTGGACCCCCATCAAGCCTCCAGTATGGGGGTCCGGGTATAGGCCAATCAAGCCAGTACAGGAAGCCCTATCGAAACCAGAGGAGCAGAGGTTCGACAAGCAGACCTCAATCCAATAAATCACCTACCCAATAGGTAAGGTGAGTCAAGACAATGTTTGTCAAAATCAATTAAACATCGATCTGAGTCTTTCCAAATTCAGTTTCCCACGCAGTCTATTGAATCAAAGCACAATGAATATTCCAGTTGGAGTAGGAAATCGGCATTTTTTTTAGAAAACTGGAATTTTATAAGTCAGGATCCTTGACTGATAGCGTCTGTCAACGGAATAACGTTAAATTTTCTAAAGATTCCTTCTCAAAAACAAATTCCCATTCAACCAAAGTTCAATGTAAAGGATCAAAGTTTGAAAGATCTAGAAATAAAAGCTCTGATAGAGAAAAATGCGGTTCAGGAGTCAATATATACACAGGACTCTTTCTACAGCAACATATTTTGGTACCAAAAAGGGGGAGAACTCAGACTGGTGTTCAATCTAAAGAATCTCAATCAATTTGTCCCCTACGTGCATTCATAATGGAGGGAATCCAATTACTAAAAGATCTCTTGTTAGAAAAAGACTGGATGGTAAAGAGAGATCTAAAAGATGCTTACTTAACAGTTCCAATTGCGGAAAAATTCAGAAAATATCTAAAGTTGCAATGGCAAGAAAAAGTAATGCAGTTTCGCTCCCTCCCTATCGGAATTGCTTTAGCTCCAAGATTATTTACGAAGCTCATGAAAGTCCCTATTGCGGTGCCCCGTCGTCTGGGAATTCGTCTTGTAGTATATTTAGACGATATACTCCTAATGAATCAGTCACTAGAGTGAATTCAATCAGATCTCTCGACAGCTGTGTACCTCTTGAGGGAATTAGGGTTCATAATGAATATGAAAAATCTCTTTTTACCCCTCAACAAAACGTAGAATTTCTAGGGTTCAGAGTGAATTCGATTACAATGACATGAGCTCTCCCGTGGGAAAAAGTTTTGAAAATTCGAAATCAGTGTCGAGAATTGTTAAACAGTCAAACGGTTTGAGTGCGAGAATTAGCTCAGTTAATTGGCCGTCTAACATCGACAAATCAAGCAGTTTTCCCCGCGCCCCTACATTACAGAAGCCTTCAAATGCTAAGAACAAGAGCCTTATTCGAAGGGGGTCATTACGATCACAAAATTTTACTCAATTAAGACAAGAGTCCAAAATATAATTAGAATGGTAGGAAACAAAGTTCAGTCGTGGAACGGCAAAACTTTGATAAAGCCCGATCCCCATTTAACTATCCAATCCGATGCGAGTCAAGCTGGATGGGGTGCGACTTGTCGAAATTCAAAAATAGGGGGCATGTGGCTCCCAGATGAGAAAAGTCTCCACATAAACCCATTAGAATTAAAAGCGGCGTTGATGGCTCTGAAAAGTTTCACAAAATCGATACAAACAAACATGTGTTGTTGCAAACGGACAACAAAACAGTAGCAGCGTACATAAACAAAATGGGGGTACAAGGTCTCCTATTTTGTTAGATCTTGCGAGTCATTTCTGGGACTGGGCTATTCAAAGCGAGATAACTCTAACAGCGGAATATCTCCCAGGGCACTTGAATACATAGGTATCAGTAGCATGAAATTTTATTGGAGTTACTTCCCTTGAGATAAGTTGTCCGCCATCTTTGAGGTATAGAACTGAATATCTGTTCATAAATCAACCAAATTATGTAGGTAAATTCTCTAAACTATGAATAATTCCTGTGTTTTTGCAATGCTTATGCAAAATTTGAGGTATTAGACAACGTAAAATATTTTCTGAATAAGTGTGTATATTAACAACTTTCTAAAAAAAAAAACTTTATTAAACTTAGTATGAATATGAGGCAGAAACTCTTGCTTGATCACAAACATGGCCGACAACGGGAGGTATCTCTAAATTAGTGCTAATGAAACCTATCTATACAAATGCCGATTGGCAAAGACGAAAGTTTACCGATTCAAGCTGTTGGAAACTAAATCGGTGTTTTTTTCACAAGTCTGCAAAAAGTCATTTCTCGAATTGAATTGAATTTTTTGGTTGATATAAACATATATAAAATCATCTATATCAAAGTAATATTTCAAATTGATCTCTTTATTCTCTAAATTTTTAGGGATGATCACTCTGAGGAATCTTGAGACGTGTGTGAACAGAACAGATGAGGAAACAGATCACTGAGATGAACAATATTCATTTTTTTAAAATATGGACAAATCAAATTTATGAAAATTTCAATTATATAATGATTTATGAATAATATTGTTTAATTTTGATATTGAATTAGGTAGAAGTTAGAACTTGCAATTTTATTTAACATTTAATTTGCTCGCTATGAAAGTCAGCATGTATTCAGTCAGTACAATATATATAGTTACCTGGAGCATGCGCAGTGATAGGGGATATCCCATTCTTTGGGGGTATAGGGGTGTGTATTTTTACTTTAAAGAGCTGGATTTTTAAGTTGAATTGAAGGTCAATGCATTTATTATATCCGACTTCAATTATTTCATATAATTAATATTTCTTTTCGGGAGCTTCGCGCCCTCATAAACTCTAAAATTATTTCGCCACGGCGAATTACTTTCTCGCCACAGCGAGATACTAGAATCAGTATATAAAAAATGGTATTAATAACTAAATAGCTTAAGTTTACTTATACCAGACTATGTGATCTGCCGCAAATGACTACCTATTAGATGCTCATTTAATTACTAGTATCTCGCCGTCATCAAAATCTGTCCCCAATAAGCTTCCGTAATTTTGGCATCTTCTTAAGCAAAAAAAGTTATTCCAAAATGACCTTGGGCAAATTCTGTTTTTATCATTATTTTATTTTTCCTACTTTCTGGGTTGAATTAGTGTTTTACGTCGCTGTCAACAGTTTTCACAACATGGAAGAAGGGGGCATCCAACATTTTAAAGATAGTGGAGCAATCCGGAATTCGAACCCACATCGCCTGCTTCTTTGTTTACGGTTTACTCGTAACATCAGCCCCATATACAAGGTGGTGTCTAGTGATTAGTAGTGGAAGGAACCACAGTGTTCAGAGAGAACCATTGACCGTTGGCTGGTACATGTGCACGAGTATACCACGCTGGGACTGAGGACGGAATGTAACGAGTAATATCCAAAGTGAGAAGTTGCAGTTCAGTAGAAGTATCGGATCGTCAAAGTTAAGCAATTCTTAAATATCAGAAGAAAACATTATACATGTAAGCTATCCTTTTGATGGCGTTTTGGCTTTTTAACCGCACTTTTCGTTTATTTCACTGGTGGTTGCACCAGTCATATGTATGGCTTCATAATTTTGCCGATGCAAAGGACCAACCCAGCATAGGGAGGGGATCTTGTTGGTACAGTGAAATCAAGGCGTACAGAAAAGTGAATTTTTTTAGATATTGTAATAAATATCTTAGGAGTGAGACAGAAGAAAAAAATGCACACAATACCAACTCGAGTCTCCATTTCATTATAATTTAATTCTTGTTTTACGTCACACCAAGTCTATTGCGCAAGCAAATTGACATACTCTTGCTACAGCCCATTATGAGGGCTGTACACTTTCACAAATACTACGTTTTTGCCCTTGTCTTCCTCAGAAATATTTCAATTATATAAAAATAATTAGAGTTTCTAGTGCAAGCTTTGCGTTTTAAAATGATGGATAGCAAAGCCAAATCAGCGTGGCTGTCTGTAAGGTGCATGGTTAGGGACCGACAGTCCGGGTCAAGTCTAACCTTGTGGTATCCTGTCTTTCTGATGAGACAGCCAATGTTGATGTCTCGTGTGACGATAGACGTGGCACGTAAAAGATCCCACACTGCTTCAGTGAGCACGTCAGGTTTAAGTTTAGCACAAGCCGTCAAAACATATAGGAAGCATTCTTGAACCACGATCAAATCTTTAAAGTGGGATGTGTATCATCCCTGTTATGAAATTCTTATATAAATGAAGGGATGCTATAGGTTAAATATGTTTTAAATTGATTCCATGACAGTATTCTGTATTACATAGCAATACTAAAAACTTAATATCGTAACTCGTCCCTGAACAAGAGCAATGCCTAGCGTGACATAATATTATTAGAATCCATGCAAGGTGTAAGTTATGATCTGGACACGAATCTGACATAAGCACTGTGTCCTTGACTTTGCTGATGTGACCTTGAAAATCAATAGGGTTCATCCTCCAGTCATAGGAAATAAGTGTGCAAAGTTTAAAAGTGCTAACACAAACAGTTTGGTCTGTATCTTGTTTACAAGTAGCCTTCTCAAACATTTGCTATTTTTGCCCCCAAAATAACCTTGATCTTTGACCTTCATATTGAAAATCAATAGGGTTTGTGCTCATACCATAGGAAATAAGTGTACGAAGTTTGAAAATCCTAGACTAACCGGTATGGTCTGTATCGTGTTAACAATGTGCGGACAGACCCACTGACCAGCAACGCCACACCATAATACATCCGCTACGACAGGCGTATAAAAATTACTACATAAGAAAAGTGCATACACATGTACTTATGAATGTTTATCGAGATATTGTCTCATATTTCTCTCTCGTTAGGATCAAAAGCCCCCCTCCCCACAATAAAATAACAAACAAATAAAACTGGAACATGCACTAAAAACACATTTTATATATCAAAACCTGCAGCAATAGCAGTGGGAAAGATCACTAGACCCACATCCTGTATCCTATGCGTTCCTGGATAATTTAACCGATTGCAATCAAGAAGCTCAAATGGGCGTTCATAAGACTTCTGGGCATCTTGAACACAACAAAATCAATAAGTTCTAAATAAAAGAATCTTTTTTTTCTAAAACATTGATAACAGCATTTCATACTACCAAATTTATTCCAAGTTAATCTTTGCAGAAGAGAGGTACTACCGTGGATGTGGCAGATTAAGCCCAAAACCAATAGCACTTGTTCAGGGCATAGAGTCCTTCAATCCTACCAAGTTTTAAGAAAATTCCTTGAGATTGATTGAATATTGTTTTATGTCACTCCACGATTATTTCACATAAATATCTGCCTGCCACCTTGCATAGAAATTTAGACCTTTACAAGGGACCCACCCAAAGCAGTTAGGGATCTTTTATGCGTCACGCCTTCTGTGATATGGGACCCTGGTTTTTACTGTTTTATCCGAAAGACAGAACACTGGTGTGCCCAGGGTAAGAGTCGAACCCGGGACCTCTCGGTCACGAGCCGAGAACCTTATCCACTAGGCCACATTCTTTGAGAAATTTTCAAGTGGTTCAGTGAGAAATTTATAGGAGGGACAAACACATCACTATGACATAACTTCGGCAGGAACATTATTTACAGTTTACTCTCCTATTATGGGCATAAAATTAAAACATGCAAATTAATGCAGTATTTATTCACCATCTTAAAAATAAAACTAGCAAAATCTGACTTATATGATACAAGTATATACATATCTACAAATGTAAAACTGCAAGCCTATAGTTTCATGATTCCACATATAAACCTTAATGACTGTACACAATGTTTAACCAATGTATATCAAAACTGACTTTTTGATTTGACCAATTCAAACCATCTTAATATAAGCATTAAAAGCTTTAATCCACATAAAGTATCTCATAGTCATATATTATTGCTTCAAATCAATTCAAATGTCATTACTTGACCTATATTTTGTCATCTTTCATACATTATTTTTGCTGAAACAACACTAGCACTATTCCACAGAAACAAACTAGTTACAGTAATGAAAATTAATTTATTAAATTGTAAAAGCACTTTAAAAAAATAAGTGAAATTTTATGACGAAAAGCAAACAGGGGACAAGCCGTGGATATTGCAAATCATCTTTGATGTGATACTTGGACTTTCCTGTCTCTGAACACAGTAGAGATTGATTCTATAAACCTTACAATATTTATAAATAAGCAGAAATTTAGAAATGTGATGAACATTTCCAAATATCTTTTGCACATTGTGAAGTTAGTGTAACATTCAGAGAATTTTCTATCATTACGTTTCTGATAATTCTGGCCATCAAAGATGGAATTATTAATGTCTAACATTCCCCCCCCCCCCCCCCAACTTTCTTTTTCTAAGGAAGCAACTTTGTATGACAAAAACCCTGAGGCAAACTCAAGCAAAGATGAAGATAAGAAGATTCAAAGAAAATATACATTGATAACTGTAAAAACACTGACAATACTGTCAGTGGAAATAAGATATTGAATATGCATAATATGATAACTTCAAAGTCATCATGAATAAAATCACTCAACCTAACTGCTCAATCTTGTTAAAATGCAACTTGTACTTCGTTCCTGTACGATACTCTTCTTGTACAAGATCTTACTACTGCTGATTTGAGGTCATCTCAGGGTGACCTTTCAGTACAGCCAATCAGAATTTCAGTTAGAGACCTTTTGTTATCGTCTGTATGCAAAATAACACTAAAAGATCTCTAACTCAAATTCTGATTGGCTGTACTGAAAGTTCATCCCGAGATGACCTTTGAATCAGCAGTTGTAAGATATTGTACATGGAGAGTATCGTAGAGGAACGAAGTACAAGTCGTATTTTAATAAGATTGCCTAACTGCTTCTTTATTTACTTGCATAAATAGTATCTTGGTTATTCAAAATTCAAAGAGCTATCCCCTCTTGAATTTGTGTAGCCTTATTGGGTTATCCAATCATGAAAAGAAGTTAAAGAGTTATGTACACTTTTGAGTTTTGTTGGACTTCGAAGGTCACCACAAGACAATTCATCAAGTTCATCATAGGTAACTATGTGGATAATTAGGACTTACTTAAGACTTTTAAGAATTTAAAACACCACAACAATAAATGCAAATTAAAAACTATATATAAAAATATATTGACTTGTGAAACAAAATGATCAGTGCACATGTATCGTATAAATTAGTAATTCATATGAATAAACTTATAAAGGTTTCTTTCTTGGAAGCGTGAAATATGTGTACTGATTACTAGATAGCTGTATCAATTTGCAGACTTCATTACGTTATTTTCAAACGATACGAAATTTGTACACTTTAATTGAGATATTCGGACCAAGGAATCAATGAACACTGGATTACTTAGATTACAAAGGTAAAATGATGCAGACAATCCCCTACAAAGTCTGGACTTTACCTTGGGTAAAAGTGATGCAGACAATCACCTACAAAGTCTGGACTTTACCTAGGGTGAAAAGTGATGCAGACAATCACCTACAAAGTCTGGACTTTAACTAGGGTTTAAAAGTAATGCAGACCATCACCTTCAAAGTCTGGACTTTACCTAGGGTGAAAAGTGATCCAGACAATCACCTACAAAGTCTGGACTTTACCTAGAGTGAAAAGTGATGCAGACCATCACCTACAAAGTCTGGACTTTACCTTGGGTAAAATGTGGTGCAGACAATCACCTACAAAGTCTGGACTTTACCCAGGGTGAAAAGTGATGCAGACAATCATCTACAAAGTCTGGGCTTTACCTAGGGTGAAAAGTGATGCAGACAATCACCTACAAAGTCTGGATTTTACCTAGAGTGAAAAGTGATGCAGACAATCACCTACAAAGTCTGGACTTTACCTTGGGTAAAATGTGATGCAGACAATCACCTACAAAGTCTGGACTTTAACTAGGGTTTAAAAGTGATGCAGACAATCACCTACAAAGTTTGGACTTTACCCATGGTGAAAAGTGATGCAGACAATCATCTACAAAGTCTGGACTTTACTTAGGGTGAAAAGTGATGCAGACAATCACCTAAAAAGTCTGGACCTTAACTAGGGTGAAAATGACAATTGTCAAAGTTTCAAGGGACATGGTTTCTGTAGAAATTAACTGATTATGTTTCTACACCAGACAAGTTAATAAATACAACTGACAAGCACATAATGAACTCAATACCATCTGATGATTATTTACAGAACAAAACAGGCAGTTATCTGTTAAAGTTATGGTCATTTACAGAATAAGACTTTTTTTTCAGGTTATGATTTGCGCGAGTTATTTACAAATGTGTCCAACCAGCAGGCAGTGACCTTAGTGGTAGATATGTACAATGACGATGAAAAGATATGTTTTCCAAGTTTTCTTCATGGGCTCACTTCCAAGAGTGATAAGCTGGTAATACCAAGGTCAAAGTCATCTAATGGTTCTAACTCCAGTGTCTGAGGGATACTTGAGTCTTCATCCTCTAAAATAAAGATAAAAATAAAGATCCTTTATTTGATTTCTAAAATGAAATGTAATTTAAAATAATCAAATCATAAATGTCAAAACACTAGGACTATATTTCTTGTAAAGAATGTTTTCCTCGCTTTTATTCCTAATGATGTTACCAAATTTTAAGATTACAAATATAATGGAAAAACTTGTTATAATATCAATGATACCTTTAAAGATACAACAGATTATAGTAAGCCTAAAATACACAGCATTTCCTTGTCCTTTACATGTAAATGGTAATGGCCAGTATTAAACAAAGGAAGTTTGAAAGGCAGAGTATGCATGAACAAGAAACTGTCAAAGATGGTATGACCGGATTGCAAATGCTAAACGCAAAATGTTGACAACAGACAGACGGACTGATTTTGCCAATTTATAGACCAGAATTGCTTTGCATTAACATTAACAATACATGTATGCAAGTGGTCACCCTAAAGGAAAAAAACAGTGTGTTCACTGAAGCGTAAAGTCAAGGTCAAGGTCACTAAATTTTTGTATTGGTTGGACAGAACATTCAAGTATCTACAAACCTACCAACTTTTACATAAGTACCCTTTAGGATATGAAAGAAACCAAGCTAAACGCAAATGCTAAACGCAAAATGTTGACGCCGTGTGGACAGACAGACGGTTTTCGCCAATTCATAGACCGGAAATGCTTTGCAATCCGGTCAAAAATCACCTACTGTCACTGACAAAATTCCAAACTTTAAGTTGCCTCTACAGAGAATTGACCAATCACATATGCCAAAAATAGCATCTTTAGGCAAGCTTTTTCATTATGATTATGACATCACAGGTTTTTGTCTGTCACATATGGACTCAATAGTTATGCCACAATACAACTGGGGTAGGCTTGGTGTAGTGGTTGAGCGCTTGGCTTGTGGCGCCAAAGATTCGGGTTCGATTTCCAGGTTGTGCCACTATGTTTAAGAGGTTGGTTACCTCCTGCTTTCATGTCGTAATATAACTGAAAAATTGTTGAAAGCGACATAAAACACCAATCAACCAAACCACAATGAAACTACATAAAAAGTGTGGTTAAAACTTGAAATAAGATTTAGTGATTCTGCAATTAAAAATCTATACAAATTAGGAAAAAAATATTTTAAGATATAAAAACAATTTCACTTGATATTTACTTATATGGCTATCATAATACTGTGTCATCTTATGTATGATATCTGCTTCCTCTCTTTTTTTCTCAATTTCCTTCTGCCTTTCTATAGTCTCCTCCTCTTCGGAGTCAGAAAGTGTCCCCCTCATACAGGGTATTCGAAAGTTGATCAATTTATCAAAGATGTAACTATTAATCCGCTCTGATTTAGGCATCACATCCTCAAAATCCTCTAGAAAATAGATAAAGGAACTTTCAATGTATACATACATATCATAACTTTCTGAAAGCAGTTTAATACATTATACATTATAAATATAATATGGTATCTCTACTACTGCAAGATTGAATTGATATAAAGTCTGCAAATAGCAAGTGTTTGTCTATGACAAAATTTTGGTACACAGGCCATGGGAAGAAGGTCACCAGTCTTGACTTTATTAGAAATACATATACAATTGAACTTTAATTTTCTTTGTTGTTAATAAAATAAAAAGAAAGGCTGTGGGACCACATAATAAGTTTCTGTTTTGGGGAGGGTTTTCCAATTTTCTATGTTTGAGAAATGAAAGTTCAACCGTAATCTCACTTATGGCTACATGTATGTGTACTGCATGGCCAAATGTAACGTCTTTTTCCTCTTTAATGGCCTTAGTTTAAAATTTGTGGCCCAGGTCAAAGTTCATAATGGACAAAAAACACTTTGTTTTACCATAGAAATGTATATCTACCTTGTAAAAAAAAAGATCAGATATCGTATGCTAAGAGAATGCAATTTTGTTTTTTATAACTCAATTACAAAAGTTTTTTTTATACATCTAAATACACATTCTTCCTTTATACCAATATATTCTTCTTTTGAGCAGATATACCACGCACCTTCTGGTTCTGTATAGATGAACATTTGTTCAATCTCATCATCATAGATTTCTTTTTTTTTCTGTGGAATTTTGGAAACAGTGGTCCGTGTTTCGGTTATCTTTTTCTTATTCACATCTAAGCTTTTCTTCTTGTTGATATTATTTGACAATTTCTTCTGGAAATGGAAAATTTGCATTATAGGGTAATTTATACATTAAAATACTTATAAAGTTCAATTTTGTAATTTTTTTTTACTTACCTTTCAATGACTTAAATAATTATTACATGGAAGATGATGTTTCAGTATAATTACAATGTAGCTACATGTACATGTTGGACCATAACAAATTAGTACATGTACATATACTGAATACAATTATCATAGTTATCAATTAAGACCACAAGAAGAAAATAAGAAAATGAACAAACCTGCTGAGGTTTTTCAGACATCAAACCAAAGAATGGGTTGCATGGTTTCAGTGCAGCTGGTTTCTGGGATTTGGAGGTATTAGAAGTAGGTATGGTGTTCTTCACATCACCAAGGGCTCGGCGTGGAGTACTGCCAACTGTACCACTATTAAACACTTTAGCCCCTAAAAAAAGGAAACGGTAATTACATAGTTAAGTTACAGGGCATACATGTACTTCCGGTAGTACTGGTTTATGCTCATCATATACAAGTATTATATACCTAATATTATGCTACATTTAAGATAATTTCATTTATACAGTGATATGGTAGTATACTATATATATGTTGCAAGTTGACATATATATACATGTAGAACCTTACCCAATCCTTTGCTTGCCAGTAATCTGGATTTAACTGGTTGCTTCCTAGTGACCTCTGTGTTTTCCTTGTCAATGAATGGCTGGAATGTCACTGACGCCATTATATATGATCAAGGTGGTAACAGATATTAGTGTTATGACATTCAGCTGTGAAACAGAGAGCATTAAAATAGTACTGGTGTTATATAGTAGTTTTTCCCCCTAGCCATTTTCCTCCATAAAAAAGAATATATAGCAGATTCCCCTCCCCCGTAAAAATGGTCATATAGTAGTCTTTCCCTGGGGGAAATTTGGCTATATACCGGTAACCATTTCCCCCCTCTCTAATAGCCATTTTTCCCCTTGGGGAAAAACTACTATATAGTCGCCAAATGTGAAATCCTGGATTTTCTTTTCACACATAATTAAATCAAGCCTATTAAAAAGAGAGATTTCTGTTTTAAATAGAGATATCTCAACTTTTGATAGGGAGATATATCTACTAGAATTTCTTTTGTGATATCTTTATTTAATCTGAGAAATCTCTATATATACTAAGGGGGGAAAAAGAAACACAAGTTCATTTTATGCCCCCGCAATGAAATTTGGGGGCATCTATTTTTTAACCTGTGACTCTGACTCTGTGGCAAAAACATTGACTATATTGTTTGTACCAAAAGTTGTAAGGCTTTGAAACTTCACATATAGATTCCTTGTGATGAGACCTTTCATTGGGGACCATGAGTTTTTACCACTGACCTTGACGTTTGACCTACTTTTCGAAAACTTTAACATTGGCCATAACTTTCCAACCGTTATTGGTAGGGCTTTCTTATTTCACGTACATATACCTTATGATGAGCCTCTCAGGTGATACCAAATGTTTTGATGTAGTGATCTCCAACACGACCTTTGGCCTATGGAAAGTTTAAAATTGGCCATAACTCTCAAACCTTTACAGGTAGGGCTTTTATATTTCACATGCGTATTCCTTGTGATTTGACCCATTGGAGATGTGTGTTGTTCACTGACGAGTCTCATATTCGGTCATCCATGGCAATCTTACAGCGTTAAAATATGGAGATCAGGTCTTCGGACTGTACATGTTCATCCTCTTATCCATCAATGTGACTTACCATTGCAGCAGGACAATGCAAGGCCCCATCATATTCAATTGGGGAATCGACCGAATCTTCATATATACGTAATGATGTCATAATGCAACATCCTGTTACATATAAATTATCATTATTTCATACCACTGATAAATTGATAAGTTCCATGAAAGTCTATCAACTGTCATTAGCTTAAACTAATATTTGATATGCCTCTACTGTCAGGCAATACCGTGGCATTGACCAGTCATGATCAACCAATTTTGCCTGATATGTGTTGATGACGTTACTTTGACGTTACATTTATAAAGTACTTAGTGAATGAGCTTCGCCGTCTGATATCATCAGTTAGACAGCGCTTGTGTTCTACAAGTTAGAAACGACGTTGATCATCATCAACTTTATGACATCATAAGAACACTTTATTGTTCTTACGTCAATTTTGTGGGAATACACAGTAAGAAGCGGCGCAAAGTTCATTTCTGAGCATTTCACATGGAATTATAATATTTCTAGAGCATGAGTCAACACTTTTTCATCGTCATATCGCACTCAGTATACTATGATGTCACGGCATTACCAATAGCATGGTGTGACCATAGCAAGTGGGGCCATGAGGTTGTATTATGTTAGAATAATGGACTTCCCCGCCAGTAATTGCAGTCCTTATATTAAGGGATGAAAATATATATATTTCCACAAAAAAGAGGTAAAAAACAATGGAACATTCTTATGACATCATAAGGTTGCTGACGTTCAAAGTTGTTTCTAACTCATAGTACAAATGTGCCACCTAATGAGAGTGTCTGCAAAACTGACCTCTTTTTTACAAGACATTTGTCTGGTAAAGCTTTATATTTCAATAAAATGATAGTGAAAGTTTTACCAGACCGATTCAATTTTTACCAGATATTTGTGTCGGTCAGGTGAGTTTCGCAAAGACTGCAGTAATGGGGGTGGGGTACAATTTGAAGGTGTTTTAAGAAATCTCTGGGGAGTTTTAACATCTTTTTATAACCAGAGTTTGGTTGACTGTGTTACTATTATAAAACAAACCGGAACATCCCTGTACATGTAGAAACAATGCGTCAACTATACAGCATCACTGACATTGACAGAAGTCTACATTATCTTAGGAAGAAAATAAAATTAAAAAATCAAGGAAATTTTTACATATGGTACCTGGCTTCATGCGCGGATACAGAGAGGGGGTAGGGGGATCCAGACCCCCCTGGAATCCGAAAATTTTACCAAAAAGTAATATTTGGGCATTTTTGGGGTTGGAACCCCCCCCCCCCTCGTCTAAGAGAAAAATTTACCTTTTTTGGTTGGACCCCCTCTGACAAAAATTTCTGGATCCGCGCATGGGCTTTCTGATTCATAAATAATGGCATTAAATGTAAGGCTCCTATCATGAGGAACCTATGTGTGAAGTATCAAAGCCCTACAGCTATTTAGGTTAAAGTTTTTGAAACGTAGGTCATAGTCCAAGGTCAAGGTCACATGGCCAACAGTCATGGCATTAAATGAAAGCTCTTGTCATGAGGAACCTACGTGTGAAGTATAAAAACCCTAACTCAATTGGTTGAAAAGATATAGCCCAGGTTAAAGTTCTTTGTGCATGAGGACGCCAATGCATGGGGGTATGACAATAGATCGCAAAACATTCTGTCACAGCAAGCTAAAAATGTCACTTTTTTAAACAAAATGACCTATTGAGTGTTCAACTTGATGAAACTACATTTAGATGTCATTCACTCATTATCGTTTCTCTCACTATTACCAGTATGTATGGAAATTTTTTCTTTAATTTGGAAATCTTCAGGAAACATGTTTTTCTTATTAATTTAAGTATTAATATTGAAAAATACATGTTCATCTACAACTTGTGTGATATGTAAAAAAAAATCAATTTAAAATTATTTTATATTTCTATGGCAATAGAACCTTGAATCGTGGTGTTTCAAGTCGAATGACAACCCAACTGAGCCAAGGATATCTTGTTCGATAATCACATGTATTTTTCTTGTAATACATTTACCTGTATGGGCGTGTGGTTAAATTGAAAATAATTTTATTATTTATAAATGGTTTTCAGTTTCATCCATGATTTTGTATTACATATTGTATATTACATGTATATCCAAACTTATATGTATAATATTTTGTATTTAATATGCATTTTGCTCCAATGGTATTTTCTTGTTTGTTAAGTCATCTGTGTGAAATCTACTCATAAGATTTTATTGCGCAGGTATTCACAAAATTTGAACTAAAATGTTTTTGATTTTGGAGGTAAGCAGTCGACCTTATTTTGTGAGTTTATTTCATTTACTGTATCGATTTATGATACTCATTTATGCAGTTTATTTATTGCAGATATTTGAATAGTATTTCGTAGTGAATTAATATAATTTTGATATTTAACATATTAAATTTGTTTAATTGAACTACATAATATGTAATGTTTTTATTTTACCACAATGGAAATGTATCTCTGAGTAATTTTGTATATACATGTATAGTTTGTTTGATATACACTGATATCGCTGTGTTTTTGATAATAGGTCACACAGGTCTGATCGAGTCATTGTAGTGTACTCATCTGTTTTAACCCTTACATAGGGTAGGTGTTATGTATTTAATTGAATTAAGAATATTTCCATTACCTTTATTAGAGTGCAAATACATTACATTATGAATGGATGATCTATATTTTTACAGTTGTTTTAATTTTTTTTAATCTTTTGTAATATGGTAAAATGGTATAACATGTATTCGCTATTGTAAAATGCCATGGATAATTTATTGAATTGACAGTGATCGGGAAGGCTCTTTCATTTATATTCATAAAACGATTTCAATTATCTTATCAATGACTTATGGTTACATGTATGTTATTTAGGCACGTCGCTATCATGTGAAGTACATGTACATGTATCATGATTCGTAATAAATGAATTCTACATACTGTGGGTCCTGTTACAATGGTGTCAGAAGTGGGATAAACTCCTAAGGTTTCCTTTTAAAGCCTTGGTCACCAGAATTTTTAAAAGTATTGAACGGTACAGAAATGTCACTTTCATTTTAAAAAAAAGGTACAACTACTTTATAAAAATATGGCACTGCAAACAGATGCATGATACGCCCGCATCATGTTTTAATGTGGTAATAATGGATGTGTGAAAGAACAATTAAGTTTTCAAACTCTGATACCAGAGAAACTTTCAAGGTTCAATGAGATTTGATGTGATTTCTTACTTCATTATAAGACTGATTGTCTCTTAGTCTTATGTCATTTTGCAGGGAACAGTGATGATTTTGCCACCCCAAACTTCAGTCCCCCAGTTAAAGTGAAAAAGTCTATAATGATTAACAGAAGTCAGAACACATTTTTAACTACATGTGCGACACTGACCCACAAGGAGCCCAGCACAGTAAAGGCAGAAGAAGAAGACATTGTGACTGTCACATATCAATTAATGAATTATCATCACAAACATTTTATTATTTTATGAAAAATCCCCAAACTAAACTAAGGCCTTCATTTTAACCACAGGGGCTCGCGACAGAGGAAATTCTAATGCCTCTAGGACTGGGGGCTGAAAATGCCCAATCGAACTGCCGAAACATCTGCTTCTTCTACCAGTTTTAGCAATTTTTAGCTCGAACGTCTTCTGACTTCCCTTTGTAAAAATACACCTTGCACGGATATATATTTCAAGATACACTACATAAACAATTTTGTGATATATTGTTGCTGAAAGTTGAAAAATATAAATATACCTTCGCTTTTCTTGTACGAAATATAGACGATCTTCGAGTTGTTTGTTTTTATTTCGAATTTCGCAGAATATTTTGACCAATCATATTCGAATATGGGTTTTGCACATGTATTCATTTCAATCCCGAAAATTTGTTTACATTATGCATAGACCTGTATCTTGATACAGGTCTATGCATTATGTCAGAAAATTTATATTTATATATTATATTTATATATTATATACAGATATTTATTTATTTATTTATTTATTCCAGTGGTCTATGTCTGTTTATTCATATATTAATCTGGTCTTAGTTTGTTTAGATTTGTTTTTAAGCTGCACATCAAATCTATCCAACTGTGCGTTCGCAAATATGTCCACAGAAGTAACAGAGTGCAGTATAACCTGTTTTGTTTACTGTCCGCGCCACTCACTTTGTAAACCGAAAAATCTTGATTTTCACTTATTTATCTTTAAAACAGTTTTACAAAAATAATATTATATTAAGATCTTGTTTTAATAGTCGTAACTTTTGGTGTATGTTATATGTTTCTACGAAGAAGCATTCGTATTCTATAGGGAAAATCATTTTAGATAGGCGTTTTCTATGATCATTTTGACGTGACGTCGCCGATGTTTAACATTGAGTCTATGGGACCCTTGGCGACGTCACGTCAAAATTTAACATGGAAATCGCCCTATCTAAAATTGATTTTTTTTTCTATAAAATATGAACGCTTCTTCATACAAACATATAGCAAACCAAAAATTACGACTAAACAAGATCTATCGAATAGCTTTGCCTTTTTGAAATTATTCTGAAGATAAATTTTCAATAGTGTTTCTGCAATGAACTTAAACGCAAGAGCCGACCCAAATTATTGACGCAGACGGACAGACAGACAGACGGACATCACCGTCCATTTCATAGACCGGATTTTGCTTCGCAATCCGACCAAAAACTCCAATAAGGAATGTACAAAATTTTGTCGTTTACTACGTACATTTTGACAATTATATTCCAAGGCCCTCTGCTTATTTATTTATTTATTTATTTATTTATTTATTTATTTATTTATTTATTTATTTATTTATTTATTTATTTATTTATTTATTTTATTTATATTATTTATTTATTTATTTATTTATTTTATTTGTGCAGGGTCATTTTCACATATGTCTCTGATGAAATGGCCCTAATTTGTAAATAAGCGCATAACGTTATGGCTTGAAAGATTGTTAAAAGTCGTATCCTTATAACGACAATCCAAATATTGTCTCGTAAAGAAATATAACTCTTATGTATATATAGCCTACATGTATACAATCCCATACATGCGTGAAATGAGCGAGAGGAACCTTATTTATAGCATCTGTGTCAATGAATATCGATCCATCAAGGGAAAAAAAGAGTCACTGAGAAAATTGAATTCATTCAGATGCCGAAAACATCAAAGACATTTTTAAATGCATTGTAAGAAAATACAAATAGCAAGTGCTTGGGTAATGGTGCCGATCTATTGAGCAATATTCGAATCTATACTACAGCCTAGATCTTTTACTGACAAAGGGCTATTTTTAGATAGCTACCCGGCGGTGTTTGTATGTACATGTCGGCTATTGCGTATACACATAATGGTTCGCCAGTGTCCCCTATTTAAGCCTCTTGTGTTTATTTAATGACATTACTAGATGTTTTTGATGGCGACTGATTGAATGGCACAGATAATCTGAACTTGTACAGTCACGTTGTAATCTACGGGTATCGTGTGATTTAAAGTTTCTGACGGAAATCGTACTGAACTATGTAGTCGACCAGTGTTAGTAACAATTTACCGGTACTGGATTTAAGTGCAACAACTTGTAGACCAAGTATTATTTCATTTCATACAATCAAGGTAAGGAACTGTGGCCAACCACTCTTGTGATTTGATAAAATACTCGTAGATTAAAGTCGCGGCGGCTTTGATATTGACACCATAAAATTGTTTTGTTGCTAAGGACCATAAACAACCATGGCGTTAAACGCACATACATTTCCGAAGCCATTTTGTATCCCTTTTAAATGGAGGGATTTTTAAATGTATTGGGAGGCGAATCAGTGCTTTCTAAATCTATGTAGTGCATAGAAGTTTTGTACATATAACGAACAGGTGTTTCACGTGATTGATTTTTCGGACCGTCCAAGGTAGGAGAATAAAATGGCACTGACAGAGGTCGGCTGGAACCAGGTGTTTACGGGATTTTAAGTGTAAATATAGATTTATGATACTAGTGTAATGGGATCAAGGATATAGGTTAAGTTGTAATTTATAATACACAAGATCAGTCGTTTCTTAGAACACTTAACTTAGTAACGCTGGTTTTAGGTAATGTAATATTTGAGGTCAGAATGTAGAACAATGAAAATTCGATTTTGCTAGATCGGTCATGCATGACAAAGAAATGATATCTGATACAGGCAGAGTAAACATGTTTCATGTACGTGTGTAAAATTACAAAGTCACACAACAGAATAATCATGTGTAATACTTAGTGATTATTATTGATTTTTTGTGGTTACATATATATAAATAAAAATTGAGATCTATATGCTCTGAATGTATGGAACGGAAAAAGTGGATTGGGAAATTAGGGTAGATCTAGATCTAAGTGGGATCTGAAAATATTGAAGATAATCCTTCGAATTATTGAAAATTTAATATAAGAAAATTAAAACTATTAAGAGAATTTTCCCCGTTATTATTAAATTGTAGATGTACGTGTTCATCAGTATGCAGTGCAATTTAAGCATGCCAGCAATTGTTTCAAGGGCATTTATAGGGAGTAAATCCAAATTGTTGTCCCCACAAGTACATTAAAATACAGTGAAATAAAGAGTTTTAGTGCCATTGATAATCATGGCTTTAATTCACAGTTGACTTTGTACACATATTTCCTTAACACAAAAAATTGGGACCTGTTTCATTGTACTGTTACATGGTAGTGAGTGTTATGGGCAATTTTCAGTTGAATTTTAATGTCAGGGGTGCTTAGGTCGATCTTACTAGTTAAATGTTTGGTACATTTCATGTAAAGAGACATAATTCATTGACTATTATGGGGTTGTGATTGTAAAAACTGTCTCCTTAACCTTCTGCCAGGCTCTACCCTAGGTCCCAAGGGGGTCTGATTCGGCCCCTACTTAGTACTATCCAGACTCCTCGCCTCAAAGAGTTTGCGGTTCTTAACAGGCCTATCTACACACCTGAATGAAAAAGTTGAAAAATTATTAATATATACTTTAAACATATATTCTGGTATTAAATAAATACAGATTATTAGACATATTAATTAACAGAATCTGTTTGGTTCAAATTATACCTCAGATTTTGACATACATAAGAAACCATAAACCAGCTTTACACATGATTCCTCAGCCATGATAAGGCTTTACATGAGACCTCAGTCATTATAGTTTTACATGAGACCTCAGCCATTATATAGCTTTACATGAGACCTCAACCATTATATAGTTTTACATGAGACCTCAGCCATTATATAGTTTTATATGAGACCTCAGCCATTATGTAATTTTACATGAGACCTCAGCCATTATATAGTTTTACATGAGACCTCAGCATTATAAAGTTTTACATGAGACCTCAGCCATTATATAGTTTTACATGAGACCTCAGCCATTATATAGTTTACACGAGACCTCAGCCATTTTATAGTTTTATATGAGACCTCAGCATTACATAGTTTTACATGAGACCTCAGCCATTTTATAGTTTTACATGAGACCTCAACTATTGCACAAACTACACTGAGCAATCAAAAAAGATATTTTTAGCATGAAGGTCAATGTCAAGGTTAAAAGGTCATCGACTTTGATGTCATTTGAAAGGGCTTTATTAGTTGAGTACGCAAGTGAAATATGAAGTCTCAGTACCCCACGGTTCAAAAGTTGTGGCCATGGTTAAAGTTGTCAGACAGACAAACAGACAGACAAACAGACAGGACAAAAACAGTAAGTGCCCAATCTATCGATCCGGGGGCATAAAAAGCAGATCTATCCCTCATTTAGTGCAGATTTGTTTTGATTTCTGCTTTTTTATCTTTTTTTTTCGGTTGGACTACCAGTAATTCTAGAAAAGTGCCAGGGCAGGGGGAGGATGTCACCAACTCACCATAAGTCTACATGAAAAAAAGATAAAAAGAACGTATTTTATAAATTAGAAATTTTGTGTATATGGAAGGAAATGAGGACCACCCTCTGATCCCTTCAGAATTTGTCTCCTTTTTCTTATTCTTGATTCATTAGATTAGTCTTGAGTAAGTGTGGACAGAGACATACATACGTCTCTGGTGTGGATTGATGTTTTGTATGCTTACATAAATCTGTAAAGCATAAGTAATAAACAGGATATATAGTCATTAAGATTGATGCAAGATTTATGTTCCATGTCTTTCAAATCTTTAGGAAGCTAGAAAGCAGTTTGTCTGATTGCCAAGATCTTGCAAACAGTTGTTAAATTTATATATGTGTTTGACATATCTGCCACGCGAGTCGGCTATAGTGGCAGATCCAAGATTTTAAAGGCAATAAGGGGATCCAGTTTAATGCAATATAAGGAAGTAAGACGATTTATGAAAATCTCTAGTATTGGGAAAAAAGAGGAACGCCCTCATGGTTTCCTTCTAGATCTGCCAATGGTTTATTATTATACTAATTATTTAAAAAATAAGTTTGGTTCTGTTGGCGCGTCCGTCGATTGCTGTATTACATAAGGGCGTATTTAATAGAATATCCATGGGTCTCACATGACTTCCCAGTAGATATTGACCACGCTTGAGTGCTTGATAGATTTATATTTATTAATTTCAATTCCCAAACAATCTTCTTTACACTGTTGTATAATGTATGACTTCGCTGAATTAACAAACCTTCGCTAATATGTGTCTTGCGATACGTTTGATAAGCAAATCATACATTTAAAGTTTTATTTTGGATACCAAAAACCATTTTTTGAACAATGTGCAAATGTAGAACTTCATTCCGGTATGGACCAAACATGAACGGCAAATATTTGAGTGATCGTGCTGATTGCGCAATTTGTTACAAGGCGCTCTGCATGATTACAGTAGTTCGATTTTCGATTCGACACTTATAATGGCATTGCACACCGAATCACCTTTCGTCTCGACATTTAAACAATGTCTGTTGTCGTGAGGACATATCATCGATGAATCGGGAATTTGATTCGTTTGACCGCCTCACTCTGGTCACTTATCAACACAGATTCCGTCCCCTTAAAAACCCCCATTTTTTTTTATTGATAGATAATTGTTACACGTTTATTTCATGCATATTCTAAATAATGGTGACGACATCATCCGGATGTATTGCATGGAAATGTATACCCCCTTTGCAACTGACCCACTCGCAGCAGTGAGGAATGTCATAACGAATGTCATCCGAAAGACCGGGCACCAGTTTGTCCCTCAGCTTCCGCCTCCTTAATTGAATAATGGGTTTTTGGGGTCATTTTGTGTTACAGATTAATGCGGTTTAGAAAAAAGGATAACAATTAAAAATATAAAGGGAAAGAAAAGGGTATTGGTCCAAAATAATTTCGGTTCCTGTCGGACCAGAGCAAGTAAGGTTTGATAACCATGTCTCGGGCTCTCATTTCACTGTATTAAACATCATGTGTAGGTAGTAGCAGTGTGAGAGTGTTACGTCCATCCGTGTCCAGTGGAGGAGGAAGTGGTTTTTATACAGTATCGGCTTCGATGTCCGGAATTGTCATGATATTTACGAGGGCATTTACTTCCTGATTCCATTTCGCTATTTTGTTCTTTCTGGAACCACAAATGAAGAGGATTCAGGCCTGTTGATTCTCTTTAACAGGGAACAATCAAGCGTCACATTCCCAGTGTGAGAGTTCCATTTTCTCGGTCAATATTGCAGTTTTTCCAGTGTGGAAAAATAATGTTTAATCGACCAATAGACCATATTCCAGTTTTGATAAATGACGACTTTTTGTCCGAGCTAATACCTTTTGGCGTTGTTTTTCATAGTGACGTTATAATGAATCTTTGTCATGCGTTATGACGTCACTATGAAAAACAACGCCAAAATGTATTATCTCGGACAAAAAGACAGCAATTATCAAAACCGAAAAATGGTCTATTAAGAGCTCCGCTCCCAGTGTTAAAAGGTTGATTTTTCTCCGTCAATATTGCATGTTCCAACTGTGCGAAAATGATATCTAATCGAAGTTGTTGTGTAGAAAACGAAACTGATATCAAATGAAGTTGGTAGAATTACAATCCAAACAGTTCAGACACAGATGTGGAAAAGTTTTCAAACTTTTCAGTCATTTTCAGTGATTTTGAAAATTTTGTCAATCAGGACGATGAAATATATAGATACATTATCAGAATTTTGTCAGTCCGAATGAAGTTTTATTAGTCAAAACCTTCGGACTGACATTTATCAACATCACTGTTGTTATCATCTTCTCTATCAGTGATCAACTTGGAAATGAAAAGAAAGTAATCCTAGAGCTATAGTAAGGCCATAATTAAGGAAAAATTCCTAGATTCTCATCTCCTCCCGCCCGATTTTTTTTTCAAATTAAGTTTTGAAAATTATATAGCCAATCGAAAATATCCCGTGTCTTGTCCGTTTCCGTTAAAGATATATGATATTTTGTTCATATTTGTTGAATTTGTGTTATTGCTATATTGATAGGAAGTCAAATAAAACTATGGAAGCTCAACAGTCTTATTATTTAGTGTTTGCCATGTCAATTTAGTTATATTCAATGTCCAATTCCATTAAAAAAATGAAAAACTAAAACTAAAATTCGCCCCCACCCCAAATGTTTTGAAAAGTTAGAAGAGAATCTAACAGTTTTTTTTATTATGGCCTAATGTAAAACAAGCCAAATTCTGTTTATAACTTTATTTCAGTTCTATGTATTTCACTTTCTTTTTTAAAGTGCAGTATATATCGGGGTTTGTTGAAGAACTCGAGGAATTTTTATTCTCAACTTCTCAAAGGGAGAGAGGAAGAGATAAAAACAACAACGATAAGAATGAGTAACTCTTCATACATGCAGTGGCTGCATGACGTATTGAGTTTTAACTATATCTCGTAAGTCAAACACCAGCCATTATTAGACATTTTGAAAATCGTGCACAACTGTAAACGAGTAGTAAGATAAAGTATAGATATAAATAAAACATCGCGCTAATTTCTCCTGTTTGACGGGACTTGACGTCATTTCCCAAAATAACACGCGAGAGTCGTGAAGTATAAACTATAAACCTGATACTCAAACCCGGGGTTCATTTGAAATTAATAGTTCATAATAAATTACAACAAGACAATTATGGTATTATTCCATAGAATTTATCTTTGTCAACCAACCTCACGGCAGCAATTTCGGCGAACTTGGATCGGATTGTGCCAAGTCGCGTCTTTACCCAGACAAGGTCTAGAGGAGTCCAGCAGCACTCATCCGAAGTGCTCATTTTTAACAGACATTGTTAAATCTTCAAGCTCTGGTGCCTTTTCTACAAAAGAACTCACGACAAATCCTAAATATTTGACACCAGGATTTAAAAAAGTTCCTAGGGAACTCTAAATGCAGTTTTTTTCCGGCGAAAAAAAGTAAATACACCTCAAAGAGATAATCAGTGGTATCTGCGAAGTAGTGGACACAGGTATCTGTTTCACTAGAAGTATTTTTAATTTTAGTATACTCAGATAGATTTTACAAAAAAAAAAACCAAAACAAAACAAAAAAACCTCCCAAAATAACCTTCCGTTTTCGGTAGCTAATCTACATTGGAGTGCTTCTCGGAATGCATAATGTAAAGATTGTGTTATCACCTCTATATGCAGTGTTATATTAAAACTGACTGTCGTGGCTAACGGTGGAAGTTATAGAGTTAGTCTTGGAAAGTTGTTAACATAACTTTTAAGGTAAATTATCATTTCATTTAGATATAGTTCCCAATTATATGCACACGTGTTTCATTAGCATCAGGATCCCCGATTAATTTGGAGATTAGGAAAATTCCAAGTTTTCATGTCAAATCTTCCGATTAGTCGTCAAAGGTGGGGAATTTGTATAGGTCGTTGGACTAATTTTAGAAATAAGTTCTTTTTTAAAATCTGTTTCATGTTTATATATTATACATGTATATACAAACATTTTTCAGGTCAAAAATTTGGTAGAATTAGTTATACACATATATATACATGTATATATCTTTGCAGATCTATACACATTTGACGTGTTTTAATATTTGAATTTACTTTGGGGTTTGTTGTGTTACATTTCAAATATGTAATTGGAGAGCATTGTGTAAATATATTGATTTATCGTGTGTTTAGCGGGTTTTGCATTGTGATGTTACTGCTTTAATTTTGGCATCACTGTCATAAGACGCAAATTTGAGCGACAAACCACGGTATGTCGGCTATTGGTCCTTATATATCGTGAAAATCGAAGAAAGGTCATTGAAATTCTAAACATGCATGTATTCCATTGCAGCACCATGGCACGGCCTGAGTTGTAAAACATTGTGGTGACCACTGCCCATGCTACACTAGTCGAAGATGTCCACCACTTTCGATGTGAATGTCACCGCTATGACCACCACCATGGCAACGAATGTGTCCACCACACCATTCAATGAAACGACGGTAAGTAAAATGGTCAACATGTGACGAATGTATAAGGCTGAATATAAAGAAAAAGTTGTTTCCCAAATGAACCCTCTGAGCGATCACTACATTTACTTTTTAATGCCTAGTTTTACTGTAAAGTCATGAGTTCGTTGTATTTATTAACCTATCCCATGTGAACAATTTTAATTAAGATCGCTAATCGGATAAATACCATCACCATCAAGTTATCACGGATGATGCGTTAAAGGAAGCGACGGAAGGCATAAAAATCATTTGTACATTGTCTTTTTCTTTTAGCCCGATTTTTTCATAACTGTTTAACCTGTTACAAATTACTGATCTTTTTTGTCGGTATAGAAAGTGACGTTTAGCAGACTTTTGATTGTTATGCTTGTGACGTCATAATCAAATGTCCGACAAGTTCGAACTTAAATGACGTCATTAAAATTGAATTTTACGCTAAAATTTTTATATTAGAGGAAAACGGATCGGTGTATTGCGGTATTCATTTATGATGTCGTAAATTAAACATCTATAAATATTCTGAATGTTGGTGATAAAGTAGCAGGGTCCGGCGCCATAAACTGAGAAAATACTTTTAAAAGTCATAATTTCAAATTTTTCTGTTCAATGAATTAATGACTGGGATTTGGATTTTATTGAGTTTTATTCTATCGATAAATAGAATAAAACCATTCTGCATGACAATTTATTTGAACGTTTGATAATGGAATAAATTACAATGAAATAAATGACATAAGAATTATCTCAGTTTATGGCGCCAGATCCAGAACAAACATGTTATGAAGTTGAACTCCATGACCACCCGGTTTAAAGTGAACAAGAGCTGGTGGAAGCATAGAAATGAAAACTATCGTAATGAAAAATCAAATATGTTGGTAAATTCTCTGTAATGGCATGAAAATCGAATACTTTCTGATTTGAATAGTGCAGCATTTGATATACATTGTACATGTATATCATTAAAGTAAGTGTCTGTTTAATTTTTTTGTTTATACATTTCTTGATTTAGAAAAAATATGTCTTCTTATTCATGGGAGAGAAATTTTATAGAATGCTTTGACCAATTTTTCATTCATTTATACTCTTACTCTTGTTCACCTCTCTCTCTCTCTCTCTCTCTCTCTCTCTCTCTCTCTCTGTCTCAAATGTTTTGACCCAAGTTTCATTCATTTAGACTCTTATTCTTGATAAATCCGCGCCCTTCTTCCTCTTCTAATTCAAAGTGGACTCAAAAGTTGAGCGTTATACTTCTTTATCCCAGGAAACTCTATATTTCACATTGCTTTATCACCCGACTGTGGTGTTTATAAGAGAAAGAGAGAGACGCTCGCGTTATTTACTGCACATATTTGAAAGATAATACCTTAACAACATAGAATATTTTTACAAATTGAAGTGCAAAAAGAGGGATGTTAATCACGCGTGTACTTGTATGACAGAGTGAAACGAGACAGAGTATAAAAGTTTTCTTCATTGTGTTTTTATGACAAGGATGTCCAAAAAATGAAGGAGTCGGCTCTTTGTGTATATTTATACATGTGCGGATCCAGGGTTGATTTGGGGGAGGGGGGAGGGACCTTCTCTGAAATTCTTCAAAAATTACTTTTAAGGTACTTTTCATTGTAAGGTGTTTGTAAAATGAGTAAATTCACTCCATAAAATGGTTACATCCCCCCCCCCCCCTTGGTAAATTGCTTGGGTGGACCCCTTTTAGATTAAGTATAGGTCACAGTATTCGCGGCGAAATATAGGACCTCTCGTTAAAATATCATATTATGGAGGTAATGACCTTTGTAAAATGGTCATCCAAGTAGTGCTTTCATTAAATCCAAGGATTTTGAACAAATGATTTTATTATTTGGATTGAGAGTACACTATTGTAATACGGGCATCGTGACACAACAATTAAAGTTAGATTATGAAAACTTTGCATAAACAGTGAACTCTTAACTAAAGGAGGTCTGAATGATACTGTATGATTTGAACTTCGCAACTTTGACTAAGGGGGAGAACTCATTGAGACGGTGATACAGATAGTGGGTTACTGCGCGTCGTACTCTCCTGAACAGCACCTGCCGACAGCTTTGTGCGGGCTCGTCGAAGTATACATTCGGGGTGACTCAAGCCCCTCCTTCTATCACTCACAATATATCAAAAGGAATGACCTAGCAAGGAAAGGAATGTGGACATGGATTATCAAGTGAACATGGAAAACTTTTCTCTAATTCAGGTATCTTACCAACATCACGTAATACTATTTCCAGGTAGAAATATCTTTCGATATTATCGTACGTTTGAAAGAAGGGAAATATGTCGATGTAGATAAAGGACCTTCGAGTTTAAATGAATTTACGAATGTAGCCATATTTCACACGTGTTGAATTCGTGTGTGAATGTTTTAACGCTCCTTGTCCCTCCCCCGTAAACGAAGGTAGTCGTGCATCGTTTTCGTTCGAATAAGTTGTATAATTTCTTTTTCGTGCTCTGATAATTTTGATTAAGGTTTGTATATGGCAGGCATGTATATAACGTGGTCATATGTGGTATGGGTTTGTAAATTTATACTTCATGTCATCGTTGTGAATCGGATTTCTTCATTCCTTTTAAAAGTTACACGCTGGACTGAGTAATGAAACGGGGTTGTACGAGACACATAGACAGAGTTAGCAAGCCAAACTGTATATGTATACTTTTTGGGTGGCCAGTCGGATTTTTTTTATCGGAAATGTTTGAAAGCAACGTGAACACAAAGCAATCAGCCAGCCCTATCCCATCTCGTCCCCTGTCGTCTGCTTCGTGCGTTCGTTGGGTGTATGGGGTTCTTCTTTCTTTTTTCTTCCATTACGAAAGGTACTCGAAGTTGAGCGTTACAGTCTATATATATGCGCGTCTTTTCAAATCCTGTGTTGTGAACCAGGATAACCTTTTGTAAAATTGAATAGTTCAGTAAAGTCCAAATTTCTATATTGAAATACCACAGAGTAATTCATAAAGTTCATATCCCAAAATACCATATACCACGGGCATATGGAGCAAATCAAAAGCGAGGGGGTGGGGAACATTTTCTTTAACCGATTGGCATAGCCAAAATAAGGAGGGGTATGTTCCTTTGCCAGTGCACGCTGATAATGTACGAATAACACTGTTCATATAAATAGTCAGTATCTTAGAATTTCTTGTTATAGATCTAAGCATTAGCTTTAAGATCGTATGATGAGAGGGATCTAAAAAAAAAAGGGGGGGGGTGGTAATCTCCCTGATTGATTACAGGGGTCTGCAGGTTGAAATGGTGATCACAGAATGGTTCTGGGTGAGGGAGAAATAAAGTTGATACGTTACGTAGGCGTATTATTCAGATGGTGATCACAGAATGGTCCTAGAACGAGACGGGTATAATGTTGGTGGGTTATAAAGTAACTATAGGATGAGATGTGGATCGCACAGAAGAATTGCAGGGTTGGAGAGGATTTGGTGATAAGTTTAGTAGGTTACAAAGATCAGAAGCCTTGACAGCAGATCTGGAAATCATGTTGGTTGGTGATAGGGTTCTGTGATGATGCTAATTACAAAGGGTTAAAATGGGCTGACAATAATACTGTCTTTTTCTAACTTAAAATTTTGGTGATTGAAAGTGAGGACTTGACTATTCAATGCCTATATAGAAAGTCTTTCTGATTTTCATGTAGAACTGACAAAATGAGAAGCCAGAGAAGGGTATCCTGTATCTTTGGTCTGTGTGGTTAAGGTATTTATAGCGAGTGTTGCTATCCAAACAGAAGACGTTTACCTCCTCCGTTCAGTCTCACCTCTTGTTTTCAGAGGTCTATGAATACGTTGCTGTGAGTGCCAGTATGACACTGCATTAGTTACTCTGTGCTTTAGATAGGGAGTCTAGAATAAGATAATCGTCTGGGTCGTGAGACGGTGGTATGATAATACATGTATACTATACTTAGCTATCTTGATATAATCTGTCGCACATTACATATTGATCATCACACGTCACTTATTCATGCCTTTATCACGGTTTATTTGCATATCTTGAGACTCGTACATTCATTGATCTTGTAAGCTGTAAGAGCCTTGGAAGATTCCCCAGTCAATAGTCACATTGGGATCAATATTATTGATATACCTGAAGGAACGACCCAGGTGATACGGGATCAACTTATGTTATTAGCCTGGCCAGCTCATTCCCTCGGAAGCCAATATTACACCGTGCATGTGTCACTTCATATTGTAAGAGCAAATCCGCGTCTGGAAATGCCTGAAAGCTAACAAAATGTTACATGTATAATGCATAATCACTAAGATTATGTCGAGGAAAAGCTGCAACTCTACAAACTCTACTCTATATGCGCCTATTTTCAAATCCTGGTTGTAAACCGGGAGAACTTTTTGTAAAATTGAATAGTGAAGTAAAGTCCAAATTTCTGTATTGAAATACCACAGAGTAATTCATAAAGTTCATATCCCCAAATACCATATACCACAGGCATATGGAGTAAATCCAAAGCAGGGGGGGGGGGGGGGGCATTCTCTTTAACCGATTGACATAGCCAAAATAGGAGAGAGGGGTATGTTCCTTTGCGTATGCACGCTGATAATGTAAGAATAACAATGTTAGATGTGGAAGAGGTTTAAAATGGATATATTGTTTTGGTATATCCAGAAATCATTAACAATATATGAGTTAAGACCACTTCCAAAGCTAGGTTACGATCTAAACATAAAATTTCTATAAAGTTACATTTTTTAAAGAAAAGTGAAGAAGTTTAATTCAGGTTGGTTGGTAGGATAAAAGGTGTTTTACAAAATCTTTAGCTTTCACGTTAAGGTCAAATTGGAAATGAGTTTTTCAAATATTTATATTTTGGATTTCCATAGTTTATGCCTTGAGCAGCACTCCAGAGACATAAGTTGTCGAAGTGCGCATATGATGCATCAAAATTTATACACGTATACATTATATTTGTTATGATTTTTATTACAACAATATTTCAGTAATATCGCGACATGGAAGCAGGAGGTAACTAATCTTTTGAACATAGTGTCACAATTAGGGAATCGAACCCGGATCGTCTTCATTGCAAGACTAGCGCTTATCGTAATCACTACACCAGACCTGCCTGTTTCAATTCAGGTTTCCAAAATGACCTTTTCTGGATAATAGACAATAAGATAATTACACTGTACACTACAGTGCTAGAGATTTATCTGTCTGTGAATTCAAAAGATGAGATTGGGTATCGTCCTTCCTTAATAAAGTTTATGCACAGATGTTGTATTGTATACACTGGTTCATCAGACATTTTGTGGCGATGACTATAAATCCGTTGTTAGGCCCTCCAAGCTGTCATCCAACCTAAAGGCTTGATCTGACATCCCTTTATTCATTCTGTGGTACCTGCCAGCCGTTACGGAGCTAAGTTGATTACTGTATAGTTCTACGAGTTGAAAGTGACCCGAGTTCATACTAGTAGTATACAGTATCGACAGTAATCATTTTGTTTTGAAGCGGCACCCCTCTAAGGCAATTCATTGCAACACATTAATAATACTATTTTCACGTTAAGATAGATTCGGGAAAAGCACATACATATATAGCCATCAATTCGCTCAAAGGTTGTCTTATTTATGCTCACTTAAAGGGGGGAGGGGGGGGGGGGGGGTCGTGTGGGTTTTTTTTTAATCCGACAAACCCAACATTTGACTTCCAACCTTATATTTCGTTTGGAGTTTTAAAGTTTTGCTAAAGCGGAACTTGTCGGTCTTTTTAGTATTATAAAGCGCCTACCAATGTGCTCTTCGTATTTTCCGACCATTTAGGCGGTATACATGAATCTTCTTTTTGCTTCATTGCAGGTGGTCATTTGTATTTTCTTATTTTTCATTTTTACCAGTACATGCTTTGATATCCGTTTTAAAATAGTATTTCTTCTAGAAGGTCAATTTTGTTTCTAGCGGAATTTCTGTATGAAAGTGAATCTGTTTTGCTGATAATCCATGTGTTAAAGTTTTCTTTAAAACTTACGAGGAAATTATTTCTTCAACAATGCTTCAGAAGATACACATTCAAACACAAAGATAAACGTTAAGCGGGTGTTTTAAGTTTACACAACCAAAAAGACGAAGTAGAAAGAAAGTATTGCCAATGTACCTGACCATTTGTAATTTAACTATATATTACTTTAAACGTTACAAACATATGTAATTATTTTATTTTATTTATTTATTGGTCCTATGTACGTACATGTAAGCGATTTTCAATCAGATTTCAACCTGAGCTAATTGATCGCTCAGAGAGAAGTAACGTGAGTATCTAACATTGTAGTTTGGCCCCTGTCTGTACTTGCTTCATTTGTTGTCTCGTGATAACCTTGTGTCTATCACATTAACTATGGTTGTTACTTTTAAAAACCTTTTAAGTTGTTAATCAACGATACTCTCAAAATTGCCAAATAGACATGCTTTCGTTTCAGATTTCATTTAAATTGTCCTCTATGCCTAGATGTCTTCACCGGCAATGCATAATTCCTCGGGTTTTCAAGGTCACTGCTTTGAAATTGGATTAGAAATTTAGATTTAAGATAAAATCATGTTTAATCAAATATTGATATAAGAATTAAAGGAGTAAGTATTTTATGCATGAGTGCCGACCGAACGATCGTGACTTTGTCATTTCTATGGGTTAAGATTGTTCACATGAAAAAAAGATGTGTTACGCATGAAAGTGTTTTAATTTTTGTATGTAGTATAGTGTCATGCCTGATGGATTTACGTTGCGAAATTCATTCAGTTCGCTGCGGCATTCAGTTCCAGCGGCTACGATATCCAGTCGCTTCGCTACGATATTCAATTTTTGCTCCGCGACGTTCTGTCATTCAGTTCGCTGCGGCATTCAGTTCCAGCGTTCCAGCGGCTACGATATCCAGTGGGTACGCTACGACATTCAATTTTTGCGCCGCGACGTTCTATCATTCAGTTCGCTGCGGCAGTCAGTTCCAGCGGCTACGATATCCAGTCGCTACGCTACGACATTCAATTTTTGCGCCGCGACATTCTATCGCTAACTTGTGACATTTGGTTTCCGCTATACGACGTTCAACTCAAGCGTCTTATTCACAAAGAAACTTAAGTCTAAGTGTAAAACTTGAGACCTATAATAGCATGTGACATAACTCTTAAGAACTAGTAGAAAGTTTTTCTGTGAATAGTATGCCTGATAATCTCTTCACAGAGAAACTTTTGACTAATTCTTATTTTTTACATCACATATTATTAAAGGTTTAAATTTTACACAGACTTATGTTTCTTTGTGAATAAGACACAGGATACAGTATTGTCATTGACTGTGCGACGGGTAGATTGGAGATAAATATATATAGAAAAAAGTTCTTCATTAATTGCCTCATGTTTCATGTACATTTGCATTTTATGATAACAGTATGAAAGATTAGAGACATGTAATTTTTGTTCTTCATGTACGTACGTTCGTTTGTGAGTCTGCCGGACTGAAACTTTGAGTATGGGTCACAACTGTTGTATGGTTAGAGATAGATGGAACCTTTCTATTTTAAATGTATAATCTAAGTTGGTACCTAGTTCTTGGTTGGTACCACAATTATATTTCATTGGAGTATTTTTGTTATACAGTTAAAATCCTGGGTGACTTTTGTTATACATCTGAGGTAGATGCCTTACTACCTTTATTTCTCAAAATAATCCTAGTCTAAATTTTTTAGTTCATATATATATATATATATATATATATATATATATATATTTCTGTCTGTGTGTGTGTTTTGCTACCTTCCGAGGAAGTCATTATTTCACAAATACATTTTGTTCATCTATTTTAAATCGTTTCAAGACTATCTTTTTTCTTCTGTCACTAACTTGAGCATTCTTGTCTGATATATGCATTTTCTTCCTTTCAGATTTTCCCCACAAATGCAACGAACGTCACTACGACCGTTATACCTATACTAACCGAACAAGAACGGATACGGAATTTCTTCATAGGCTTATTTCTAGCTGTCATAGCTAGTTGTTTTACCGGATGCAGTTTTATTTTTAAGAAACTTGGACTTTTGAAACTGTCAAAAAATAATGCAACAAGAGCAGGTAGATATTAAGATAAATAAATATGTTAAGTTACTAGTATTTAGAAATTATACACCAAGATAATAGTAATGGTTTTAATGATTGTTTTTTCTACTCAGAAAATGAATTTCAAAAATTGCAGAATTTTGTAAAATAAGTTTTTGAAAAATTCTTTGGAATAGTATTAAATTACAGAGTGTCCTCACATAGTCTTTATAACAATGATAATGAAAGGTTTATATTATTTTCTTCAAATTTTTTGGCGCTAAATATATTGAGGGTTATGAAAAAATGGACAGTCAGAAGCAAGACATGTTAATAGAAAGAAAGAATAGAAGATCAAAGTTACATTTGAAGGACAAACATATATATTCTGAAATTTAATCTAAAACGAAATGATTGATCATATCGGAATTAGACGTACTGGGATTAAAAAATAAAAAGATAGGCATGGTGGATTCATTCATTCCGCAGACAGCATTTTAGATATGGTACTGTTTAATATGTCTATCCCTTGTGTTTATTAGTATAAGATATAGCTAACAGTTTTATTGCTTGTGTTTCAGGTGCAGGAGGCTATGGCTACCTGAAGGAATGGATGTGGTGGGCGGGAATGATTCTCAGTGAGTTATCAATACTTCAGTCACAAAGAAAGGAGGGGGTCTACAAATCTTCCGTTTCTTGAAATCAGTTATTCTTGTATAGACAGTTTTAAGTCTCCATAGGGGTGGAAAATCTTAATTGAGGAGCTTTTCTTTTACCCGTGTTTTATATTTATTCCTGTTTTTTTTCACTCTACAAAATTACACATGTTAGCTTGCTGGTTACCTGGTCCAGACACTGATTCATGACCATTCCTCCTTTTGTTGCAGTGATCGCTGGGGAATGCTCTAACTTTGCAGCCTATGCATTTGCACCAGCCACGATGGTTACGCCCCTTGGAGCACTCAGTGTACTCGTGAGGTATGTTGAATAAAAGATATTTCCAAATGAAGCTTTGATGTGCAATATTGTTGGGATGACTAAAGTAAATGTAGAATTTTGGTTCATTTATGACATAACTGGCAAGCAGCCACTTTCAAGGATTGCCAAATCGCCAAGTGTTTAAATCTTAATTTAACCTATATGTATGTTTAGAGTTCATTTTAAAAAGACCTCTGGAAAATTCGGATACCGGAAAGAAACAAATGGTTTTGTCTTAGTCTGATTCTGCTAAACATGCATTACATATATGTGGTAAATCCTCGATCTGTGGTTAAGTTTATACGGAAGAAGGGGTAAGAGGTAGGGAGGGAAGAGAAGGGAGCAGGAGGGAATGGAAAAGTGTGGGTAAAGACGTGTATAACAGGATATGGAAAACTGGTATACATAAATAAACATAGAAATAACAACATTGATGGTGAAGAGATTAAAGAAAACATTTCGTAGAGAGACCTATTGACAGGATCAGGGCCCGGCGCCATAAACTGAGAATATACTTAAGTCAAAAATTCATAATCTTCTGTTCATCAACGAATTAATAACTGGGATTTGGATTTTATTTAGTTTTATTCTACTGATAAATAGAATTAAACCATTCTGCATTAAAATTTATTAGAACGTTTGATAATGGAATAAATTTAAATGAAATTTTTGACTTAAGTATATTCTCAGTTTATGGCGCTGGACCCAGATCTTAAGTCAGTGCAGTACACTCCGATTCGTTCTTCGTCAATAATTTAGGTTTAGATTCACAAACGCCATCCTACGCCATACGTGCGGACCTCTAATAGTGACAATCAAGTCGGGGAAAAACAATATTACGTACTCATTATAAAGACTGTCCTGTCCTTGATGTGCCGACAATACTGACTTTTTTATCTCAATGTTTTTGAACTGATTAATGCCAAACACGACCACAACACTTTTTTTCCCTTTTTTTTTTGATAGTGATGTGATAAGCGTTGTACAATGTAACACACGTGGATTGCCTATTTTGAGTACCTCTAGTCTGCCTTAAAGTCTAGTTGGCAAATATTCCTGACAGTGTCTTGTATGATATTTACCTTAACGTTTCATTTAACACAGACAATATAGTGTTAAGGTTTTGTATTCTGGTACTAATAAAGATTTTTATCTGGTACATGGTCAATAGGGGCTCTTCCATAGCAGTACAAAGTGTGATGGCATAGTCATTTAATCGTCATTGCTTAAAGACATTGTCTGAGCATCAGGCTTTGTTTTTCTTTTTAAGTTTACAGATGCATTGAGTTTGAAATTTGCAGAATATTGTGAATGACTAATATATAAACAAATGTTTCTGTAATTGACCTGAACTGCAGTATTTGTAAATTCAGTGTGGTGTAAAAGAAGTTCAGTCATATGTAGATTTGGAAATATCTTCAGGGAAGAACACATATTGTGGCCAAATTGCACAGCTTTCTTTTTCTATGCCTTTGGATTGGAAATGTTTTATTTTCTTTCTGTTCGTCTGTCTGTCATTGTAGTTTTGTAAAGTTGTAAAGATAAGCAGAACCTGAAGAGCCATCATGTTTTACATGTAGGGAGACCTTATAGGGCACTTTTGATTTATGGTTGTACCAGATGATCATTGTGACATATTGATTGATTTCATTCAGCTTAACCATCTGGTCATACTGTGGTAGTGTTTAATGGGTGTTAAAATTCAGTTCTGATAAAAAAGAATTGAATAATTTTGAATATGACAGTATCCTCAACCACCTCTGCTTTAGAATCAGGTATAGAGATATAATTATTATACCTTATTAAAGCTGTATACATGCAGGGGAACATTATAGCATGTCCATTTTGACAAAAGGAAACTTTGATATCTGATTTTGATTCATTCTTGTGAATAAAGCAATAATCATGATCCTTTTTTTCTGATCCTGTCCTTGTACTTTTTAATTATGCCCCCGAATCGATAGATTGGAGGCATATTCTTTTTGTCCTGTCTGTCTGTTTGATTTCACATGCATATTCAACTAATGAAGCCCTTTCAATTGACACCAAGGTTGATGACCTTTTGACCTTGACAATGACCTTCATGCTAAAAATAACTTTTTGGACTTTTTTTAAGTTTAAGTTTTTTTAAGTTTTGCATCTTCTTAATTTTCTTCCATGTTACATTGGTTTTCAGTGCTGTACTCTCCTCAAGGTTCCTGAAAGAGAAGTTAAATTTACTGGGCAAGCTGGGCTGTGCACTGTGTATACTAGGATCTACAGTCATAGTGTTAAACTCCCCTCATGAGCAGGAAGTAGAGAGTATGGAAAAATTGTTAGAAAAACTCCCGGAGCCTGGTAAGCTATTTGAAAACTAGTCATTAATTAGTAAACTAAGCTGGTTTATCTCATTTTATAAGGATGAATGGTGTTTATACTCTGTATGAATATAACTTACCTATGACTGTTAAATCAGACAAGGTCCCCCACTGTTCTGAGTGGCTCCATTGCAGAAGACCAAAATTTGACTCTGTGCACCAGCCAAGTGCCACCACCTTAAATTGAAATACATGAAGTGTGATATTAAACCATACATAATAAACTCACAGCCAAGCCTATTTATTTGCTGTTTCATATCATAATGTGTTTCTCATTTTAGGTTTCATCATCCTTGCTATCATCTACTTGGGGGTCACTGTGGTCTTTATCTTCTTTTTATCGCCAAGATATGGACAAAAATATGTGCTGATATATATCACAATATGCTCGACCCTCGGAGCTTTTACAGTGATGGGCTGTAAAGGAATTGGCCTGGCTCTGACAGAGACTGCGCTAGGCAGAAACCAATTCACCAACCCATTGACATATATTTTCATTGTCATGGTTTTAGTGTGTATCTTAATACAATTAAACTACCTCAACAAAGCGCTTGACTGCTACAATACTGCTATAGTGACATCTATAGACTATGTGATGTTTACGTCTTGTGTAATACTCATGTCGGTAATTCTGTACAAAGAATGGTTTAACATGGAGGGTAAAGAAATTGCTGCTGACATATGTGGTTTTCTTACAATCTGCATTGGAATGGTGTTATTACAAGCATTCCGCCACATGGAAGTGTCGTGGAGAAGTCTCCCAAAAGCCAAGAAGGAGGAGAATGGCAATGTGATTAATGGAGAAATTATAGTGAATGAAAATGACATAGTGCTATCAGACAGTGAAGAAGGAAACAACTCGGGGATGGAAATGGATAACGAGTGTCTGGATAACTATAACGACACAGATAATTACTGTGACGACGACTTTAAACCAGTAAAGATATAACACTTACCCATTCTTTTTGTGGAGTCTTCTTTTTGGTTTGACGTCTTCTTTTGTATAATAAAACTGCCACCTACTACTCCTAATCTGAAATTTCACTTTGTATAGGTAGGGTATGCATTCAAAGTAAATGCATATTGAGTACATACAATGTATGACAAAGTCCTTGTAAAAATGCTATCCATCAAGTGATAATAGTTTGTGGCAGTTTTATTCAGCAGCAAGTCACTCTGTGTCTAATACCTTCTAACTACTGTGAGCATGTAGACTAGACGTCTCTGAAGCATCGTCACTCACTGCTTTATCTTTCCTAGATGCCTGAATTAATGTTGTGTATTGGAATTCATTCCAAATCATGTTTTGCATAGATGATTTCACTCAATCATGTCATACCCTACAATCATCAAATCAACTCATCTTGAATTGTTTTAGTATATAATATAATCTTTTTTACTTTGAGTTTTTCTAACAATCTAATTGTGTTTTATTGAGAGTTAATTGGAATCATAATATTGTTTTTATCGCTTGTGAAGTTGCATCATAGTCTTTATTTGTTTGTGTTATTAATTATGCATAATTATAGTTTGTTTAAGAATCATAATGATGATTATTTTGAGTTGATAAGAATCATGTTTGTGATTATTTTGCGTTAATAATAATCATAATCATGATTAGTTTGAGTTGATAAGAATCATGTTTGTGATCATTTTGAGTTGATAATAATCATAATCATGGTTAGTTTGAGTTGATAATAATCATAATCATGATTAGTTTGAGTTGATAAGAATCATGTTTGGGATTAGTTTGAGTTGATAATCATCATAATCATGATTAGTTTGAGTTGATGATAATCATAATCATGATTTGTTTGAGTTGATAAGAATAATGCTTATGATTAGTTTAAGTTGATAATTATCATAGTCATGATAAGTTTGAGTTGATAAGAATCATAATCATCATGAACTTGAGTTGATAATACATAGTATTACATACATACAAGCATACAAAGTTTGAAGAAACAATATATAAAATCGCTACTGTGTATAAAGCTTTTGCATCAGCTGACAGGTGGATCATGACAATTCCCCTTTAAGGCAGAATTTACTCTAAAATCCAAGAAATGTTTTCTATTGTAATGTACAAAAAGAATTTGTAGATACTTTGCTGTACATACTGTTGGTGCAGTGCATTACGGAATGCCAATTTATAATGTGTGAAAAAGGTATTTTTATTTATCATTTTAATTCTTTTAGAATTGAAATGCCACATTTTGTAAATAATTCTAGTCCTTATGTATTCATGGTATATATATTCATCAGTATATTATAAACTATGCATTGTCATTTCTGTCAACATTCTTCTAAAAAATTTTCAAGCTTATAGCTAGATACCCATGCATTTTCACTGGCTAAATTTGATGTCATTAAAATTTTCATTGGCTGAATACCATGTCATTTCATGTTCATTTTTGGTTTTCTTGTCATTTACATTTGATCATGGTTTACATTATGATATCATTTTTTATTTTAACTGTAACTTCTCAGGATGCTGCTGTCTTTGTTATATTCATTACATCAAAAATTTCAGAAAGATCAAATTTAATCCCTTTCAGTATTTCTTTCTTTTTTGCATATCAAAAATGATTTGGCTTAATTATTATTCTTTCTTTGTTTTAGGATTATTTTAGTTTCATTTATTACATAACTACCCTATTTTGGATTAGATATCTCAGTATCATAGTTAAAGGTTTCAACAAATCAGTGAAGGGCGTCTAGTATGTGATAAAGAAATTTGAATAACCCACGAAACACCAAATTTAATTTCATTGGTAAATTGCACATACCTATTCAGCACTTTATATATCTAATTTTGTGATTCTTAACATTTTAACACATTGATTTTAACAAGTATGAATATTCATGTGAACTTTTTTTTATCAAAGAACAGTAACTCTTTTTGTTTTTGTGCAATTGTTGAAATGTTGTGATGGTTTTAAACATACCGGATTTGTTGCTGTAGATTAATTTCTTGATTTTATTTTAAATGTTGTATACTTAAACTTGAATATTCAGTTTGACTGATTCTTTGGGATGTCTCACAAGATCATTTAAAATTTAAGAGTCGCACATCAAAATGGAAACAACCTTTTCCAAGGTCTATGGCCATCTTCACCAGCACATTTATTTGCTTTTTACAAAGGAGATTTTGTATATGTTATATTTTCAGGGAAGGGAGATGTAAATTATTGATTAAAATTTGCTCTATTGATTATGATAATGTTCTAGAATTGAAATCTATGACAAAATAAGAAGGAAGAAATCTTTTACCATTAAGGGTCTAATAAATTAAAACAAAAATGAAGTATATCAATATTAATCAAAATCACTATGAAGTATATTAACATATAAAAGATCCCCTTTGGCCATTGTCATACTCTGTTGATTTTCAACCAAATAAAATTTCTTACTTGTGTGTGGTACACAAAGGTTAAAGGTCAAGATTTAATGCATGTTGTCAGAGCACAAGTTTTTCTTTTTTTTTTTTCTCGGTGGTTTTGAATGATTTTCCTCTTTTCACAATATGATCAACATCATGGTGCACTGCGTGATTCAAGGTTGAAATCAAGGATTGAATTCTTCTTGGCTTAAATCAGACTAATGCTTGTAGCTTAGAAGACAATGCATTGAAGTCCATCTCATATTGCAAAGTTAGCGCAATCTCTATTCTGTAAAGAGGATAAAGCACAAAAAACTCGATCCATTCCACTTGGAAAAATTTAATTTGTTCTTTAAAAAATTGGAAAAAAAAACATTAGTGAAACTTTTTTTTATTTTCAGTAGATGCTATAGTTAAAGTTGTGTTTTTTATCGTTGCAGGAAGTAACTATATCTCACTTATAGTCTATAGTCCAATGGAATCTAGGTCTTCGATGCTAGTCCCCCATCCAAGAACAACGACACTAGCTTCATTTAACTAGAATATGTAGACTTTGTAAAGAAATGGATACTCATAAAAATAGGAGTGATGCAATAATTGTGATGGTGGTAGATGTGTGCAATGTTTGATGTGCGACGTTAGAATGTGTTAGGTGGTCCCCCTATCCCTGTCACCAAGAACACGGTCCTGATTTCTTTTTAATGATCATATAAGGCCTACTTCTGTGTTCCAGATGCCCTTCATTATGTATACATCTCTTAAAGCCAAATGTTTACAGCATTGCTTTACCACAGATAAACTTGACTGACAGAAGCACTTTCCATGTGCTATGCTTTCTTGATATATACTCTGTACCTTAGGCAACTTGATACTAAACTACAAAGACAATGGCAGTTTCAAGCTCCCCACTTCTGGCAATTGCCTAAATTTTCATTTGTCCAGACCCCATATTTTGGACAGTATCCTTGACATATTTGGCCCTAATGCAAGGGTAAGCATAATTATCCAATGTATTAAAGCGTCTATTATTTTCATTATTATTTTTCAAAATCGTGTCCAACAATGAAATATTTTCGATTTTACTTAAATGCATTAATTTTTAACGATGAATGTTATTCCTATGTGAGCAAATGGCTACTCTATACACAGCTTACAAGTCTTGTTCAGTATCGATGTTTTATATTTATCAGTATATGTTTTTGCGGTAAAGCATTGCAACAAAATTTGGCTAGCGAAAATGCTGCGTAAATTACACGTTACGGAAGTGGTACTCGGTATCATTAGTTTGGAACCGCTCAGCTCCCCTCCCCCACGAGATCGGAGGTATTCATGTACATTGAAGGAAATTGCAGCTATACTCCATACAGCTGAAATGAAAACACACATTTGTATAGAGTTTTCATAACTTTGAGTCAATCTGAAGGATATAGCAATGTCTAAAAAGAGTGTTCCAGCCTCAGTAACACGTGCAGACTTACGTGGTAAAAAATTTTAAACGATAATGGAGAGGGATTCCGAATGCTTCCGGCATTTTCAATTTATTTTTTTTTTTAAATTAAAGTACTAATGATTCAGAGTACCACTTCAATACTAAAACAATAAACTATTATATACATGTAATGTATTTATATATTATATTGTCATTGTAGAAATTCATGTGCATTATTTATTCTATATATCGCTGTATTTCTTCGAACATTTTGTTATATATATGTATATTAATACCTATATTTCTCCATACTTCCTATGTATAAAGGTTAAAATGTCTAGGGACCTTACTCATAAAGAATTGGTAAATTTTACTGCGCGTACACATGTTTTGCAAATATCGTGAACATTAAGAAGATAAATACCAACAGGGCTCTTTTTTTATTTATAAAAGCAGTTTCTTTTAGTACTCTCAGTGCAGCAAACATTGCATTTGCATTCTTTTGTTGCGCACAATGTACGCAGATTTCGTCTCCAGACATACGGTAATTTTAGAGATAGATTTTGAAATTCTTGAAACGCACCGACATAGTTCACAGATGAAGAAAACAGATTACATTTTATTTGATGCACGGAATTCCTTTTTAGAGAGGGAGGGGGCAAATTGATTAGCTATAAAATACTTCGACAAAATTTGGATTTCCACAATACTAAAGATATGTTACTTTCGAAATGCCCATTCGATGCACTGTACATAATTACTGCGTATTTAAGTCTGCTAGGCATTCTCAATTGCATCAAGTTTCATACAGTGTCCAACTCGAAGAGCCCTTAACGATAAAATTGGTAATGGTATTGAATAAGTAAGCACTACCTTATCAGTGCTTTAATTCATGGTAATTTGATCTTAAGTTTAAGTGTGAAGAGACTCGGCAAACATTATCTGTGAAATAAGAGAATCCGCACGGGTTCGATACTGCTTGAAATATTTACACTTGTCAGTTATCCCATTTTTCGATGTGGTGCTTGATAATTTTGAAGTACGCCGTGGATGTGGAGCATAACATGAAAATTGATCAATTTTATCTGGCTTGCATCGAATGGATTAATACACATAAATTATGTAATATAAAGGATATTTGTTCTTTTTGTACAAAAAAAAGTTCTTGAAAAATGAAATAATTCCAAAGAAATCGTCTTTGATTTTGCCTTATAAAAGGTGAGATGACGTTATGATTTCGTGTATGACGTCATCAAAATTGTCATAAAAATGTTTGGGAGATTAATTCTGAAAACGGTTCACTATTAAAAGTGAAAGAATGACTTCATATAAAAACCCTCGGATCGACTATGAAATAAAATGAAATCTAATTTAATGTTAAAATATAAAGATTTTTTCTCAGTGATATGAATTACGAGCAGCAGTATTAACCATATGTGGCACTATTATCAAATAACCGTGAAGCATTTACTTAATAATCATTATTGTCTTCGCTCACAGTGTATTTTACTTACTTATGTTCACACACATATTAATACACTACCTGTTCATGTAATAAGTTATAGTTATTCATATATATATATATATATATATATATATATATATATATATATATATATATATATATATATATATATATATGTATGTATTTTACTTACTTATGTTTACACACATATATAATACACTACCTGTTCATGTAATAATTTATAGTTATTCATATATATATATATATATATATGGAGCATAACATGAAAATTGATCGATTTTATATGGCTTGCTTCGAATGGAGTAATACACACAAACTATTGAATGTAAAGGATATTCGTTCTTTTTGTACAAAAAAGTTCTTGAAAAATGAACTAATTCAAAAGAAATCGTCTTTGATTTTGCCTTATAAAAGGTGAAATGACGTTATGTCATTTTATATGTTATGTGTCGTATGTTATATTTTCAATTATTGTAGTACATGTATTAAGATACGGTGTTTACTTTCGTTTTAGATTTTGGATTATTTTTATTTTATTTTAATTTTTAATTTTAGAGTCGCACACGGATTCTCCTTAAAACATTCCTCTTATCTCTTCTTCATTCCATGAGTTTCCAATTGTAGATTTTTTTTCGATACTTTTTTCATAGATTTATGTGGCTATAAATTTTACGGACGGACACGACGATAATGATGTGATTTCGAGTGAATTAAGCATAAGAGGTAGGGCCAAAATTTTAAAGATGTCTTCTCATGTTGGTAATGTCCTGTTACGAACCTCTTTTATTATTTTAAAATATGAAAAGGAGACTTAACGATTTGGGAGGAATTGAGTTGCTCCATTCTTCCTATACAAATTATAGGACAATATCTTAAATAAGACAAATAGTCTGACCCGCAATTAGACATAGCTTTGTACTGAATTTCTCTCGTGCATTCTATATAAATAGGATCCACAAAGGCAAAAAAATAATATCATTGAGTTTGGGTTTTTGTCATGCATAATACACATGTTAATTAATTCAACAAATTCCTCGTGCGTGACATGTATTGTAACCCTACACAATCTCTGCTAGCATCTTGATTGTTGAAAAGGAAAAGAAAGTATTCGTGCAGTTTTTGTTTCAATGGGAAGTTCACGATGTTAGTTTGTTTGGTATGGTTGCCAGTTTGTGTCCCCACTCATTAGGTAATTATGTTTGCTTGTCAAATGTCATGTCGACTTGGCAGCTATGTCGGCTTTTCAGAAAACATGTCGACCTGGCATTTATATCGGCTTTTCAGATGTCTTGTCGACTTGGCAATTATGTCGGCTTGTCAGATGTCATGTCGACTTGACAATTATGTCAGCTTGTCAGATGACATGTGGACTTGGTAATTATGTCGAATGCCTAGCTATTATGTCGACTTGGCAGATGTCATATCAATTTGGCAATTATGTCGAATTCTTAGCTATTATGTTGACTTGGCAAATGTCGTGTTGACTTGTCAGAAAATTATGTCGACTGAACATACATTTCTGACAAATCGACACAATTACCTGAGTAGTGGATGACAGAGATAGGCCTCCATAAGTTGCGACGGTTAAATGTTTCATACATGACCTTGACATTCACCCGACTCGAGGCACTACATATCATTATTCCTTTAATCACTATTAACTGCATAACGTATATAGGTGATATATGTATCCAAGTTGTAGAAATAAGTAAGAACTTGTATTGTTTTTACTGAGGCATAATAATTAATTAAGGTCGTTCTTTCTCTCTCTCTGACTTTTTAATCCCAAATGTATAGTGCAGCTATTTCACTATCAGATCATGAAATCCAAATATATACATGTGTAAATATATACATATAGAATATTCCCTCCTTATCGTAGCGTTCCGGCTCAAGTTAGGACAGCTCGTGGTAATATGTCATTTTCTTGTAGTGACATCAAAGTTCTAAAAACAGGTCATTTTACATAATAATTCGAAAGACTGTGATTTGAATTTTAGTCAGAACTTCAAAAAGAACCAATTATTAATATGGTACCGGTATGCATGAACTGCATTACTGCATAGTTTCTTGAGACAATGTCTTTCTTACTAGAAGTATGTGTTACTAACATGTTTTTTTTTTTTTCATCGTATTTATGTAATGATTTGGTAGAAGATGAGCAGGAGCCTAGTGACGTAATAGATATTCATAATTGTTTTCATCCATGACACTAATGACATTTTATATATTTAAACTAAGATTGCCGTTTGTGATTCCTCCGGCTTTTCATGTTGCGATATAACTGAACAATTGTTGAAAGCGACATAAAACCGCTAATCAACCAACCAACCAACGCCTCTGATCACATGATCAATGACGTATCTTAAGTCACAAGAGAATTTTTCGTATTATACATGTATCTACAATGAAATAGTTAAGGTATAGATTTGTAGATGTGTTAAGGGGCATCTAATTTTAAAATTAATTCAAATCAGTTTATTTATAAGCATGTTGCAAGAAACTTTGTTCTTCACGATCACCTATGGAGCGAGTGGAGAATGAGAGATAAACGATGAAAGTTGATCCTCTTGGATTTTACGAAACTGCGAGTTTTTTTTTTTTGTAACCGACATGTTTGTTATGCATATTTGTCTTGTAGATCTCTATGTTTCTGTTTTTATCTTTTGTGACTCATAGAATTTAAATGTCTCTGTGATAATTAGAAAACATATCTAAAATGAGATTAAATGGATATTTTCTCAAAGTGTTGTTATTGTTATATATATTGTCATGTACATTCATCAAAATGTATACAAGTAAACGACACTTGTATACAACTGGGTGCGAAGTGGTCTTTTAGGGCACATTAATAAAGAAATCTTAAAATCACGAGTAAGAATTTAAGGTAGGTGTGTTCATGGTTCATTAATAATATTTCAATGAGTTGCATTGACGTGCTACAACAATGAAATGTTGTGCAAGTATATTGCAGCATTAAGTAAAGACAAAGTTGTTCTTAGAATTTTGAGGGGGTTTTTTCTTTTAACCTTTAGACCGAAGTTGCTTTGTGGTTTACTTGTTCTGTTAAGGTCCGAAAGTTCGGGGGTCGAATCTGCAAAGTGTTGTCGGTGTCCAGTCTTTCGGATGAGACTATAAAGTTGAGGTACCATTTCATGGTAGACGTTGACATGAAAGAAAATCAAGAATATGTGGCATAGGTAAACAATTGTTAAGCATTAATGCGCCACCATATATATATATATATATATATATATATATATATATATATATATATATACTGATTGATTGATTATTGTTTTACGTCACACCACGAATATTTCACGTATATGGTGACGGCATCTGCCTGATGCGGAGCATACAAATTTTGACCTTTGCAACGGACCCACCCGAAGCAATGAGGGATCTTAAACGTGCCATGCATACCACGACACGAGGCCTCGGTTTTTACTGTCTCATCCGAACGACAAGACACCGGCATGACCAGTATGGGACTCGAACCCTGGCCTCCCGACATCTTAACAGGCACTCGGGTGTTCAGTTTTTCGAATGAGACAATAAAACCAATGTCCCGTGTCACAGTAAATGTGGCACGTAAAGATCCCTCACTGCTTCGGTGTGGTCCCTTGCAAAGGTATAAATTTCTATGCAATCGGACAAATGCCTTCACCATATACATAAAATAATCGTGGAGCGATGTAAAACAATATTCATTTAATCAATCCATCGATTTATAGGAAATTGCTTCATGTGATCGATAAGGGCATTACATATATTTTATTCTCATATCAATCATGCAGTATGTCAAGATCTAAAGACAATTTTCAAATCTCGACCTCAGAATCTAAGTGCAGATCGACTACTGCACCGGGCAATAGATTTTGTATTGTCGACAACCTCCGTCACGATTGTCGAAAGATCTGAATTAAATTAAAGCGTCCCTATATGACAGACTGATTGGTAGTTTAATCGGCCAAGTTTCAGAAAATGCTGTATTTGCCTCTTTATGGTTTCTGTGACATCCTCTCAAGTTACACTCGTATATTTCTTGATGCACTCTTGTGTCACAATGACATATAACTGTCGTAATTTTCCAAGAGCCGAGTTATCGTAGCTCAACGTCTTACTGTCCCCGCCACTCACTCTGGAAACTGGAAAATCTGGATTTTCAGTTATTCATCATCAGAATAATTTCAAAAAGGCAAAACCATTCGATAGATCTTGTTTAGTCGTCACTTTTGGGGTATGCTATATGTTTGTATGAAGAAGCGTTCATATCTTATAGAAAAAAAAATCAATTTTAGATAGAGCAATTTCCATGTTAAATTTTGACGTGACGTCGCAAAGTTTCCCATAGACTCAATGTTAAACATCAGCGACGTCACGTCAAAATTAACACAGAAAACGCCCTATCTAAAATGATTTTTCCCTATAAAATACGAATGCTTCTTCGTAGAAACATATAACATACACCAAAAGTTACAACTATACAAGATCTGTCGATTGATATTAATTTTGTAAAACTATTTTAAAGATAAATAAGTGAAAATCCAGATTTTTCGATTTACAAAGTGAGTGGCGCGGACAGTAGGTGTTTTTCCCATGACCGAATGATCCTAGGTTCGTGTCCAACTGGTTGCACATCGGTGTCCTCTGTTACGTTTAATAGTAAAAAACCGAGATCCCATGTCACGTTAGACGGTTTACGTAAACGCTTTGGTTGTGTCATTGCATACGTAATAACTTTTCTCGCACCGGAGATCGACTAATCCCGTTTTTTATCAGTACTGGAAAATTCTATCCGGAACACTTTGTATCCTTCCGCGTGTCGTCTGCATTGTTTACAAACAAATGAAACATGGCGACTCACGATTTTTGCGTCGGAGAGATAGTGAACATTGTGTGTTATCGTTGAATTCAATGTTGAAAAATCCTATCAAAATATAAAGTTTCTTCATGCATATCATGGTGTTTTATTTTATAGCAGCGGACTATCTTTTTATTCAATCAGTGATTCGGCCATCAAAGGAAGTTAACAAAAACAATCAAAATAGCTATAGCCTACATCGAGCTCCTGAGGAGCGAGAAAAATAATCAAGCACTCGGCTAACGCCTCGGTTGAGATTTGTTGATTCATCCAACCCTCGACTGATCTTTTTCTATCTGGAACTCAAACTAGCGCTAGATTCTATTACTCTACGGCAAATACCGTCGCCATATCGGTGACGTGGTTTTGGTGTGACGTTAGACGTATGAAAATATAAAGTTGGCTAATTCAGGTCATTGACAGGTCATATCATTTTCAACTGGCATCTCAAGTTAACTCAAGTCTTTTTGAGTATTTCACTCACACTGCTATCACCTATAGGGTTATGAGCAGTGTGGTGGAAACGGGGTACTCGGTGAGAAGTACCAACAAGAAAATCTTCAAAAGGAGATTTACACGTATTTGTCAGAAATGTCGGACCATATTACACCGAGTATTAGGAAACAGTCGGTGGTGAGATTGTGCCTCATAAAAACACAAAATTACAACGATTCTTAAGAGCATTGTTTACACAGCCACATCGGATTGTTGACAATATACCTAAATTATGTAAATATATATATATATATATATATATATATATATATATATATATATATATATATATATATATATATATATATATATATATATATATATATATATATATATATATGCACCTGTCATGAATGATTTAGAATAAAAATGTACTGAAAATTCTTTTATCGTTGCGTGTGTCCCTCTGTTTATTTATCAATTTATATACAGTTGTATGAGCTGTTTTTGTTTTATGCCATTCCATGGTGGTGTCACCTGCACGGTACACAATGTTACCTTTTGTTACGGACCCATCCGAAGCAGTGAGGAATCTTTCACGTACCATCGTGTACCACGATAAGTGGTCCCGATTTATACTGTCTCATACAAACAACTGATAGACAGAAGGTAATAAATAACGCGAGTTAAGAAGATCCAAGTCGACAGCTAGAATCGAATTCCGGATTCTCAGAATGGAAATTATCCAGTGCGATACTACCATTCTGTCCCCCCCCCCTCTCTCATATATAAGCAAGTCGGATAAATAATGCGGGGGGGGGGGGGGTTGAAGAGACAAAACAAAAAAAAAAAAAGAAGAAAAAAGAAAAAGAAAACAGAACAAACAAAAAACAAAAATAAAACAACTTAAGCCTTGTGTCACGTAACGATCCCTCTCTGCTTCATGTGGATAGAAAGTCTAGGTCCAAATTTGTATAATGCATCGGGCTGCTAGCTGCGGGAACTTATTTCTGTCACCCACTTGCCATATACTATTATGGGACATTATTTTCTGGGAAGTCGACACAACATCTGACGAGTCAACATAACATCAGACAGGTCGACACAATTAACTAAAAAGTCATTTTAATTATAAAAGTTGATATAATTTTCTAATAAGTCGATATAATTAAGTAAGTCGATATAATTCTAGAAGTCGATCTAACCATCTAATAAGTCGATATAATTATAAATGTCGATAAAATTATCTAATAAGTCTATATAATTATAAAAGTCGATATAATTATCTAGCAACTCGATAAAATTATGTAATAAGTCGATTTTATTATAAAAGTCGATAAAATTATCTAAGAAGTCGATATAATTATAAATGTCGATATAATTATAAATGTCGATATAATTATCTAATAATTTGATACAAATATCCAACAAGTCGTCGATAACAGATCTCGTCACCTTGCCAGTGAAATAGTGCTGGCTTAGCTAACTACAATGGAGAAACAAATGATTTCACCTATACCATCGTTTAGTGGTACGATGATAGATGTTCCAACTTGTTAAGAAAGGATTAAATCACGTGACAAAAGCGGATGGCTAAAAGTCCCAACGCATTAGTCCCTCTTTCACCGAACACCTTTTTCCACTGTCACCATTTACGTCTCATATTTTTATGATATAAAGTGACTGAGCGTCTGGTTTAGTAAAATACAAGACACAGAATCATACTTGGTTTTTGATCCATGTGTATATCGACCTGTCAGATGCGACATAACGTTCACTTCTTCATTTAATATGTTTCTATATAGAAACATATTTAACTAGAGCAGTCCTAACGGGACAAATACCCCCGCGGCAACAAAGTAGAAACATGGAATAATTCATCCCAATATACATCACTGGTATAAGTGTAATGGATGTCCCACTTACAAGCATATTTTGAGGTATAATCAATGAAAACATGGTTTTACCCATTCTGTCTATTGTGACCTTGACCTTTGACCTATGAACTTGGTTCAAGGTCATGACACACCCTTAGATCCTAAGCAACAATTATGTGAAAAATTGAAATCTGTGCACAGGGTGAGAAGTTATGGCCTGGACAAAGTTTTCGTATTGTGTCTATTATGGCCTTGACCTCTGACCTTGGTTCAAGGTCATGACACATCCCTGGATCCTAAGCAACGATTCTGTAAAATATTGTTGAAATTTGTGCACAGGGGAAGAAGTTATGGCCTGGACAAGGTTTTACTTATTGTGTCTATTATAACCTTGACCTTTGACCCATGAACTTGGTTTCAAGTCGTGACAAACCCTTGGATCCCAAGCAACTATTCTGTGAATTATTATTGAAATCCATGCTCAGGGGAGAAGTCATGAAATGGACAAGGTTTTAGTTATTGTGCCTTTCATGACCTTGACATTTGACCTTGATTCAAAGTCACTACACACCCTTGGATCCTATGCAACAAGTCTGTGAAATGTTATTGAAATCTGTCCACAGGGTGAGAAGTTATGGCCCGAACAAATTTATTCTTATTGTGTTTATTATGACCTTGGCCTTTGACCTATAACCTTGGTTGAAGGTCATGACACACCCTTGGATCCTAAGCAACAATTCTGTGAAATATTACTGAAATCTGTGCACAGGGTGAGAAGTTATGGTGCAGACAAAGTGTTTCATATTGTATCTATTATCACCTTGACCTATGACCTTGGGTCATGTGCAACAATATTGTGAAATATCTAAATCCATCCACCCAACAAAAAGATATGGCCCGGACACGGTTTTGACAACCAAGTCCAGTGACCTTGACCTCTGAATTATGACCTTAGGTCAAGGTAATGACACACCCTTGGGCCATGGGCAACAATATTGTGAAATATTATCTAAATTCATCCACCCAATAAAAAGATATGGCCCGGACAACAATCGGGGCGGACGGACAGACAGACGGACAAGGGGATTCCAATATAACACCCCCCCCAAACTTCGTTTGCGGTGGGTATAATAAAGCAGTTAAGGTTGAACCGCCTCTGATAGGTCGATATAGACATAGACTTTTTTCACTTTGGAATGTCACTTGGAATGTGACTTATCACAAAATACTGAATTCGGGGCAAGATTACTGCGAGCTACGGAAGTTGTAATGACACACCCCCCCCCCCCCCCCCCTTCCATTACCACTTGAAACCTTGCCTGAAAGAAAGACGGAGAAAGTACCATATTAACAAGCTATAAGAAGACAAGGAAAGTAATAAAATATTTATATTTTATTCAATTGGCATATAATCACATCAGATATAAATATCATGTTCATGATACCAGTACATGAAAACGCAATGATGTAGATCTATATTTAGCTTTGGCTAAATATAGATCTACTTCATTTCTAGTCTGGCTAAATATAGATCACTTCATTTTACATCGTACAATATAGCCATTCAAATATCTAGACTTAGTCTAGTCACGACATATTCATTAGTAGAGTGGGGACAAGTTACGGGCATTTAACAGTGATACAATACAGCAAATCAAATGGCTAGACTGAGTAGAGCCATCACTTATTCACCACTAGAGTGGGGACTAGATATAGACATTTAACAGTGGTAGAATATTACCAATCACATGGCATGACTGAGTACTGCCACCACTTACTCACCACTTGAGTGGGGACTTGGTTTAGACATTCATCAGTGGTAGAATATTACCAATCACATGGCATGACTGAGTACTGCCACCACTTACTCACCACTTGAGTGAGGACTTGGTTTAGACATTCATCAATGGTACAATATAACCAATCACAGTGTCAGTGTATTCTGTTTAGCAAATATCACATCAAGTACATCTAGCTCATTTATCCAACCATATACCTGGGTACTACGTAGGGTAGTGCTAGCTGAGTTTAGCTGTCTTTTGTAGATCAGACTACCCAGAAATCTTTGTTGTCAGTCAGAAGCTTATGACAGAATGGAAACCAGCACTGTCTGGTAAAATGGACTGCAAGTTTGTGTCAGCTCAGTCTATCCAATCAAATCCTTGGAAAAGGTAGCATTATATGGAGCCAATCATATTCCTTGGTAGGTCAGCCAATTCCACATAGTTGTTGGTACCAGCCCAATCTAGCAGATAGCAGGTCTGCTCTACTTAGCATAAACTGGGTCTAGCAATATTTACAGTTTTAGTTCTTAATATCTTTTGGCACAATATTCTGGTATTAACCAAACTTTCTGGCTAAAGTCGACAGGAAGTATGTAATCAATTGTACTTCAGCTCTGATACAGCATGGAGGACAGAATTTCATACTGGAAAAAAATTAAAAATCATTGATTCATACTGTACTAAAGGAAGAAAAGAAGAAATTTTCAACTCTGATAAACAGATCTATAGAATCATGCAATGAAAGAGTTGCCCTAATCATAATATAAAAGAAAAATTTTGAAAGGTTATAAAACCTCCGAACAAACCAATTTAAAAATGTTTCTATTAATTTGTACAAAATGCAATATTAAAAGTATATACAAATGGTTACTCTTAAAATATTTCTTTGGATAATTCCATTTTCCTTAATTCTATATTTGCAGGCCAAATAAAAGTTCATATGAAAAGGTAACAAACCCCTCTGTTGTCATCCAGAACTCTGTCTGTGTATCAATTATTGTAATTCCTCAACAACATTTCATATTAGATATTGAGATAAAACTGACTACATTTCACATCTAAACGTTTTTTTTGTTTGTTTATTTGTTTGTTTGTTTTGTTTTGGGTTTTTTTTTCTTTTTTTTTTTTTTGGGGGGGGGGGGGGGTGGGGGGGTATGAATGTATTCTAATGAAAACAATTTATAGATCAACTCTCTGATGAGAAAAGAGTTTTTCTTAAAGTATTTGAGAGATCAATTCCATAGTTTCAATTTTGGCACTCTGTTCAGAGTGCGTGTCATTGACTTATTACAATATATATATATATATATATTTTTTGGTGATATTTCTGTGAAAAAAGGAGGTACATGTATTTGAGAATTATGTTACCATATTTGTGAATTTGTAGTCACTACTGAATTAAAATATTTTCATCAAACCAAAGGGATTTCTGGGAATAAAAAACAGAGTTTTTCCATGAATTGAAAAAAAAAATACAATGAATAATAGATCTATGCAAAAACAACACAATGATGTATGGGACATCATCCAAAAAATACAAACAGGCACTGGTAGGATCTCGAAGTACAGGTCCCCAATTAAAGCTCTTATAAAAAGAGTTTACAAATATATATATATATATATCTATATCCCTAATAGGCAGAGGAATGTGCTACCTTATTTAGTATAACAGACCTTGATTATGAATAATGGCAATACAAAAAATAAACATGACAAGAACAATGTGTAACAAGATCAATATATAACTTTATATGATTATATATGATTGAACTAACTAATGATCAGCTGAGATCATGTAAGGGCACATGATCTACCTGAAAAAAAGACAAACTACAAAAGCATTTCATGCAGAAATAAAATGAAAGGGTTAGGCAACACTAATCACAAATTAGAAGAGAGATATGGAGTAAATGTCCATGCTATAATAAAAAGTATTCAACTTTTATATGAAGAAACAGAACTCAATATATTACAAATTGAACAAATAGAAGATAACTTTTGTCATCAAATTCTTCACTTAAATTCGACTAATGAATTCATGATATTTAATTCTAAATGAGAAAAAAAAATTTTAAATAAAGTTTTATACCAGAAAGATAAATCATGATTGGATGATAAGGATAGAACTTGTAAAAAGTGCAATTTCGATCACTGCACTGACTAAAAGGGGAGGTAACTCCTTACATCAAATATCCAATTTCTGCAATAATTTTCCTAGACACCTACCTGTTTTGAGAACTTTATTATGAACGACATTTTCACATGTACAACATTAATTGATGAAATATATTCTACAATAGTCATCTCTCTATACAAGACATTGTTACTGAAGCAGAATCACCATGGTAATAATAAACCTAGTTCATGATATTGTGCTCACAGATTCCAGTATTTCGACATTTTGACAAAATACATACTCTATGCGCAATACTATTAACTTCAGTACAAGTAATTTTATGATGCAAATAAAGTATATAACACACAGAATATATATAACTTATGTGTAAATGTACCTCCAGCACAAATACATCTTCAGCACATATGTATCTATAGTACAAATGTATCTTTAGTACAAATATACCCTCAGTTTATAATTACATGATTCTGCAATACTTTGTGTGAGCACTATTCCTCAAGAAAATTCACTATATTATTGCATTGTCAACAGTATTGTACTCCTTCATGTTGATTCTGCTGTATTTTACAAACACTTTCCTTCTGTAAACATTTCTTATTACCATAATATGAGTGGGTCAAAGATTTGATAAAAAAAAGAACAATTTTCATATGTAAACATTTTTTTTTAAACTTCATAAATATATCACCGCCCAGATCAAATTTCCTTATATTTTTCTCCTTTCAGTTAATCCTGATCAATAATTTTCACATAAAAAACGTCAACACATCGTAATTTATCAAACCTTTCCCCTGCTCCTTTTAATAAGAAATTATGGGACCAAGAGGGGTTGATTCATCTCTTTTTTCAAATATCTTCATTTAAATCATCAAATACAAAATGAAATACAAACCAAAATAGTAAACTTTATACGACTCCAATTTGAAGGGCAAATATGAATAAGAAGCCAAACTTTGCCTAGATCACTCACCTAGGCACTTTAAGCACAATCATTTCCTATCTGTGTTAATCATGGGAAAAATTGTGAGACACTCTTTAAAGTCCTTTTGTATTTCAATTTTAAACAATGATGTATTTTTCTTTTTTCCTTTTATATCTTATGAAAGATACAAAAAAACACACAAATGCATAAAAAGCAATCCACATGGAGAAAGTCAAAGAAATCAAAGAATCAAAATGACAAAGTTTGGAAAGAGGACATAGCAGTGTAAAAAAATTTGACTTCAGAATGGAACCAAAAACCGTAACTCGTTATATGTGGCTATTCTTGACCCCCCCTGATGCAACAAATCATAAGAAGAAGTATATCAACAGAGGGTTGTTACCTCTGGGACCTATGTTGTTTCACCCTGGATCCAACACCTGACTGATCTGGCCAAAATATAACAACACTTGACCTTGAGTATTTTATCCCTACAATAATCTTCAGAAAAGTGTCATAATACATCTAGAGCAGACCACAATAAATGTCATTACAGAAATTACTATTGTCACTCCCGTTGACAAATTTTCTTAGTGACACAAGACAAAGTGAATTTCACTTCTGATTTTTCGATTAACTTTACATCTGTGAACAAAACATGGAAATTATCAATTTAATTCCATTTTCATTTGTTATGAATAAATTACATAATCATCCTTTGGCTTCAATTCCGTAAGTTCTAGTTGCTCTTTTCCTGATAAACTTCTTTTAACGTAACTCCCTACAACTGTGACGTCACAGCCGAATCAAACCTTTGTCAGCCTATTTTTACAGCCGTATCTAGATCGCCAGTTCCAGATAAAAATAATAAAGGGTGGGTTTATAAAAAAAAAAACCTAGGGAAAATCAAATCAGTGCTTTAAATAAACGCAGAAACCACTATTTAATTGTATTTAATTAATTGTTGTCGCAAATTCTGAAAATTCCATTCTACCATAACTAATCCGTATAGTACATAATAACATACAATAATTTAATACTAATACAAAAAATACAGATCATTACATTAATTTATGTCAATATTTCAGTAATAGATAACCTTGTTTAGTAGCTTTTTATGATCAGTTTAATCTTTTTTATTACTTTATTGGATTTAAAATAATCAATTATAGTTTATCCCTAACAATACCATATTTTGAAAAAAAAAAAAGGGATAGGGATACTTTATTCTCTAATATTTTTCAAAAAGTCCCGCAAGGGTACTATTTTTTTACATCAACAAATTTGTTATGATGTGAACAAAGGATTAAAAGAGGAAAAAGTACCGCTTAACCTGCTTTTGGAATCTTTATCGGCCAAATCATACCGGAAATAGGTTTTATTCAGGACGGAAAATGATCCCGGAGACACTCATTTATGTTGTTGTTTTCCTTTTACATTGAATTTGTTGTTCATTTAATGATTTCAAAGCTGAATGCAGGTTACATTTACCATATTAAGTTGCTCATTCTATTGAATAATATACCGACAAGGAAAAATGACCATAATACTTAATTACTTAAATTGCTGAAATTTATGTAAAAATTGATTTTTATGATACATGTTTCAAGATCCGATGACAAAGAAAAATGTCCGGCAACCCACTTTTGTTTCTGACTTTTCTTATCCATATGATAAATTGTTGGATTATATAATAAAAATGGTCTGTAAACCTGCTTTTAAACCTTGTAAGGAGGTACCTTAAAATCCACTTGATATGTTCCATGATTTCTTAAAGCATATATGACATTTATCTCAAATTCATTTACTATAAGAAAGTCCTGTCTAAAATTTGAATTTGTATTTGAATTTGAATTTCCACAATTAAAGTGTTCTCTTTGTAGAAACTGTACTGAGGAATTATTACATATTAAACTTGTAATGCTTACTTAAGGATGTTTTAACAGTTACCCAAGGATTCTCAATTTTTGAAAATACATTTATTTAGAAATTTTGTTGGCAGGAGTGACAATGACCAATTGTTGTGAGAAGCAGAAACAGGGTTTAAGAGAAATATAACATTGAAATTCTTTCCTCCTTTACTCTCCACACCAAATATACTGTAATTTGCTAGTTTACCATTATATATAATGACAAATCTGATTTTTCTTGCTAAAGATGCTATAAATCTTTAAATTTGATAGCACAGAATGGTAAGTATGACTTTGCAAATTTTGCTTCAAAGGCAGATGAATCAACCACTCTCCCCGTAAGAAAGAACAGTGTTTGCTTACTGTACAACCATTTACCTCCAGTCTCTTTATTAACCTTTCATTTTATTTCTCTCGTCAGCATCAATCAAACAATGGCTGAGTGAAATATAATAAACTATTAGACATAAATCAAACCTGAGACTAGCATCAAGAAACATGTCTTAAAGTAACAAAAATCATGAAATGAAGAGGTACGTAATATATCTATATAAGTACAAATATGACAGAAAATAAAAAGAAACACACACCCATTGTGTACAAAACTGTCCTTCAAAATGTTCCCTTATCCCTTGTTTTATTGTTTGTTCAATTACACAACAAAAAAAAAAAAAAAATCAAGCTTTTATTCATTGTTCACAATATCCTAAAATTTACACTTATATTTGTTGTACCTATCTAAAAATGTTTAGAAGAAGCAACATAATTATGTATGGTTTTTTTTTTCAGAGTTACAGATGGAATTGTATAATATGCGTTTGACTGTTATAGCTACTAAATCTCTTTTTTATATCATAGGATAGTTCTTATGATCTATACCAGGATGAACAATTATTCTTGTAGGATACACCCAAATCATATGATAACTGATATCCAAATGAACAAAGCCAGTGATACAAAAGAAAAGATATAATGTAATCAAGATTTACACTCATGAGTTTGATTCTTAGAATTGAAATACATATATGTCGTGAGGAAATACAGGAACATAGTAAGGTATGTGTATCTTTTTACCATATACACTGCAACTTTGATAAATGAGAGAGTGAGGGGTGAAAAAAGGTGTTCTGAACACAACTGTGAAAGGTATTGCTAGCTGGAGTTATTGAACAATACATGGTAAACCAACGTCTTGTTAATACATGTACTCTATGATGGCTGTAACTGTCAAAAGTTAAGCTGACCTGTACTAATGGCATTCAAATTATTAAACTGTTATATAAATTTTTCTTAAAAACAGGACTTACATTGAGACAAAAGAATATAGTAGATTTTGCATTCAAATCACTTGCACTGACAGGACTTTGTATAAAGATGAGAGGAGATAGATGTGATGGAAAGCACAGTATAATGTAAAGTAAATCTGAACAGCTGATGTTATGACAAGGGAGGTTATTAAAAAGAAGGTAAGAAGGATATGATATCATTTAAGGAAAAGGAGGAAGGTATGTTGTTAAGAGGAAAAGGGAGGGTCCAAAGGGAGAGTTCCAGGGATTGGGAGTCTGCTGAACCCCTTATAGTAGTTGGAAAACCTGCAAACGAAAAATATTCCGATATCCAATCATCTTTCTTTACGTGATAAACTTTACAATAAAAGGAATGGATCCTCAAATCATCCCTTTTTGACCGCCAAAGGATGGAAATTTCCTTTCAAAACTTGATGGATCCACTATTGGAGAAAGGCATAATATTTAGAAAACAAGGTTACAGTCAGTGATGCATGCAATACTTGTCCCCTGCTACCATCAGTGTGTTGAAGGCGAATGTCTTCATTGGTTGCAACAGCACTTAGGAAATTAACACTACTGAACCAGTAACCATTACCATCTTATTTTTGGTAGGTATATTAGTTTATATGCAGTATTATAGGAGAGCTTTCCCTTATGCAAAAACCTGACAATGTAAAGCAGTACGTTGATAAAAATACAGCTTTTTACAGGATTTTATTTGCATGTTTGAAGCAAAAAAACAAAAAGGAAAAACACACAGATGGAAACCAAAAATATTTTCTAATAAGTGACCTTAATAATTGACCTTTTGACTCCAAACACAATCCCACATTCAAATTGGTCAAATACTATTACATTATGAACTTTCAACTACATCGGGCATTCCTATGGTGGCACTCTTCATAAACCATCACTGTGTAAAGTTTCATCAACATTGGTATCATCCCCAACTGCAGTTATCATCTGGAAACCTAAAATCTATTTTCATCAAGTGAGCTAAATAATTGACCTTTTGACCCCCCAACAGAATCCCACACTAGAAGTGTTCATAAACTAATATTATAAGAAGTATCAACTAAATTGGTCATTCTTAACTCAAGTAATCATCTGGAAACCCAAAAATCTATTTTTAGCAATAGTGACATACATATTTTATCTTCTGACCCCAAGCAAATCCCAAGCAAGCACTCTTTATAAACTATCACTGTGTGAAGTTTTATCAATATTGGTCTATCCTACCTCAAGTTATCATCTGGAAACCATCTGGACAGACAGACAGCCAATGACAAATACTGGCAGGGGACACATAAAAATTGTCATTGAATAAAGACAGAAAATACAGAATGGAATCATAGTAAAGGAAGAAGGAAGGGCATAGAATTACAAAAAGCTAGAGAGGAGAACTTGAACTTAAGATAAGTTAGAGAAGAAAGTGTGGTATCAAGGTAAATCTAGGAAGAGATTATGGTATTAAGTTAACTCTGAGAGAATAGTATGGTATTAAAGATATATCAAATCTGAGAGGAGGTATTGTATTAGGATGATGTAGAAAGAGGTTACGGTATTTTAATTTTAAAAGGTTAGTAAGAGAAAAGAGTGTGATTTTAAGGTAAGTAAGAAACAACTATGGTTCCAAGATAAATCACAGTACATGTATTATATTGTATGAAGGTAAGTTAGAGAGGGGAATACATTATTGATTTAAGTCTGAAAGAAAGTATGATATTTAAACAGAGGGTTTTGTATTGAGAGAAATTACAATTCTACTTATGACCTGGGAATAAGAACGAAAGTGGAGCTATTATTATTTAAGTATTACAAGGAAAAATCTACCATTGTTTGATGAACAAAATGCATCAATTAACAACCAAATGTTGGATCAAAGTATCACAAGATCCATAAAGGATAGGACCTGGTGTAAACCAGAAAAGAGAGAGAAGTATGTTAAATATTACTCATGTTAAACATATACTCATCTCAAAGAACCATTCTAAGATAACAATGAAAGTAAAGTTTACCTCTTGTAGTTTTTCATTTTCTTCTTGTATTGTCTTTACCAATAAAGCCTGAATTTGCTCCTGAATTCAAAAATACTTTCATTCAATAATACAATGTTTGCACATGTTTTCACATATTCTCACAATTTTATTTCATTTGTAACCATCCTTTATATGGATATGACAAAATATTTCTTTATCTGGTTTCTGCGTGGTTCAGCAACTAATTTCTCAATTCTTCTCACTTTAGAGTACTTGTTTTGATAATACATTCTTGATTCAGGTAAAAGCTGGTTACAAATTGATTTATAAGTATTATTTCTTAAATACTTTTTAGTATATATTGTGATAGTTTAATTTGGGTCTCTGCACACTTTCTTATAATCTGCTTTTCGGTTAATTCTCATTTACTCCAAAATGAATATCTCAATCTTCTTCAAAGGCTTCTGAAGCTTCATTTAACTCTTTAATTTGAATTTATTTGTTTTCTTGTTTTATGTCACAAGATTATTTCATTTATAAATTACATTGGAAGCAGTAAGGGGGATCTTATAGAAACTAAGTTCTCTTGTGACACAGGGCCCTAGTTTTGACTGTCTCATCTAAAAGAGAAATTGAACAGGGGACTTCTTCACCCCAAGCCAAGCACTCTACCAACTGAGTTATATCGACTCCATTAAAGCTTATCCTCTTGATATTTAAAATTATATTTCTTGATCATATGAATTCGATTTTTTTTTTTGCAGTGAACTGTATGTACTTTAATCTCAGATTACCTCAACAGTATGTACATTGATTGATTGATTGATTGATTGATTTTTGTTTTATGTCACACCACGAATATTTCACGTATATGGTGGCGGCATCTGCCTGATGCAGGGCATACAAATTTTGACCTTTGCAATGGACCCACCCGAAGCAGTGAGGGATCTTTAACGTGCCATGCATACCACGACACGAGGCCTCGGTTTTTACTGTTTCATCCGAAAGACATGACACTGGCATGACCAGAGCAGAATTCGAACCCCTGCCTCCTGATCAGAAGTCCGACACGATACCACTAGGCCACGCCGACTAAACAGTTTGTACAATGTCTGAAACAGATGCTTTACCCTGACAGCTGGATTTTGTATACTAGCTTCTGTCTGCTCCTGTGAAGCCCTTCTCTGTCTAATCTCAGCAACTTGTCTTTTTAACTCTGATAATTTACCCTGTAGCTCAGCTAGAAATTAAATCATAAAAATCAAGCAGTAAAAAAAATATTCCAATTTTTAAAAATATTATCTGTAATTGGAGCAAGATTTATATAAGTTGTTAACTTGTTTCTTAATCGTTGTAAAATAAATAAAGTTTAAATTTTATATTGTTTTCTACAGGTCTGTAACAACAGACAGCAACATATTTAATATACCCCACCCTATATTGTGAATGTTATATTGCTATAAGTCTTTTTTGATAAATTTCCTCAATTTGCCAGCTTTCATGATCATGCAGTCTAACTAAGATCCCCTTAATTATAGGAAAGATCCCATTATTAAACACTTCTGCTTTTCTACTGAAGCCAACTTTACAAGTGCTTTCAGAATGACTGCATGTTTCTGCCTACCATTCTCCAAGTCCATACTGACATCCTGATTCTCGGACATGCCAGAGTCCATCGTGGAGTATGACATCTGATGTCCCAGGAATCCACTGCGCGACATGTCATCTTCTCCACTATCCATAATGTTCACATCTTTATCGTCATCTTCATCAGAACTACTCAGTTCTCCAAAAATGGCTGCAATAAAAGCAACATACGACTATAAACAGAATCTTTTATCAGTTCTCATCATGTATGCAGGAAATCTTTTTCTCATATAGTGAATTTTAATTTGAAAACAAGATGTGCTTTTGAAACACTATGTACCTTAGAGCAACAAAATTTACATGAACCATTATTACCTATTAGAAAAAATCAGTCTTACCTAAATCAAGACTGGTCGCATTTCCATCCATCTTCATGACAGACGACCCAGCAGCTGACACGTCCTTGGACATCTGACCAGAAGACTCTTGTTTTTCCTCTTCTGTGATGACTTCCCATTTCACATCTATGGCTTCTGCATCAGTACGAAACAATCGTTTGACCTCTTTTTCTATGTCTGGTTGTTCCATGTACTACATAAAACATCAACATTTATGAAGTTATAGCCAAAGTTTTGTAAAAAATACACTGAATATATACTTACTCTTGTGCAATCAGATTTAAGTGAAAAATGTTGAAAGTAGAGGAATAAGACAATTCAACAAATTCACAAATTAGCTCAACCTGTGTCTGTCCTTTTTTAGTATTTTTAAATACTTTTGTACCAGTATAGTTTTGAATTAGCAAACAGAGAACAGCACTCACTCAAATAAAATATGAATCCCATTGCATTAATACAATCATTTCAGTTTGTTGATTTGTGAATTTGTTGTTTTGTTATGAAATATAACAAAACAGACTTCAGAACACCAGACTCTCTTTCATGCAGAACACTCCGTATTTGTTGTTGTATCAGAAATATGTCATAATAAGCAAAGATTTCTCCTACAATAGAAAATTTAATGCAACACATTATCAAGAATGATTATCTTTTAGTTCTTATTTATGTCACACCAAATTATTGCACTTACATGGTTACGGCATCTGCATGTGATGCACAGAAATGTAGACTTATCCAACGGAGCCACCTGAAGTACTGAGGGATTTTTTATATGCCACGTCTACAGTGACACTGGACCTCAACATCCCTACCCAAAGCAAAGGACAGAATACCAACTAGACAACATTGGGACTCAATCCTAGGACCTTTCGGTCATGGGCCGAGCACTTAAGTGATTTAGCTAGATTTGCTCCTTTCCGATAGTAAATAAATATCTTAGTAAATTATCAAAATGAGCAGCACCGGGTAATAGTTGAATTCTAGCTGATAAAGTTTCAATCAAGACCTACAGTTTGAAAGACTTGTCATAGTATATAGCATGAGTGATCTGACAAATGAACAAACTGTGGTGTCATTTGGAAGGGCTTCATCACTTGAGTATAAATTTCAAATATGAAGTCTCTGTCCCTCACTGTTCAAAAGTTAAAGCCATGGTTAAAGTTGACAACAGACAGACAAACAAACAGACAGGACAAAAACAATATGCTCCCAATCTATCGAGCCAGGGGCATAAAAACACAGTCTACTACAGTGTAGAAAGATTCCACTGTAGTAATTTTGTCATATACGTGTATTTTGAAAAGTAAATTCTATACACTAGTGAATTTTCTGAAAATCTGTTTAATAATGTAGCACAACTGCAAATGATAAATACTGATAAAATAGAATTCAAATCTAAAGTGTTTTTCATTTTGTATCATAATAACATACCTTTTTCTTCAAGGTTTTACGAAATCGTCTTTTCCGAACATTTTTTAATGGAGGTGTAACTGAAAAATAAATATCATATTTCGTTCTCATGCAGTCTTCGTATAAAAATGTAACATTCAAAAGAGTTTCAAATGTTGTATCTATGACATCATAAATGAATACACCATTTGTAAGACGTCTGATAATGTCATGGATATCACTATTTAAACAGAATTCGACACAACCTGACCAAGATATTGGGTCAAAGCACTACCCATAGGTGGGGTGTACAGTAGCAGCTCAAAATATGTACTATACACGTTACATATCAACTATCTCTGACAGTTTTGCCAGACTAAACATGCAAATATTAGAAACTTCTTGAAACAGGTGTAAAGCAACAAAACAAACAAATGTTTGTCAGCATTGATTGTAATGGTTTAATAAACTAATGTTTCCAGTAGATTTAGTAAAATTTTCAGCATGTATATGAATGGCACTTATGTACACATTATCAATTAAAATTGGCTGGAGCCAATGAGTGGCTCTTAAGTCCCAAGAGCATCTTATCAGTGTCTTGTCTTTAGGGTAAGCAAATCCTGAGGGTCAGTACTGCATGAACATGCTGATGTACTACTGAACCAAATTATATTTGTCATCAAACAGTGTACATGATTATAGTCATAATTAAAACAAGAGTAAAGCTTGGTGTGGCATAATATGCTAGTCGCTTAGCCTGAAGGGCGAGATTTTGAAAGTATGTAAAGGTTCCCCCTTTAAATTGTTAAATTGTTGCATCCCCATTCATTCTGTATACTGCCTACAAAGTTTTCTAACCAAATAGTACTACCACCTTCATCTTTGACCTTGAAAAACAATAAGCGTCTTTGTCTTGGCATGAGGAGTAAGTGTACCAAGTCTTGACATGAGGAGTAAGTGTACCAAGTCTTGGCATGAAGATTAAGTGTACCAAATTTGACAGTCCTAGACCCAACGGTTTGGGCTGTTTCTTGTCTACAAGGGTTTCCTACCAAGTAGTACTACAACCTTGACTTTGACCTCTCTGGGCTGTATCTTGACTACAAGGGTTTCCTACCAAGTAGTACTACGACCTTGACTTTGACCTCTCACCTAGAAAAACAAGAGGCGTCTTTGTCTTGGCATGATGAGTAAGTGTACCAAGTTTGACAGTCCTAGCCCAAACGCTTTGATCTGTATCCTGCCTACAAGGGTTTCCTACCAAGTAATACTATGATCTTGACCTTTGACCTGTCTGGTCTGTATCCTGCCTACAAGATCTGGACAGACAAACCTCTGACTTTGAAAAACAGGTGTCTTTGCCTTGGTATGAGAAGTAAGTGTACCAACTTTGACAGTCCTAGCCCCAATGGTTTGATCTGTATCCTGCCTACAAGGTCCGGACAAACAGATGGACAAAGACATACCATAATATGTCCCATCAAAGACGGGCGTATAAAAATGAGAAAATACATAGCAGGAATGTGACAGAGACATAGTACACATCACCAAACTACTAAGTATTATCAGGGGCTAAACTTACAAGATGTGGTTACAGATTTAGTAAAAATAGTGAAATTTGAAGAAAAAAACTGACTATAGCTTGCATAAGAAATCATTATTTTATTAGATTTCTACCTTCCCCATTTATTTTTTTTTTACACAATGGTATTTAAGTATGAGAATTTCCCCTAACATTCATGAATAAATAAGATACAATGTGCTAGAGAGTGTAAATCAAATACATGGAAGAAAATAACAGTTCTTATTCCCTTTTGTTCAATATTCCATAATTATTCTCAATCTCGCATCACAAATTTTACCCAACTTTTATACATATGTAGCTTATTGCCATGATTTTAGAACTGGGGATTGCTTATCCAGAAGAATTACCATCATTTAAAATTTACTTTGTGTGTTTTTTAATTATTGAGGCAACAACATAAGCCCATGCCAACCATTGACTGAGACTCAAACTCATTTCCTTTCTAGGACGAACCAAAAAAGCTAATGATTTGGCCATGTTAGGCTTCTTATTTAAATGACTTACTGCCGTGATTCCACAAATATTTCTTGTCCTTTTCTTTCTTCTTTGGACTTTCATTTTCGTCCTGACTAGTTTCATCATCAGATTTACATATCAACATCTACAATAACAGATAGTATCAACATCTACAATAACAGATAGTATCAACATCTACAATCACAAAAAGTATCAACATTTACAATAACAAATAGTATCAACATCTACAATAACAAATAGTATCAACATCTACAATAACAGATACTATCAACATCTACAATAACAGATAGTAACAACATCTACAATAACAGATAGTATCAACATCTACAATAACAAATAGTATCAACATCTACAATAACAGATAGTATCAACATCTACAATAACAAATAGTATCAACATCTACAATAACAAATAGTATCAACATCTACAATTTCAACATCTACAATAACAGATAGTATCAACATCTACAATAACAAATAGTATCAACATCTACAATAACAAATAGTGTCAACATCTACAGTAACAAATAGTATTAACATCTACAATAACAGATAGTATCAACATCTACAATAACAGATAGTATCAACATCTACAATAACAAATAGTGTCAACATTTACAATAACAGATAGTATCAACATCTACAATAACAGATAGTATCAACATCTACAATAACAAATAGTATTAACATCTACAATAACAAATAGTATCAACATCTACAATAACGCATAGCATCAACATCTACAATAACAAATAGTATCAACATCTACAATAACAAATAGCATCAACATCTACAATAACAGATAGTATTAACATCTACAATAACAAATAGCATCAACATCTACAATAACAGATAGTATTAACATCTACAATAACAGATAGTATCAACATCTACAATAACAGATAGTATTAACATCTACAATAACAGATAGTATCAACATCTACAATAACAAAAAGTATTAACATCTACAATAACGGATAGTATCAACATCTACAATAACAGATAGTATCAACATCTACAATAACAAATAGTATTAACATCTACAATAACAGATAGTATCAACATCTACAATAACAAATAGTATCAACATCTACAATAATGGATAGTATCAACATCTACAATAACACAATAATTTCAACATCTACAGTAACAAATAATATCAACATCTACAATAACCAACAGTACCATCATCACATTTTACAATTCAGAACACAAAGTTTTACAACTCTGAACACAAAGGCACTATAGAATGAATTCCAACTGCCATGGCATTTTCTCTCTCTCTCTTTGTATAGAATTATGCTCACCTGAGAAATATCTGCAGTTTTGTAAAAAGTTTTCATATCCACTGTTTTCAAACTCTCAATAATGCAGGGCAAATCTACCATCTATAATTGAACAATAATAATCAATTAAAAACATACAACAAAGCAAAACCATATATATAAGTCAGTGTCATAAAATTTCTTTGAACTAAAACTTTGACTGATGTTTTTCATCAAATCCAGATTATTTCATTTACATACCGTACAGTCCAGGTGTTTTGTAATTTTTCCATCCACCACAGTGGGCCACATCTAGGTGTAAATCCAAGAATTACACAATGCACAGTGTATTTTACAAAGGTGTGAATGAGCACATGTAAATTTCCACCTGGAGTCCCTCTGTGATTTCAGGTGTATTTCGAACTGCGTTTCTTCAAATTTCTTCAAAGACCAGAACACCTGGACTGTATTGTAGTGACAGCATCTGCCTCATTGACGTAAGACATTGATATTTACCCTCTCATCCAAAAGGCAAGACATCAATAAATATATATTCCGTTCAAAACCAGGATCTCTCAGCTTAAGCCTAGCAACAAAGCTACGACAGCTCTCAAATTATAAAGGGAAAATATAGGGGAAAACATCAAAGTAATCAATAGCATCTTTTACAATATCAACTGTCAAGATTTAATACATAACAGCAATGGATCTTACCTTAGCTTGAAATATATCAGTTCCATATCTTATATTGGCATGTCTGTAATCTGGTTTCAGTTCTATGCTCAATCTGTCCTTCAATGTAGCTGAAGATAACTCTAGTTCTTGTCTTAAAGCCATTGCTGGGCCCTGTACATATAAATGGTAAAATTAGTCTGACATACTACAATGTACTTTGATAATCTGGTGCATGTCAGAATACATTTTCAATGGTGCCCTGAATAGTTCACCTAAACTTCCATGCAGAAGTAATCAATTTAATGGAGTAATACTGGAATCATGTTTGCAGCGCTGTTAGTCAAAAACTAGAACACTTCTAAACAGTCACAAAAGGACAAATCCCGATGTAGCGACTAAATCTTACAACAACAAATGTGGTCACAGACTGTAACTGTTACCTTGACCTTGGAGATTTGACCCATCGAGGTCGTAGTCACGACATATCCTTGTGTCAAACAAGTAAATAATAACTGTGTTAAGCATAAAGCAGATCCATGTCACAGCTTTTGTTTTATAGACCTTACACCATTTTTGCATGCATTGTCAGATTGACTATATTCTCATTCACTGTCAGATGGACCATTTTGGTATGCACTGTCAGATGAATCATTTTTGCATGTACATGTATTGTCAGATGGACCATTTTGGCATGCAATGTCAGATCGACCATTTATGCTGGCTTGACTTGCATACCAATCATACTTACCTCAAAACTGACTTAAACACAGATGTTAAACAAAACATCTCATTTGGAGTAGATGGTAAAATACAATATGGAAATGAGCACGACTGGATTTTATGCTTTGAGTTTGAATTTAATTATACTTCAATTCTTATTCGCAGATGCCAGTTGATAATCATGGCCATTTGTTTGTCATTCTCAAATTCAAATTATTCATTGTCAGTTTCATTGCCATAATCTTCTTCATCCTCATTTAATTCATCACCCCCACAATCCCAACTCTCACTTTAATTCACCCCCATCCCCTCTGCCTCTTTCCTTATTCTCACTGTCTCTTAATTCCTTCTCTCTTTCATCCCCCTTATTTCTAACACTTCCTCTTGCCTCTCATCTGCAGTATCCTCACTTCTTTCATCCTCAGGTTCTCTCTCAACAGTTAACACTCTCTGTGTCTTAGTCTCTTCATCTTGGATAATTGTTTTTGAATGACGTATCAAAATCTTGGGCTTTCAAGTGCTGTTGGCTGCCAGGTTTTGTCATAGCAAGGCTGAAGCAAAGACCTTTGAAATTGGGAAAATTAGCATTGTTTTAAACCAAACTGGGAAAAATTTCAACAAGCAAATTCAGAGATTTGTCCCCCGCTTGCAGGGTTCTATCAGTAAGGGAGCAGTAAACTGTGACATACTGTCATGGTTGTGCATGTCTACAGACACACATGCTGAATATGAAGGCCCTAGGTCTTACAGTAAAAAAGTTACATTGAAGTAGGTCAAAGGTCACAGTCAAGGTAACATGATAAAAATTCTGGTACCGACAGAAAAGTATTGCAATTAGGGACACACATGCCATATATGAAGGCCCTACATCTTAAAGTTAAAAATTTACATTGAAGTGGGTCATAGGCCACAGTCAAGGTCACATGATAAAATTTTTGGTACTAACGGAAAGGTATTGCAATTAGGGAAACACATACCAAATATAATGGCCCTACGTCTTTCAGTTAAAAAGTTATGACCAAGGTAAAAGTTTTAGTAACAGAATGATAGATGGATGGACAGACAAATGAGATTTAATGTCCCCATACTTTCACTAAAAACGGGGAACAATAAAATGAAAAAGCCTATAGAATCATTGTCACTGACTGTTTATTTCAAATACAACTACAAAATATATGTAGACTATCATAATTCATGATATACTTTAGTATCTTCGTTGATATGCCTCTCTTTCATAGATTTCAATTTATTTACTGATGCATTAAGTCGTTAACTGGTTCTGTTGTCAGAACAATTCTTGGCTTTGTAAATAATTTTTGTCTTCTTCTCACACTGATTTATGCCATTTTGTAAGACACAACATTCTCCTGAAACGCATAATCATTTTAAAATTGTTATATGCTACATTCAGTCTCATAATATATTTTGTATTTTGACCGCCACATCTGTGTTCATATTTTCACCGAAGAGACTTATTATGAGTATGATGACCTTAGTATTGTTAATCTAAACGATTGGATCTACAAAACGCTTAAAAGATGCTACCCTTGAGAATACTTGATTACCAAGTGCCATTAAAATATTGATGAATGATAACACAGTGTCAGACCATAGGACCGTTGATATTGGTCACTTAATATACACTGTTTTATGCCCCGCTCTAAAAAATGTAAACAGACGGACACAAAATGTAAACTTCTGTTTACATTTTTGAAAGCAGGGCATAAAGCAGTGTATAACTGATAAATATTGACGTTCCTATGATCAGACACACTATTAAGACAAGTTATCATTATGCCGTTTGTGTAGTTATAAAGTGTTCCTCCATTTAGGGCGGATTAAAATGTCCTTCTTAAGTTGGAATGGTGTAGAACATCTGAAATCACCGTATCTCACATTTAGGCTGACAAGATGGTCACATAATGGTGATTTCTGTTGAAAGTAGACAGACAGGACACAAATTGCGATAAAGCAGAACTATTAAAAGAATACCACATAAACATTAAATTGAAAATAGAATGGATCTTATAACAATTATACATTAATCTAAGATAAAGAATTTTTTGGTGAGCAAATATGGAAATTCGTTGAAAAGTTGAGATATTACCATGAAGTCCCAGACTCAATTCTTGCAATGGGCATACCAATGTCCTGTCTTGGGATGAGACAGTAAAAGCCAAGGTCATGTAAAACAATAATAAAATCAATCAATCTAATTGTGTTTCATGTCCATGCCAGAGACATACAGGCTTCACTCAGCTATCGGCGCGGTCAATTCAAAGAGTATTATGACCGTTAAGCGTGGCGAAACCTAATTTGCATAACAAAAGGTGTGCAGCATGTTTCCGGAAGTAGTGTCTAGTTTCCAGTCTCTGAAAGTATCTTTGTCTCTGGTGATATACAGGCTTCACTCGTCTATTGGCGCAGTCAATTCAAAGAGTATAATGACCCCTAAGTGCGGCAAAACCTAATCTGCATAACAAAAGGGCATCAGCATGTTTCCGGGAGTAGTGGCTAGTTTCCAGTCTCTGAAAGTATCTACGTCTCTGGTCCATGCATATGTATTTTCAGTACCTTGTCTTGTGTTTTTTGTAGATACTCATTTTTTTCAGTGATTAGAAGGAACATTCATAAAAATGGGAAAATCTTTTACATGTCATCTCTACCGAGACATAGCTATGGTTTATTGTGTCTACAGCAAAAAACTGCAAGTGGCAAAACTGCTGGCAAGTCTTGAACCGTTATGATCTCTAACAAGTATCAACATCCAAGGACATTACCATCTGAACAACCCTGTTTCTGTAACATTCTGTTTCTTGTACATTTGTATTTGAATAGTGTTTTTAATTTTTTTAAAATTAGTCCTCATACACGTAGCAGTCAGTCATCCAGGTATTTGACAACTGCTATTTGGGACATTTGGAGTAAAGAATTGGACTTTTATCATAGAGATCAATGCATTTTCTTGAAGAAATTTTGGTAAAAAGGAATAATTAAACTAGTTTTTCATTCAAACAAGTACATTCTGAATACATGTCAGGGCTCAAAATTAACCCTCTGTTCATTCCTTGAAATTGATTACTGAAAACAGTCACTGTGATAGTTATTCATTTGAGTGATTATCTCTCAAATGAGAGGTTGTCCCCAACCTGTTTAACGTTGATGTGTTTTTGAGATTAACAGGGATTTCAATAAGAGCTGACACCCAATGAAATATTGCACTTTCAATTCGAATTTACTACTCATTCACACATACAGTGCTCAAAACGGTACAGCTCAAATTTCTAAATCACCTTTTCAAATGACTCCTAACACTGAAAACCCTATGACAGAAGATATATTTCGGGTGTTAATGATCCCAAGTGTTCGACAAAGAATTCTAAAAGTCTGATCCGTCACATGACCCAATGTGCCATATCTGTTCAAGGATAAGTCTCGAGATTTATCTTTGTTTAATAGATAGTTTTCGAAAGCATAAAATTTAAATGGAGTTACTTTCCTTTTCCACCATCTTGGAGGTACATGTATATGACTGAATATTTGTGCATACATCAACCATATTTTGTAGGGAACTTCTCAAAACTAAGGATGCTTCTTGAAATTTTGCAATCTGCATTAGTAAAACAAATGTCAAAATGTTCAGAGGAGTGAAATGTAAACAACTATCTAAGAAACATTTAATACAATTGGTATGAATATGAAGCAAAAACTCCAACTTCACCTCCATAATGGCAGAAAAGGGAAGTAACTCCAATTAAATTTCATGCATTGAAATCTAATATGAACTAAGGCAAAGCCTCAAAGTGTGAAGTGAAGAGATGTGTGATTTATTTCAGAATTTTGGTTAAATTAAAAAGCTGAAAAAAACTATATGGCTGACCATTTCGTGATATCTGTGGTACAAACCTTTTTGAGGAAGATTTGATACGTTTCCCGTACAAATTTGACGTGTCTGACTGTGTCATGACATCATTATCAAATACTGATTGTTTCTTAATTAGGTCATTTTGTGAGAACAGTGATCATTTCTTTCCGTCAAAAGTCAGTCTCGCAGTTATTGTGAAAGTCTATGTATAGTTTTCGAATGCATAAAGTATATTTAAAGTTATCTCCTTTTCCCGCCATTTTGGAGGTGAAACTGGAGTTTTTGCTTCATATTCATACCAATTTTTAAAAACATATTTCAGAAAATTGTCTATATTTTCACTCTTGTAAACATTTTAACATTGTTCAATGGTTTAATTATTTCATTATTGCAAAACTCTATTGCGACTATCTACAGTATCTCAATATTTTAAAAATGAAGGTGTTCACCAGTGATTAAAACCTCTCACTTTCAAAAAAAAAAATCGAAAAAAAAACATAAATGAAAAATAGTCTACAGCAATCTTATTACATGTAAAAACATAGATTTAAACAATCTAGAAAATATTAAAATTTTGAAAGGTTTTAACCACTGTTGCTCAACTCTTATCTCGCGAGATCTTGTTAAAAGAAACCTCACAAAAAGAGGCAGAGCTTACGAAAAACACGTGGTCATTGCTATTTTCATATCATTTCCCTGTTTACATTTTATTTATCAGCTAGTTAGTTATGAACAAGAAAACTAAATTGAAATGACCAGAAATGCGGTAACTAGCCAATAAATAAAATGTAAACAGAGAAATGACATAAAAATAACAATGACCACATGTTATTCGTAAGCTCCGCCCCTTTTTGTGAGGTTTGTTTAAACGAGATCTCACAAGACCGAATGGCTGACACAGAAATCGGCAAATTTTAAACAGGTTGGGAAAAAATGTGTGTAGAGTCTTCAGACGACAGATCGTGAGTAAGTTATTATTGCCGATCGCTTGCTTTATATTTGTACATGTAAGATATTTGCTCCATCTGACGTCGAAATGTGTAGAATACAAGTTTAGGCAATTTAACGTAAGGAATTGTGGCCCTATCATTCATATAGGGCCACTACTTTCGGCTATACAGTATACGCCTAAAGCTAATTTCTATTGAAACGGTCGGCTCATACCTTCACCACCACCACCTTCACCACGGTGGTGAAGGTATGTGCCGACCGTTTCAATAGAAATTAGCCTAAAGCTAGGCAGGTAACATGCACTTTTAAATAGATTTCAATTTTCATGATCTGACGTTAACATACCGGTGGCAGACGCAGTATAAAGTGTTGTTCTAGGTCATACTGAGAATCTGAACCTCCTTCCCTCTTTTTAGAGCTCATATTTATCTTAGGTTTTACACAGAGTCTCGAAATTCCTCTGACTGAAGACTATAATACACAAAACCTAAGACGATTTAACACGATCAAATATTCCGGATTTTGACGTGAGCTCTTCTATTTCTTTTCTTTTATTCATTTATCCAGAGACATATATACACATGTGTATATATGTCTCTGATTTATCTATTTATTTTTGACATATGTATTTTGTAACTAAAGTATTTGATGATCATGAATTGCTTTTAAAATACTATTTTCTAAGAGTAGTGGTGGATCTAGGCAATGTGGTGAGTAACGTTCCCCCATCGCAGATCTAACAAAAATCGATTTTGCCCCAGTACTGTGTCTCTTGGCAGAGACATCATATTTACACATATGTCTGTCTGTCTGTCTGCATGCATGCATGCATGGCATGTATGTATGTATGTATGTATGTATGTATGTACGTACGTACGTATGTAAGCATGTATATATGTATGTACGTACGTATGTAAGCATGTATGTATGTATGCATGCATATGCATATGCATGCATATAGGTAGGTAGGTATAGAGACAGGCAAGTAGGCAGGTCTCTTGTCTTAGAGATTTAATCAACCAACCATCTAATATACAATTTGATTAGTTGCATTAAATTTTCATAAAAAAAATCGTCTTGACTTCCAGATCTGCACTGCAGATCTGCCAATTCAAACACATCTAGTTTTAGTTATTTGTTTTATTGAGGGTGAGAGTCGAAGCTGCGATTCGAACCCAGAACCCTCCTCCTTCTGACATATTATACTCTTCCCAATGTTACGTTTCCTGAAATGTCACAAACTCAAGCCTTCGGCCTTTCATCTATAATTACAAACACTGCCAACCAACGAAAATTAGTCAGAAGAATCTCCGCTGAATTTTGTAAGCGAAAGGAATGATGGTCAGACGGAGACTGGAGTGTATAAGCTACTGTCCAATCTTAAAGAAAAACAAATCCCTGTATGCCAAGCATATGCTGGCGATACTGTTTGATGCATGACCTCATAGTTGTTATCTATAACAAGTGCATGATAAATACTTTATGAGGAGTTCACAGAACATATGGTTACTCTTGTCCGATTATAGACATATTCCATTTTACGAGGTGGAATGGGTTCTTTGTCACTATTGTGTATAACATAATTATCATAGCAAATATGAAAAACCTGTGCCTAATATATGGCTGAATATACAGTATTGATGTTGAAAGTAGAGGTTAAACGATATCTTCACATTTATCTTTCTCTCGTAAATTGTTGTTGTTGGTGGTTTTTGGTTTTGTTTTGTTTGGTTTTGTTTTTATAAGTACATCATTTTATTTTACTAAGACTAATCTTGCAAGCTTCTGTGGGAATATTGTCATCCGAGAGAATAATCCCGCGTGTTATCTAATGGTCACATGACCTAGATTCACTTGTCAGCATAGAGTTCAAAGTAACGATGTCATCGTTATATCTATCTGTTGTGTAGATGATACCATCTAGAGCCAGTAAAGCCAACAGAATGACACAAAGAATACAATACTCTGGATCACAGTAATAATTCCTCACGTCTATATGCATTTCACTAGGTAGGTTAATTTTTTTATCAAATGTTTAAGATTTAATATATGTTTAAAATATCCTTCTTAAACTTATATAATAGAGGAAAAGGAAGGGAGAACATAAAGTAGGAGAGAGTTACAACCCACCCACCCCCTTTCTTTAGGTATTTTCTCGGGACTAATTGGACTTTATGTGCCTTGCTTTACATCACACCAAGACTATTGCACTTATATGGTGACGGCATCTGCTTGATGCAATGTCCATGCAATGGAGCTCATTCGAACCAGCGAGGGATCTTTTATGTGCCACGTCTACCGTTACACAGGACCTCGACATTAACGGTCTCATTCGCAAGGCAAGACAGCGACGAGCAATTGCAATCGGTGAGACTTGAACACTGGACCTGTCGCTCGTTAGACAAGCACCTAGTAAACCGATTGAGCTACTTTGGCTCAACTTAATGATTGACTTTATCAGACTGTAAGCACCGAGGGACCGGATTGATGGGTGACCTCATTTGGGGGGGGGGGCGATCGTAGCTTTTTTTCATCCCGTTACGAAACGAAGCGAAATTCAAAGTTTGGACCTCTCATTTTTTGAAATAATACTTACAGCTCTGTTTATTGTAGACTGTAATTGTTGTAATGATGTTTTAAGGTATCTAGAGACTTTCGGCTAGAAGGGGTATATAAGGCTATTTATACGAGTTCATCATCCTTATAATCATCAGTGAATGTTAATTCAATAAATGGTAATACATCAGTTTAAGTAAAGCCAGCGTACGCTTAGAACAAAACAGAAGAGGCATTTTCAAGATGTCCCGTATGGTTTCAAAATTTGCCCATTATGTTATGGGAAGGGTGCTATAATGACTCCATCACATTCCTCTCGGCCCCACGTACCCTCTCGGCCCCACGTACCCAAATCACGAACAGATCTGGCCGAAGCATCTTGAGTTAACCACTTTTCCCCCGTAACTTAAATATATTAAACAGTTTTCGGTTATATATGCCCTAGTCTGACAAATCTGACGAAGGGCATTTTTATCATTTGTCGTTATGCCCTAGGCTATGTAGGGCATAACGACGCTGAAATGATTTGTCGGACTATACTGGCGAAGGACCATGCATGCATGCAATAAAAATTCATTGCCATTTATAATATGTGATATCGTAGAGGAGCGGATACTTTCGCTTAATTATACATTAATATATATAAAGGTATAATAAAGATCAGATATGTTTTGACTATTGTGTAGTGACGGCCATTTCGATTCAAAGAAGACTTGTAACACACTAGGCTATTTGATTAATAGCATCAGAGACATATATATGTCTCTGATAGCATGCCATAAAAACGCAAAGTTATATATTTTTTTGTGAAATATACACTTTTATAGCATGATTAATATGTTTATGAAATTGTTTTTTGATAAAGATGTCTAGATAAATGTAAGTCTTCCGTAGGTCTTCAATTACCCGTAGACCTGTCTGAACAATTAGGTACGCCCGACAGCGATGCCGACTCTGTGGAGGACAGACTTGTGTGTTGATACCAATGTCGCATCAACAGAAAGATTCTTATATCATCACATTTAATACACGGTATCATTGTAACCTTCACCCGCCTATCTCCCCCCCCCCCCCTTACCCCGGTTGCTTTTTTCAGTGCGTCATTGTTTACATGTAGGGATGACGATATTGGTTTTCAATACTAAGCGTCAAGTTGACACAGACAGATATGATCTAAGTAGATGACGTAATATGTTTTATTTGACTATCTTCTCATCGGTTCGTGATGAACTGAACATTCATACGGGATTTACACGTGTCATAAAAGGTATATATCGACCGAGACCTCAGATCATTGATCTTTCAAACATGACAAAAATGGCAGACAGCCAAACATGGTAAGATTATGTTTTGATCAGCTGAACGTTTGATGTTATGACAAACATGGATAACATTGAATTCATATTTCATTTGAACTGGAAATGAAAAACAAAAAAAAAAAAACCAACACGAAATGACCCTAACACATGATTTCTTTCTTATTTATAAGTTTAGAAGAAAGTTTCTGACAGGCGCGACTCTGGCTAGGCTTGGTAAACTCACACACATACACACGCACACACACGAACACGTATTAATTCTAAAGGTTTAGAAACCGTAGATCTATAATTAACCGGGACATTGTATGTACAGTAAGGCATATAAACGTATATAGGTGGATACAGGAAGGGACTTGTGTTGACATGTACTTAGTGAATACCGTGTGTGTGTGATGTATGTACAAATACACTCATGTTGAGTAAATACAATGACTTTAAAGGATATTTACATGATAATTTACCAAATAAAGAACAAATAAGATCTAGGCTAACCAACTGTTATGGAGTGAGTTCAGTCAGCAAGTTCATCAGGGATAAGGTAAGATCAGGAAATGACAGTAAGAAAGAATAATTGGGGGGGGGATGTTAACTTAACTGGAATCTTGTTAAAAGTAATTCAGCTAGGAATATACGTACATTTATGTACATGACGAAAGGAACTCCAGGAGACTCTCTCTCCCCGTCCCCCCTCTCTCTCTTTCTCTCTTTCATCACTATAGTGCAATTAATACATACACTCATTAATCTTTTTCGAATCAGTTTTGATTGATGTTTAATACAACAATGAATTTATTATTAATATTAGCCTTATCCCACCTTGATGTGTAAATGCTTCCAATGTACACAAAAAAATTGAATTAAGGCATGTATACATAATATTCAAGATCACATCCCCCGGTTTTCATCAGAAAATCCTTTTGAAGGCTTAAGTGGAAAAGGGCAAAGGGAAACCTAGAACCCTAATTAATAACCATAATTAATAAGAGAAAGTCCATATTGGTTGAGATTCCCTTACTGAGTCATTGGAAACCCAAACCCTGACATACGGTAATAAGCACATTTCTATACAATTGATATGCATGTTCATGTATGTATACATGCAATCCAGAAAACCCCACAGCCTGGAAGTATATAATTACATCACCATGTAGATGTAGTCTTATTATCACTGACTGCTATATACCATTGGGATACTGAATTACATGTAAAAGCTTTAGAGAGACTTTTGTCAATATTTTCATGTTTTAACTTTTAATGAAAGAGGGTCTATTCTATTAGGGTAACATTTTCCATAAGAAGAGGGTTCCACCATCAAAGCTTACTAACAACAACATTCAAATTTGCCATCTTGATAAAGGAGGGGGGAGGGTAGTTAAATGGTTTGGTTTATAATCCCTGGATCTGGATCTTCATGCAAACCTGTCAATAGTGATGTAAATTTTCGGTTATTAGTTTTCCAAAATCATGTCTGAATTAAGAAATTTTCCCAGTAACCACTGATTACCATTGTTACGTATATTACATTTAATACATTGCATTACTGTGTTTTAATAATTAATGGTCTCTGATCATGGATCTAGAGATTAGAGGTTTGAAAAGAAAAAGAAAACAATGTGGGAGCTACATGTATAATATCCCTGTAAGCTATCAAAATATCTTACTCAACTTTTTCACTGACTCCCCTCCTCTTTCCAAAACAACCAGCCCTCTGGTGAAGATAATTACAATGTATGTAATATCATACAAATGATAATTGCCTTTCAAATGTAAACAAACAAAAACATAACCACAGAGTAATGTTGTAGATTTTAAGGGATGTGGCATTTCACTTTTTCCAAAGAGTGCATGTTGCAAGCGACATCACTAACACGCCTGAGGAGACATTACTGCACATAGATAATTTTGCACATATATCCTGTATATATTGCAGTGCATAGCTGTACTTATGCTACATGACATCTCTTGTTGTAGAAGCGAGTGCATGTTGCCTATATCGCTATCCCCACCCTGCTTTTCCTATGTGGCCTGTACTGGTACATCATATCCTCTGACTCCAGCCACAGTATTACTGTCATGTTACATAAAATCATGGCTTCAACGAACCCCACTCAGGTAAGTTGTGTGTGCTTCGCCAAGAGAAATCTTATTTCTTCATTTACAGTGTTTCCGAAACCCACCTGATTGCCTGATATTTCTGGTAAAAATTGCCTCGGTTAGGTAAAACTTTCACTATCATTTCATTGAAATATGAAGCTTCACCAGAAAATGTCCTGTAAAGCCCAAAAAGGTTTCACTTACACTGCATTTATGGCATGGGCATTCTTTATATGTTTGGTACAAGGTAAATTAATTATACTGGTACATGTATATATGTTTATATATATATTAACACTGGGCTTGCAGTGCTGGCAATGGACAGACTTGGCATAGTGGATAAACACCTAGCTTGCGGTACACAGGCTATCAAGGGTTGAATTCCTGGATTTTACCATTATGTTTTTTAAAGAGATTGGTCATCTCTTGCATCCATGTTGGGATCTGACTAAAGATACATGTATTTTGAAAGTGGCATAAAATCTTGGTCGACCAATTAACCAACCAAACAATCATCGATATCTGATGATTCAATTAATTACAGTGAAATTAGTCAAATAATTTTTTTATTAAGTCCTGACTGGTATGATCTAAGGTGTTATCAAAACTGAACTTGAACTACTTATATATATATCATTGACTTGGCAAGGCCTTCTGTATCATTGACTTGGCAAGGCATGCTATTTATCATTGACTTGGCACGGCGTGTTATATATCATTGACTTGCAAGGTCCTCTATACCATTGACTATACAATGTCCTCTTTATTATTGGCTTGGCAAGGTCCTCTATATCATTGACTTGGCAAGGCCTCTATATCATTGACTATGCAAGGTCCTCTTTATCATTGACTTGGCCAGGTCCTCTACACCACTGACTATGCAAGGTCCTCTATACTATTGATTTGGCAAGGTCTTCTATATCATTGACTTGGCGATGTCCTCTAAATCATTGACTTGACAAGGCCTTCTATATCATTGACTTTGCAAGGTCCTTTATATCATTGACTTGGCATGGTCCTCTATATTTTGACTTGGCAAGGTCCTCTATATCATTGACTTTGCAAGGTCCTCTGTACCATTGACTATGCAATGTCGTCTTTATTATTGGCCTGGCAAGGTCCTCTGTATTATTGACTTGGCAAGGTCCTCCTTATTATTGACTTAACAAGGCCTTCTAAATCATTGACTTTGCAAGATCCTCTATATCACTGTCTTGGCAAGGGCAAGGTCCCCTTTATCATTGACTATTCAAGGTCCTTTATATTATTGACTTGGCAAGGTCCTCTATGTTATAGACTTGGCAAGGTCTTCTATATGATTGACTTGGCAAGGCCTTCTGTATTATTGACTTGGCAAGATCTTCTATATCATTGATTATTCAAGGTCTTCTATATTATTGACTTGGCAAGATCTTCTATATCCTTGATTTGGCAATGTCAGCTATGTTATTGACATAGCAAGGTCCTTTATATTATTGACTTGGCAAGGTCCTCTATATCATTGACTTGGCAAGGTCCTCTATATCATTGACTATGCAAGGCTTTGTATATCATTGACTTAGCAAGGTCCTCTATATTATTGATTTGGCAAGGTCCTCTATATTATTGACTTGGCAAGGTCCTCCTTATCATTGACTTGGCAAGGTCCTCTATATCACTGACTTGGCAAGGTCCTCTATATCATTGACTTGGCAAGATCCTCTATATCACTGACTTGGCATGGTCCTCTATATCATTGACTTGGCAAGGTCCTCTATATCATTGACTTGTCAAGGTCTTTTGTATCATTGACTTGGAAAAGCCTTCTAAATCATTGACTTGACAAGGTCAGTTGGACTGAATACTGAGTCTGACCAGTCAGCTCATTTTAACGATGAGGTTTTTTTTTGGGGGGGGGGGTATGCAAAGATGCCAAAAAAGCACATGACTTGTATCGCCTAAAGGGATTGTCTAGTCTGAATACTGTGTGTGCATATGTACTCATTTTTGCAGGATTTATATGTAACAGTTAACGTTATCCTTTACCCACTGATCTGTGACTACTCTAATACATACTTAGTAAAGATGCAAAGAATAACATTCACAGTTTGCACTAATTCATGACTGCCCTGATATATTTTAACACTTATACATGTTAAAATCATGCCAAACTTGCATTATCATATGAACATGTACAGTAGAAGTGTGCCATGTTCACTTTTACATTTACATTGTACTTTACATAGTCATGTGACACCAGTTATTTTCGTATTTAACATTTACATGAACATAATTGATAATCTAAACTTTTGGTTAGATTGAACTGGTTAATTCTAAATCCCAGTACAAGTTTTCATTTAAGTGCTGATTCAAGTGTCATTAAATGTGTATCTTGTAAATAAAAATCCTGATGAATAGAACGACATGTATCTCCCTTGTTGTCAAGTACTTTTACTTATCTAAAGTCAGGTGCTGGGTCATTTAGTTTAGTTTGAATTGATTACATATGTATATTGTAAGGTACAACCAGGAGGTGCAATATTTGTGTCTTAACAAAAAATCAATACCAGATTTGGTTAGAGTTTTTATGTACAATGTACATATAATTTCTTTCTAAGCAGTGAACATGGTAGAAGGAAGGTGGAAAGGGTGGAGGAGGGGGGATGGGGTTGGATATGATGAAATGGATGAAGGAGAGAATAGGAAGGGGAGAGCTTTAGCCCTTTTGACCCCTCATCTCTGCAACAGCCTACTACATTAAAAATTTCTGTTTCTTATCCATTGCCTTCTGTAATCTGATCTGAAGAGAAATGTCCACAGAATGATAACTTGTACCAAAAGGTAGTTCCTGATGTTATGTAAGGTCTCAAGATTGAAATCTTCTGGGTCCGGCGCCATAAACTGAGAATATACTTAAGTCAAAAATTTCATTTCAATTTATTCCATTATCAAACGTTCAAATAAATTTTAATGCAGAATGGTTTACTTCTATTTATTAGTACAATAAAACTAAATAAAATCCAAATACCAGTTATTAATTCATTGATGAACAGAAGAATATGAATTTTTGACTTAAGTATATTCTCAGTTTAAGGCGCCAGACCCTGGAGCATTTTGTTCATGGTGTTTACATTATGTACATAAGCAAGGACAGTTGGCTCTTTAGGCCTTATACAACATAAATGAATGCAGATGTATTTCTTTGGAATTCTTTTCAAAGGAAATAAAGGCAAGTTGTAAACAGTATACAAAGAAAGATGTATTGTTTATGTTGATACTTACATATTAAGGTGAGTATTGTTCATTCATTTGAATGTTTTAGCAAAATAACAGTAAAATAACTCTAGTCTCGGAAGAGGTAAGATTAGATGTTTATAGGACATATGAGAGTACAAATACAAATAGAGGGCAAAGAGAGAGAGAGTTAAAGATGCTAAGAGGTGAGTTAGAGAGGGTGAAGAAAAATATTCTAAAAAGATTGGATAATGATTTTGAGAGATGAGATGGAAAAAGAGATAGAAAATCAGTAAGAAACATTCCTGTATGATGACTGGGTTATATGTCTCTGTAACCTACATGTATGCATCACTCATTAATACAATACAAAATTCATTATTGAAGTCAGAATACAACTTTTAATAAAATGTCTTCAAAGAAACCATCAAATACTAGATGTGAATGGTCTTATAATTTTCATGTTGAACATATTTCATAATTGAAATACATTCAAACCTTACAACAAAGACAACCTAAGGAAAGGCATATCTTAGTTACATTGACTTTTACGTGTATGCTGAGGTTATTAGCATAAAGAAAAAAACAAATTTAAGCATCCCTGGTTGATATAGGATTGGTTTTAAGACAGGTTTCACTGTGTATGCACATATTGTTCGTATCAGCAGTGTTCTTTTTTTCTTCAAATGAGGTCTGTTATAAGGATCATAACCCTTCCCAATGGAATATTCAATGGAATTTCCCAAAATTTGACCAAATTTTTCCCAAACATTGATCTTTAAGCATTATGCAAATGGGACAAAAATCCCAAATGAAAAGGTAGAGACACTTTTGAAAAAAATAAACACTGATCAGAATCAGTATTGATAGAAAGTGGTGATATTGTTTTAGTCATATTACTTATAATTATGGTGATATAACATGGTCATGCAAGAGATCTTAGATTTGTGTCCCATCGGGAGCTTATTAGTGTTCTTTCTTTGAAGAAAAAAAGTTAAAACTGAGGTCAGTGTGACAGTAGGACAGTAGGTAATGGCATGTTAAAGACCCGTCAGTGCTTTGCTCAAGTAGATGTTGTCACTATAGAAGTAATTTTGATGTGACATCAAACATAAGATAAAAGAATGAAATGAAAAAAGAAGCTTGATTGTCTCATTCTTATATATTCACTAGTCCACATGATAAAAAAAAGTTGACTTTAATAATTGTAAAGTTCATATGGGATGACATAGTTTTTTCTAAACATGTAGAGCTCATGTGAAGTTGAAATTAATTTGAAAGAAGGATATAGCAATAGCAATTGCATAGTAAATGACATATGTACAGCATAGACTGAGTAAACAGGTACACATACATCTACAAATTGTGATGTATTTGATTTATTACATTAATTGGTGAATTATGTAATCATAACTGTGAACCAAAGCAGTATAGATTAATGCCAGTTAATGTACATTAGTACATTCAGTAAATAGATTAATGAAACTTGATTTTTCGGTTAGTAAGGATAGCCACAATTTTTGTGTCATCTGACTCTCATACTTTCTGTTTTATTATTATTGAATGTGTCCTTTATGAATTGCCGTTTATAATGTTTCAGTATCAGACAATCTAATTGTTATAGTATTTTCATTATTTACAACAGGTATCAGATGAATCTTATATGATCCTGCACAACAATCATACAAGTGAAACAAACATCAGTATGGACCTAATTCCACCAGCAGAGCAAATTCGAGACTTTTACATCGGCCTGGGTCTGGCCGTAGGCTCCAGTATATTTATAGGGTCCAGTTTTATCTTCAAGAAGCTTGGATTATTGAAACTGGCCAAAAATCAGGCCACAAGGGCAGGTCAGTTGAAATCATAATGCAAGCTTGGATTATTGAAACTGGCCAAAAATCAGGCCACAAGGGCAGGTCAGTTGAAATCATAATGAGTTATGGTGTAACATGTTTATGAATATTCACAGTGACATTGATTACATGTACAATTACCTTGATACATACAGGATGTTTTAGGTCGATCACCCATGTAGATCAGTTAGTAGAACATTCTCAATTACTATCGGACAAATAAACATGAAGATCTGACAAGTTAACATGAATAAGTGACAAATGGGTTGCAGAAATAGGCCACCATATCATTAAAGTATCAGTGTAAAAGTTCTTAATGAAAACAGTTTTTATACACCCGTCATATGTATTATGTTATGGCGCTGTCCGTCCGTGCGTCCGTCCATCCAGGGTCATGTTTTCCGGACTTTTTTTTGCCGTCTTTCAAGATATTGAGTTGAAATTTGGTATATAGCTTTATTTCAAGCGGCGTCAGTACCAGATCGAGTTTTATTATGATTGACCTACTTTTGACAGATTCATGGCCCTTGGACTTATAAATTTCAAAATTTTTTAAAAAATTCATTAAAAATCTATTTTTGTCAAAACATTATGAAATTTCTCATGAAACAAGTTAAGTGTACCAGCTATCACATATGTTACGGTTTTTAATATCTTTTCCTTCATTTTTGAGAAATCGATAATTTTAGGGAGGGGGGGGGGTTGACCATATGTCCTAGATCATGTTTTCCGGACTTTTTTTGCTGTCTTTCAAGATATTGAGTTGAAATTTAGTTTATAGCTTTATATCAAACAGCATCAGTACCAGTTCGAGTTTTGTTACAATTGACTTACTTTTGACGGATTTATGGCCCTTGGACTTAGAAATTTCAAGATTTTGTTTGGAAAATTCATTAAAAATCTAATTTTTGTAAAAACATTATGAAATTTACCATGAAACAAGTAAAATGTACCAACTTCCACATATTTTACAGGTATTGATATCTTTTTCTTCATTTTTGAGAAATTTATAATTTTAGGAGTGGAGGGGAGGTGTTAGAGGAGGGGCTAGTTCTAAAAAAATTTCAAGTTTATTTTTGCAGGTCAAGTTCCAAGATGGGTTGGATAGGTCCATTTCTGCAGGAGTTATTGCCCTTGGACTTATTCCTATCATAAAATGCTGTGAAACGCAATTAACTTCAGTAAACGTCAGATGTTTTTCATGAAAATCATGCCAAATGCGAATTGATCCTGTCTGAATTAAGCGACGGGCGTATTATGCCACGCTAGGCATTGCTCTTGTTCAAAGTTAGTGCCATGACCCAAAACTTTAATTGCACTTAGAAAATTATTCCAAATTTGCCAAAAAATGTAGTTTTTCATATCTGGAGAATAATTGTTTGGGCAAAAAAAAAAGTACTGGTAATTGTCACTTGTGAGTGGTCCAAATGCATAATTTGATATCAGTATGATACAGGAAACTTGCAAATTTTTGTTCGTTTGGTTTAGCTGCACTCTTCCACTGTGTAAGCTTAAGAATATCAAGTATTACACTTGATGTAGACCTTGAGATCATAATTTTAAATTTTTTCATTTCAGGTGCCGGAGGCTATGGTTACTTAAAAGAATGGCTATGGTGGGCTGGTATGATTCTCAGTAAGTCACTCCATTTATTTCGTGTGCTTACATCTTTTTTTTTATCTCACACAATATAGATTATAACAGGAGTTTTTACATGATAGAGGCCATTTCCATAATCGGAAATAAACTAGTATGTTTTGAAGTTTGAATTTATTTCAAATTCTTTACTAACAAAGTACAATTGGTTATAAAGGTATGATTGTCTTGTTATAAATAATATCTAAAGTGGTAAGGAGGCAATAAAGTATATTATGTAACAGTTACGCGATGAATAGGTAGTGTTATAGGCTCAAAAAAATATACTAGTAGATGTTATGTAAACACATGTAGTTATACCAACAGGAGTTTATATAAGTACAAACTGTATAGTTTCAAATTTGTTTCTGTTGTTGAGTGTAATAAATTATGCATCTACACTAAATATAAACACATTATCAATATGATTTGTTGATAGGCCTTTAAAGTAAATCATATATATTGAAAACATTCATACATTTTAAGAGATAACTTGAGTGGAAACAAGAAGACTGTTATGGGTTTTGTAATTTATTTGTATGTTTGTTCATTTCTCATTTCACAAAATTTTATGATCTTATAAACAGGGGATTAGCTTCCTTCTTTCAGCATAACATGATACATTTTGCTACCAAGAAACTGTGTTACTTTTAAACCACTTTATGAAATATAGTGCTACATTTACATATATCTATAGAATTTCTATTAAGCATTAGTAGCTCATTCATTAGGGTGCTTGTCTCATGAAAGAGACATCCACGGTTCAATTCTCAATGACAGCTCCTTGGTGTCCTGTCCTTCAGATGAAACAATAAAAACTGAGATCCTGTTTTACGTTAGATATAAGCACTTCAAAAAGACTCACTGCTAAAGGTGGGTCCAAAGCATAGGTCTTAAACTTTTGTGCATCAGGCAGGTGTCATCATATATTAAAATAATCTTTTGAGGACATAAAACAAGGAACATACAAATAAACTTCCTTTACGACTTGCATACTAGAAGAACAGTAGTGGCATTTGCATTGTCAACTGCATAAGAACATAATTTACTAAGTAATACATTCACACATACTTCTTATTACATGTCTTGTTTGATTTTGTAGTGATTACAGGAGAGTTTGCTAACTTTGCAGCCTATGCTTTTGCACCTGCTACCATGGTTACTCCCCTTGGAGCACTCAGTGTACTTGTGAGGTATGTAAGTTGTGCAAGTAAAAGAGTGCTTAGAATATTGGAATTTTATGGAAGGGGAAATAATTGGGAAGAAATCTGATGAATGTTTTGTTGTATCAGAGCATTAGAGAAGACATAAAAATGGTCTGGTATCAAAGTCACACTGGAATAATTTAAATGCTTACAAATTTAGGTAGTCACTTAAGTAGGGCTGTTTCTAGTCAGAAAAGTTCAATCCAGGCACATTAAATCCTACACATGGATCTGATATTTCTGTCTATGCTTTTTGCGATATCTTTTACTTTGACTATCGAATCTTTCCATTAAACAGAGTTATTTCCCATTTTGGACGGTATCTGATGTAAAACAATTTTAATGTCATCAATTTTCTATGAAAATGTCATTTGTGGACTATCATTTCCTGGAGTTTTACATCAGTTTCCATTAAACTTGATGACGTCATAAGTGTTATACGTCAGATACCGTCCCAAATGGGAAGTAACTCTGTATAACGAAAAGGCCCAATAGAGTTGATCTGCTTCCATCTTTTAAGGCTCATAAAATGAATGTGCAGACTGCACAAGTGGTGTTACTCTAGATTTCTTATCTGACAACCCAAATTTGATTTCAACAGTCAGATTGATTTTTTTTCTACGGTGATTCACCATCTTCTTCCTTATCTGTTCTGCAGATGAGATAAAATAAAAGAAAACCTATGCTACATTGACATCTAAAAGATCTGTCACTGCTGTGGATGGGTCTTTACATAGGTGAAAATTACAAAGCTGTGTATCAGGAGAGGTCTTATTAATGTATAATTGAAATAAGATATAGCATAAAATGTAATAAGGTGAGAACCTATGTCTAGTTTATATTGTGCTAAGCAAGAAAGAGTCAGACTTCCCATTGCGGGGACACAAAGCCATCACAAGTTAACCTCCAGCTGAAGATGGTACCATACATAGCTAGATGAACAACCTTTCAATAAGGTTTTGGTGTGAGGAAGAAAAAACACTACTTGCAACGATTTATTTGATTGCCAAGCATATTAGCCAGTAACCCATGCACTAATTCTAAAAAGAAGCATGGTTTGGTTGGTGGGTTGTTTTACTGCACTTTCAACAATCTTTCATTTACATCATGACATGGAAGCATGACGCAACCTCTTAAACATTGTGGCACAATCCAAGAATCGAACCCAGTCTGGGATGCAAGCCAAGTGCTTAAAAAAGTAACATGAAAATACTCCAGTCAATTAATATGATATTTACAAAAACTTTGTTTATATTTTCAGTGCGATATTATCATCTCGGTTCTTGAATGAAAAGTTAAATCTTTTGGGTAAGGTGGGTTGCTTTATGTGTATATTGGGATCTACAGTTATGGTGCTGAACTCTCCTCAGGAACAAGAAGTCGAGAGCATGGAAAAATTGCTCGAAAAAATTAAAGAACCTGGTAAGGCACACAGTATCACTTTGTTGCTAAAGAAAATCTCTTAGAATGTCTTTGTTTTATATATGCATGTTTTCAAACAAATGTTAGGAGAAACTTGGATAATTAAAAGTATAAGGGTCCTCTGAAATCACTTTGAGTTCGATAGGTTTGAGCTTTTGAAGTTTTCATGTTATTAATAAAAAGAATAGAAAGGTTGTCTTAAAAACCTGATGGAATTGAGTTTGCAAGAGGTTATGAGTTTTTGACAATCAAGTTCTCAAAGTTGAGCTGTATGTACATATATGTAGTAGGGTGGAGTACAGACATTCATGACAGTGTATCCATGGTAACCATGTAAATCTGTGGAAAACACCGGCATGGTTATCCTATTTTAATGTTTCTTTGCTCTTTCATCACAATCAGACATTGAGATAAACATCATATCAAGATATTTACATGACATCATGATATGATGTTAGGTCAAAGAAACTAGCATGTATTCAAAACATTTACAGATTGTCAGGTTATTCCCCACTCAATGTTTTGAATCACAAAGATAACAAACAAATTGCATTAGATTTGGTGTTACAGAATTAACAAAAGCTCTCAGAATAAAAGGGTATACACATGTATTTTCTTTCTTTTTCAGTGTTTATTGTTTTTGCAATTTTACTTGTTGCAACAGCGATTGTGTGCATTATATTTCTGGCTCCACGATATGGGCAACAGACAGTTTTAGTTTATATTATAATTTGCTCAACGTTGGGAGCTTTCACTGTGATGGCCTGTAAAGGAGTAGGTGTTGCACTGAAGGAAACATTCCATGGTAACAATCAATTTAAAAACTGGCTCACCTGGATTTTACTTTTAGTTGTTGTGTCCTGTATCTTAGTGCAGATGAACTATTTGAATCGAGCGCTGGACACATACAATACAGCAGTCGTTACTCCTATATATTATGTATTTTTTACGTCCTGTGTTATATTTATGTCTGTTGTTTTATACAAGGAATGGATAACGATGACAGGGAAGGAAATAACTGGTGATCTCTGTGGATTCTTAACTATATGTACAGGCATATTTCTACTGCAAGCTTTCCGTGATATGAATGTATCTTTAGCAAATTTACCAAAAGCTCGGCGAGGTTTTGATAATTCTCTGAACGGTGAAGCTCTGACTCCAATGGATGACACAACAGGATTATTGGATGTATTGGATGATATAGAAAATGTTGATCAAAGACAACCACTATGTGGAGAGTACAAGGACACGTATAGTAATGGCCATGATCAGCTCTGATGTAACCTCAAGGACACATACTGTGATTTGATCAGATCTGATGTAACCTCAAGGTCATGAAATGTGACTGTATAGGATCTCATGTAACTTCAAGGTCATACACTATGACCTTATCAGATCTGATGTAGACTCTTAAGTCAAAAGCTCTGACTAATCTGAAGTAAACTCAGGATGATAGACTGTGACCTGATCAGATCTGACTCAACCTCAAAGCCACATGTAATGGACTTCTCAAATTACCTTCAACGACCAGTACATAATTTACTATTTACAATTTTTATTTTAATAATTATATTCTAAGATATAGATTTACAGATAACATTTAGTTTGTAAGAGGTATCTTTCTGTGAAAGTGCTGAATATCTACTTAGTGCATGTATTACAAATCAGTTTAAGCATTTAACCTATTTACGATGACTTGCTGTTACCATAGTTACAAGTTTTTATTTATACATACTGCAGTAGTTGTCATGGCATGATGTATATAGCACTGCCGTGCAAATTGTTCAAATTTAGTAAGAACATATTTTTATGCCCCATGATTTAAGATTCAGGGACTTTAAGTTTTTGTCCTGTCTGTCTGCAACCTTTAATATTGGCTGTGACTTTAGAATGACTGATAGGGCATTGATGTTTTACATGTATGATTCTTGTACCAAATGTTTTTGCCTAGACCATGACCTTTGACTTTCCATAATATTCTTCTCTGCAAATATTAACATTGCCCATAATGTTTGAATGGTTGGAGTCTGGATATTATACATGTGCTTTCCTTGTAGCGACTGCCATTGTTACTGAAATTTCTGACCTATTGACCTTACCATGACCATCTTTTCAACATCTCTCTGGATATTGTTGCCACGCAGTAGCATTGATGTTTCACAAACCTGTTTTGTTTAACTCCACACTTATGATTTTATTTTTATTGTCCCTTGCCAATGTTACCCACCATCTCAATCTCTTCTTTATATTTCTGTCATTGTGTATAGCTTTTTGCATTTTAAACATCAGAAGATTTTTATTCACATTCATCCCCCCACCCCTACATTTACATATTAAAGGAATGATAGTATTCTCATTCATGCAATTAACTTGATAAGAGCACTTTATTTGTGATTACCTTGACTTTTCTTTAACCTTGACCTTAGATTTTAATGATTCTGTATAGACTGTCATCAACATTTTGAAGTTTCATGGACATATTTATAATTGCATCATTATAAGATATTTAATGTAAGTTTTCAGGAGAGCATGATCATCAGAGGTTATATGTCTGTCTTTGGTAACATCCTCACTAATCTGATTAAAACTGTATCTTTATTCCGCTCCTCTGTTTGTCCCATTGTGGATAAAGATCTGGCGAATCCCCGCAAAAGGTCATGTTCTGGTGAACTTTGATGACGTTTCAGTCACCGAAACCTTTATTTCCAATAGCCAATCAATGACTCTACTAGGCATGTGATTGTGACGCATTATGTAACAAACACTGTTCAAAAACTATCTTGTGGGTCACGCATGCTGTGGATGTTAATTTCATTCCTAGGAATTTGTAGCCGATCCACTGACTGGCTGAAAATCAGAGTTCACCAGAACATGACCCCTTACGGAGTTTCGCCAGATCTTCATCCGTAATTGGACAAATAGAGAAGCGGAATAAAGATATGGTTTTAATCAGATTGCATTCTCACATTCTGCAGATCAAAGTGAGATAGTTTTGTTTTTCATAAAGTTCATAAAAGTTATCATGAAAACGAATGCATAAGGAAACCCAAGTTTACAGCATAACAATTAATATATTGTTGTTTGTGTTATAACAGGGACTATACATGTGTGTGTATATATATATACATGTATATATATATATATATATATATATATATATGTATCTACATGTGTAGTCATATGTCTGTTGTGTATTGTAAAGATAATGCACAGTTTCAGAGATCAAGGAAGTTCTTTCGGGCATTGCATTATTTTGCATAATTTAGATTGATACCTAATTCTGTATAAAGTTTAATGCAGTAAGAATTTTTTGCTCCAAGCTGCAGACTTTTTGTAATGGAGAGGCACTTGATATATCATGGTATGACCACAGGGGCCAAGTGTGTGCAGTAGCCCCTGACACTTTGTGATAATAGTAAAAGTAGGGGGCTATTTAGTGTGCTTGGTCCCTGTACATGTAGGTATGTTTGAAAAATTGTCTATTGTAAGGTAAAAATCCATTCTACCAGCTGGCCAACTCACTATTTCTTTATCCCCAAGCTGTGTATATATAGGCTGGCTTACCTCAGAAATAAGCACAAAGATATGTGTTTTTCTTTTCAGTTTGTTACAACATGATATACAACAGTTTTAATACATTACATGTAAAATACATCATTTGTTATTCCCACAAAATACAGCAAACTTCTTTGAGATGTGTATATTCTATGTACTGTCATCATCCAATATATTTTTGTGTGTGCCAAAACCTCTCTCAAAAGCAAGAAATTTATTAAATTAAATTGCATGCTTGAACTTATGTATATTTAGTAATACATTGAGTTTTTTATGAATATTTTAAATCTTATTAACTGCATTGTACACTCATCAGCAATATGCTATATATGTATATATATTACTGTAACCTGAAGAAAAGCAGGCCATACTCCGACATATATTTTTCTTGGCATTAATATATGAGGAAAAAAATTCCCCCACCCCAGCACTAAACAATTTAACAAAGGGGCAACCATGAAAGTAACTTTAGTAATTCTAGTGAGTGTAGTTTTCAGAGCACAAAATCTTACCATTGACTGTGGAGTAGCTGGGAATTTCTAATGTGCACCCAGACTCTTACTGTAAAGTAAATTGTGGCAGTATGTACCATTAAACTAAACTGTAGCATTTTGTGCCATATTGGTCTACTTTTTTTAATGTTTACCCTTTCAAGATAAAAATAATGTGCATGTTTAACCATATAAGCATATATTTTGTAGCAGACTGATAATGCCCTTCTCAGTTGTGTAAAGGTATTATTTTTTAGCCCTTGTTTGTGACCCTCCCCCCCCCCCCGCTCCAAATTTGTTACCCTAATTTCATACATGTTGTTTCATTGGTCATTAGAGGCGTCATACTCAACACAGCAGCATCCTCTATATGTATTTACATCTGTTTCACACTTTGTTCAGACAAGAGCTTAAAGTCCTTGGTCCAGGATTTGTATGACAGATGTAATAATCAGGGGAAATCTTGTTTTATGAAGACGAGGGATGGCAGGTCACATGCTATGTTTGTTATATGTATCGTGTATATAGTAAGTTACATGTCTTGTTTCCATATCATTCTTATTGTTATATGTGCGTTATAAAAAGTTTGAGGAGTAAAATTTTAAAGTATTCTTCTCTTCTTAATTTGTTGCTGTCGATTCACTCTGTTAAATGAAATAGTGCTCACATTCAGATCAAGAGGTTAAAGGCTTCAATCATGATTTATGCAGCATTGGTGTTGCTAATCATGATGTGGTCCAGGGGCCTTATTTACAAAGAAACTTAAGTCTAAGTCTAAGAAATGAGACCTATGTGGTAGCATGTGTCTTAATAGTTAGAATTAATAAGAAGTTTCTGTAAACAGTATATCTGATAAGCTATTCACAGACAATTTTGACAGCTTCTTAGAATAATGACGCATGGTATTTTAGGTATCAGTTCTTAGACTTAGACTTAAGTATCTTTGTGAATAATACACCAGTGCCCTTATCGGTGATTAAGGTTTGGTTCACGGATTGCGCCACCATGTTTAAAAGGTTGTTTATCTACAGTTCATGTTCCGATATGGTAAAAAAATTGTTGAAAGCAAAGTAAACCTTGAATCGGTTAAACAGCAAGAGTGTCCCATCAAGAGAGTATGTGAAGTTTGAGTCATGGTGTGGTCTTTGTAATATTTTCATTGTAAAGTGAATAAAGAAAGAATTCAGAAAAGCCATTATATTTGTCAGTTATGTGACATAAGCATAATACATCAGGCGCGGATCCAGCATTTTTCGCCAAAGGGGTCCAAAAGGCCGGGGGTCTTGGGGCCGCCTTAAGGCTCCCAGGGGGAAGGGGGTCCAGGGGGCAAAGCCCCCGGAAGCTCCTGTATTTTCACAGATAACAGACTATGCGAAATCCGTACCCAAAATTGATGTATAACAACGGAAAATAAAGGCATATATGTAGGACATTTAAGAGGAAAAATAAGTGGATGTTAGCCGTTTATTGAATAGTTACCAGTTCTAGCCACGGGGAGGCTTCCACAGCACAGAACCTTTTTTTTTTTTACTTTTTATTATTATTATTTTTTTATATATATATATTTATTTTTTTAAGAGGGATGTAATTTTTCCATTACAGACAAGGTGCACAGTGACACGCTTCAGCGCAAACTTGACACAACCGTGTATATAATAACAAACAATTAGATAAAAAGGGCTGAGGCACCGGAATTGAATGAGGTGACATGTAGTCCATATGTCAAATTCACTAATGGACGGTGAATGTCATAGTGGAAACATAGACACCCCCCCCCTTCTAGATCCGCGCTTGTACATTTTAAAGACTTAATATTTTAGTGTAATGAAACCAAAAGTGATATTTTTTATTTAAGCTCACTAGAGCCAGAGGTTAAAAGAACTATAGTCATATCGATGCATCTGTAATCCTTTCGTCAGTTAATTTTCTACTTCTTCAAAACCATTGAAAAGATTTTAATAAAACTGTATAAATGAATTTTTCAAAATCACCTATAAGCGTTGTTTTCAACCATAGCTGTTTAAGGGGGTGGGGAAGAAGCTCTCTTGTGGGGATGTCATAGGCTCAGGAGGGTACTCTACTTTGAAAACTTTAGACGGGTTGCAAAGATCTTGCAAAAGATATTGGAGTGAAATTTGGTATTGAAAGTATTACATTTCTTTGTTCCATCCCGAAATCTTTCCGTGACTTTCCTTATCTGTCAATTTTGCAATATTTTCAAGTGGTTGGCTGGTTGATTGGTGTTTGTGTTGCTTTCAACGATTTTTCAGTTATATCGCGACATGGAAGCAAGAGGTAACTAACCTCTTAAACATAGTAGCGCAATCCGGGAATCGAACACGGATCGTCGGCGCCGCAAGCCAAGCGCTGAACCACTACACCAAGCCTGCCCCTATAATTTCAAGTGATATCTGATTTTATCAAGAAACTCGTGTGAGCGATCAAGACTTTCACGGGCCTCTTGATTTTTAAGCAGTTCGTATTAGCGTCAATTCTGTGTACACTACTACATTATTTCCATTAATTGAAAAAGAGTTAGAAAAAGTTAAAAATTGAAGTTTAATTAAAATCAGAAATGTCAGTTTTCCTTCTCTCTCTCTCTCTCTCAAGGAGGCATTGGATCCGCCACTGCGGTGTGGGACTATAAACCATATACATTGTACGTGCATTTAGCATGACACCAATCTCGAAATAGCCATGTGTGTTAGAAACCGACTGCTTAATGCCGGATTCGCGTTATGACCAATATTAAAAAGATTTAAGAAAAAATAATAAGAATAGATTTCCAATATCAGTAACAGGTCCAGGAAAAAAAAACAAAGAAACAAAAAAGGATAGATAAGATCAGATAAATTTATATATGAAATAATGTCATTATACAATTAATTGCTTCTAATGAGGTCATCATGGCGAAATGATGACCCTCAACTTGACAGTCGGGGAGATCTGAGCTGACTGGGGTCTGACCACCACGAAAGCCAGATTAAAGGTCATCATCTGCCTACTCATGGCCTCATTAGGAGTACTTTACTGTGTAATATGGAAAACATTTTAACCGTTCACTACCAAGAAGATAATAAATAAAATAAAATGATATATAAAAATAGAAAATAATAATAAAGATGATGATCTGGTCATAATTACAATACGTGACAACCCTCTGTCATTAGTTGTCACATGGTGCGTATTTATTTTTAGCCAACAGTCGTTTGGGACTGTTAACCAATCACATTATAATAATCCTTTTGGCGGCGTAATAAACAAGTACGGTGGGGGACTTTGGACATGTTTGGAAGAGATGTATTGTTTATTAATCATAAGCTGTGCAGCTTATAGACAGATACATGCAATATAGGTAATCAACGTAAATATAATAATATACATGGTATGTGTATATGCCTCACTTTCAAGATACCATTGAGTAGTGGAGCTGTGTAAGAAAAAGGGAGGGACACAACTTACCATCTCATGTTAGGGGAAAATCCTCATCTGAAAACTTACAAACTTTTTAGGAACATTTTATGATTGTTGGATTAAAATTAAGTAAAATAAAGCACACCCTCTCTCCCCTCCCCTTTGTTTTCCAGTGTTGAAAGGGGACATACGCCCCACTGCTTTTCCCTCTCGTATGCTAGCACTTTCATGAAAACGTCTATAGTTATATTAGTATTCATTACACATTTCTTTATTTTGTAGTTAAATCACCTTATATCCGCCAGTTTTTATGTACAGGCATTTATATAGTAGTCCGTCTGTCTCTCGTTATTATGTAGTAAACAGTTAATGGATGCCACTTATACATTTTTTTTTGAAGATGAATGACAGTCCTTGAATCACGCCTTCATTTAATTAAATAATTGTATTCGTTAGATTAATTAATACTTATATAGAATATCTGAAGTAGATCTTTAGATCACTAAACCGGCAGTGGCTATATATTCAAAGGTAAGTAAATTAATAATAAATAAATAAATAAATAAATAAATAGAATAATTTGATACCCATCAGAGTGTGTTCTTTGCAATTTTGGCAATTTCAAGGGAGAGAAATAAATTGTTCATATAATTCTATTTGCTTGCTCCTATAACAGAAGTTGTCTTTCTTAGATCAGCAATTGCGAGACACGGAAATGACTGGGGTATAATTTATCCCGGCCTACAGCACAGGGTGTGGGGGACCTGGGTGGCGGGAACACGATCGCAGTCTTGGACCAAGGTTCCTGCAGATAATGTACACCATACATGTAAATAAACCCTTACCTTTTCAATGTTGTAACTACAGTATATACATGTACATCATCAAAGTTCTGTACCGACATCGGTATCAAGATCTGTTGAGTTTAAAAAAAGATAGATGAACATGATATTTAAATGAAATGTTAACCTGTATATATCAAGATATGAAAATACAATGTATAAAGAAGTATTTTAAGAAATACATGTATGTCCTATTAACATTTTAGCACAGTGATTTATATGTGTCGTGATTATAGGTCAGGCCTAAAACGTATATTTTTAGCGCAAGTCGGATAGGTGTTTTTTTTTTTCATAGAGATAATTAATATTTTCAGTCTTAAATTGACAAATATGAATGTATGTATAAACTATTTATTCAACAGTTATATCACAGTAAAAAGGGGGGGGGGGGTTGTTTGCTTTGTTTTGTTTTTTGGGGGGATTTTTTGGTTTATTTTTTATTTTATTTATTTATTATTTTCTGGATGGCTCAAATCGACACGCCAGGCCAGGGGTTTTTGCAAACACTGGTAGGGTTGTCCGATTAGCGAAATTTGGATTGCCGGCGAAATTGTACATGTGTATATTTGTCATACTTTCATATGTAATCAAGATATATTTTCATTTACTGGTATTTGAACCGAACGTTATAGAAGACGAGATGTTTTTACACTTCAAAGAATGCCTGATTTTCCACATTGACGCAGACTTGAAAATATGTAAGATGAAGATGTCATTTAATGTCAATGGCGGATCCAGGGAGATGCGGAAGGGGCGCCCGCTCCCGAGCAGTGACCCAAAATTTTACCAGAAACCCTGTATTTTGAGCATAGTTTGTTAAAAATACAACAAAACACACTCTCGACCACCAGCAAAACGGGCACTAGATCCGCCACTGTAATGTCGTAATATTTGTGTACTCATCAAAATCCCAGCCTTCGGTTTAAGACTCGTGTAAACGTTCGATTGGCAGTCTCCTTTGTTGCTTATTACCTCACGCCACACCCGTATACAATCTCGGCCGTGGCTATATCGTGTATTATCCATTGCCCTGGTACCTGAAGTCTTAAAATGTGCCAATTTTACCAATTCGGAACACCTCGGGTGCCAGTCTTATTGTTTATATTTAATATCACAACTATGTGTGCACAACCATAAGTGGTATATTGTAAGGTCTAAATGATCGACTTGTGTAATAACATTTTGTGAAATAAAAGATTGGGTAGCTTGCTACATATAAGTTTATCTATGGCTTTTTCTTTTTTTCGCTTTTGGGGCTTGTGGTAGATCGTTTGATTTGTGTAAGTTTCTGTAGGTCTACCAACACAGTTTTAATGGTTCATCTTAACATAAATCAATTTTGGACTCTTTTCCTCATTTTAATGTCACTTTATATATGTTTGATACCATGATATATATATTTGCATTACCATACATGTTGGTGCAGGCGTGGTGTAGTGGTTAAGCGCTTGGCTTGCGGCGCCGACGATCCGGGTTCGATTCCCGGGTTGCGCCACTATGTTTAAGAGGTTGGTAACCTCCTGCTTCCATGTCTCGATATAACTGAAATATTGTTGAAAGCGACGTAAAACACCAATCAACCAACCAACCAACCATACATGTTGATATATTGTTATGACCTCTCAACTTGAAACACTTGTTGACACTTGATCTCTATATGGAGGAATATTTATATCTTTAAATACCAGTATGTGTCCTTTGATTATTCTGCTGTGGGTAGGAAGGTGGGCCCGTAAAGCGGTTAACCACATGACTATTGTCATATCAAATGACTGTCCTAAATCGGTATCGTAACTGCACAATAATCAAATATCTCTCATGTGCTTATGTACTTTTTCATATCATTACACTATATACTGTATATTTCCGTAGTGACTTCTGTCATACGGCTGAGTCAGTAACTTTTCTTTCTTCCTTCAGTTAATTGTTTTTTTTTTCAAATAAAGATGCTTGGAAACAAATTGATGGCTTCTTTTGTATTCATTTCTAATTTCCTTCATCTTTATACGTAACAATAATTGACATGCTACAAATATATCAGGTTTCATGATTTATTGGATAGCCGATGTTGTAAGAAAAGCAGGACTTGAAAGCAAGAATTGATAATTCTGCTGTATAACCCCCACAAATCTAAATTTATTGATCTTTGTGGTTTTATCTATTTTATTCATTTGTTTTCCTTTTCCTTCATATCTAATATATACTACAGTGAACATTATTTAACGAGTAGTAGTAGTAAAGAGCATTAAAATTTTCTGCTGTCTACATCCCCGTAAATTCAGCAGGCTTAAGGCAAGACCGTATTAAAATGCTCTATTTTCACCGGGTAAGGGATGTTTGTACAACGTTTTTCAAATGTCAGAAGATGAATGGCAAAAGTTAAATATATATGTTATAGTTCTGTTTACATTACAATGTATAAACATGCGGCTTGTCCCAGTGCATTGAGTATGTTGACATTGAAGTATGAATACATGGCGTCAACAAAACCGGATTTGCTGTTACCGTATGCAGTTTGATTTCACAGAACGTCCTTTAATGTTGGATTTTTCTTCAATGCTTGTTCTCTTTTAAAATACTTGAAGATAATGGATCTTTCTGCGTATTGATATTTCTTTTGTTTTTTTTTAAATATGAAACGGTCCGCAGATAAGGCTTTCTAGTAAAACAACACCAGTAATAGCAGGATATCTTTTACTCCAAAGAAAGATCTCCATTTCCTTAAAAATACTATAATTAGCAAAACTGGCAGCATTACGAATCTTCACCAACATTAAATTCATATGATTTCTTCTTTATTTCATTTTTCTTTTTTCGTTTTTTTTTCTTTCTTTCTTTTGCTTTGTTCATGTGAACAGATATCTTTACACATATGAAAATCTTCTTTGTTCTCGAATAAAGATTCCTCTGTGTTGGTGTCATGATTGTATGTATATGCGCTTTGCTACTTCCTTATTGTTACGTGCAAGTCTACATGGCTGTGTCTGTTACGTAATGTAAACATAAAGATTAGATTTCTGGTTATTACAGTTGAGAGTTCACTGACCACTGAGATGATTCAGTGATTCAGAAATGGTTTGTAATAAAGAACCCAAATCGCATCTTATGTTGGTCATTGAACTTGTGATGGTTTGTTTTGATTAATGACCATGTCATAGTTCTATAGGTCGTCGGACGATGTTTGGAGATCGGAGGGTTTCACTGTTGTCTGCATGAGAATTTTACGGAAGCTTATTAGGGCCGCACCAACTCTTTTTTTAACAATTTGTTTATACAAATAAGTAAATTTGTAATAGCAAATTATAGATTTGTAATAACAAATTACTCATTTCTAATAACAAGTGATAAAAAGAACAGGCGCGCCCGTAATAATAATCTTCTAAAAAATTTGCAACAAACCTGTAATAATTCTTTGTAGTGGTCATGATGCCCTTTTGGCGATTGGGCGATGTTTCGGCCAAATATGTGAAATTGTTCGGGTTTGTGCTGGAAGGACATTGGTGGGACACTAGTAATTGTCATAGGATTTACAACAGGTATGGGTGTCCTTGGTCAAGTATGTGGTTTTAACCCGCCACATTATGTACCTTTTTGAGATGTGTATTTATAGGAATACATGTATATTAATCATTAAGCGAATACTTTTGTTTACTTACTTCAAACGTAACTTTTCTGAGAAATTCTGTTTGTCGAAGTTTTGACAAAGAAAAATCCGGGCGTTAATGTACCTTGAAGGGACGCATGTCAGTGTCCTTCCCTTACCCGATCGGCGTCAAAAACACTTTATGGGACTGACCCGTCCGGCTTCTTGAGACTCACGAGGTGCTCGCTGGCATGCTTGTCGATGATCGAATAGTGGCCGTAGTATGTTGGTCTAAAATAATTCACTATAATGCATTTCGGGTGTCAAAGGTGACAGAAGAATCCCGACTCCGTGAGCTATCATCCACCGTCGTAATGATTTTAACAGCTTTCCGTTGTGTCCACCGATCCCAATTTCCGAGATGGAACCCTGGAATGTTGAAAAGTCATCGTTGGGCCTCTCCTCGAGTTTTCAATACAGCATCCCGTAGTTTAATCGTGACTATCAGTAAAGCATTTTCACCTTATTGGTGGAAATGTGACCAAGGTAGGCGAGGGGGTAAGGGGCGCTGCAGTCTACCTGGTCCTTGACAAAGACCCTTCTCTTGCGTGCCTTCTCTTTCACTTCTCCTTCCTCCCGCCTATCTCAGTCGTCTGTCCCCGTCTTTAAAAATTCACACCAGGACAATTTCACCATTAAGAGCTTTCATGGTGGCTAGACTAGCACAAAGTGTTAACTCCTTCCACGCACCTGGTCTTTCCTCTGATGTTCGGGGGTCCATGATCGAATGTCCACTTTGGTAAACGGTGAGAGTAATGCAGTCATCTAGCATCAGTTACACTACAAAGTAGTCATCAGCGTCAAATAGTGGGCATACATTTCGAAGAAAATTATTGACTCTCGGCAAGTAAACTTACAAAACTTTTAACTAGCTCAGAGCGATCGAATCCCAACGTAACACAAGGCAGAAGTTTTGCTGAGTTTCATTCTAGCACTTTAAACACTGCATTTGGACACCGATGCGCCATATTGAACCTTTGATAATTAACTGATTGAGTTATTGATTATTGTTTTATGTCACTCCACGATTATTTCACGTATATGGTGACGACATCTGCCTCATGCATTGCATACAAATTTAGACCTCTGCAATGGACCCATCCCAGTGGCGGATTTAGAGCCCCCACCCACCCCCTTTTGGCCGCATATTTACTTATACTAGTAAAAATCCAGATTTTGCACCCAAAATGGCCGATTAGTTTGACTAATACACATGTGCGCCCCTTTTTCGGAAATCTTGGATCCGCCTGTGCACCCGAAGCAGTGAGGGATCTTTTGCGTGCCACACCGGACCTCGGTTTTTAATGTCTTATCCGAAAGACAGAACACCGGAGTGCCTAGGGTGGGAGTCGAACCCGGGACCTCTCCATCACGAGCCGAGTACCTCATCTACTAGGCCACACCGGCTACCTTTGATGCTGTGAGAACACATGCACCACATGCCCCAGCATCGAGAGTGCAACTACTACAAGCATTTGGCGTTTCATTCATAAATCGGAGAATTTAGGTCAATCGCTGAGGCTTTTGGTAAAATTTACTATTGTTATACGCAATGGATAAATCATTACGATTGGAGAGGAAGCACGTGCCAGGAGTTAAGTAGCATCATCAGTGTTACCAGAATGCAAGAGATGCTTTCACTTGAATTATATTGACTTTGATGTGTAAATAACGTTCATTGAGTCAAGGTCTCTCTTTTCAGTTTTACGGTCAGTAAACATGATAAATATGACAAAAAGAATAAAAAATAAACCGATAGTGACGAATCCAGGATCATTGAAAGTGTGAATTTTATCTTGAAACGGATTTTAAAAAAAAGTCCTAATAAACAATACACTAATTTAAACTTATTTAAGCTAGAAGATAGAAGAGAAAAACAGCATAATCATATACAATAATACCTTAAAACACCGATCGATATAATAAAATAATTATTTCCTTGCGTGTTTGTATATATATATATATATATATATATATATATATATATATATATATATATATATATATATATATATATATATGTATGTATGTATGTATGTATGTATGTATAATAGCACATAAATTTACAAAATATATTTCCCAAAAATTTCTCACCATTCCTATCGCTAAACCGATAAATTTCCTTTGTGTTTTATAACATTTTTTATCCAGTGTTGGCTCTCATGCCCGGTGAATCATTCCTTACGTTTTATATCTCTTGATTTCAAGGAATTCTTGGCATGCTTCGCCTGTGCATAGAATTATTTCACTTAGCTCTGCGTGTTTATCTACAGGGCGGTTTCCAGATTGTGTGGGAGGTGTGTGGTGATAATGGTGGACGTCCGGTGTATTCAGTCTGTTGATTTTGAATCGATGTTGTGTGAATATTGATTAAGTTGAATATTTTAACGAAGAAATTTAATGAACGGATGATTTTTAAATTAATAAAATTTCAGGGTTTTTTTCAAATAAAAAAAAATCTGTATAGAAAGAAAGAAAGAAAAACTCCATAATTTTCCATGTTGTTGATTAACTATGATCGAAAATTTGTATATGATATTGCATATTTTTTTAATTTTTTTAATGGAAATTATGAAGTACAAGATATTCCTGGAAAATTTATAAATAATGCTATAATTATTTTTTTCATTGTACCAAAATTAGTTATAAGATATGTTATTATGCAAAGAGCTTCCGAAGAAGAATCCATTATATAAGGCATTCTGCATATAATCAAATTGCATACTATCCCGGCAAACCTGGTTTTGTTAACCAGCGCTACATATCAATTCGATGTAAACGTACTTAATGCATTGGAACAAATTGCATGTTTAAACATTGCAGTGTAAATAGGGCTATAAGATATATATTAAAGTTTTGTTATTTATCTTCTGACATTTAAGAAATATTAAACAAACAACACTTTTGAGAAACCGAGTACTTTAATACGGTTTTGATTACGTAGGCTTGCTGAATTAAGCTTTTTTTGTGAGACCGTGGACAATTTTAATGCTGTCAAATACATAATACTAACAATCACTTCGTACAGTAATAGGTGTCTTACCCTAACATTCAAATCATATATTCTCTCAATACTAAAAATAGCATGGGGGGAATTAAGGCAGTTCTGAGGAGTCGAACCCCCACCCAACCCCTTTCCACCTCTTCTTTAGGTTGGAAAATTATGAATAAAAAGTTGATTTTAGCCTCCTATAAAGATGGCACTACCTTTCCGAGACCAAATTTTACTACTGGATGGGCCCCTGACATTTTACAACAAAAGGGCGGATATTCATTTCAACATTTACTGGAATCCCCCCCCCCCAAAAAAATTGATCTAATTGATCGTTAAAGATACATTTAAAACATTACCCCGTTTTACCTTTTTCCTAGTTACCCTTCCTACTTTGCGTTACTTATTTGCACGGATGAGGGTTACATGATACATCAGATAAAATGAGTCATTCTCATTTACTATCCTACAATAAAGTTTTTATATCAAGTTTGAAAATTTACAGTAACTCCTAAATCTAATGAACAAATCATGAAAAGGGAGGGACAAGAAATACTGTGACAATTGATTTATATGAAGATTGTTCAGACATTATTATTGGGGTTTTTTTAATTTCATTATTTGACGGCCTCGACTACGAATATATTTATCAATACTGTAGGTGAAAATTCATCGTGTAGTCAAGTTCGATCGAACTAATTCTGTTTACATATATTAACTTAAAGTATAAGTAAAATAAAGTGTAAAAAGGTAGTGTAAGGAGTAATGTTATTTTAAATTGCCAATATGCATTTTCTAAGGAATATAACGTCCATGAAAATGCATAATACTACAATCGTACACCGCCCACAACATGGAATCATCTATCTAAAAGCTTAAACGGTTTCCTTCCTGTAGTAACACAAATTATTCCTCCATATAACGGCGGATTCACTCTATTATTGATATTAAAGTTACATTAATATAGCTCCTTAAATCATTTTCATTGGAAAACCCGGTCAAGTATATCCTTAAGTAGTGACTATAAATGCAGATGTCTGGCCGGCGTAATAAAATGACTGTAAGTAGTTCCGGCGAGTATTATGGTTCCATTGGCGATGTGTCAAGCTTGAATTTGTCCCACGTCCAAAACAGCTGTTTAAGGGCATCCCGAATAAATAAGATCAATAAACGATGTGAATAGAAAGGAAATTAAGAGACGATAGACCTTGTAAGGGAACTGTGTCGTGAAGACGCTTCGCTTATACGAGAATTAATTTCGTAGAAGATATCGATATATTATTATCGATCGAAGAGCATTTATCTAATTCATAAGTAAACAGGGGAAGATCCAAAATTTTTCCAAAAGAGGTTCAACCGTCGATGGTAAGAATTTGTGAGAGAGGGGGTTTTGACTGAGGTTTTGCTTAAAAATGGCAAAAAGACATTTTTGTGTGGGAGTAATATTTTCTGAACATAGAAAAGGGCACTGAGGGGGTGTCCACCCCTTGAATCCAATTTTCACTGGATCCGCCAGTGTTTCTTAAATATAAATTTAATGAGGATGCAGATTACTATAATAAGTTTTAAAGACTTTGTGCAAGATCGATTTATTTATGGACTGTATTGTTGAAAACTCCTACGATTGCAAGAGCGGATGGTAAAATTTGATGACAAGGTTAGTTTATTTGCGTACTACGTCGCTTTTAACAATTTTTCAGTTATATCGCGACATGGAAGCAGGAGGTGACTAACCTCTTAAACATAGTGACGCAACCCAGGAATCGAATTCGGATCGTCGGCACCGCAATCAAAGCGCTGAACCATAACACCAAGCCTGACCCTGTTAATGTCAAGGACATACCTTTTAATTTTTATTGGTCTATATGATGGCTGACAGAGTAAAGTAGCAAACCAGGAAAAAAACTACCAACTTGCAACGAATACTCATGTTTTCTGTCTTGTTCATATTTGGGATCGAATTTATTTATTAGAATATCAATAATATATTTATTGGCGGATCCATAAATAGTAACTGTGGCTGTACCCTCCTTATTGCCCCAAACGATTTTACCTATTTTTAAAAAAGTGACTCACTTTCTTAGACAATTTTACCAATACTGTAGAGGTGTGGACACTTCCTCCTTTTTAGACCATCTATGGATTCGTCCCTAAAACTGAAATTAAAAACTTGGAAAATTATTTAGATGGATATAATTTTATAGTAGATCTGTGAAAATAAGACAAATAATTAACTTGGAATTTTGCAGAAATTTATATTAAAGATTCTTTGATAAATCGTAAGATTGCTATGACCGATTGCCGGATTTCTAGGACAGAATGTAAGATTAATTTGACAGATTGTCAATGATTGATATGACAGATTGATTGTAAGATGACCAATTATAATACCACTATGATCAGTTGTTATATTTCATATGATAAAACTTAAAGAATTTTATGACAAATTGTAAGGAGGTTCCCCCAGTGTTTCAGATAAAAATCGTTTGCAGAAACACTGTCTGGCGCGGATCCAGGAGTATTGTAGAAAGGGGATCCACCACTCTGAATTTTCGTATTCGGGGTCTATAGAGATTCTTCTATGGGTGGTTCCAGATTCCCAGGCCACCTCCTGGATCTGTGCATGACTCTAGTGCATACCTTAAACATATTACAAAGAACATCGGAAACAGATTGAAAACTGACAGTTTGGGATAAATGTATTTGTATTTCTGAATATGCTGTTGATTAGTTTGTAAAATTACAGCTGTATACTATGTTTAATAAAAAAGCGGTGGCTGTCAGTTGCATGGTCTCATAATTTTCATCTGTCATCATTTAGACAGATCTACTTGTGTACATTTTCATCAATGTACATGAGCACACAGTTCGCACACGAACGTGCATTTATCAAAGTGTACCTAAGTAAACGACGCCATGTAACGCACCAATCGGAAGCAGCGAGGGTCATTACAAATATTACAATATTCATGCGCGGATCCAGAAATTTTTGTCAGAGGGGGTCCAACCAAAAAAAGTAAATTTTTCTCTTAGACGAGGGGGGTCCAACCCCAAAAATGCCCAAATATTACCTTTTTTGGTAAAATTTTCGGATTCCAGGGGGGGTCCAGACCCCCCTAATCCCCCCTCTGTATCCGCGCATGAATATTGCAATAATACTTTATTAGATTTAATATTTTATAGGACGGTCTTAACGACTGCTGTAACATGGTATCTCCATTTATTGCAGTGGCGTAGCTGGGTGAAGAAAAGGGGGAGGGGCAAAACTAATCAAATAAAGGTAAAGGAAAAAAGGTGGGACAGATAGCCGTGAACATGTTTTCGTGTATACTATTAAAGTAAGCCAATTCAGTTACGTCAAAAAGTAGGGGGGCACAAACCCATTTATGTCCTCCTTTTGTAAGTGAGGACACCTGCCTTCTGCCCCCTTCTCCTACACCCTTGTACTGCCTCATATGAAAGCCAGATAGAGGATAAGAGGAGGAGTAATCCTACAAATAATGAGTGTGTCTGCAAGGACATACAGTTGTAATTCTCGTGCCGGATATATAGATTACAAAAGTTGTTTAGATATATGCGAGTATACATTGCAGAAAAAATGTCAAAAGCGGGTTTAATCGGAAATCTAAGTGGATTTCTATGAATTCATCAAGTAAAATCGGAACGCATTGAGACAAATGGTCCCACAGGACACACTGCGGGAATTATTTCTATGTATTATACTACAGAGAAAATTTATATCGTAAATGGCAGATTGCGTTGGAAGTAAAGTACCAAATTATGGCTGGGCTATATGGGAAAAGCGACCAAAAGCAGCATGGACGTATAACTATCTCAAGGTAATGATATTCTATCAAATAACAGCAATAAACCGAAAACGGAGCAGAAATCAACTTCACGTTGCTGAGTAAGAAGCACTTCTTATTGGGAATAAGGATCATCCAACGATCAAGGAGAAAAAAATGTTCTAGAAGAATCAGCACCTCCTGTCAGTAAGCCGCTATGAAGCGAAGGCCTGGTACATGCACATTGTAGTAGATGTCATGGACAAATTGAAGAATTGGCATCTCCTGTTTGTAAGCCGCTATGAAGCGAAGGCCTGGTACATGTGCATTTTAGTGGATGTAATAGACAAATTGAAGAATCGGCATTTCCTATCAGTAAGCGGCTATGAAGCGAAGGTCTGGTACATGTAAATTGTAATGAATGCAATGAACAAATTCAAGAATCGGCATCTCCTGTCGGTTAGCCGTTATGAAGCGAAGGTCTGGTACATGTACATTGCAGTGGATGCACTGGACAAATTGAAGAATTGGCATCCCCTATCAGTAAGCAGCTATGAAGCGAAGGCCCAGCACATGTAAATTGTAATGAATGCAATGAACAAATTCAAGAATCGGAATCTCCTGTCGGTGAGCCGCAACAAAGCGAAGGTCTGGTACACGTACATTGCAGTGGATGCACTGGACAAATTGAAGAATTGGCATCCCCTATCAGTAAACAGATATGAAGCGAAGGTCTGATACATGTAAATTGTAATGAATGCAAAGAACAAATTCAAGAATCGGCATCTCCTGTCGGTTAGCCGCTATAAAGTGAAGGCCTGGTACATGTACATTGCAGTGGATGCCATGGAGAAATTGAAGTACCGGCATCTCCTGTCTGTTAGCCGAGAGCCGTCGTTTACATATGTACATTTTCATCAATGTACATGCGGGAGTACATCAGTCGCTAGGAAGCCAAGGCCTGGTATATGTACATTGTAGTAGATGTCATAAACAAGTTGCTGTCAAGTTTCTATGGAAAATGTCGGAAGCAGCATTATAATTTGTACGAGATGATGGGGATAATTGCTATCGAGTCCGAGTGGGGAGTGAATAGGTAATGGAGTTGTTTTAATTCCCGGTTAGTAAGATAGTATCTTGTTTGCGTCCAATTGAACAGTCTTTGAATAACTGAATAAACTCTCTACTTCATGTAAACGAAGGGGGCCATAACATTAAGATTTACTGTCTTATTCATTTCTTGTGGCTTCTCGTCCACAAATTGTATGCAAATTTACGTATGAGTTTAAGTTTTAGTGACAAAATTTAGGGAATAAGATCACAAAAGTTGAAAACCTTCTCAGCAAAATAATCCCCCTTCTTCTCTTTCAACTCATCGGAAGTCAAAGAATTTGGTTTTGGACATTGTTCGACACATAAGAGGTACAATGTATAATTGATCACTGCACATAATAACTAAAGCAAAAAAAAAAAATCTTCAGTTCTATCTATTCATCTGTCTTATAAATTTTATTATTTCTTTTTATTTCCTTCTTTTTCTATCGAAGGAAGTAATATTGTTTGAAGCATGGATTATTGCTTAACTCCAGAAATAATTCACCCATATCGTGGCGGCACCTGTCTGGTGCATTATTGAACACATTTTGACCTGTTCAAATGAATCTACAGTATATGTGAGGAGTGATTCACATCCGGCATGTCTCGTCACATGGGGGCTCGGTTCTTTTTCTTACGTTCGAAAGACAGACCACCACCGAGACTCAAAACCCGCACCAATGGAGTTTTAGTGAATGACTTAGAAGTAAGAATGTTCACTAAAGAAACAAAACATAAACATGTTGGCATGTCACAGCAACCGAGTTATTATTATTTTGTGATGTTCTCGTTATCCATTCCTTTCATGAAATTGAAAATTCCGGTGAATTCATATATCGAATCATCATTGTTAATAAACGACCATGTTCTCAGTACGAGTAAAACTGTCGTTATATGAACCAGTATCTGGAATCATCATATGATTCAGTTTGCTGAACATAAATGTTATATATCTATATCTACCATATTATCTTGTAGAATTATCATGTATAATGACGTATCAATATATAAAGCTCATTGATTTCTTATCCAGTTTAACTACAGTAATCAAGTTCAGATGTGATAATTTCATCTTGAGCATAAATAGGTATTTGACAGCCACTGACGATGATATTGGAAGCGGAAATTGGAGTATCTCGAAAAATAGTCAATCTTCAGTTGATGGAGAGATTGACATTCCTTCTTGTCAATACCGTGCGGTGTTCGAACCCAGACTTGGCAAATGTGCGACAGATTCTACTCGTTTTGATTAACGAAATGTCGGTTTCCGCTCTGTCGGACTGACTACAGCTGCTAATGAGTGTTGAAAATGTCGATCTCTGATACAAAATGTACATTCTAGGTTTCTGAGTGTTTAAAACGTTAGTCTCTGATACATGGCCAGGTGCATTGTCTTCATAGTGTCGGAATGTCATTACAAGGTGCTTTAATGTCGATGATGCATAACTGGCTTCGTTGACAGTTATGTTCATTCTATGGTTTTGTTTTGTGATGCAGTGTCGTAATGTCGACAGGTGCTGTAGTGTTGGACTGACATCAGTTGTAGACTAATTTTATGAGTTCGGTTTCTGATGCCATACATGCGCGGATACAGAAGGGGTACCGGGGTCTGGATAACCCCCCCCCCCCTGGCATCCGAAAATTTTTACCAAAAAAGGTAATATTTGGGCATTTTTGGAGTTGGAACCCACCCCACCCCCTCGTCGAAAAATTTACCTTTTTTTTGGTTGGACCCCCTCTGGCAAAAATTTCTGGATCCGCGCATGCCATAAGTACACTCCACTTAATGTACTTGTATAGTGGCGCAGGACTGACAAAATTTCGACATAACAGTGTGGTTAGCAAGTTCTGTATGTTCATAATCTTAAAGTTGATGTTGGGTCATGTTTGATGCTCGCGTCCAATGGCTGGGACATACAACTACAGTACTAAAGATGAACTGGGACACGATTTAAATTCCTACAGCTACCCATATCGAGGGTGTTCGGAACCAGGTCTAGATGTAAACCTTCTGCTGAAAATCAAAGGAAATAAAAAAGTGTCAATTTTTCTCTTAAATCATGCAATTTTATTGTTGCATCCCAACCAGAATCGCTGCAGAATCGGTAACAAACATTTTGCCACCTTCCTGCGTTCATTAATTATTTATACCGATTAACAGACTTTATTGCTGAACATATGCTCAAGTTCAGTTCAATATCATTAACACGCAAGCTGTAAGATTTGTTACATGGCAATGGGAATCTTGCCTTTCAAGTTTACAATAATCGGCTTTGAGTAGCGACCTTAGACTCTGGTCTTACATTTTCGTTAATCCATGATACTTTATCATTAGACTTGCCTGCAGAATCGATTAAGTCTAAGACTGCGATATATTCAGAATCTCTTTGTACGCCGCTATGACACATTTTGCTGTATATGACGCATGGTCAATCTGACCAGTCGTGTAATCTGTTCTGGACTCTAGTTGACCGTCTCATTTCCTTGCAGAAGGATAAGTGCTATATTGATTATTGGCTAGACGTCTCGACACGTTATAGTGCGAAGGACAGGGGACGAGTGCAAACAATTTACGTTCATTATGCCCTACTGCTATCAAAACAGATTGTCTGAGAAACGCCTATGCCCCTCTAGGTAGCAAATTAGAACTGCTTGGAAATACGTGTATATTGTATACAAAATAAGCCCATATACACGTAAAATTTATAAAGTTTAAATTCTTTACGAATATGCATTATAAACTTTTAATAAAATGAATTCCTGATCGAAAGTTGAAATATTTTGAATATATATAATTGCAATGTAAAATTTCAAATACAAATGCACGAACACTGCATCCTGTTATAATAATAATAATAATAATAATAATAATAATAATAATAATAATAATAATAATAATAATAATAGTAAGAAGAAGAAGAAGAAGACTCTTTCACGATGTCTACTTAGCCTTTATCGAGTTACAAAACGATCGACTTATAACAGCTACGTAAAATCTATGTTCATACTATAAATGTTTCAGCATCCTGTGTTTAATTGATATTTTGATGAATGTTGAAGAATGTTTCGGATGAAAAGTCAACATATAAAAGCATATAGAGGCGATTTCAGTTATATATAACAGCGACCAGTAATTAATATTGGAAGATATCAGGTTAACGACAAATACATGGCAGTCCAGCCCCCTTACCAAAACCGGAAATGAAGCACAGACTTTCAGGATTCGGCCCACAATAGTTAAAATATATTCGTCAATTATGTCAGCTCTGTTACTTATTGAGAACAAAGAATATATAAGTCGTTTATTCAAGTTCTACAACCATCAGTTATGCAAGTTCTGTTACCTACTGCAAACAATGTTAGAATACAACCGTCAGTTATGCAAGTTCTACTACCTACTGAAGACATTGTTAGAGTACAACCATCAGTTATGCAAGTTCTACTGCCTACTGAAGACAATGTTAGAATACAACCGTCAGTTATGCAAGTTCTACTGCCTACTGAAGACAATGTTAGAATACAACCGTCAGTTATGCAAATTCTACTGCCTACTGAAGACAATGTGAGAATACAACCATCAGTTATGCAAGTTCTACTACCTACTGAAGACAATGTTAGAATACAACCGTCAGTTATGCAAGTTCTACTACCTACTGTAAACAATGTTAGAGTACAACCGTCAGTTATGCAAGTCCTACTACCTACTGAAGCCAATGTTAGAATACAACCGTCAGTTATGCAAGTTCTACTACCTACTGAAGCCACTGTTAGAATACAACCGTCAGTTATGCAAGTTCTACTGCCTACTGAAGACAATGTTAGAATACAACCGTCAGTTATGCAAGTTCTACTACCTACTGAAGACAATGTTAGAATACAACCGTCAGTTATGCAAGTTCTACTACCGACTGAAGCCAATGTTAGAATACAACCGTCAGTTATGCAAGTTCTACTGCCTACTGAAGACAATGTTAGAATACAACCGTCAGTTATGCAAGTTCTACTGCCTACTGAAGACAATTTTAGAATACAACCGTCAGTTATAAAAGTTCTACTACCGACTGAAGCCAATGTTAGAATACAACCGTCAGTTATGCAAGTTCTACTGCCTACTGAAGACAATGTTAGAATACAACCGTCAGTTATGCAAGTTCTACTGCCTACTGCAAACAATGTTAGAATACAACCGTCAGTTATGCAAATTCTACTGCCTACTGAAGACAATGTGAGAATACAACCATCAGTTATGCAAGTTCTACTACCTACTGAAGACAATGTTAGAATACAACCGTCAGTTATGCAAGTTCTACTGCCTACTGAAAACAATGTTAGAATACAACCGTCAGTTATGCAAGTTCTACTACCTACTGAAGCCAATGTTAGAATACAACCGTCAGTTATGCAAGTTCTACTGCCTACTGAAGACAATGTTAGAATACAACCATCAGTTATGCAAGTTCTACTACCTACTGAAGCCAATGTTAGAATACAACCATCAGTTATGCAAGTTCTACTGCCTACTGCAAACAATGTTAGAATACAACCGTAAATTATGCAAGTTCTACTACCTACTGAATACAATGTTAGAATACAACCATCAGTTATGCAAGTTCTACTGCCTACTGCAAACAATGTTAAAATACAACCGTCAGTTATACAAGCCCTGCTACCTACTGACAACAAGGTGAGAAAACAGCCATCAACAATGTCAACCCAGGGTGATACTGACGACAAAGAGTTTAACCGTCAATTACATCAGCTCTGCTGTATGGTGGGATGATGTTAGAATACAACACAATTATATATGTTTGCTACCTGCTGAGAACAATGTTAGAGTAAAACCGTCAGTTATGCAAGAATTGCTACTTACTGAGGACAATGTAGGAATACAAGCATCAGTTATGCAAGTTCCGCTTCTCACTAAGAACAACGTGGAAATAAAGTCAGCTATATCATCTCTGCTTCATAGTAAGCACAATGTTAGGATTGATTGAATGATTGATTGTTTTTGTTTTAACGTCACACCACGAATATTTCACGTATATGGTGACGGCATCTGCCTGATGCGGGGCATACAAATTTTGACCCACCCGAAGCAGTGAGGGATCTTTAATGTGCCATGCATACCACGACACGGGGCCTCGAATTTTACTGTCTCATCCGAAAGACAGGACACCGGCATGACCAGAGTGGGACTCGAACCCCGACCTCCCGATCAGGAGTCCAGCGGGATACCACTAGGCCACGCCGGCTTCACAGTGTTAGGACATACCCCGTTAACTGTCACCTCTGTTATACTTACTGAGGACAAAGAATATAGCCTTCAGTTATGTCCTTTTCTATCTAAAAAGGACAATGTTAGAATATAAGCGTTGGTTGTGTAAGCTTTGCTTCCTCCCAATGGTTAAAGAGGAGATACGAAAGCAATGTGAATTTACTTTATATACATAAAAATCTAAGCCGAAGGGCCACAACTCCTGTAAAACCTTTTGGACAGCATTACCCTTGCAGTATGCACATCAATTCACATATTGTCTTATTTTTAATCCTCCCAAAGGTTTAGGAAGAGTTGCAAAGACAAAATGCATGACGGAAGGATGGCGAGGTGCATTACTATATGGCATATAATATGCCCCCGGCCGTATATGGCTTGTATACATAAAATCTTAACTGACAGGTAGGATTAATCTGGATCGTTAGATCAGAGAACCAGTGCAATACTATCGGACCAACTTGTCCATCAAGATGTAGTGAAGGTACTTGATACTTAAGGCAAGGAAAGGAAACAATAGCAACGTCAACGTAGCATAATACGCCCGTCATGTTATTTCATACGCAACAGATATGCCCATCTTAAATAAGATCGAATCAATCAAATGCATTGACCTTGGATCAAGGTCATGATACATTCTCGAGCCATGGAAAACAATTCTAAGAAATATATTGACTGATTAATTACGTTTTACTTCACTCCATGATTATTTCACGTGTATGGTGACGGCATCTACCTGATGCATTGCATAATGTAATATCTTTGCAACGAACCCTCCCGAAGCAGTGAGGGATCTATTAAGCGGCACGCCTACCGTGACACGGGACCTCAGTTTTTAATGTCTCGTCCGAAAAACAGAACACCGGTGTGCCCATGGCGGGAGTCCAACCCCAGGACCTCTTGATCACGAGCTGAGCACCTCATCCACACCGACTTCAGAAATATTATATAAATTCATGAAGGCAGTAAAATGTCATGGTCCAGACAAAACTTTACCCATCAAATTCACCATGACCTTGGATCAAGTTCATGACACACTCTAGAGTCACTGGTAGCAATTCTGTGAAATGTTATTAAAATCCATGAAGGCAGTAAAAATATGCACGTTGGGTTTTTTATCTGAAAAAAAAAAATCCACTTTTAACTCAAAAATAGCCTTGACCTTTGACCCTCAGGGAGAATCAATAATCTTTGTCCTCCTGTCATTAGAAATGAGTGTACAATATTTAAACGTTCTAGCTTAAACAGTTTGGTGGGTATCTTGTTTACAAAGTGCGTTCTCAAAAATGTAATTCATCCCCACCCCTCAAATAAAGACCTTGACCTTGATATTGAAAATCAATATGCTGTGTCCTCATGTCGTAGGAAATAATTGTTCAAAGTTTGAAAGTCCTAGCCTCAACCGTCAACGGTAGGAACTGCATATTGTTTACAAGGTGCAGACAGACCCACAGCTCCATACAGTACCATAATATGACGGATGTATAAAAACAAAGGAACAAGGTTTATGCCACAATGCTTTTTATTTAGACCCATCTTCTGAAATACACAGAAAACGGCCCATACTTAAGATACGTTCACTTTGGATATTTGGAATACTTAACAATGGTTTGCACAAAAAGGTACAAAAATAAATCAAACGTTCAAAAATCTTCATAAAACATGCAAATCAAATTTAGCACTATCGTTTCACATTTCATTTTAGCATAAAAAATTACATACAATAATTTCCATGACAATGTGTTTGAACCAGCAAGATCAACACTACCTTTAACAGTACCAGACCGGTCTGGTGAGCAAGGTCCTCATGGAATGGTTTGCTAGTTGTCAGACCTATTAACTCATATGGTATAGGAACCCACCTCTCACCTAAATCAAATGAAAAGAATCTCCCCTCCCTCTCCACAATAAGGAATTTCCCAGACAAGAAAACTTGAATCTTGTCATCTTGCAAAACAGACCTATATTGTCATGGAAATGGAACAATATTGCCAGACATCAATTATACCAACACAAAAACTTGATAGCATGTAATAATGCATTGCTTTTCACTTCTACTCTCTATTCATTCTCACTGATATCTAATAACAAGACTGAGAAATAATTTATATGGAAAATTATGTACAATGGTTGAATATGAGAAGCGACTAGGAGAGAAAAAGCAGCATTTGGTTACAGAAATGTTATAAAATCAACTTAATCACACAGTAATTGATATTGTACGAGTATTGGTCATTTTTGTATCATTTCAAATTGCATGTTACTGAATACAATAGCTGATGTTTTGAAATCGGTCGTTCACATTTCCAATCGATAATTTTTCAAATTTGAGTTAAATTACAAGCAACATTATTAACATGAAAAAAGATATATCAAGAATAAGTTTTAAGTTAGAAAAATGTGATCATTAATAAATCCTTTATAAGACATGTATAATATTTATCATACTGCATTCAACTGATGTTTGCAAATGCATAACTTGGTATCATGTAAATCTGAATTTTACAAGTATACATATACGGTAGAATTCTGCTATTCGTGGGATGCATGAATGTAGGCATGTAGGGAATTTGATTCCCTGTAGCAATAGTATCAACAATGAATTATATCATGAAACTTAACAATGCACAATGCAACAATTCTAGCTATATGTCAAAACAACCACAGTCACCAGGATAATACTCGTGGAACAAGTTTTGATTGACATTTCTTGTTGAAAGGTAATATTAAGATACTACAGAGCTGAGCTCTCATCACTCTGCTCTCTAAGGAATAAATACATTGGTAATATATGTACAGATACTTATATTTTCCTTTCAAATAATTATTTTTGGATATGTCAGTAATTTGCTGTGCCATAGATTTGTTATTGTATTTTAGCAAGTGTTAAAAAAGACCTTCCAAATCACTTTTGAAAATGAAAAACTTTCCAAATCTGATAAAGCAGAAAACTGATCTATCTAATGTAACCTATTCCCATCCCACTCCCTTTGCCATTTTGAATTTTTGATCTATGATATAAACAAGGTTTCTGATGCATCCTATGGAATACTTAATACCACATTTGATTTATTTTCACAAAAAATGTTCTTTTCACAGGGTTCACAAGGTAAGTGTGACCAATGCATAAAGTAACCAATAAAGGATGGCATAATTACTCTGTACCATTAGCAGAAAAATTCACATTGCGATAAAATACTTCCAACTTCATATAGTTACTACTGAAACCTTACTTTGGTTTCCTCTTATTCACCATAATATTTCGGGCAGTAAAACATTTACAATAATGAATTTGAAAGAATTTATCAGCTTTCCTCGTTAGAAAATTAAGAATTTTTGGAGAATAGACAGAAAATAAAACACAAAAACATGGAACACTAAATTGAGCATCTTACTGGGTGAAATATTCACTGAAAGCGTCACATGTGTAGCATACGATAAATTGGGCAGTCCACAGTCTAGCTTGGTAGAAATGACTATTTACATATGAAACAAATTATGCATACACAACTATGACTTCTGTACAATGACATTTGGTCTACAGTAATATTGAACCATGTTAGAACGATGGAGTAAAGTGGATGCAATGGGATATTTTTCATGAAAGTTTTGTGATTGAACATATGGATGTAGCTCTGTGAGGGAGGACTGTCTATCATTATCTTCCACAACTTGCACATACTGTAGTGGCGATTCACGGTCAGAAAGTTCCGATCGATTGTCCTCTATCTCACTGCATGTTACACTACCCTCTTTTTCGCTTTCGCTGTTTGGAATAGAATGCCGGTGATTTTTGCTCTCCTCAAATGCTAGACGGTCTCCCTCCAGATGGCGAATTGCTTCAACAATAGTTTCTAGGTTACGTCGTGACATTGATTCTGTTTCAGAACTGGAATCTGTTGCCATCTTCTCTTCTTCTGCTTCTTTCTTCATCTGTTCCATGTAAATCTAAAAGAAAAGTAAGACGGTTAAAGACTTAATCTAAACCTCTATTATAATAAGTCTTCTGAGTACACTGTATAAGTTTCAAATTAACCCCCCCCCCAAAAAAACCCCCCGATACTGCAGTGATTTGTTTAAGTTGTAGCATTATGACACAGAAGAATGTAACAAACCTATTAAATTAAGTGGTATAATTTGGGGATTTAAACTAAAAAGAAACTTCTGCTTTTGTTATTGAAAGGTCAAAGACCCTTCTTTCATTGACATATTAGGTGTCTGGCAGTTTCACAAGGGCAACTGCTAGTATGTATACATATGATATGGGTACACATAAAGACAGCTGTTTACTGCTCTGAGAACTTGACATGGTTTCTGAAGACTTACAATCTTGTCTTTCTCCATCTGGGCTTGCATATTGGAAACATAATGCTTGGGTTTGGATGTGTCTATATAGATGGGGGCATCGTATACTTGAGTTTGCTGTTCCAACATCATTCTCAGTCTACGTTCACGATCCAGTTGACATCGCAGATCTATCATCTCGCGCTTGATTTCATTGATGTCATCATAATCTGCTGTAATGCCCTCGTCTGATGATTCTGAAAGCAGAACATTGAGGTCAACATTTTATTGAGATTTTGTATTATTTGTTTTAACTGATTTGATATTGATGAATTTCTCTCCTTCAATCAATGATGCAGACTAAAACTTCCTAGACCCTGTCAACATTTCTGATTGTCTTTGTCAAGAATTTATTTTCAGGTACATTAGGTGTTACCTGACTTTCTCTGATTGTCAGTGCTGTTAGATCTTTAAAGTCTAAGTATTGTGTTTTTTAACAGATTTTATGTTATTATTGTTGTTAAAATAAATGAAATCCCTTGTAAACTCTGAATATTTGTTTTCTATAACTTTCATAAAAATATTTTCTAAAACTTTATTAATGATATAAGTTTTGATCTATTGACTCCATTTTATTTTGCTATAGAGTTGACCTCAAAATAAATCCATGTTTTTGGCCTAACAAGACAGTAGTATGTAATATAATATCTCTACTAAGAGTTTTCTTTAGTGGTTAGAAATTATAGTGGCATATCCAAGATCTGAAGTTGGATTTTCTGCTCCCAGTGATTGTATGAATTTTCTAGAAGGTTGTGCAATCAATCCTCTATTTTACCTGTATCTCGTTTCTTGCGCTTCGGCTGAGGTGAATCATTATAGGAATATTTCTCCAGATTGTTACCCAGGTAACGCTTCAATTGCATTCCCAGTTCATTGTTCTGGGCCAGGAGTTTGGTCTTTTCCTTTTCTAGATGATGGATATATTCAGAAGTCTGCTGAAGTATCGCAGCCTGAAAGTGGAATAAATACACATTAACCTACGCACATTACAATTTAGACCCCCTGACCTAGTGGGAATGAATTTAGATATTCCTTTTCACTAGTTGGTCAGATTAGTGGGCTACTGCTAATTGTACTGACTGGCATTTTTTATTTAAAGATATCACAGGGGTTGGCATATATTCATTTTCAAATAAGCCGTTATACACACAATACATGCAGTGTTTAACTCAGGGGTTACTCTGGCCTAATGTTTACACTGCTAATGTCGGACAAATTCCCGGGTACGTGAAGACTAACAACTTTTACTATTGTCTATTTTCATAACAAACGTCCTATCTGTAACTATCATTATTATCTGAAATACTGTATATATTGCGTATGTAGGTTTCTGGGTCATGCGTTATCTATAATACCCCTAATAAACCATGGACAACGTCCATGATGATGAACACTCCCCCTTTTTTAAAAATAAATAGTATAGCTGTCGTGATATCAGTCGCTCTTTATTCGTGTATCTTCCTCCCGCAGATAAGGGCTTATCAAGTTAATTCATAGATTCACTAAGGATCTGTTGTCACAAAATGTAAACATCATACGGTTTCCAATCCTCTGAATACATATTTTGTGAATGCAAATTTTACTACACTTATATCTCATACTGTCGAACCCCCCCTCCCCCCAAAAAAAAAATTACAAAAAAACCCCCTTGATTCAATGCAATAACATAAATGTGAAGTTTGAAGTTTCTCACTAAGTAAATAAATTTCTCCCATACGTCCCACGTCTCATGAGAGTTGGTCGAGAATCTACAAATTAACTCGACGTGCTCTAACTCCAGCAAATGGGCAACACAAAAAATTTCAAACCAAAGAGGATTTCGACTTCGCAGAACCCGCCCCTTTTTCATATATTAGACTTTCAGGTGAATACTTTGTATCTTTTGGCATACACTCAGGTATGTATAAATTGATCCCAGCAATCAGCTGGTGTCCCCTACACAACAGCTAAGTCTGTGTGAAGGTACAGTAGGTTTTATGAATGACCTCAGCGTGGCTCTCCTGGTTGTTGATGGGATTTACGCCTACAGTTGAGTGAGCACTGCCTCACCAATGGCACGTCAAGAATGCATTAAATCGCTGATAGGTAGCATTCATAGGCCAGAAAATGCGTCTACGTACAAATTTTACGTTAATGCAAGACAAGTCGCGGCTCGCTCTTAGCTACTTATTAAAGGTATTTCGCAGCCATGTAACAAAAATATGTAGCCGACCTAATGGAGTGTCCTCGGACCGCCCGTTATGTCATAAAGACTTACCTGAGAACGGAGATAACAGTCATTGTTGGAACACTATCTGTTAACAAATTTGAACTAGGGAAGAACAAACACATTGAGATATTATGTGAATATGTCCGTCAGAGACTCTTCTCTTTTATTGGTGTAAAATATTTCAATCTATTATGAATTCGTCAGACAGCCTGGAGCCGGCTGAGCCTAGTTGATAGCTCGCTTGTCTCATGGACAAGATGCCCAGGTTCGAGTCATACAGACGGGCTTGTTGGCATCCTTATGAAACTGAACTATTTAATTACCTCCCCCCCCCCTTTCTAATTATCTCTGCGAATGTAAATTTGAAAGATATTGTATTCTATGTTCAAATTCTACAACTTTGCACGAATTATACATTTATCATATGATTCAGAACTTTGCAAAGTTGCAACATAAACAAATTATTACTAAACGGCTTACAGTGTGGAAAGGCGATACACAACACACGTGGCTAGTTATGTAACCTGCTGACCGTCTGTACCCCTGTGGTAGAAAGCTATTGTCAAAGCGTGACGACAAACTAAACTGGGGGAAACGGTCTACTTTTAAAGTACACACCGATTGTAAACTGTGCCACAACAATACACCTCTCTGGTGTGTACATGACCTCGATCAGCTGATTTCATATCGTATGTTGGCCGTGTTTTTGTTCTTGTCGGTTGACAGGTATTTCAAAGATTCACCGATTTCGTAATTGTACTGTACAAGCGGTATAAATGATTGCAAAACTACCCGGCCGAAAACCTTTGAGTCGATAAATGATTATTCGTTACTGATAGAAACGTGTGAAATAAAAAGTGATTAAATTCCAATATCTGATTTTCTTTACAAACACAGTTGTATCCTTCAATGTAGATGCATAATAATAATAATAATAATAATAATAATAATAATAATAATGATATTAATAATAATTTTGCACACATGTATTCTTCATTACTGATCAAGGGGAGGGCATGGGTTTGTCTCTATGACATTGAATCGAGGCATTTCAATTTGAACTCTTGTAAGGGTGTTTTATCTCTGAAGAGATCTATTTGGGGAAAATCCTTGCGCCCCCCCCCCATCCCGGTATCATACCACTAATTTATCACACAGATAAATCATCTGTGAAAGGGGAATACTGCTCTTTGTCGTCAATGGTTATGTTCCCCTAGAAAAGGGCCTCACATTTCACTTTATAAATGATCCCCTTTCGATCCTTATCGCGCCCATTCATAATGGATACGAACTAACAATCTCCGCTTTCAGTAAAACGTCGTCATTACTCATGCCCATTCAAAGCCGGGACTACTTTTTTACTTTCATGAAAAGAAGTAGGTCATCGGAGTTTTGAATTACCATAGCACCCAGGCGCGTGTTCATCGTGGATGAACGAGAATTTCATTCACTGGAATTAAATATTGAAGAACAGGAGCGGCTCATAAATTTAATTTAAAAACTGCATCGAGTACAAAATGACATTATATATACTAATGTTTTCGATTTATGACAATGTGTTTCTATCACACGCGATTCCATCCACCCACGCTTCGGTGACAGATCGATATCCATTAGTCGTTTTCAATTGCAATATTTCAGCGCCCCGCTGACCCAATTCTTAGATTCGTCACTTGAGTGGATCATGCAGTAGCAAAACAAATATTAAATAATTGATTACGGGAATTCGTGTGAATGATCGCGAATGATTCATCTCGAATTTGCGAATACATGCTGAGTCGCTACCAAGTTCACCTTCAATGCCTGCTTTATATTTAATCAATGCTTCAGCTTTTTTTTTTCTTACACGTGAACACTTTATTTACTCGGGCACACGATCAGCTGATTCTCTCCAGGAAGTGAAACTAATACCATCATGAGCACAAGCAGTGTCATTCACATAAATGTTCGGACGAGGACGCGGTAGGAAGCGTCAATACACAGGACCGGGAAATCAGATGCGTGGGTGGGCGCTCTGCCAGTATCCTCTTAAGTGGAATTCTCAATCGTAACCAATGATTTTCGTCACACTACAGTATTGAGCAACATTCCCAGTATATTATGCTTATTCCGAGGATTCGATTTAAAATCTTCAACAGAAGGTATCTGATAATGTTAACAAGGCACTCGTATGATATAGGACACCTCTATTGATCTGTTACAAGTAGATGCTCATAATGCCATTTTCCTGCGCACCTGTGGCTAGCTAACGATGCTGAGGGCTTTAACAATACACAATGCAGCTAGGTCGATGCTCTTGTCTTGTCTCCGTGGTTTTGTATTAGCGACTTACGGTCTTACTTCAGGCCAATCAAGGTATCCCGTATTATTCTTTCAACATTGCTATATATCGTCCTGGATCTGCTTTGATTTTATTCAACATGTGCATCGAGATACTCTGATTTGAAAATCATTTACATATAGTTTGGTTTGAAGTCTGATTCAATTGTTCCCATGCAGCGCGGATAATATGCTACATTGTGCATGTGAGTTTTAGAAATCGCGGTGAGACTAATCAAATAATTACCATGTTAATTATTCCATGAATAAGTTTTGAATGTATTTACGACTTGCTTAGAAAATGCCAGTCTAGACAAGCAGTACCCATACTGGCATCCTGCCAGCCGTCTTCTGGCTTGCAGTCACATTATGCAACGACATTGATTTTTGCCCAAGAGATCCCCATGAATTTACTATAAATTACAATCGGCTGGCAGCTTTTCAATAGAGACAGAATCAACAATATGGTCTTTATAAGGGCAAAATAAACTGCCAATTTATATCAACATTCAATTGAAACCAAGGATAAGGTGAACAGTTAGTAGATTGTATATATACAACTATCTGTACTGCTCTGATAAGAATATCTGCTCTCAGTGTAGACATTGGAAAGGTAAGGTGACCCATTGCAATCAGTGGTCCTAATTATCAAAATAATATTTTCCCCATTTATCCTTCACAAAAAAAATTTTAAATTCAAAAGATGTGTTCAAGTACCAGTAATCATTACTGCTGGTAATCTTGTTTGTCTTGTACATGCATTTTAATCGATATAAATGCTTAGGCCATGACTGCACCCAATGTGTTATGTAATACACCAGGTCAAATGCAATATGTGTTAATGTACACAGTGTCAAAGGGATCAAAATGGACAGTGAATTTGCATAATCAGTGTAACACCCCCCCCCCCCCTTATGTCTAACCCACTGCCAGGGTGGTAGGGTTGTGTAGTTGTAAATGACAAATTAGTGAATATGAAATTGTAAAAATATTTACAGGACATTCGGTCCAGTGAACTCGGATAATTCACAAGACTGAAGCAATTTTTACAAGACTGAAAGCAAAATGTACACCATGATGACATAAGAAACAAGTTTGGAACTGAAATCGCTTCTGGAAAGCATCGGATAATCAGTCCCAAAATTTAAGATTATTTACCGGACCGGCGTCAATATAAGCGGACTTGTCTGTCGGTCTGACAATATTTCATTTTCACTGAAAATTGCATATTTTAGTTATTCTACTCTCAAAACCACAATATTTCCACATACAGCATTGGTTATCTTCTAATTTTGAATCAAATTTAGACAAAAGGTATGCATAATCACAGGTTACTGGGAAGGGGAGGGGGGAGGAACAAGATGTGTCAGTGTTTGTGAAACATGAATGCCCCCCATCAACAAATTTCATATACATGGATGATGGAAGGCAAGTTTTGAAATGTAGGTCAAAGGTCATGAGGTCAATCACCTAGGTTTAATTTGAAAGGGCTTTAGAGGAGTACACATACCAAATATAAAATTTCTCACTCACAGTTCAAAAGTTATGGTGCAGGTTGAAGTTGACAACAGACAGACAGACATACAAACAAGTAAAAAACAATATGCCCCGACTGTATCGATTCAGGGGCATAAAAAAACACACACACACTAACAAAGATCCCATTGAATCAATATGCATGTATTCATGTTTGTCATCTTTCAACAATCTGAAGCAAAAATGATAACAAACTAGCATTGAAAGTCATCTTTCGTACTATCTGCATTTTATGGATTGTTTGATTGCATTATTGATATCCGAATTGTTAAACATAGACAATGTCTCACTATAAGATAAAAACGTTGACCTACATGTCCGAATCAATAGTGCATTAATAATGATCTCTTTTTTCCCCCATGAAAAGAATATTATTCTGGGCTTACTTTGCTAAGTTTTTCACCATCTTGATGGGGAATGAGGTTTTTGAGAGACTGAAACCCAGCATTGATACTCTGCATTCTTCGCCTTTCATTGCTATTGGCTATCTCTCTGCGAACCTTCTTCTCCTGGTCCAGTGGGGTCTTAGTAGGCATCGATGCTTGTCTACAAATAAAAAAATTTCTTCCCTAGAAATCATTCAAACATGTTATCTGAACAGTCTGAATACAAAGTTATAAATACCATGTACAATTTTCGAGAATTTTTTGAAAGTTGATTAAATATTTTAAGAAGTGTACTTGGTTTCTTGTAATTTTTTTTTTATCAAATTCCTCACATGGTGACATGCATATAACTGTTATGATGTACCAATCTATGTAATATTAGGTATGCAGGCTGATAAAAAATTACCTAATTCCCAAAGTATGACTTTTAGATAATTATTAATCAAATGACTGGTCTATTGAAGCTTAGTAATTGGAGGTAAAAAATAACTTTTGTTAGAAGGAATACATCATACATGCACAACACAGGACACATTGCAGTTAGACAAAATTTATCTATCTATACAAAAGGAATATTTACTTAAAAGTCAGAAAATTTAGATGACCCTTAGGTTTACTTTTTAATATAAGCAGTAAGTAAAGAAATTCACAGGTTTATTGTACAAACAAATGGAAAAAACAAGTATCGATTTACAGTTTTGAAGCACAGATAAACAATTATCACACATGATGTAACTTGCAGAGACTAATATTTCCTTGTGATCTTGACCTTGGTGTATTGAATAAACAATGCAGTAACTATAGTGCATATGTATTGCATTCTGTGTAAATTGCCAAATACATTTACATTGTAAATGCATGATGCACAAAAGAACAGTTTTATTCAGCAAAAAAAAAAAAAATGTCTGAACTCATTGTTATTCAGTATGCAGTATTTATGATTGGTATTTTCCGATACAATAGCAAAATACCAATGATAAATGAAATACCTGATACCAGGTGTGCACTTTATAATTTACCGTACATTGTATATAAAGATCAGTACTAATGGTCATGCCTCACATTTTAAATGTTAAATTGGGCATGTTTTGTCTAAAAAGGACATATTTACATACAAAAGTCCAGTTATTTTAATTATGTACCAGATATGAATGGAAGATTTTGCCCGTCCTCACTTCAACTTTAAATAACACATGTGCACTCAAGCATGAGAAAGCACCGTAGGTGTAGAAATACTGGGTCAGGAATTCTTTTTGAAATTAATACACACTCACTGTCATGTATGAATTCATGGTTGAAGGAATTAAATGGGGTTTTCTATGTGGGAATTTACTTTCATTGTGTATATTCTTTCTCTCTCTCTTTTTTTTTTTGGATACACTTTGTTTTTGGGTACAGAAAAACAAATTGGTCAGACTTTCATACCTTTAAACTTGAGCTAAGGTAAACTTTAAACAGAAGTGCAAAAAAAGGATATTCTAACTCCTGATCTCTAAGACTTGTCACTGAATAACTGATTTCAAGTAAAATTATTTACAATTATACAGTGGCAGACTTAGAGGGGGGCTGCCCCTCCCTATTACCATCACAAATATACTAAATATGAGTACGGGTAAGACTCCATGGTCTGGCACCATAAACTGAGAATATACTTAAGTAAAATATTTCATTTTATTTGATTCCATTATCAAACTTTCAAATAAATTCTCATGCAGAATGGTTTAATTCTATTTATCAATAGAATAAAACTCTATAAAATCCAAATCCCAGTTATTAATTCATTGATGAACAGAAGAATATGAAATTATGACTTAAGTATATTCTCAGTTTATGGCGCCGGACCCTGATTTGGCACCCAGTCCCAGAATGTCTGAATATTGTGATTTTCCCCCCTTTTCATCATTCCTGGATCTGCCACTGTTATATACTTTCTTGCCCAAATATACATGTAAATAACAATTTTCAGAAACATTATGTTGTTTATGATTACTTCGTTTACCTGTATCAGGTGATGTTACACCTACAGTGTGTCTCTATTTACATAGTTTCAAAACTCAGGAGTCAGCCCCATGCAATGGATTCAGTTGAAGCAGTGAATACATGCACATTCTACCCGATATTGTATACTATTACACCATGTCTCAGGTTTTTACCATCTCATTAAATGGAGGCATTATAGGGAGATCATGCTCCCTGGCAGAAGTAGATAAAGGGACTTGCATCCTTTCTGACAGTGAATGATGGTTGTTATATTAGAAACTCATTGAGTTATTATTCAATACCATTCAAATCATACTGAGCTGAATATATGTACATGTGTATGTGTATACAAGGGTTGGATTGCCTTTCTCTTTTTTAAAGTTCTTCCGCCAAAAGAAAATATAAATACTTAGGCTTGGATTTTTTTTTTTGCTTCCAACCTTCATCTACCCACCTTTTTTTTTTTGACTTTAACACATCTTATAATGGCTTTGTTGAGATATCATTTTTGTTCTGTCAGTCACAAGGATGAAAACATATATAAAAAATATTGGTCATATTTCTCTACTAATGTATTCCATTTCTCATATTACTGACTCCTATATATAATCAATTTAATTCAGACTATGATTTAGATATTATATCTGATTATCATCTTATTATTTGAGTTTACATGTTATATTATTCAATATTTCGGCTGGCATTCAGCCATTCATTTACATGTACATGCAGTCATTTGCAGTAATTACATGTATGTTTAACACAATGTTTAAATCTCCAGTGGACCCTTTTACCTTAACCTTGGGGACTGACATTTTGGGGGAGGAAATCTTCACTATTTCGGCAAAATGATGTAAAACAAAAGCAATATTAACTTGTCAATCAATTGGGCTTAACAATTAATCCTTAATTCCCCTCAAAAAAGAACCCCCCCCCCAATAAATAACAAACCAAAAAAAAAAAAAAAAAAAAAAAAACCCACTCAAAAACAAAACTTCATATTTATTTCAGCTTGAACGTTAAGCCAATCCAATTTCGGAGACAATCAAACAATTATAGTTTAAAGCAATGTTCTGCATGCTTGCCTTGTTGTTACTATAACATCTATATATTCTGACAGCAAACACTTAAATGTTTTGTAACTCCATTCAGCCTTCAGGAAAATAGGGGAAATTGTTAACACGATTTTGGAATCTCCAGATTGCAGCAAATAAAAAATGATTTTCTCAACCACGCATCATGTACCACAATTCAATAATGTACATGAATATCTAGGGTATTCCCCAAAATTGATGATTTGTCAATTTATATTTTATATATTTCTTTTGCTGACGAGCCCAGCTTGAAGACAACATTCAATGCATTTTGTTAAATTAATGACAATTTTTAAATGGGTAAATAATATGTTCAGTAGAGCATAATCACAAATAAAGACATCTAAATCTTTTAATGATGCGATATCATCAACATTTTATATTGATCAGACATGCAGATGAGTTGGCACAATGCCGGAAAAAATTGGCTATCTGCCAATGGCCCCACACATATATACAAGTCATCGTTAATTTGGTATTATTTAATCATCTCTGTTTACAAATAATGTTAAAATTTAAATAGAACACTTTTGGGAGTACTTCTTCATGCCAATAAACTGAAGTTCGAAATTGTACAAAAAACGATATTCAAATAGGATCAGCTGTTCACAACATCAACGTACAAGATCAGAATTTGTTGATGCCAAAAAAAAACAAAACGTTTTGCTTGATCTTGAGTCATCTTTATTTCTAAAGAAAGAAAGTGAATGAGAAGAGAACGTTATGAATTTATTGTATTATCAAAATTACTACAGAATTTAAAAAAGGCCTTAAATGGGGACTATGAAAAGAGAATTAGATTAAAAAATAATTTCAAAAATTGTTGAATAAATTAAATAAATTTCATTGGAACCATCAAAATATACATAAATAAAAAAGAGAGAAAGACCTCAAAACAAAAAATAGAAATTATGAAATTTACTTCACAGACTTAAAACACGCAAGAACTACATTTGTACGCAAGGGTTATATGGGTTACGCGATCACGAGTTATCTACTCTTTGTATTCAGCATTGCCATGTGGTTCAACGGTGGACAGGTGCGATGAAAATACATCAAATTTCAACATAAACAAATGCCGTCCCAGTTTGACGATAAATCGAATTTGATACTATATCATATAAGTAATCATATGTTGATATCTATTTGTCATGTTCGTTGTTGATATAAGAGTAATTTACGAAACAAGCTTCGCTTACGTCAATGTTTATGTTGTGGAAAGCGTGCGTACTCGTTTACAACTCACCTCTCAAAAACAGCTGATAAATCCTCTTGTTGCATGGAGTATTCCGATAAAATTTTTCTTCTGTCACTACTCCGATAATAACTTGTCATAATAGCATAAACACAGAAAGTTGAAAATTAACCTAGACTCCTTAAAAATAAGAAATTTTAGTAAATCTCGGGTTTACTACCGGGTCGCCGTTGGCTTCTCAAGAATGAGTATTAATTGGCGGGAAACAGCTGTATCGTCGATTCACGATGTAGGTGAGGTGCTCGTTTAATAAGAAATTTCAATTAATTCTCAAAATGTTACATAGACAGTTCTTTATTTACTATCGTGGGAATCGTAATATGTAAAGAATTATATCGCTACTTAATGATATTCTATTTCTGCAATATTTTTACACGAAACATGACGACCTATTTTATTTCGCGTAATACTACGACTTTCCCAAGCTGATTTACACACGCCGTTGGCAAGACGCGGGAACGAACAACAGCTGTTGGCAGCTTGCCCAAATTTCAGTAGGGAGAATTTAGATACTACATTTCTGTCTGTCTGGAATAATCTGTTTTTAAGTTTTTTTGAGGACTATGTAATGTCTCATTTCAATAATTCGTAGATTTATTTGTATGCATACATCATCGTAGGGTGTAGACAACGCTTAAAATGTGGATTTTAACGATTGTAATTTCCTGGTGAATATCGATTCTTATAACCGCCACCTAGCGTCTGGAATGTAGACAGCTCTGTGACATTACCTTATTCGTCGTTACTATTTATAAAATTCAATCAGCTGATCCAGTCCGATGTCAAAGGGGGTCAAGGGAAGTCAGTCAGTTCGAACGGCAGACTGAGTTTGATCGATACAGCGAAATGTATGAGTAACACTGTAGCTTGAATTTATTTCTTGTTTACAAGGTCGGTTTCCGAGGATAACACGATCTTAAAAATAGAATACGGTACAATCTGTGTATTTCACAATGAGAAGTTTTGTTCCTCGATTTGACACGACCCTTCCTCTCATAAATACAATTCGTGTGCGGTTAACATTTAATCCTGAAAGGGGTGTGGGGGGGGGGGGGGAGGGGTGGTGTTGGTTAAATTTCGCAGCCACAATATTCATTCTCAACATGACTCATGAGACCGACAGGGTATTATTATTTTCATAACACAAGGTCAGAGTATTCATTTTTAAGATCAAGCTTTATTTAATAAATAATGATAATAAATGAAAATAATAATAATAAATAAATAAATAAATAAAAAATAAATAAAAAAAATAATAAATAAAAATAATAATAATAGAGGTTTCTAACTCAAAATTGACAATTACTTGTTAACAGAACGTATACAAGTTTGTGTTTATTGGAAAAACAACATATATTTTCAGCCCTTCAAATATAGTCCGACAAATCTGAGGAAGGGCATTTTATCATTTGTTGTAATGCCCCACCATAACAGCAAATGATAACAATGCCCTTCGTCGCATTTGTCGGACTATTCAAACATTGTTCAACAAAACTTTCAAATAAAATAGAGAGTATGAAAGAGCGAAGATTCTTTCCAAAAAGTGGTTGCACAATCTTCTTCTTCTCCCCTAAGTTTCAGTCGGGATGGGGTGTTGTTCAGTGACAACCGAATTATTCGAAGTAACCAGTGTTTATACTTGATACATGATGTAAAGTCAGGACTTGCGAGAGGAGCGAGCTAAAAAATTTGGTATTCATCAGATGGTAAGCGAAGAGAGCAGGACACAACATAGTGCCCCGTGTTTTCTTCCTTTACACGTGTATAATGCATATTACTCACTGAATATATTCAGGGACATGTACTTACTCACAAGTTCACTTGTAAGCGATATTTTTAAAGACGGCATCATGTCACGGGTAAATTACTCATAAACTGATAAAGATGCTCCACTTACTATGATATGCATTTTTGTTATAATCCTTAAATCCAACCCCAATACCTAATATGCTAAGAAACACCAAAAAGAAATTAAATGATGAATATGAAATTGAGAATGATGTCCTTCGTCAGCGTTTAAATAACCTGCAAAAACAAAGACAAAATCGTAACCAACGCAAAGCCGAAAGTAAAAGAAATTCACGATCAACGAAAGACAACTCTAACTAATTATTTAAATAGTTATCTTTTCCTGAACTATGTATGACGTCATTTGTTTGACTTGCAGGGGGTCTGAGCATGCGTCTGTTAAGAAAACCGCATGAAATTGTTTGACTGCAACTTACGTCCCCGTCAAGAGCATAAGGGTAGGTGTACTATATATATATTAATGTAGTACCATTTCATCTATTGGCAAACATTTGGTCAGTTGACATTTTTTGTAGCTTGTTATATCGCGGGTGAAATTCGAAGGTATTGTGCCATTTACGTAGATAAAGTGTTCGTGATTTCCGTAACGTTTTGTATACATGGTTTCCGGCAACCGTCACTTTTTCGATCTTTTTGGTGATTTGCGGTTTAGCAAGTTTGTAATTCTCACGACATTACCTTATGAAAGACTTCGTGGTACACTTGTCCCATAAAAATATGACTTCTCTGGACAACAAAGTTTAAGCTCCCACTCCTTGTGTTCTATCTGCCTTAGTATGATAGTACTATACTGTTGATAAATCGGGGACATGGTTAGGTCATAGACCATTCCTTTGCCTCTGGTTATGTCTGTTGATTGACTTATGTGTTGATCTCCTTATACATGAAATGTTTAAAAGATGTATGCACAGAAAATCATGCATACAAGAACATCTTTCCACCCAAGTACTACTGCTGTGAGAGAGGAGAGGATAGGATGGAGAAGGACTAGTTACGACTGCAACAGAAGAGCTATTTTGACGGGACAAAATAGCTCTTCCGTTGCAGTCGTTACTAGAGAAGGACAGGTATGTAAGGCATTGGGATAGAAAGAAAAGATATTGGAACGTGAGAGGAGGGAGATAGATGTAGAGCAGACCGCCCAATAGTTCTCCAAGCAAAAGAATGTTGTCACTGCTATTGAATATATTTATTCCAGTCTCTAATAGTGTGTGAAGAAAGAAAACCAGTATCCGTTTTTCTTTATGATTACGAAAAAATTTTCCGATATCTGATTGGATGTTTTGATGTGCTGACGTGGGTACTAGGTTGTTTTGGATCTTCTATCTTCTTAATTATAGTGGTTTTCAACCCATGAAGTTCATTCAGTGGTAAATTTTCCTATTGTCCCATTGTTCTATTGTGGCCAAGTGTGCTGTTCCATTTTGTACTTTCATCTTTTCTTGTAGATATTTCTGGTGGTTTGTAGACCCAGACAGCAGAATTCAGTCCACCCCATCTCCTTTTATGATTTCTTAGCTTCTCTCCAGATCTAATCTCATAACATTTAGCAGTGCCTCAGTTACTTTGACTTCCTGAACTCTTCCTAGTTGAAACATTATTTCTAGAAATACCATGACCAGTCACTGCTGTTGTTGTAAAATCAGTGTTTTCTCTTAAGACATGGTCCTTTGACTTCTCAGACTACTCTAGTATACTCATACATTTTTTCTATTATATGCATAGCACTTGATGGAATCCACATCAGACAAAGCAAACTGGAAAATGTGATAAGAAAAGACCCACTCATAGGGAACTCTTTTTAAAACAGTTAATATATTTGTTTATTTTTAAGATACTCTCAAGAACCACATTTTTAGCTCACTGGAGCAAATGTCAGGGTAGCTAATGTCATAACCTAACATCAGCTGTCTACATCCGTGTCTGCTTTCCACATCTGCCATTTGCGTCTGCAGAAATAGGACTGAGATATTTCAAAAGTAGATTCCTCATGACCAGAGCTTACAATTAATGCCATGTCTATTGACCTTGACCTTGGATTTTGACCTACTTTTTGAAAACTTTAATCTTGATTTTTCTTTTTAAATATTAGAGATAGGTATTTCACATGTAGATTCATTGTGATTAGGGCTTTCATCTGGTCAGGTTTTGAAATGATAAATTGCTTGACAAATACCTAACCTGTTTAATAGAAGCGTTCCATATGACAAGGTGTGTTGTCTTCTGACAACTGTTGTTATTATGAATGTCATCAATGTCATCATCTTGGATCTAGATGGTTTGTCTTTATGTAGTATGCCAACTGATCTGGATTGGTTTGTAGAATGTGCTGGTTTGATTTGTAAAATTAAATTAAAGCAACTGGAGTGATCCAGGAAATGGTGCATGCCACTGGTTTATTCAAAATCTTAACAGGTGCTCGTAGCGAAGTTCATCCAGAGAACATTAGTAGGTTAAAGTTTGAAACATGCACTTGTATTGCATATTGCTATGAAAAATGAGATACATGTATTAATCATTTATGAAAATGAAATCATTGAAGAAGGAAAAGAAAAAAATGTGGTAGTCAAATGTATATAAAGGTAAACCATGACTAATACCTACCTTATGTAATGTCCTTTACTGTCACAATGAGCTACTGACGATATCAATTTCTATCTCTCATTAGTGTTTATAAAGCACTCTGCACATGTATTTATAATGAACAGCCATTTCACTGTCTTCATGTCAGCTGTGAAGTATATAACACACTTAGGCATCACTTTATCTACCTGTCAGTCTGTCACATCTCTATTCAAACTTTTTTCTTCAGTGACATGTTTCTTGGAACACAGCACTCTAGTTCTATTAGCCCCTATGTTCTCCTTTTAGATATCTTGAGAATAATAATCAAATTAATGTATGAACTTGTATTGTATCGTGTGAAAAATTTTGTCTGTTGAAGTATTGTACTCTCTAATTTATATCCATTTTGATTGTTTAAAACCACATCTGGATTATTTTTTCTGTATGGAGCGGGCACCTGCCTGGGTTATTCCTTCTATATCTAGCTGGCACCTGCATGGATTACTTCTGTATGGAGCTTGCACCTATCTCTATTATTTCTCCTATATAGTGCAGGCATCTGCCTGCATTATTTCCTCTGTATAGAACAGGTACCTGCCTGGATTATTTCTTCTATATTGAGCAAGCTGGCACCTGTCTGGATTATTTCTTCTATATAGAGTAGGCACCTTTCTGGATTATTTCTTCTATATGGAATTGGCATCTGTCTGGATTAATTATATATAGAGCAGACACCTGCTTGGATTTTTTCTTCTATATCGAGCTGGCACCTGCCTGGATCATTACTTCTATATAGAACAGGCATCTGCCTGGATTTTTTCTGTATGGAATCAGCACCTGCCCGGTTATTTCTATATGGAGCCAACACCTGCCTGGAGTATTTCTTCTATATAGAGCAAGCACCTGCCTGGATTATTATTTCTATATGGAGTTGGCACCTGCCTGAATAACTTCTTTATGGAGCCAGCACCTGCCTGGATTTCTTCTCTATGAGCAGTAGCTGCCTAGATTATTCTTCTATATGAAGTTGGTAACTGCCTGAATTAATTCATCTATATGGAGGGCACCTGTCTGAATTACTTATATATGGCATAGATTTCTTCTATATGGAGCAGCACCTGCCTGGATAATTCTTTATAAAGCTGGCACCTGCCTGGATTAATTCACCTATATGGAGTGGGCACCTGCCTGAATTATTTCTGTATGCAGCTGGCACTTATCTGCATTACTTCTATATGGAGCCAGCACCTGCCTGATTTAATTTGTCTATATGGAGCCAGCACCTGCTTGGTGCATGGCCTCAAAATTTTAATGATTGTATAACGAAAAGAGTGAAAGATCTTCTATGTCCCATAGTATATCTTGCCATACAGAACTTCGTATTTAATATTTCCTGGTGAAGACCAGCAGAGCTTATGCGATACATTAGTGCCTTTTTGTATGTCTGTCTGTCTGCCTATCAACACAGTGATTATTCCTGTGTGGGATGCATAGGTGTCTGAGTGTGTGGTGAACATGTGTGGGTGTGTGTCTAATTGAACCTCATAGACACTCAAGAATTCACAATTTTGGCCCTTTTCATACCTCATAATATAATAATATTATATAGCTTTAGTATAAGGAGAGGAAGGTCTCTTAGATTTTGGGGGTCAAAAGATCAAAGGTTGAAGTAACTAGAGGTCATCATAGAAAAAACCTTATAGACACTCTAGAAGCCACAGTTTAGCCCTATTGGGTTCATAGTTCACATAAAGCTGAAGTATAGTGAGAGGAAGATCCCAGTGATATTAAGGTCCAATGGTCAAGGTCAATTTAGTACCATGGAGTTTACTGCCATATGTGAGGATGCCACGCTTGGCATTGTCCTTGTTGGTATTACCTCTCCTTATAGATTATGTAGAGCAAAGAGAAGTCAAAATGTTTTTAGTGTGTTGGGTTTTTTGGTCTGAAAATTTGACTTAGAAAAAGAAGAGAATTTATGTCTATCATGACATCATATCATAAATTGCATTAATTTTTTTTTAAGGAATTGAAGCTTATCTTTCGTAGCTCTTTCTATCAACAATCTTCTTTCATTAAGTATAGTTTCAGTTTGATTTTCAGTTTGATTTTCGAATGATCACTGTTATATACATATATATAGTATATATATCATTATATAGAATTCGTCTGAAGTTTATTGGCTATTGCTGTTCATTTGAATGCAATGCACAAATGAAATGAGATGAAGACTTTTGATGACTAGTATGAACATTCAGATTTGTAGATATTTTGAAATACTCCACTTCTAATTTACATGGTAGATGATTCTTCAGTGTTTTCCTCCCAGTGACCCAATAGTTATTAGATGGATTGATTATCAAGCTGACAAGATCATTAATATCCGAGTGTCAGTGAATTGTCATAATGACTTTCATTTGTTAAGTTTGGACAAACCTTTGTAATATAAATATGCTGTAGCCATTTGTTTCAAGAGTGTGCCAGTCTAGAGTGAAGATCATGTGACCAAGATAATGGTGCCGCTGTATTCTTTGGAATGTAACTCTTGCAATGTTTTGTGCAATTAGATGCCACTTTTAATGATGTATTGGTTATATAAGAGTGAAGGGTGTTTCATAACATAGACGGTGAAGTTTAAGAAGGTTAATGCATACATTTTGAAATATTTGTTTGGTACTAATCCTGTTATTTACTAAAATCAAGTCTAAAACTATGTGTATATTGTAGTGATGTAAAGATATATCCCTATACAATATTTTGCGATGCTGAATGCATGATACAATACACGATATGAGATATCGTGATTCATAGGCCACGATACGATATATATGATGTGATATATCATGATACAGAGGCCACGGTATGATATACGATGTGATATATCGCGATACGGAGGCCATGATACAATATAGGATGTGATATATCATGATACAGAGGCCACGGTGTGATATACGATGTGATATATCGCGATACGGAGACCATGATACAATATAGGATGTGATATATCATGATACAGAGGCCACGATATGATATACGATGTGATATATCGCGATACGGAGGCCATGATACAATATAGGATGTGATATATCATGATACAGAGGCCACGATATGATATACGATGTGATATATCGCGATATGGAGGCCATGATACAATATAGGATGTGATATATCATGATACAGAGGCCACGGTGTGATATACGATGTGATATATTGCGATACGGAGACCATGATACAATATAGGATGTGATATATCGCGATACGGAGGTTACGATACACTACATGATAAGATATACCTCACTGTAGAGGCCATGGCTATGGTGATACAATACACGTTACGGGAAGAAACTCACACCATACTTCAACAATACAGTAATTCCTTTCTTTATAAAAATCTATAACAAATTTATGATATAGAAGTAAATGTTCCAAACAAAATCAGTCAGGGAAAAAAAAAATAAGATAGATTAATATCAAAACATTTTTTTTCAGTTTTTGTATCTATTTGTTAGTCAGATGTACCATATTTTCATTCAGATATTGTGATATTATTGAACCGTGAGAAACTGCATCATGGTATATATGTTGCCATTGGAAATCATTTTTACTTTCTATTTCATTAATAGTTGTTTTTGTCATATATGATATATATCAATTGAATATTTTGTCTTTAGAATTTGCTCCCGGGTTATTATTTGTCCTGTTAGGAGTTCATAGTACTATTGAATGAGACAAATTTCATGGTTATGGCAAATAATTAGGCACATTTTGTATGCTAGACGTTGAATGGTTTGTATAAGTTACTGTCGCGATGGATAAAAGAGATAGTTTTGCAACTTGAAGTCAGCGTTTTAGCCTTCATCGTAGGCCCAACGAGTACTCGGCAATATTCGTGATTTTCGTAATACAGAGTTATTTCTCATTTGTGAAGGTATCTGACGTCATAATCATTGTGACGTTAAATCATTCTTATGGAAGTGACTTGTTTGTCTCATCATTTCCAGTAGTTTTACATCGGTTTCCATAGATATGATTTACGTCACAGTTATTCCACGTCAGATATCTACTATCTACGAACATTTCACAATATAGAACAATTCACTGTTACTGCGGGGCTAACATTTTGGTTGGCAAATGATAACGTCTAGCGTAAAGTTTTTGACGTCATAATGAAAGATTGTCTCTGACGTCATTTTGCCAACCAAAATGTTGGTACCGCAATAACAATAAAAGGGTCTATTATAGCTTTTTGAGGCGTATTTACAATGTTATTTAGACAGCAGCACCCCTCCACCGTCCTCTTAAAAAAGAATGCACGATAACTCAGTACTGTTTTAAGACTGTCAAGCACTGATTGCGGATATAAAAGGGGGTGACGTCTATCATAACGTTACCCAAAAGGAAGGCTGCTCACTTTGACATATCTAACGGGGTCGTATTCTGGTGCCTTACAAACTAGGCATTGCGGATCCATTTTTGAATTAACTTTATACAAGTCGCGTCAAGGACTATACATATACATTGTATGTATATGCACACCTTCTGAAGTATATAGCCAGGATTGCAATGAAGTAATGATTGAGTTGCACCGACTTGTGTTTGATTTTGAATGGCCCTACATCATGTTCATTTGTCATTAACGTTCAGTCTGAAAGAGTGAAATACTGATCTTCAGGTGTGAATATTTATACAACCTTTTCCTCTTCGTCAGTTCTTCTGATCACAAGATGTCTTATCGTGTACTTAAAAAGAAGCACCACCTTTCCCGCCATAAAACCTGCCATAAAACTTCAGAGAGAAGTTATGTCATGTTTGCTATTGAAAATAAATAATCTTCTTTTAAAAGTAATTTGTCATTTTTGAAGTGCAATTCTTTCGAGTGCAATACTTTTTCGATTGAATTCTTGTTCAATGCGCCATCGAGATTTTTCAATTAATAAGGAAAGGAACAGCTTGCTTGACGTTTTTTCGTTACCCGTGCACATTTCATATCGTTTTTTCATTAAAACAAAGACTTGAAAGAAAGATATAATTCTTTTTCAAATACCTTTATGCAGGAAAATTTCAATTACCACTATCTCGGATTGGTAGAACCCTCATGACGCTTTGATATATACAGCGTTTTATCGGATATCGAACCGAAATGCCGATACATCAGTGAAGTGTAATCCCGAGTATTACCGCAATTGTTGTTTATTGAATTTTCTTGATTTTTATCCGAACGGGTAAAGATTATCTACCATATCTTGGTCCAGTTTCAACATCTTGACATTGAAGATGGTCATACTCGGAACATTTTATTGAGCTTATATATCATTCTTTTGTGGATCAATAATTTTAACGGAGTCGATAGATTTATTAGTCATAGAGTTAACGATGACGAATATGGTGAAATATTTACAATTAAACAAACCTTTTCATACATATGTTCAGGTTTCGAGTCTGAAAAGATTCGAAAAGTTCGGTGACATAGTTTATACGATGAGATAAATTGGGGTAGGACTTTTCCGTAACAATTGGTCGTATCCGAGTCTCCCTACGAGGGGGCCTTGAGCTGAAGCTTGCCATAGATATTTTAACAGAAAATTCATGTCGTCACATGTGGCAGCCATTCTGAAAATATTTTAAAACGTAAATAACATGTTTGTTTGATTTTCATTGTAAAGATTCATCATGATGTTACAGTGTATACTGTATAAGAAATTTTAAAGGCGTTATTTCGTTTGAAGACCATTACACACAAAGTATAGAAAGTGAAAAAGTTGGTCGGGCGATATAGAACGATACATCGCCAACATTCCCGCCAATATCAAGGGCCGTCTTTGAAACCCTGAAGTTCATACTCAGCCTGTATATCGTAGTTAACAAGTTGGTTTCCACAGATGCCACACATTTAATCTAACCGGCTGTCTTATGACATTTAGAATTGTAATCATTACGGACAGACAAACGGACACACAAAGACAAACATGAGAATCAGATTCACTACATTCCGCTTTTCTGATTTACGATAAAAGTGGAAGTAACACGCAGTTCATCATGTGACCAGCTGAGTTTCGGATTGGTGGATACTTAGATGGGTCTGATGTCACTGTGGAGAATGTGATATTTCGTCTACATAGTAGGTGTGCCATGGTGTGTCGTTGAATTTTCATTTTCTTATAGGATTTCTTCTGTTGTTCATTGGTATTAACCGTCAATCTATGCCATAATGTTATATTCCAATTTCATCGGAAGACAATTTGAGGCTGACAAGGGAAGTACATGTACATGTCAATGGATTTTCAGGCTGCTAGAAAATTGAATGTTTCGTACGCAGGTTGACAGGAAATTGAATATTTTATTTTTGGTCGAGGTCTATTAAATTTTCAGATACGAAGATAGATTTGAATACCCCAAACTTCTACCTACGTGTGATAAATGGGATTTTGGAGCCTATATATTCCTTAGTAGGTTGTCCCCAGTTCACACGACCCCCTAGACATGCTGGATGCATATAGCTATAATTTAGGGGTGGATTTATAGCTTTAGAAAACAAATTGACAATATTCTAAAGACTTTATCAACTTGGCCCTTTTAAATGCGTGAAGTGACTGGAGTGTGTTAAATGGTTTATTTAAGTGTAATATATAGTGAGAAAGTGCTGATTTTATCAGTCTTATACAGAACTAAACGGGTATATGACAGACTGAAAGGTCAGACCATGTAGAAATGTCACTAGGATGGACCGACCTAATATGATCATTGTAAGGATGACGTGAAGGATGTAGGATAGGTAAGTTATGTGTATTACGTCAATGACTCTGTGTCTCCAATTCTTTCCTGATTCGTCTTTTTCATGATGCCATTTTTTTTGCATGTGTTAGGTAAGGACATGCTGCCAAGTTGTCTCGCTATGAGTTGCTCGGAGATTTGTTTGCTTGGGTAGCTAGGGAAATATTTTATTTGAGTAGCTTGAAGAATCTGTTACTTAATTTGGAGAATCTTTTACCATATTAGTTTGGAGATTCATTTACTTGAGTAGTTGGAGAATCTCTGACTTTAGTAGTTGGAGAATGTTTTACTCTTTTTAATCTCCATCATAGAAAATGATCGGGACACACAGTGTTACCCCTTTCCGTCCTACCGTCATTCCATCATTCTGTCATTTCGTTTCCGTGCTCTATCTCTGCAACGAATGCTCATACTGAATTGAAATTTGTTATACTGATACATCACTAGATAAACTAGAGAAAGTTTTGATTTGGTTTCGGTCGAATAATGATTAACGGAGTTATCCCCATTGGACGTAGAAAATTTCCATCAATAACAGTTTCCATCTCTGTCTCTGTAATGAATGCACGTATTCAAGTGAAATTTGGTATATACATACTACATGAGAATATCTAAGTCAGATATTAATTTGATACCGATCGAATAAATTTTGACGAAGTTATGCCCCTTAGACTTCGGTGTCTATGCATACATGGTAAATTCACATAGTCTTCGCAACTTCTTCTTAACCCTTAGGAGGATTTCAATGAAACTTGGTGTAACCAGAGATCATAATATGCAGATTTGCGTATTGTAAGGGGAATGCGAATCAAAAGTTTTACAGGAGGTATGGCTCTAGAACTACATGTTCTGTCAAAAATGTCACACTTCTTTTGCTGCTGGCGGGGCATTCTTGGCGTATCGAGACATCTGTTTATAACAATCAATCACATAGTCATATTGTAATTATTACAATTAAATTTTACATTAATTACTGGGCCTGCATAGCTCAGTATATATCGTGCTTTTCTCAAATCCGAGAGTAAACGAGTTCATTGAGGTATATCTTCAGTCCAGTAAATCAACGTTCAAATTCTTCCATGGTTACTATTTCAATTTCAAAGTATGTTCAAAGGAAGGTTCTGCAATATCTTGTCTACGCCCACAGTCCAGAAAATTTAAATATAGGTTTATAAAAATAAATGCTTACAACTCTCAAGATCAGCACATCGCACAATATTTTAGCACACTACAGCGTATACCTTGCTTGTTCAAATAATGAGAGTTGTACAAGGAAAAATTTGACAGAGTCTTCGACTGTGGTGTTTTCGTGCATGTCATATTTAGGTTAACCCCTAACCTACAAAAATACAAAAACAGCATCAATATCAGATCGTTGATAGGTGTCTTACGTCGTCCAACCATATTTATACGCTCGTGGTAAAACGAGGCACATTATGACACGGCGCTGTCCGGCCGTGCATCCATGCATCTGTAACGGAATCATGTACACTGTTGTTATTTATTTATAATGTTTCTCTCAGTAAGTGTAAGAGTGACTTTTTTAAGCCAAATGCACCGTGGCCTACTTAATGACAAAGTAGGTCAAATCGTTTTGATTACTTTTGTTCGTTATGGATAGCGCTATTGCTCTGAAAATCTCTTGGAGAAAAACAAGCGTAGTTCAAATGGATTGATACACGCTGATGGATACCTACTTTGGGAACAAAAGTATGTCTTACAGTATTTTGGATTTCTTCACCATGGATACTGAAATATTACAGTCTTCTGTCAGACTAATACACGTTCAATTCGCATGTCATCTAGCTTGGTGATCCGTGACCTAATACGATTGGGACCTCTGAAATTTACTCACAACCTTTCTCTCAGGGAAATACAGATTTATCTTGCTTTTGAACAGAATTGACACACCGTGATCTATTTTAGAGCTAACAGTAGGTCAGTTTCTCTGACTTTTTGTCACTAATGATTTAGGCATTGCAGTGAAATTTAGTCATAACTTTCCTCTCAGAGAAATTATGTTTAATTCACAGTCATCTGGAATGATGCATCATAACCTTCTTCAGAATAATAGGCGTAGGTAAAACAATTTTTCTGACTTTTTCGTTATAGATCGTTATAGATACAGATACTGCCCTGATATTCGGTCACAACCGTTCTCTCAGAGAAATAAATGCTTAGTTTGCGTTTCAGTTGGATTGTTACACCGTGACCTATTCCTCTCTGAAAAATGCAATTTCAGTTCGCATGACATCTAGCTCCGTAACCAATGATAAAGTAAATGTAAGACAGTTTTCCGTTCCGGCTCTCTAATTTGATGTGAGGTGGGCGGACGGACGGGCGTCCATCAACAATTGATTTCGGGACTGTAAATCCAGTATTTTAAGTGATATTGCAATGGAACTTCATACACTTACTCACCATGAGTGGAAGATGTGCCCTATTGTTTCTGGGCTCAAAAAGTCAACGGTCAAGGTCATAAGAGTGGGATATAAAAATTGGCTTCCGGATCATAAGTCCAATACGTTTAGTGCTATTGCAATGAAACAATATACACTTACTCACCACGAGTTGAAGAAGTGCCCTATTGTTTCTAGGTTCAAAAGTCAAAGGTCAAGGTCATAGGAGTGGAATATAAAAATTGGTTTGCGGACTTTATGTTCAATACGTTAAGTGCTATTGCAGTAAAACTTCATACACTTACTAACCATGAGTGGAAGATGTGCCCTATTCTTTCTTAAGTCAAAAGGTCAAAGGTCAAGGCCATAGGAGTCGGGTATCAAAATCATGAAATTTACACAATTCGTTCTTTTTAAACATCCTTTTCCAGTTTGTTTGTTTTATATTCTTTTTTATATACACTCATTTAATATAGCCCTGGTTCCCATATTACGTCACTAGACTCTTCAATTGATATCAATCCTATCATAAACCAGAATGACATTCCATACTGGTTTACTTTTGCAGCGTAATGGACCATAGACTGAAAATTCATGTAACTGTTCTGCAGGTAGGGGACTCTAATCTGTCTTAAAACAGTTTAACAGGACATGATTCACTCAAAGGTGCAAGTTTTGCAACTCAGCACATTGCAAATGTTTTGTTTTTTCTTCGTTATGGGTACATGTACTGTGTATTTGCTTCATGTAGAAATTTGCAACCCTGAAATTAAGCTACGAGCGTTTAATGCATGGAAGCAGGAGGAGGTAACCAAACTTAAACATAGTGGCGAATCGAGTTAGCTGTAGCGCAAGCCAACGCATTACCGCTACCTCAAGTCTCCCCCTTTTCTACCCAGCATCATTATTAGAGGCATAGTTAAATTTTAGTCTGGGTATTTAGATTGATTGATTGATTGATTATTGTATTACGTTACTCCACGATTATTTCACGTATATGGTGACGGCATCTGCCTGATGCATTGCATACAAATTTAGACCTTTGCAACGGACCCACCCGAAGCAGTGAGGGATCTTTTACGTGCCACGCCTATCGTGATGGGGGACCTCGGTTTTTACTGTCTCATCCGAAGACAGAACACCGGTGTGCCCAGGGCGGGAGTCGAACCCGGAACCTCTCCATCATGAGCAGAGCACCTTATCCAGTAGGCCACGCCGGCTTGCGTATTTTGAGAACTCGACTGCATTTTGCAGCGCAAACCAGGATACACATTCATGTATAGATAAGCTGATTCATATTCAATATGGCATTTCTTTTGTCCTAACAAATTGGATAGATGTAGGCCAAAATATAAATGCCATAAATGTACTTTTACGGAGAAATGGGCTCTGGTCAATGAGTGCAAGTATTTTAATATCGCAATATTAGCATGGAGCTTATTAAGTCATTAGCGTACCCCTTTGGTTATGCATAGTTAATATGCAGTGAAAAGCACTCTTTTGATGTGTTTAATGAAACTAGATGTGATGCAAGTTATTTATTTGTTCATTTATAGCCCTGTTGAATTTAAAGTCGGGCAGGCTTTGTGTAGTGGTTAAGCGCTTGGCTTGCGGCGCGGACGATCTGGGTTCGATTCCCGGGTTGCGCCACTATGTTTCAGAGGTTGGTCACCTCCTACTTCCATGTCGCGATATAACTGAAAAATTGTTGAAAGCGACGTAAAACACCAGTCAAACAACCAATTGAATTTAAAGTCCACATGACTCTTGACGTTATTTTATGTCGATCCCCTAGGTTTTGATTTTAAAGCAAGGCTAATTGACATTTAACGTTTAGAATGGAAGTAGGTTGTTTAATTAGCTATTATGGTTTTACGTTGATTTCAACAAATTTTCAGTCAAAGCATGGGAGGAGGACTGGAAGAGATGACCAACCTTTTGGACAATCCGGGAATCGAACCCAGGCCGGCTAAATAGCCAACCAAGCATGCAGAGACATCTGTGTTGAATGTGGTTAACATATCTGAAACAATGTCAACAAGCATTTTGTTCAATGTTTCATTTTGCCAATAGGAAATACAGTGCCCATCAAAATGCTATCAGGGACACGTGATCTGTACCGTTTTATAAGGCATTAATGACATGTCAGATTTCACGACCTAGTGACATTCCATATTCGGGTATTGTGTATACACAGAAGTACGCAATCAAAGGAAAGACGACAAAGGGCGTATTTCGAATCAGACTGGAAATCGTTTTATGATGGGCGACCTTTTAGACTCGTTGAAACAGTGAGAAAGATATGTATAAGAATGCATTTATGTTTATGTACTTTAGGAGACAGGTTGTATGTTTTAGATCATTGATCGAATGGGTTGTAAGTTAGGCTATGCATACATAAGGTGTGTCTCTGAGTAGACACAATATGATGTCATTCTACTGTATTAAAGGAAAAGAATGAAATAGAGCAAATTATAAACTTAGAAATTGATATTTTGGAAGTTGATTTGGGTTTTATGTTTGCAAGGTTCATTCAATTGAATTTGAATTTAGATGAACATTGAAAATAGTGTGTTATTTCTTTCCTTATTGTAATTTCCCGAGTTTCTGATCATGTTGTATCGCGACGCCACCTTGTTCCAAATTAAAATGCTGTTCGTGCTTTTTGATCATCAACTAAGCACAGGTATAGTGAAAATGAAATAGCATGCACGTATACAACTATACTATGATGGCTTTCGCCCGGAGACCGGGGACAGACTCATCTTTTCACTAAATCATTTTTATAATAGAACATTAGGAATGGAAGAAAAGGGGGGGAAGGAGAGAGAAGATGAGATGAAGGAAAGAGGAGCATAAGGTAGAAGGAGAGATATGATATAGGGCGGAAAGGGGAGTCGTGTTCAGCCCTTATGTAGGTCAAAAAATTGAATAGAAAAAAGAAGACAGAATACGAGTGAGACATTATTAAATTAGAAATATTTACGGCTATACACATACGAAACCATTGAAATTTACACCACCACTCTATTTTCATAGGTTAATAGAAGTCGTAGAATACTGTCGACCGATGACGCATTTCCTTTATCTAAAATTCAGACCAAAGTCGGTTTCATTTAATACTGCATTCGCCAAGCAAACAGATCTAGATTGCAAACAGCAAGCAAGCCTTTTTCCTTTCAATTAAAGTTTAATTCTACTAATTTAAGATCCGTATTCCTTTAAATAACGTTTTAAAAACATGAGAAACGGAATAGAAAGTTATGAGTATGAAGTCATTGATTGTTCAGGTGATAGCAAATTTAAAATTCTGATTGGTTAATTGGAGAAATTTACTTTGTCGACGCATGCATTTGCCTTAAAGTGCACCTTTTATCGTTTTATATTAAACACTTAGAAGTTCTGTTGGTTTATTTCATGTTCTTTATAACGTTCGAGATAAATTGCCGAACTGTTGTAGATGGTGAAATATTAAGAGTTTCGTGCGCGCAGAGTTTACAATTTTGAAGTACATCATACATGTACATGTACATACAAATCAATTTAATGTCCAGCGTTTAAAATAAAATACAATGTATAAGGAAACAAGGAAAATATCAATGTTTGACCACCCGTCTGTTCTCTTTAGCTATGACTCTAATTACTGTGTCCAAGTGTTATAACTTTAAGGCTATCAAATTTTAGCGCACAAATGAAAATAGTTGAATGCTATGAACTAGTAAATTCATGAATGAGCCAACTCACAGGCAGTCACATGTACATGTGTGTATATCTGTAAATGCATTGGTATAAGCACATTGAACTTGCACTTTAACTATTCAGTCTCGGCGTTTTTTACTTTGTTGCATGTTTGTTTCCTGTTTTGCATCACCAGGATTATGTCGTTTATGTGGTGACCACATCTGTGTTGCGCAGATGCTGAGACACCTGCAATTACATGTACTTCGTCCGAAGAGGTGAGGAGTCTGTTACGCGCCACTATCTACCTGTACGCGGGAACTCTTTGTTTATTGTCTCTCCTGAAAGGCAGAACACCGACGTGCTGCCGGTGGGAATCGTACTCGGGACCTTTCGGTCACAAGAGAGACATGTTTTAATGTAATCAAATTCTTTCTTTTGGGGTATTCAGATACGTAAAAAGAAGTACTGAGGGTAAAGGTATGAATATAAAATGTACACGGTAAATTACAAAATAGTTTTTGGGTGCGGCATAAATAGCAATTCTGCATATGTCGTAATAATTCTGAATTTCACTACCTCGCATTTTTGTATAGAATGAAGTGAGGTAAACACTAGTATATGATCTGTCATCTTCAATTAATTCTGAGCCGGAAAGGTTCTGTTTCTTATCGGTAATTTGCTGTCGCCCTCTTTTCGCGAAAGCGTGGAGACATTAAATCTCATTCGTCTGTCCGTCTGACTGTCCGTCTGTCCGCATGTCACAAGAACTTTAACCTTAAGTTTTTAACCGCAAGACGTAGGGCCTTCATATTTGGCATCTTTGTCCCAAATTGCAATACCTTTCCGTTGGTACCAATTTTTGTTTTAATCATGTGACCTTGACTATGACCTTTGACCTACTTCAATGTAACTTTTTAACCGTAAGACCTGGGGCCTTCATAGTTGGCTTGTATGTCCCCAATGGCGCTGCAGTTACATTTAAACATGCACAACCATGACGACATGTCACAGGTCACTGCACCCTTACTGATGGGACCTGGAAAAGGGGGGGGCACAATTGGTGTCCATTCGGATGAGATTGTAATGTTGCTGTTCCGTGTTAAGGTAAACGAGCACTCACTTATTCTGGCGGGGTAGTTGAAGAGGTCTAAATTTCTGTACATTTCATTTAGAGATGTAAGTTCAATAATACAAGAATCAGACAAACATTCGATGAGGATGAGTGATATATTCATTTGAAATTTTACGTCATCTTAAACTTTTCAAATAGATATTTGAATTATACGTCTTGTTTGACTTGATTATAAGTCAATAAAGTAATTTTACGTCGCTTTCAACAATTTTTCAGTTATATCACGACATTAGTAATTTTTATATCAACTTCATCACATGACTACAGGTGTAATGAATTCAAACTTATTACTGTAGATATGTTAATATCTTTTCAGAGTTTCATTTGTAAAGCTAAGCATATGACCAATGGCCGCATAGCCAGGATTATTGATCTCTGACCACTGAAAATTAAAAGCAGGACATTGCTATGATGACACCGGGATAATCAATGTAATAACACAGAATATAATGGTATGTAACATTCTATAGATAAGACCTCGACGGCAAGACTCAGTTGGACACGTTATTTGCATGAAACTAGGTTCGAAACCGAACGGCAACGCGTCTGTGTCATGTCTATTGGATAAAAATGATATCTTACAACTTGATGTTGATCGGTTGGTTTGTTGATTGGTGTTTTACGTCGCTTTTAACAATTTTTCACTTATATCGCGACATGGAAGCAGGAGGTTACCAACCTCTTAAACATGGTGGCGCAACCCGGGAATAGATCCCGGATTATAGGCACCGGAAGCTGGTATTTGTCTGTCGTATAGGTCTAAATGCCTGTACAGTACATCAGACATTTGTCGTCATCATACTTATTAGCGAAGTTACCTTAGAACTTTATGTAAATTAAAAAAAGGGCAAACATATGAAATGATTTAGTGTATTTCATTGCTCCCCGAATATGATGCGGAACATGGCTGTTGTATCTGTCCGTCCGTCCGAACGCATATCTCTTAAATGATTCATTAGAATTTGTCATACTAAATGCGATTGTTAATCGGAATATAAGCTTTTCGACAAAGGTCACTCAGATTATTTTTGAGAGGGCAAGGTCAGTTAGGAAATGGGACTTAAAAAAAAAAAACCCAGTGTATATTTTATTGAATTTTCAATAATCGTTGTCATACTTCATACAAATGTTAATTGCTACTCGGGATATGATTTTTTGAAACATCAGGGTCATTTCTGAAAGGTCAAGGTCACTCAGCAGGTAAAATCTAAATTACCAACAATACACGTTAGATTACCGTTCCCCGCCTGCGTCATGTCAGGCACCCATTCCCCATCTCGATACATCGTACGCGTTTGTTGCCCATATACATAACTGCATGCACCATTTTCGGTTCCCATCAAAACAGTCTGGATACACGTACCCCGTTTGCGTATTCGACAAACGATGAATACTCGTTCCCAGTCTGCATGCACTACACGCGTTAGGTACGGTACCACGTATGCATACATCACATGCGTAAAATATCCGTTTCCTGTTCCTATCAAACGCTTTAAATGCACGTTGCCCCGTCTGCATATATACTGGTTCAACATGTATTAGATACCCGTTCCCAGTCTGCATGCATCGAGCGCGTCCGATACCCGTTCTCACGTGCAGATTTTGTCATTAGACCCCTAGAACATACCGACTATTAAAGAATACTTCCAAGTGTCACCTAACATACATACATGTATAAGTCATCGTAAATATTTTAAAAGGCGCATAGAACTCCGCAACACTCGATTTATCATTGTCAAAGTTTAAAAGAACTTCGCATCGAGATGGCTTTTTAGAAGATCGAAGCTCAGGCACTTTATATGTTAAGTTTCCCTATTAAATTATAATCAAATGCGAAGTCTGTAGGGGGTATGAATTTTATTGTTACGCGCTATATGCGACCCCCCTTGCGTCGACTGAAGTCTAGTAATGTAGGAGTAATTGTTTATTTCTTATTATTACAAGTTTTTAATGTGCAGCCGACTGTGTTTAAAGGTCCACGTATAAATGACCTGTCGAATGTAGGGGGTAATACATGTTAGAAATATAATAACATTTGTTTAATTAGGCAACTGTGGGGGAATTAATTCTGCTTGAGGAATATTGCTGGTGCATTACCGCTCGGCATTGTAAACGCGGCTTGAAAGAAAATTATTAGAAAATATTTAGATTACAGCTTTCTGTGTAGAGATTGATATATATTTGCCTGATTCTATGTGAAATTATTTGAATAGTATGTTGCTTTTTCAAATAAAATTCCGAGTTTATTTTAGATTCTAGACGTGCTCTAATGAAGCGTAAACCGTGATAACTATATCATGAATTGAAAATGAATAGGAAGAGATGTTGCTAAAGTAACACTTGAAAGGTCAAGATATGGGATGGTGGGGGGGGGGGGGAGTCTAAATTTGGTATTTGCGCCTGTGTTGGGTCCATGCAGTCTGAATAAGTTTTTGGGTGGTGCCAGTATATTTTAGATGTTGGTATTCTTATGAATCCATGTCATAGTATAACGTCCGATCGAGTTAACTGTCTACTTGACCAAACTAAACCCGTGTGTGGAATGGTTCATTTTGGAGACCAAATATCATTTTACTTGTATACAGTGTTCGTGGTGTTTGGCGCCCGATTACAAAGATTGTTCACTTTTATCTTGGCTACTTTGCTACATGTAGTCTGCTTCAGAGTATCCTCGCCATAGTTGGCATAAAGAAGCACTCTCCTTCACGACCCAACAACCATTGGTCATTCATCCTGCATGACCGGTGACTATGAGTTCCGCCCAGTTTCAGTTTCGTATCCCTGCACTACGAGTAGTAGCTCAATAACCTCTCGGTGCTAGAGTAAGGAAGTTTTGTCACGTGACCCTCGAAATTTCACGAGACTACCAGAATAGGGGGATATTGCTAACAGGCAGCATTAACCACAGTTTGATATTTAAACATGGTCTTAGATAATGTTTCCATGTGCAAAAAAGAATAGAAATAACGAATGCAATTCACTTACATCCGTCATTTCAGCATTGATACATCTTTACCAGTTTAGGAGAATGTAATTAAAGTAGGGAGATTGACAGACCAAATTACTTTTTAAAAGGTACATTGTAGGGGGTTTGACGAACTTTGAATCATTATTTGCCATTTAAAGATTTTATAAATAAAAGTTCCATGAAATTTTCTGTCCAAAATTTCACTCGTCCCCGGGATATTTACAATTGTTGAATTTTAATTGTGGGTCAGTCCCGAAGTCAGCGATATTTAGAGATACCACATGGTTTAGAGATCAAACCCGATAAGGCACATCTATGTTCAAAACTTTGGTGATCTGGTATGCCTATATCGCGTTATGACGTAAACTTGAGTAAAGAGATATCAACCCCCAACAAATTGAATTATATATTTTTGTTAAGGTAAGTATTTTGGTACTTTGTAGGACATGCCAAACGCTGCAGGGTTATTATAATGGCATGTAGAGCTATTACAGTGGCATAAATGGAATAGAAATGTTAGATGTTTTAATATGTTGCCACAGTTTTGCATTATGTTGATTTATCTACAGATGTGTTTACAACAAGAGGATTAATGAGTATGATTGGCCAGTGTGGAGACGGAACAAAACTTTAGAATTGCACGTTTTATCCGAGAAATGTAATAAAGAAGGATGGTTTGATGAACGATTTTAAATGTCGTTTTAGTGGGTAATACCCCTGTCTGTCGCCCCAATCAAACACCTGATTCGAATTGGATAGGTCGATAACAAGCAGTAGATATCTTTTAATATCTTAACACACACATTGGGAAGTCGTATCCACTAATTAACTCACGGAATTTGTCCCATTACCGGAATTAGTATAAGGCCTTCATTGTGCATTCTGAGGCGGTGCTGACAATTCGATTTTACTGTGATTTTACAGTAAGGTAAGTAGTTCTGAGGAGTTTTGTATAAATTTTCGTTTTAACTTGAATTTATCCTAAGGGGTTTCCCGTCCAGAAGTAAATACGTAAGTGTGTGTATATATATAATATATATATATATATATATATTTAGTTTTTTTAGTTGCAATATTTTGTGTATTTTGCACAGATATGTTCACCCCTATATGAATTCACATCACAGAAACAAACTCCCATTAGATTAACGTTGAATATTTGACCAATTTTTAAGTCACTTTCAACAAAATTTCAATTATTGCGGCTTGGGGGCAAGAGGTAAACACCTTTACGCAATCCTGTTATCCGACCTGGATTGCGTGCACTGGGAGATTAGCGTTTGACCACAACACCAAATCTTCTCACATAATGGAAAGGGGTTAAATTCAAATATGTGAAGAATCCTTAATATTGAAATATTTCATAAGTTTAACAATAAAACTGTCTACATTTTCAAAGACAAAATTGAAGGTAGATGGACAAAAATCCAATGAAAAACCCGAATGGAGTATTGTATCCAGGTGAGAAGGTATGTAAAATTATTTGCAAGATCAATTTGAGTGCCGAAATTGTTTTTCGCGAAGAAAAAAAGTTGTCGATCTAACCCGTTCCTTTTAAGCTGTAAGCTTCAAATATATATGAATTTATATTTATATCGGTTGGTATCAGACTTGGCTTTGGACATAGATTTTTTTTTCGTGTTCCAGTCCCCTCGATGGTTCGTTAGTGTCCGATCTTGCGAATAAGACGATGAACTCGGAGACCCCATGTCGTGTCTGACATTGGCTCGCGAAAGATTCCTCACTATTTAGGATGGGTCTTCCGTTGTGTAGGTTTTAATTTCTCTGACAGATGCCGTCAACAAAAGTATAAAAGTATAATGAACCGAGTATGTCGTATAACAACGAACAAACAGACACTTTAAAATACATAAAATGAAACTACAATGAAATTTAGTTCAGTGTAATGCATTTTGGGTCTGTTAAAATTTCGGTTCCGTCTCTTCCCTTACCGTGTCTTTTAGCGTTATGGGAAAAGAAAAGAAAATCATTAGCATCGCCAAAACTTTGTCCGTCTTTGTCTAAAGTCCGTCGTTCATCTACTCGTGTTCCCTTCTATAAACTGCTCACATTTCCAGAGGTTTTCTAATTTCTTTTCGTGAATTGCTTATATTACATTGCTTGTAACTGCATGAAATTCAATTGGAGTTACTTCCCTTTTCCGCTATTTCGGAGGTGAAGCTGGAGTTTTTGTTTCTTATCCACACCAATTATAGTGAATTATTGTGAGAAAATTGTCTATATTTTCACTCCATTAAAGTCATTGCATAACAATTGCAGAATTTCAAGAAGCATCTTTAGTTTGGAGAAATTCCTTACACAAATTGGTTGATTTATGCACAAATATTCAGTCATTTACTTCCAATATGGCGGAAAAGGGAAGTAACTCCAGTTAAGTTTTATGCATTCGAAAACTTTCTATACTCTTGTGTATTGCATTTCATTTAAAGGAAAGATTCAGTAAATGATGTTTGTAGAACTGGATTGCAAAACATGATTTTTGTTTTCATATCTTAAAATTTAAAGGAATACATACATCTGCGCTTTCAAATACGATTTGTGCCAAACCTAAAATTAATGTAGTTTCTTACGCATTTCAAAATGCGCGAGCTGGTACTTATTGTCGATTTTGCTTAGGAAAAATCACAGAAAAATGCTGGATATCCACAGCAATACATTTGTACTAAGCAAACACCCCCCCCCCCCCCCCCGAATACAGCGACTCAGGTCGGTAATGTGGTGTAGTATGTTAAATAAATCGTTATATTTTATGGTCATCAGAGAACGCTGAAGTGAGAAACAGGCAGAGCAATCATGAATGCTTTTGTCGTCCATTCATCTTTCCGATAAATTTCGCATTTTAAACTTCTTTAAAACCGCTGAAGGGGTTTTGATGAGACTTCGTATGGAACTAAACTTGCAACTTCGGTTCATCATGGAATGCTCACTTAAGAGCATCAGATAACGCATTTGACCTACATTTTCCGCTTGAGTGACTCGGTGAAGTGGTTTGGGTAATTCAGTGTTGAAGAAAGTATAGGTGCTACAGTTGCCGAACTTGCACCATAGGTTCGTCATGAGATGCTGACTTAGGCGCATGCATCCTATCTGATATGGATTTTCCGCATGAGCGACCTGGTTAAGTATTTTGGGCAATTCAGTATTGAAGGAAGTATACGTGCTACAGTTACAAACCTTAAACCATAGCTTCATCTTGGGATGCTTATTCATCTGACGATGCATCTGACCTGGATTTTTTGCTAAAATGATTTGGCTCAAGATTACAATGCTCTTAGAACTTTCTACTTTTTGTGGACAAACACTGTATCGAGGTGAGCGTGGCAATCCTTTGTGACGCTACGTTTAATCATGAAAACAAAAAGTGGGAGAGGAGGCGTATTCAAAAAGCATAGGCTCATTTCGACTTTTTGTTTGCCTTTCAGATACTTACTTGAAAAAGAGAAAAAAATCCAAACTACAGTCAAAATCCAAGCAGTTTCAATTTTCAAATCAAAATGTTTGATAAATCGCTAATTGACATTATCAAAGGTCATCGTAAATCGTTTTTTCATAACGAACTGCCTACACATAGACCTCGACCAGTTCCTCGTCATACAAAGTATTTGGATAATTAACTTTGGTATTTCTGATTTTACAGATTCAGACAATGTGAAGTCGCCGTGGTAGCCACTTTCTGATTCGTACGTCAAGTGTAATCGAGGCTTTACGTAGGAAGTGCGAAGATTCGTCGATTGTATATATAAGCTACAAGTGATCGTCATTCCCTTACTATGAAATCATCATTGACATCTGGGTGCTAGCTTATGCAGCATGAAAGCAGAGGTAAGACCTGAATACAAATAAAATTGAGAAGAATAAGTAATTAGATGAATACATAAAATAAGTGCGCAAGAAGAAATTAAATGAAAGAAAAGTAAAACTGTTCTTTAGCTTACGGTAAAAGTTTTATAAGGTGTTATAAATATGTACGCTCATTTGTCCGTTGTCCGTCTATATCCTTATTTTGTAAAATTTATTTTCTGCCAAAGACAGCCGGTTTGGATGAGGTGCTTGATAAATGAACTGTTTAGCATTTAGACTGTGTAATTTTAGTCATATCATAATAATGTATTGAAAAGGGGATGTTTGGTTTTTATACACCCGTCATAGACGGGAAGTAATATGTTATGGCGTTCTCTGTCTGCCCATCCGTCCGTCCAGTGCCATTGTTTTCAGACTTTTTTTCTGCAGTCTTCGTATTTCGGTATGATTGACATTGTTTTGTCAGAGTTATGGCCGTTGAACTTGAAAATTTTCAAGGATTTTACAGTTTTCCGGGCTTTTTTCTGCAGTTTTTCAAGGTATTGGATTGATACTTGACATATAACTTTACATCAAAGAGGATAAGGACCAGATCGCATTTCGGTATGATTGACTTGGTTTTGCCAGGGTTATGGTCCTTGATCTTAGAATTTTTTTTCATTGATAGCATATGCATAATGGCAGTTTCAGTGAGATATAATAACTTCAAAAATCATACAGAATACTCTGATAAAATAAAAGAATATGCCGAAATATCCCCTTTGTCAGAACAGAATTATGGGTCTTTGATTTTTTTTTTCATTTTTGAAATTTTTTAGAAAATTATTAAAAAATCAATTTGTCAATCACTCTCTTTCAAATTTAAAATCTGTGCTAGAATTATATATGAACTTTGATATAAATATATATTACTGGTTTTTGTTTCTTCTTTATTCTTACATTTTCGACGTAGAAGAAAAAAGGGAGGGAGGGGGATTGAATTCTTCTCTTGGCCATAACTTCTTACTGCCTTTATGGATTTCAGTAGTACTACACACTACCCAGGGTTGTTGCCCTTAGTCAAAGCATGTGTTATCTTGAGTCCTGAATAATTGGGGTGGGGGTAGCCTCCACACTTTACAATTTTTCCCCCGTCAAACTAAGCGACGGGCGTATCATGTCACGCTATGCGCTGCTGCTGTTGTTTTACGTTACGCCAAAATTCTTATGTATGGTGACGGTATTTGCTTGATACCTTGCACAGAAACGACTAATGCAAGAGAGCTACGGAAAGTAGTAAGAGATAAGGAATCGTATACGTGCCGCTGTCTACCGCGACCATGGCTTCTACTGCTTTATGCGAAAAACAGGGCATTGGTGAGCTGGCAGAAGGAATCGAATCCGGCACCATGGTTAGGACTCAGGAGCGCCATTTACTGAGTTACACAGACACAGTAGTAATACTCAGTGGAATACATTACGGTACAAGCTCGCCACAGAAATAGATCGGACAAGTTTGGTATTTGGTATTTTTCCCGAACGCTCCAAATTATTGCCGTTCTTCAGATAGAAAAACCTACCAAGATAACATAAGAAAGACAACTCTATAAAGATGTTCTTTGCTGTATTCTTTTTAGCGAATCAAGGGTGACAAAAAAGTGCAGTAAAAATATGCCATCGCGAAAATTTTTCAATGTGTATTGTACATGTGCATGTTCATCTGCTTATCTGTTCCCGTTTTTAACCTGAAGTTAGAAAAGTGAGAAAATCATGGTCTGTTAGCACCAAGAGTAAGGCAATAAGAAGTTATGTTAAAACATTATGGTATTGTCGATACTAGCATGATTTCCACAATCTGACCGTCTCGTATTTAGCGAATAACATCACAGATAATCCATACGGTTGTTGACATGTTGTTTCGCCATTACTGATTTACAAAATGAGAGTAAGTCACGTTGTATTTTGAGGACTGCTGTTTGAAGTTTGGTCCCTGTTTGGGTACAAAGTTTGGATATATGACACAGCGTAGGCGTATGTGGTCTTTGAAGTCTGAAGTGTTTAGTTATTTAACTGTTTAATGGGTTAAAACAAACCTGTTCGTGTACCTTTGTTTTCTATAGTTTGTTTTGCTGATTTTGTCTGCTTGGAAAATGATAGTGAAGCGCTTTGCAAGTTTTGGAAAAATCATCTGGTAACACCTCACCTCTCGCAATTTCCTCGAAAGACACGTCATTACATTGTCGTATTCATGAAGTATTCATTTGTAAATGATATATGTTCACAAGCATCATATTTCACCAGGGTTTTATCAGTGCCCTTTCCTCCAGATCCGATACATAAAACATACGCCCATATCTCTCGGACCGAAAACCCGACTCTATTGACATCGGTTGTTTTTTCTCGAAGTTAGCAATGACGTTCTCCCAGCGAAAATAAAACGCCTCAAAGAGATACCGCAGTTTGATAGAAGATTTTAATTCCAAAATGCTTTCAGCCTGCGAACCGGATTTCGCTGCTGATCGAGTAGCTGTTCTTGGCCAAGACGTAACCGACCACTACATTATTAGGAGTATTGAAAACCTGAAATTTTCATATGTAATACTAAATGTCATGTGTATTACAGAAAAATAAAAAAAAAATCTTGTAAATTTATGTTTCAAAAACCAAATAACAAATTAGTCGGGAACTGGTTTTATTCGGGAATTGGCCCGTGACCATTACTGCGTTTAAGAGACTGGTCATACAATATGGTACAACAAAATTATGGATTGATTAAACAATAATTTAATGCACAAGTAATCTATATAGATACTCATATATAGTTAAAGGGGATAGAAAAGCCATGATTATATTAGAGACAGAATGTCGATGGTTACAATACACAGACTTGCTGTTAAACTGGTATTGAAGCGCGGTGTGCTTGCCTGTATTTGTGTCTGTCTGTCTCGAACATTGTCAATAACATAGGCAGAATCGCATCAGTTAGGATTTTCAGTCTTGGTACACTTTTCCTTATAACGAGAAGATGGCGCCTATTACTTTTAAATTTCAGAGGGTCAAAGTTAATTGTCACATACTGAACATTGTCGTGAAACCTTGTAAACAAGATATATATATATCGGTGTATAGACCGAACCACTTAGCTAGTACCGTTAACTTTGTACACTTATTCCTTAGATAAAAGGACGACTCCTATCGTTTTCAGGATCAGAGATAATTATTAGTTAAACATTTTGGATAAACCATGAAATAAATATAGACTGAACCATTTGGGCGAAAAGAGGACGACACCTATTGTTCTTCAGTTTTAACGGTTAAAGGTCACAAAGTCGCAGGCTAGACATTGTTGATAAATGTTGTAAACATGGTTAAGATACCATGTCATGTGCCATGGTTATCAATCTTGGTGCACATACTACTGATAACAATTTCCAAAAGTTAGGGGTCAAAGGTCAGAGCAACACCATAATCATTGTTGTTTAAGCTCGTGAACCAGATAATTCAGATCTGTTTGGGCTAGAACAGGCATACTCATACTTTTTGTAACAAAAGGATGGTGGGTATTTTTTACCAGTTCAGCGATCAAGGTCAAGGCTAAACATTGTTGATAGAGTTTGTAAACATGACACTGACCAAATCATAAAAGCTAACGCCCCATAACTTGATACAAATACTGATGACATTGAAAAAATCACACCATTGTGTTTCGAGGTCAAGGTTATAAATAATGAACCATGTCAACAAGAAACAAACTCGGGAAACTTCAATCTTAGTAGATATACTCTTGAATGCAAAAGGACGATGGTTTTTTTGTTTTCATGGTCGTGGAGCAAAGGCTAAAATCAGAGATTAAAGATTGATAAACTGATCTTGTAGATAACAATGTACAGATACATGTAGAACTGTGTGAGCTAGGATCATCAAACTTGGTTTACCTACTCCCCATGACAAGAGGATAACACCCATTGTTTAATTTTTACGTTATTGCATTTTTGCATGTAATTTTTGCCCTTTGTAGAAATTGCTCGAATGAAATTACGCCATGGCCTATTTTGCAATGTAGGTGTTGCTTTTGTTATGAAAGATATTAATTTCAACTGTATTGTATTTCATTGTGTATATTATTCAGAATGGGGCAAGAGTTACAATAACATTACTTTTGGACTTTTCCAGGGTTTTATAAGCAATAATAAATCTGCATGGTGGCAGTTTAGGCATTTGTTATTAAAAGGTTGGAAAAGGGATCAGACTGGACCGTATATCAAAAGTCCCCATGGATGTTCATAGTAGACAGGAAAGAAAAAACACACCACAAAAATGTTTTACTGAAATACATTTGTGGTACTAACCTTGTAATTGAAGTTACAATAGTCAGACTTTTGATGTTGTTAACAAGCCCACCCTTCCTCACATCTCAAAAGCACTACAGTCAAAAGGACAAATTAAAAAATCTATAACAACCTTTCATTAAGAGAACAATTTCAGATTGTTAATATATTATGTTACAGAGACTCAGAATAATTCTTTTGACATGTAGAGGTGACATGTTTCAGGTTCTTCTGAAAACTTTCACAAGGAAGCACTATCCCAAAGTCACTATTGATGCCCAAGACGATTATGTGGCATCCACCTCTGACCTAGAAAATCGACCAGTCAGCACTAACAAAGGATCATATGGTGGAAAAATTGTAAATGGTGATAAGAAGAGAAAAAATGAAACCATAAATAGTGAAAGAGGTAACATTCTAAAATACACTGTATTAGAATTGTCATGCTATTTTGAGTACATTGGTCCAGTTGTATTACATTCGATCTCTTATCTAATGACCAGGATTCGATTCCTGAGGCTAGTAGAATTTTTCAACAGTGAATTATCATCTTTTTCATCTTTTTATGTTCTTCAGATCAGATTGTAAACCAGTCCTATCTCAAATGACTTCTTAACAAAATTCAAAGAGAATCAGTAGTTTTTATGGTCATTTTAACCAATCAAATGGAAAACAATATGCAGTTCTCAATGATCAGAGGTTTTGTTTGTTTGTAAACTTGCTATGGTGTCTATTTCTGGAATAATAGCTGATATTTTATTAATCAGTTTAAATGTATTTCAATTTTTATGTGTTATTATCTGTAAACATAAGTAAGGTGTCAAGATCTATTTGTAGTTTGTAAACATAAGTAAAGTCTTAAATGTAAGGTGAATAAATTTTAATATAGTCCACCATGATATAGCAATTCTGCTCTATTGTGATAAGTTTTTGCAAGGAATTGGAAGATGGCAAAAAAAACCTGTTCTTGATAAATGTATATTGAGGTTTTATTTTAGTGAAATCTCAGAAGCTGGAGGAAGAAGAAGAAGAAATTTTAAAGAAGAATAAAGATGATGCTGGCCGGCCATTATTGTATCCAATTTCATCAGAGCAGTACGTCAGGAATGAGAACTGTGGGGAAAATTCGGGGTCACCAAAAGGACAAGTAAATCATTTGAATGAAGTGACAGACAATTGCTACAGGGTATGGAATGTGAAGGGGGAAGTACCTGGAAATATGGAAAGACAAATGGTGGATGAGAACAGGAATTACAGTCCTGAGCATGGTCCACTTAGTTCTAGTCTGCCACATCACATGGTCTACCCAGACTCATTTGGTTTCCATAGCAATGCAATAGTTCCTAATCATGGGTCTGCTTTTAAGACTGTGAGCAGTACTAGTCATGTGCCACTGGCTTTATACTCGTCACAGTTCACTGGACCAGACATTCTGCATCACTGTACACTATCTTCCATTCCCACTCCGAGCCATTCACCAGAGATCGGCAGCATTATGGATTCCCGGGTCATAGGTCATGGTTCTACTCGTATCCTCACAGGAGGACACCCTATAGAAATTACTGAGGATTCACTTCAGGTAAATGGGAATAATCTTAACAGAAGAGGGATGGACCGTATCATGATAGAAGATGGAAGAAAATATAGAGTTTGTAGAATGATTGAAAAAGAAGGAATTAGGTTATGACAAAAAGATTGATGGGGTTGTGGTAGCACAGGGAGGGGTTGTGTTATGAAAGAATGAGAGGTTGTATTTGATAGTATAGTAATGGTCTGTACCATAGAAGGCATTAGAAAAATTATAAATTTCAGAAAAGACAGAGTTTTGTTTAATGAATGAAGAGAAAAGTGTTTTTCTGTGAAAGAATGGGCAGGGGTTGTATCATGAAAGAGATGAGATACCAGTATCCAAAAGGGACAAAGTAGAAGGAGAAAATAGGGGTGTAGTAAAATAATGGAGAGGACTATATAATGATAGGCATTGTTGCATATTATATCCATATGGAAAGTACTTGTGTTGTTGTAAATATCAAATTCAATGTACTTGGGCTTTAATCCATGGACTAATGCATGTTACTTAAGGTTAGTGTTTTTATTGACCTGAATTTTTTTCTAATTAATGATTATTGTAGGATTTATATACTTACCGCCAGTGATTAACATTGTTTGAAATGTCTTTATAGAGGCATTCCCCCACCTCTGGATCACCACCATCCAGCACTTTGGCAATATTCCCAGGAGAGACGAACATCACCTCTTCACATCCCATAATGCATCGCTGTCGTTGGATGAACTGTACACAGAAATTTCTCTACATGGAGGACTTGGTCAACCATGTAAATGATCAGCACGTTAAGGTTGAAAGGCCTGATATAGATTACCAATGTAAATGGGATGGTTGCCCTAGGAAGGGCAAAGGTTTTAATGCAAGGTACATTGTGCATTGATCATACAATATATCGTGTTAATGTTGTAGGATTGAAAAATGAAGCATTCAAAATAGATGTCTTTTGTTTGCCCTCAGATCGATAGATCGGGGTTATATAGTTTTGTCCTATCTGTCTGTTTGTTGTCACCCTTAACCTTCACCATAATTTTTGAACTGTAAGAGATGTTTGGCATGCATATTCCACTAATAAAGCCCTATTAAATATCATGAAGGTCAGTGACCTTCATCATGACATTTATGCTAATTTCATGTTGCTGCTGGGAGCATAGCATTACACAAACACATCTTTTTTATTTTAAAACCAAAAAGAAGAGTCACGATAGGTAGATAGACAGACTTGTTGGTGTTTTGCACCAGAATTATCTCGCCTATTTGGCAATGATGATGAGGCAAAAGAAGTCACTTTTTCACTTGACTGAGCTTGTGTAAGCAAAAACGAAAACAAAATTTGAAACACATTTATGGAATGTCACAATATATTCGATAAATCAGCAATTATGGAACTGACGTAGCTCAGCTGGTAGAGTGGTTGGCTCGTGGCTCCATATTATAGTAGGTCAGTTTTCTCCTCTCATTTCTATTTGTCAGTTGTGACTGTGGGTCATTTGGCTCCTCTCTGGCCTATTTGTCAGTTGTGACTGTGGGTCATTTGGCACCTCTCTGCCCTATTTGTCAGTTGTGACTGGGGGTCATTTGGCACCTCTCTTGGCACCTCTCTGCCCTATTTTTCAGTTGTGACTGTGGGTCATTTGGCACCTCTCTGCCCTATTTGTCAGTTGTGACTGTTGGTCATTTGGCACCTCTCAATTCTATTTGTCAGTTGTGACTGTGGGTCATTTGGCACCTCTCTTGGCACCTCTCTGCCCTATTTTTCAGTTGTGACTGTGGGTCATTTGGCACCTCTCTGCCCTATTTGTCAGTTGTGACTGTGGGTCATTTGGCACCTCTCTGCCCTATTTGTCAGCTCTGACTAGGTCATTTTTCTCCTTTCAATTCTATTTGTCAGATGTGATTGTAGGTCATTTAGCTTCTTTCTGTTCTATTTGTCAGTTGGGACAGTAGATCAGTTGGTTTTCCCTATTTTATTTGTCAGTTGTGACTAGGTCAGTTGGTTTTTCCGTCCTATTTGTCACTTGTGACAGTAGATCAGTTGGCTCTTCTGTGTCATATTTGTCAGTTGTCACAGTAAGAACCATCACTCACACTGAAAATGAAATATCGTCGGTCATACGGACAAGTACGGTTATATTGACGCCTGTCTGGTAAATAATCTTAAATATCAGGACTAATTGTCTGGTGTTTTCCAGAAGCTTTTTCGGTTTCAAACTTGTTTCTTATGTTGTCATGATGTTGATTGTGCTTTCAGACTTGTAATAATTGCTTCAGTCAGGTGAATTGTCCTAATTTACCAGACCGAACGTCCTGTAAATATTTTTACAATTTCATATTCACTGCACTCATGTCATGACAGACATGCATGTAAAGTACCCTCACACTTCTTTGGATGGGGGTCTTAACATATGTAGAAAGTTCTTTGCAATGCCACTGGCAAACAGTGTTATATAAATATGTTATTTCATAACCGTGGCATGATATAAAATAAGAATCATACAAAATCATAAAATATGTTATATTGTGATATGATCATATACATGTGATACATAGAAGTCTAGAATGTCATACAGTTCTATTAAGTATTGTAGTTGGTTTATTATTAACAAAGCTGGCTGAATGTCAACAAAATCTTTGTCAGCTAAAATAGTTCATAAAAGGCCATTGGGGACAAAAATATATGCCTGATTGAAACAACTGGCCAATATCTAACAACAAAAGAATTAATTGTGTGTTACTGAAAATATTTTGTGAGAGGCATACTAAATGCTTAGCAAGGAACAACAAAAACCAATTGGTTTGGAGTATGTTTATCAGTTGTGTGTTATTTGTAGGTACAAGATGTTGATTCATATCAGGACCCACACCAACGAGAAGCCTCACCAATGTAATCTTTGTGGAAAATGTTTCTCCAGACTGGAAAATCTCAAGATCCACAATCGTTCTCATACGGGTAAATACCTCTATCAGTGTCACATGGATTCTTTGTTAAACTTAAGCCGGCATGGCCTACTGGTATCACGCTGGCTTCCTGATCGGGAGGCCGGGGTTCGAGTCTCACTCTCGTCATGCCGATGTCCTGTCTTTTGGATAAGACAGTAAAAACTGAGGCCCTGTGACATGGTATACATGACAAGTTAAAGATCCCTCATTGCTTCAGGTCAAAAAGGTCAAAATTTGTATTCCCGCATCATTTGAAATATTCGTGGTGTGACTTTAAACAAAAATCAATCAATAAATCAATCTTTGTTAGACTTACTGTATAAGTTTCCTAGAATTACATTAGATTTAAGAGATACCAAATTTAGTTGTGATTTTTTGTACTCATCAGAATAGAATTGGTAGAATTAGCAGCAAAATTTTAATTTAGTAAACAGTTTCAATTCCAGTATGAAAAAGTGCTGTTCTGTTCACTTGAGAAAATCCCCTAGAAATTCCTGACTTTGGGATATTGAAAAATGAAATGTAATTGCTCATATCACTGTCATATATTTTTAATCACTTTAAAGGTTACTTTGTACCAGTATTTTAGTGGTGTACTAAGTTTAAGGGAATGTTTTCATAATTTGTGCAAAAATGATACAACATTTTCAAGCTTCAAAAGACCTAGATCTTGTACCAAAAAGTGCTTTGAGAAATCTAATCTTTTCTTGAATCATTTGTTTAATTGTTATCTCAACTCCACTTTCATTATTTGATATTTTGCCATTTCAACATTGTAGTAAATTTATTCTTAACATGAACATTTTGAAGTTAGGCAGAGTTATGGTTCTTAAGACTATAATATTTGAATTTCTAAATATAAAAATTAATATCAATATTGTATCCTAGAAATGCATTTGCACCAGTTTTTAACAGATTTCACACAAATATAGTTTTATATAATACGTATGTTTGCAAAAAGAAAGAAAGTCATTGAAATAATCGTACTTAAAATTTCATTAAATAAAAAATCTTTTCTAAATGTTTTCATTATATGCAATTCTTTGAAATAGGTCTCATTAAAATCCAGGAGCTATTTTCTGTAATAGTTGTTTCCCCTTGGCCTGGGGGATGCTGATAATAAGCAATAATTGAGGGCCATTTACAAAATGATATTTTCCCCCCCATATGGAATTCAACCATACCATTCATGATTTGAATTTATTTTGAAAACTCTGACAAATTGCATTTTACTGGACACAAGTGATGCAAATAGAAAAATATGTTGCAAACATTTTGTATTATTCACTTCAAATAATTATTACTGTCACTGTGTAGAAATCAGTTAAAAGTGTATATTTTGTGAATTTATCAGATGATACTAAATTTGATAGAGCACATGAGAAATAAGATTTTATAATTGTAGGTGAAAAGCCATACATCTGTCCCTTTGAGGGTTGCAATAAAGCGTACTCTAACTCGAGTGACAGATTTAAACACGTTCGTACTCATCAGGAGGAAAAGCCATATATATGTAAAATGCCAGGATGTAATAAACGTTATACAGATCCCAGCTCTCTACGTAAACATGTTAGGACACACGGACATTATTTTCGCAGTGACAGTGATCCCACAAGCTCAAAATCTACATTCGCTCAAGTATTGCCAATCAATCAGCAGGCTGAGCTCACGATGCCATTAATGGCACCGATATTAACGTCTGCCAATCCCAGAGCGTACAAGCCCATGATGCCTCAAACAATAGGGCAGAACATGATATCAGTTCATAACTTGATTCCTCATGATGTAAGCAATTCTTCCAATCCGTTATTGTCATCCACTTTGCTTTCATCAGGCAGAACTACTGCTCCTTTAAAATCAGCATCTAGCACTGTTATTTACAGTATGCAAAATTCTCCACCCGCGATGAATTTTCCTACGCACAAACTCTCCAATGACCAAGATGACAAGACTCCAGAAGATCATGATGGTCCTTTGGATTTGACTACTAGAAATTTAGATCTGGAGTAGACTAGAAACATTAGAAGCCCAAGAAATCCGACTAAACATGTAATAAAAAAAATCCACAGCATCAATCTTTACACCAAATAATTGACAAATCCAAGCAATTGTTTTGCAATGGCCAGAAAATCTTTGTAATGACTCACAAGTAGAAAAAGGAATGGAAATCGAAGCATTTGGATGAAAGCAATAAATCTGAATGAAATGTTGCCATCTGTATCGTGGAAGATTTCTCGTTGAACACGTATTTTAAGATTAACCTAAATGAATAAGAAAGATGCATTTAACCATGAGAAATGTTTCAACTTACTTCAGGAGAGATAATTTCAATGTAGTCTCGACAATTTATATTGAATTTGAGTATCAAATTCATTTTTCTGAAGCAATTTAATTTCTTTCTCCATTTTGCATTCATTTTCTAGTATTTAGCTTAGATTAAGGAATTATAAAAAGTGATGTCATCTGTCTGACCCTGTTTTGCTTTTGTTGATAAGATCATTATTGTTTTACCATGACATTACATACTGTACAAAAAAAAAAAAGATTTTTCAAATATATGTCATACGATCAAGGTATGGATACTTGTGATCCATGAAAACATATATGTTTTCTAGTGTCTGTATCTAGTGTTGATATGCCCCCTCCTCTCCCCTTGCCAAAAATTAAAAAAAAAATCCCAGAAATTTTGGAGTAATATAGAAATTACATGTCTGTGTGCCCTGGATTATTACACATGATATAAGGGTGTATTTTGACTTTAAACGCAATTCATAATCTTAAGGTCAAGAACACAGTGAGAATGAGAGGAAAATTATTGTGCAGTCCAGCGAACCTCAGGTGTTAAAAGGATCTTCATATAATTGTCACCCATAACAGATAGACATGTCATGATCTTGACCCAGAGCTAATTTCACAATGAGTCTATGACCAATTTTTTGTACCACTTGTCTCTGCAGGGTTACTGGTGTTACTAGGGCACTTCTAATTTAACATATTGGAAAATGAGGATTTTATTTTATTGTTTACAAAGTAAAAGTCTTTTGATTTTTTGGAAGTTTTTTCAGCAGCCAAATTGATTAAGGTCATTGTATGACATATCATTTCTTTGCGATATTTTTTTTTCTGCTTAAAAAGGTGGGGAATGAAGGATCACAAAATAAAAGTAAGATTTGTATTATTTGTGGAAGTCAAGAGTATCATGTGTCTTATAGATGGTAGAACAGTTGTTGTCTTGTAGCACAAGTGTGATAGAGTTACAGTGCACATTGTTTTTGATGTGCCCAAAGTGAGCTTTTCTGGTACATAATATATTAACATTCTGACTAGAATACAATTGAAACAGATCAATTTGTGTTCCATAATTAGTATTTATTCTAATGCAATGCTTTGTATTTATTTTTGTTTATTACAATTTGATCATGCCTGTTGGATCTGACTATGTTCAATAATATTGTTTTTATTCAAATTACATACATACAACGAACTCTGCTTAATTAAAAGTGTAGGGCTGTTTATGATAATTCTAGAGAAGGTTTTCACTTGAATATCTAGTGTCAACGATATCTTTTTGCAGAATAGAATAAGAATAATAAATCAAATATCAGTGACAAAGATAGGAAATCAGAATCGTATTTAGTATAAGAAGAATTACATATATTTTTAATAATTAGATGAAGTTTGAAAATGAATTTTATTGCATAAAATAGCTGTGATAATAGTTTTGTTTGTTAATAATTCAGCTTTATTTTTAGAAGACAAAACACTTTAGTTTAAATGAATGTTTGGGGTCATGATTAAAAGTTTTAATTTAGAAAACAAAATGCCATCCCTTACCACTGCATATAAAGATATGACTTTTCAATGATAAAATGTTCATTGAATGAGAAATGCACTTGTGTTAGAAATTTCATAAAATCATATATATCATGAAATGTACATAAAATAACAATAGTATTTTATATGGTAATTTAGGCTAATATGACCGACTATGGCATCCAAATTTTATTTGTATTGTTCATGTATGAACAGTAAAATCATTAAGCACTGTGAATAATTCTTTTGGACCAAGGGATATATTGTGATTATGATTTATGTTTTTTATTTTATGATGGAGGTGCTAATGTGTTACAGTTTGCTCATGATCAGTGGCATCAATCCGTCCATTTTGTTGAAGTTATTTATTAAGAGACTATAAATGTTTACATGTTCTGGTACATCATATATTTACTTTGAGATCATCCCAACAACAAATGTCCATAATATAGGCATCGTTCCTTTAAAGAGGGGCCTCTCAAAGTAAATATTTGTCACGAGTATGAGTAATTGTTGTATATTTTTTGAAATTGCAAATAAATTGTAATCATCAATACACAGTTATCTTCCATTAAACATTTAAATTTGTTTGAAAATCAATGCTAATGATTTCATAATGAGTGGCAGATTCACCAAATCACTAGGGAATCAAAGCAATCACTACATCTGTTGTCAGTCTTCAATCTGCCAAATCAATCTCTCTCAAAAAAAAAAAAAGAAAAAAGAAAGAGGATAGTGTGTAAGTTGTGAAATTAGATAATCATAGGCAGGTAAAGATAGGATGTTGCTACTACGAAAGGTAAAACTAGTGAGATGGAAGTTTAGATCGTCATGTTTACCTTAGAGGGAGGTATGTAACTGACCGAAAGGCAAGAGCAAAATTAAGTATGCAGCAAATGTATTATTGTGGGCTTTTGCGTTTCTGGTGAGGAAAAGTTGTAAACAGGACTGAATAAGCAGAAGACTCAATGCATGTGATATGAGTAAAATGATAAGATACCGTGCAGTAGTCGAAAAAGAACATTCTTTATACAAAATGAGCATTGGAACATATATACGTGAATTAATTTGGTGTACCATATGCGCAATTTGACAATTTGTGTTTCTTCAATGATGATTAAGGCCTAAACTGTGGAAATCAAGATAACAAATATTCGAAGAGCAAACTCTTTACTAAATAGACCTAAACTAAACGAAACTAGAGATATTGACAAGTACAGATCCCTGGAAGGACCAGTGATGCCATGGACGAGTGTGCATCGCCTGCTTACTTGTCACATCCGTGGAGATGTCATAGGATTATGCGAGGTGATATAGCTCTTCGTCATATTAAGTGGTAACGGTATCTCAGTAGTCACAATCGGTACCAAAAATCATGATTAGTAAAATGGTTTGATATTGTGTTATCACAATGCCTAAGGTTTAACAGGGATTGAAAATTCAAGATATGGTATGTTTCAGTAATTCTTCAAGTTCTAACGGACCCACACCTAATTGACCCCGCTTCTGGAGCTTTAAGCTGCATAGTACATCTTAAGGCGCTTAATAAGTGTCGGTGTTTTCGTGAATAAATTAAAATGGATAAAAGTTTGATGGAACATCTGTAGGAATAAGTAATGAATAAATGTTCATATAGGTTTATATGAATATTTGGAGTACAGTAAATATGAGAGCTATTCGGAAATTTGTAAATAAATTCTATTATCGTATTTGCGATATATATTAACGAAATTATCTATGAATTAAGAAAGATATTTGAGAAGAAAAAAATTCAAATACTATTTCTATATATTTTCATTGAATAGAAATAATAGCCCCATGCAAGGGGCTTTAAAAAGATGTTTTGATAACATTATCCCTTTGGTTCGGTTGATAATAAATTCACAACTCCGTAACTGACTTTGAAAATATTCAGCAGTCCTGGTAAAATGAGAAATGGTAAGTAGAAAAAAGAAAAAGAACAATGACTAAAGGAGACGCTATATGAGGTCGTATATTATATATGTGAACTACCATAATTTCTTTCAAAGACGATTATTCCATGAAGCGATATAACTGAAATATTGTTGAAAGCGACGTAAAACACCAATCAACCAACCAACCAACATGCTCCGATTTATTAATCATACTTATATATCTAACATCTTGAAAGTCCTCGGAAGGGAAGTGACATAAAACAAAGAATAATAAAGCATTCACAATATTTCGGACTCCTGACCTTCCGGTGAATTTTATTGAAATTGGTAGTGTAATTTTCAATAAAATTCACCGGTAAAAGGTCAGGAGACCGAAATATTGTGAATGCTGAGTTTATTGTTCTTTGTCATATTTATATATTTGTTCAAACTGGCTTGTAGATTAAAGAAGTGAACTACATTTTATTACATGACTTGTATATTTCCCCAGATCTGGAATGTCTTTGAAAAATTACGGACGGTCCTTTTGTATGGCAATTTATATTTCGTACGAAATAAGAACGGTTATCTAATATGAAGAGAAATCGGTGAGGTTGCAAGAAGGATTTCCAGGCAATGAATAAATTTTGGTTTCTTTATCAGACTACTGAAATAGACTATCTTGCAGACAAATATGAAGTAGTTTGATGCTTTGTCGACAGGAACGATGACAGAATTTTCTTGGAGATGGGCAAGTTCTCCGAAAACGTCAAGATCACAGAAAATTGTTTCGCGTCAATGTATTCTACGTTTTAGAACATTCGTACTTGACGTAGTCTAATCAGAAAGGGTGTTAAAGTGAATATCCTCTTTCTTTTCACACTGTCTTGCATACACGCCATATGCGTCAATAATAATGTCAGCGTCCTAGCGATATTTATGCAATAAAACTTCCAGTCTAGACGAGTATTTGTTTTCTGGTTTAAACGATGTTGAAATGTTGAGAAATATTTACTTTATAGGAAATACTTTTTTATAAATATTCATTAAGGTACATGATAATAGTGATGTACAACATTTGTAAAACTATTATACTATTTTATTCACAAGAACTGAATTCTTGTGTTGTTTCACGAGTAATAATCCATGCCAAAAAGGTCTTTGCCACCCTTCATTTGAATATTAAAATATATACAGAATCATCTCACAAATATATGCTAAGAGATGCATCATCGCAAAGACAGATGTTAAGTAAAATTAGTTAACTCTTTCCATGGGCATACATGTATACATGGGGTTTATGTGTAAATTGCAGTTAAGTATAAATACATATTAATATAAGAAACTGATATCTTAAACAGACTATGTGGCTTAAGTATAAATAACAAACTATATTATCCCTTTGATGTTGATGTGAAAGAAAGCTGTAGATTGCGTCGACGACCGTGACTAGAAATGTTTCAACAGAACTGCAGTCTTGGTGGTTTACCGATTCTAGTGAAGAACAATACTTCATCACTGGTTGAAAATCCGAAATTGCACTCTTAATTTCTTCGATTTTTCGACCTTCTACAATTTTTCGTTTGCCGCAATCAGTTCATCGTTAAGTTTAAAACAATACTTGAATACATCTTTGCCCGTCATTTATACTCGTCGGGATTGGATTTTCTTCTTTGCCTATTGATTGCTCGTATGAATGGGAAATGACAAGAATCGTTTAATTGTCACTGTGATTTTTGTTTTAGTAACGATTTTTCGGATTCTTTCATTGAAGTTGTTCGTTATTTTTTCGAAGAGGAAGTTGGACAAATTGCATGACGATCGCCATATATTTTGAGAGACCATCTAAAATTGGCCTTTTCTCTATTCATCTTGTATATTTCATCACACACCAGGCATACAATAGTTGTCGCAAAAATTGCGTCAATTTATCATGATGTCACAATTCTAGCATTTATGTCACAATGAAACTCTCGGAAAAAGGTAGCATGTCTAGATTACGACCATATATATATACACACTATGTTCATGTGGCAAAAACGTCTATTCTCCATGATATTGTAATTAATCCATTTTGATCTTGTATTGTCTAAATTAGGAAATGGAAAGTATCTGTTCATCTTTACCACCCTGAACTCATTTTTAAATACCTATGTACTGATTGGAAATATATATTTCAAATTTACCGGGTAAAAAGTCTGTATATTATTCTAAAACTAATGGGTGTCTACCTCATTCAATACTCTCTCCTTAGATGAATTCCTTGGCTCTTACTTTTAGGTCAAATGGGTAATTAATCCCACTTCTATTTTAACAGAGGTCCCTAAATATTGCTTGTATTATATATAGAATGTATTGTCATATTGTTTGGACTTTGGCTTGTGTAAATCTTTTCGGTATATCAGATGTATACTATTGAAAAAGTTATACTATCGATTTCCACTGTTTTGGCCTTGAGCATCACTGAAGAGACATAAGTTGTTGAAATGCGCATTCTTTTGCACGAAATTTATAGTCTTATATTTGTTCTGATATTAATTTGAAGCACCTATATAGATCTGTAAAGAAAGGAGAGACGTCCATGACTTCTTGTGCAAGTCTTCTATGTCAGTGCAAAATACCTTAATTGGTACCCCATCTCCAATTCTATATTTAATAAGTGTAATTGTTTTATCGGCCGACGTTCAAAACCTCAACAGACTCGCCACAAAAGTAGTAGCACCATGTAAACATGCTAATGGATGCTTATAGTGTTTGTGCAAAAAATTTATCAACTATAAACAGATCATAAAAAGGAAAATAATTTATCATTACAAACTATGTAAAATATATAGAAACGGGTTATGTTGCTACGTATACGGTACTCATGAATTTACAGCTGTTCAAGACCACAGTATTAAATATTGTAATGTGATTTTTGAAAATAGCAACATCAATTATTTTTTGTCTATATAAAATTTTGGCCATATTTTTGATAAACATTAGAAGTCTAGAAATTATTAAGCGATTTTTTTTACCTTATATACCTCTATACCCCACGAGCTGAACTTACAATAAGATTTGTAATGTCATCACTTTTCTGATGGACAATAGTTTGATGGCAAGATATATAACCAAACATTGGGAATTCCAATGGACGCCGAATGCGCCCTCTTGTGATAGACCTGTCTTTTTTGTTATGAGAAGGACTTCTTGACTCATTATCAAAACGTTTCAACTTACTGATAATTTTAGCAACACATCTAGATATCTGGATGATACACCTACCACCGATGACCCTGTGTTTGAAAAAATACATTTCCGATGCCGGAATGTCAGTTAAACAACATTTCATGCCTTGAATAGGAAAATTTGACTTCGTGTTCTAATTTCCTTCATGTGTTCATACGTGTATATATGCATTTACTTCCTAGACTTGAAAAGTTGTTGCAGGACTTTTGCGACAGGTGTTGCATGCAACCAAGGGACGCTTACTCCTCATGGGCATAACGTCTCACCTCGATTTTATTGGGATTCCCGTTTGTCTAAATATGACAATATGCACGATATTGCCCTTTTATTCAATGGACTATGAGATATGGTTTACTCCTCGGTACTTTGGTTTTTATTTACTGACATCTGTCCTCCGGGACTTCAACTCCGTAAAGCCAATAGGATCACCCCAATATGAAGCTAAATATAAAACAATATTTGCATACACTAGTATTTACAATAAACGTGAAAACGTTGGACTTCCTACTGTTAAATTTTCATGGTTAGATGGCAATATTCCTAGACTCCCGTTTTATGATATTTACATCAGGTTTCAAAATAGTCGCCTATATAATCGCCAGTATGAATCTAAGATCATCGCTAAGACAATAAGTCTTGTACCGGACCACTCTACATCCCTTTAAAGACTTTCTGGGGCATTGCATTCCAACTCGCGGTGGGGAACCTTGTCACCTCTGACTGTTAGTCGCGACTCCGATGGAAAAAAGACCTTAGCGCTTTCAGTAGAGCACAGCACGATAGGATCATATTGACGCCACTTTCATATTGTATATCGTTTCTTTTTTGTGTGTATGTTTAAGACCTCTCAAAGTGAGTAGACTGCATATATATGGAGTATAATTCATATATCTTTAAATATATGTCTTTTAATTGTTCTGCCTTTGTGATGAATGGAAAGCTGGGCCTCTTAACCGGCTAATCACACCAACTGAGTGAATAACGTGACTTCAAATGACCGTCGTAAGGCGGTGCCTGCCTCAACTGCATTACAATTTTTGAAATGTTTTTCTATTCTTTTGTTGTTTGCTTTTTGTCTGTGATGAGGTTTGTGGTAAGGCTGAGTCAGATGGATGCATGCTTTATTTCATAACAACAAACCACGATGGATATTCAAAAACCCGAAGACACCAAAGGTGAGATCAGATGGTCGTGAAGAGTTAGCTTCTTCTATAGAGGTGACTGCATGTGCATTGAATGTCTAAGATATAAAATAAAACTTTCAAAATCTCACACTGCATAAGTAGTAAGTGCTGAATGTGCGATCCAAAATTATTCTAATTATCTGAATTGTATAGTTATCTTGTTTTGCTCTATAATTGTATCTTTTTCTGGTATATGTCTAAACCAATCTTGGTTTAGATCTTGTTAATATTTACATACTTCCAGCAGACAAAATAATATAAAATATATTTTAAACAAACAACGACGAAGTACGTAAGGGTTAATCGTATGTTAAAGTCCATGGAATAAAAGCAGAATATCGTGTATAGTGTCATATTCAGACAAATGCGAACCCAAATTAAGTAAATAAGTCGTTTGATTATCTATTCAAACTTTTATTGTTAACCGTGTTACAACACATGTAACATTATACATATTGAATTTATGCCAGCTGCAAATGTTTTTCAGTATCTTCTCCTTCCATATTGAATGTTAAATTTGAAAATTAACTTGAGTGATTGAGATGCACATATACAAGTAAACGGAAAGAAGTACCTTTGGGTTAGTTCACACTCAAAGTTCTTAATTTAACAGAAAATATCTTGTACAGTTCCACTTCATGTAAAATGGGATTTCGTTAGAAAAGATTATTAAAATATAGTCATATTCAGTAATATATGTTGTCCCGTCCAGTAATGTCAAAAAGGTATAGATGGTAAGTTTATATGATCCTGTAAAAAAGTCAGTTTACATTTTGAAAAGAATTACCTCACACTGCATGAGATCTTTGTATCTTCCAATGAATTTCCTCTGTGGCAATTTCACACGTTCCTGAAATTATATTTGAGCAAGAAGCCACGTGTCATGTACTTTAGCCCTTGGGACGAAACCTATTATTTAAATATATGATGTGAAATGATACGCCATAGACAAGTGAAGGCGGTATGTTGCTACCCAGAACAGGGAATACCAAAATTCAAACGGTTATGTTTGTGATAAAGAGTGTATAAAAGGGAAAGAGAAAGACATCTGGTTTAGCTGTAGAGCAGAAGTCACTAATGTGATGTACAATAAAAGAACCATCATTACTAATTGACGGAGGTATTTCGAGGTATTAGAAGTAAATTTCTGGCTTTTGAATTCCATGTAGAATCAAATACATTAATGCTAAATATCATATCTCCTTTACAGATTTGAAATGAAACTTTTACTGAAACAAATCCATGGGATTTCCTAGCATTTGATATGCTTCATACACTTCTTCATAGTAATCTACAAACGTAACTAATGTTTTGTCATTGGCACGCACAACACGCAAAGGTGACCTAAAGGATTGTTTTCCTTGTTTTGGATAGAAATCCATTATATAGATCTAGGATAAACAACATCCAAAAATAGTTCAACACCGCGTACACAAGATGAATATGAACCAGCTATAGAAATAGTCACATCTGCATATTATCAGATCAGGTAAAAGTAAAAAAAAAAAAAAAAAAAAAAACAAACAAACAAAGAAGACAAAGAAGTACCGAAGGGTTAACCATATCTCATAGTCCTTGGAATAAAAGGACAATATCGTGAATAGTGTCATATTCAGGCACGTTCAAGAACCCGGGAGGAGTAAGCGTTCCCTGGTTGCATAAGGCACCCGTCGCAAAAGTCCTGCAACAACTTTTCAAGCAAGGAGGTGAATATACTCGCATGAACACACGAAGGAGACAAGAAAACGAAGTCAATTTTTTTTCCCATTCAAGGCAAGAAATGCTGCCTAAGTTAAATTCCGGTGTGGGAAAGGCACGTGAACAAATGTCTGTATATGTATACGTATTAAGTCAAATCAAGTCAAAAAGTTAAGATGGTTATTTTGTATGGTCATATCCCAAAATATCGGTTAACATTCTTGAAAGAGGAATCTGAAATTGCACTAGATTCCTATATCGACCATAGAACTTCCTCAATGACAATTTCAAACGTTCCTTAATATATCCTTGTGAAAGTAGTTTCGTAGCAAATAGCCTCGCTCTCAGGACGAAATTTTCGTATTTAGAGCATCCCCTGGCATAGCGTATAAGTTGTGAAATGAAGACGCAATATGCGAGAGAGGAAGGTATGTTGCTATTCAGAAAAGGGAAGTTGTTAACAATGAAATTGAAATCGTCATGTTTGTCATAGAGAGAGGTTACTAATGAACCATCGTCACTGATTGATAGGAGTATATCGAGGTATGAGGCAGAAGATGCGCTCTCTGTTGTATCTTTTATCTAGAGTTACTTTGGATATATGATGTCGAGGTGATCCTTAAATACAGGGTTGTTAATCGACAAAACGTCATCGATGTATCTGTATGTAAAGTTGAACCGAGATGGTAATAAGCTTATGTGTTTACAAGCCTCTTACTGCAATGGGTTGGTTGATTGGTTTATTTGTGTCTTATAGCGTTTTCACTTCGCAACATTAACGGAGTTAATCAATCTCTTATACCTGGTGAAAGCAAACCAAAAACTTAATTACTATAATACATCTGCTCATTCCACCGCATTGCAAAGGAAATAAATGTGATAGAAATGTTAAACATAAAATCATAAATAAAGGGATGTATGATCGCATGATCATTGGCACTGCAAATAATGTATCAATGTTGATATTCTGGAACATCTGGAAAGCAGAAGTGACACCAGTTTGAAAGACGTTGTTAGCATCTCCAATACGGCTAACCACATCCACCTTGCATATATATCAAGACTGTATGCAGGAGATATATGTAGACCGAAAAGTGTCACAAAATGCAGAACAGTTACAATAGGAGTATGACGACTGTTCAAAGCAAATTCCTCCACGAGAAACTTGTAATAAGTCATACATTGAATGTGACATTAAAGTTGAATTTGAAATGGATGAAATCCAGGATGACACTTCAAACCACATACCGCACTAGAAATTCATGAATCTGAGAAATAAGAGGTGATACCAGGTTTCCTGTTTGACCAATGATATCCGTTTTATATATAGAATGTGACAAAAAGACACGAAATGGTTCAACAACATATTGCACACTTCTTGAAAGTAATAGTTTTATAAGAAAATGTCTAATCTAAAAATTATCTTCCTTTTTGTTCTGTCATAAAATCAATACTTTGATCGGGATTTCTCTCCCTTACCCAGCCATATAATTCAATTTTGACATGAGCGAGTAGCATAGAATAAATTTTCAGATTTATTCACAAACATTTTTGTTTTTCTGATCCTTCTATTATCATCTTTTAAACTCACTTTAAAATCATATTTCTGATCCGTTGATTATGCAATATGTTTTAAAGGATTTAAACAAAGTGGTGATTTTTTATCATTTATTACAAGTAAACCATATGGAAGCCCTTTAACAATACTTGCTGGTGCCCAAGCAATTTCAATAAATGTAAATAAAAAATCAAACAATATTTTAGAATAAAAATACTCATTATGAAAGTTGTAAACCTTAGTATTTAAAAGACAAGGCTGAGATGAAAGATTGTGAAAACGAAAATTAGCTTTAAGTTCAAAGTCACAAAGCAAGAAAATATGCTGTCATAAAAAACCCTCAAAAACTATTCTCTAAAAGAATACAAATGATGTATGAAACCATCTTCCTTAACTACTCGAAAGATAAAGGCATTAGTATTTGGTATTCCTTTTCTGATGTCCTTTTATCTAAAGAAATTAAGTAAAATAGTAAATGTTGACAATTTATTAACTGCAGATATTCACAGATTTGACAGATTTCCTGCATGAAGTTTGTTTACTTTTGCTAGGTTTTCACAAGGATTTATTTTTGAGTATTGAAGGAAAATTTCTATTAGTTAAGGCGTCTAAACGTCACGAGTTGTCATAAGGTTTGTTTTTTGTTCTTTTTTTTTTGTTTTTTGTTTTTATTATTAAACGGAGCACTGATTCGATTTTTGTCAATATTGACCTAATGTATATTTCTCTTAGTAAATATTCTATTGGAGTTTCACATGTCCTATTTACATAAATGTATACACATGTATAAAAACTCCCTAGTTTCGCACCTTGCTATAAAAGACGTATGAAGTAGAAATGGAATTCTGACTACAGTGCTGAGATGAAATTATTATTATATCCTGTAATGAAATTAGAATATATTTATGATTGATACAGCATTTCAAAATAAGATTCCGAATTCTATAACCATTTGAAAATCTACACAAATCTGCAAGAAAATTACATTTCATTTACATGTATAAATATTCATTACAATGCATATCGATAATTTCATATTAGAGTTACTTCTGTATTTACTACATATATACATGACCGCTTCTAGCTCTACAAAATGTCCGATTCTTTTATGCACAAAGGTCCGAAGCATTCCGAATGTATTATAGGGTATGACTTTGGTTTATCGTAATCGAATTGGCAAATTTTCAGTCATTTATTGTTAATTTTATTGTAAATATGTGACTATCTGAATTTGAAATCACTGGAGAAGCATACGTAGATGTAATAACCTCATTTTTTCATCAATAATCATAGTAAAACATCGAAAAGCAAAATTTAATTTATATTGTTATAAACTGCAGATATATCCCGAGGATTATATATCACGCAAAGTAACATGTCTGAATCATATATGCAGTCGTCGGTGAACCCTTTATATTCTCAAGAGAACTTAATTCTTGCGTAAATTCAACTCACGAAAATGTTATTCTTGCATGGTTTGAGCTCACCAAAACATTAGTTTTGCGCACCTTGTACTCATGAGAGCTTTATTCTTGCCTTAGTTGTACTCAGCATAATTTATTCTTGTATTATTTCTACTCACATTAACTTTATTCTTGCGTTATTTGTTATCACGAAAACTTAATTCTTGCTTAAACTGTACTCACGAGAACTTTCATCTTGCGTTATTCGTAGTCACCAGAACTTTATTCTCGAGTGCGACTCCACAAATGATGTATCATAAATTGAATTTATTGCGACAGAAACTCATATGAAATACAAGTAATATACAATAGTTAATAATCATATAAAGATGTTAAGTAATGTTACGTCAATATCAGTTATGTCATCTGTATACTGGTTTACTTCCTTTAGGCGATTGCTATCCATGCGTCTAGTGTAAATGATTGGCTTTATTGCAAACAGAAACTCATGTGAAATACAATAGTTAATAATCATGTAAAATATAAAGTAATGTTTCGTCATTATGAATGATACTAACTACATACTGGTCGGCATGATTTCTGACTGCAATCCATACGTCTGGTGACAGAAATCTGTGAAGTTCATTGTTATAGTTAATACAATAAACTGAATGAGCGCAATGACCTGATATATGTACTTAAAAGTTTTTGTATATTTATATATATCCTAATATTTATTGTTACAGAAAAGATATAGTATTATAAGTAAATCAGGCCAAAACCAAGAAGGTTTGTGAAGATATGCATAAGCTCACCATGCAACACAATTTACTCCTGCAATTTTAGCGTTGTTGTGAAAGGAATCTGTAGAATTGCGTCCATAGCCGTGACTTCCATCATGGTTCCCCCAAATTTGATCTTAATGATAATAGGTCTACCGGCGGGCATGGGTGGAAACAAAGGAACTCGCAAAATTCCTACAGGACTGCAGTCAGGGTCATCCACAAACTCCGGTGTTCTGTTGGGACAGGCGAAGAACTCCAAAGCAACAGCTGGTTGAAAATCTGAAAGTGTGCGAACAATTTGGACGATTTCATGGCCTCTCTTTAATTCTTTGTTTGCCGCGATCAGTTCATCGTAAACATTTATACAATATTCGAATCCATCTTCTACGATCTTTGCACGTCCTTCATGTTCATCGGGGTCGAATTCTTTGCATACCGATTTGCCGTATGAATGGGTAAGAATTCGTGATATTACGACATCATGATCATGGCCATAAATGACAGCTCCCTGTAGAATGGCTAAACCAGGTGTATTAGGAACAATAACTTTCCTTTCCTCCGCTTCAAACGATTTTCGGATCTCACCTATAACAACCGAGCATTCCGCCATTCCTCCAACAACAAGAATCGTTTTAATTGGCTCTGGTGTTTTTGTTTCAGTTATAACTTTTCGGATACTCTCTATGATTCTCTCCGTTGTGTTTTTAAATACACTTTTAAGAAGATCCGCGCTGAAGCTCAGTTTATGCTTTGGGGTTCGTTGAGTAACTTTTTCAATGCCATGGCGCTCGCCATACTTTTTGACAGAGTCTCCAAGATTCTCAATGATATTATAGTTTTCTTGATCTTTGAGAGTCAAGGATGGGAAATCGAAAATAATCCGTCCTTCACTGTCACTTTGGACTCTTCTCTTCAAGACTTCTATAGCTCTATAAAGATCGAACTGAGAGACATCAATGAGCTTCTTGTCTAAGTCTGTTATATCAGTAATTTCAGACAAAAGATGCAAAATCTCTTGGTCAACATTCGTACCCCCGACTCCAATTCCATCAGCTTTATGAAGTTCTTTAAGATGACCATCTGCTTGTTTTTCGTGGACTGTAAGGTCAGTTGTTCCACCTGTAAATAACAAGAAAGAAAAATTATCATATTACTCTAGAGGAAGCAATAATACAAAGGAATACAAAAAAAGATATTGATCTGCGGCATGCAAAAGCGTTTAAGAAATAATTAACTAACTAAATAGCTATATACATGTATATATAATTTTGTCCTACACTATGGCTCTACCCAAAGAAGTGAGTGGCCTTTTACTGCTCATGTTTACTATGACAATGGGCCTAAGTTTATACTATCTCTTACGAAGGACAGATATGGGAACAGAAAAAAAATTACCATAGACAAATCTGAGCCAATAGTAGTGAGTAGATATTCAGAGCGAGTAGACGTGTTTTTCGGAGCTACGGCCTTATCAGAATATATCAAAATTTATATTACTTACGGCAACTTACACTACGCCTAAAATGGATAAAAAAATTTGATATATAATTTATCATTGTATATTTGTTGCGTATATTTCTTGAAATATAGGGAAACATAACAAGACAAGAAAACAACAATCAAGTTCTGATTCGAGTGAACATGGAGATAGTACAACCGCGAACAGTATTCTTAACGAAACAAATAATGTGTTGTATGGAGCACCAGTAACGTCCACTCCTACCCTACTGAGAATGATCGACAAATTGAAGCAGCTAATCCTACTATGATGTCTGAAATTCTAACTTCAATTCGTTCATTAGATGCCAAGGTGACCGAAATGTCTAAGAAAATGGAAAAACTAGATTGTGTAGAGAGAAAAAGGTGAATTCTTTGGATTTAAATGTCTTAAGTTTTGAAAAGGTAATAAAGAGTGTCAAGGTAGAAATTGCCGATAGTATGTTAAAAACTAAAACAATGATGGATGTGATGACCGACATGGCAGACCATATAGACTTCCAGTTTAGTGACATGGAAGAAAGAACGTCAGCTTTAGAACTTCATATGACCACCAAAGAAGTGAGCGCTGTCAAATTTGACTGAGTACACAGAATGTTCGGTAATACCGCTCCGCGTCTTCTAGTGACTAAGTTTAATGACTATAAGAAACGGCAAGATGTAAAAAAAAAAAGATCGCGCGAATTGAAGGGGACAAGCCATTACATAATGAACAGCGTAAAGTACTCATCCGTGTGATGAAAGAGAAGCGTAGGCAACAGGGTAGGAATATAAGACCTGTGTACAATAGGTTATACATAGTACAATGTATTATATAAACCACCGAAGCGTAACCAGAGTGAACACTAGGAGGCCGCGGAGGTAGGACTTGTGGCAGATTCGGTTCGATTCCTAAGTTGGAATGTGAACAGGGGGTCTCGAAAAAAAAAGCAACTAAAAGACAATGACTTTATAAACCATAAATGTAAGTATGATATTATAATCTACAAGACTCAGTTGTAGATTTAAGTTTATTACCCGATTATGAATGTTTGACATATACTAGAATCCGCCGCGGAAATGGAGGAGGTCTCGTACTCTTATTTATCAACTATCTTAAAAATCACGTTACAATTCTAAGATGTATTGCTGACGCTTTCTTTAGGTTAAATTGTCAAATGTTTGTGATTCGTACCGCATGAAAATAATGTACATTATAACCTGTATCATCTAAATCTTTCTGATGCTCTAGAAAACAGCGTTGATAATTTTCTAACAAGGGAATCTTATTGTAACAGCGACTTTAATAGCCGTATAGGCAACAGGAATATTGAATCTGATTCTGTGTCAAAAACCCTTGTTGATATCTTGTCCGATTTGTGTATATATGAACCTGATAATGTAATGCCCAGGCGCATATCAGAAAATAAAGTAGTGAACACGTTTGGTCAATGCTTAATAGAGTTATGTAAAATGACTGGATTTCGGATATGCAATGGTAGATCTAAAGGTGATGAATTAGGCCGATATACTTTCTATAATCACTTGGGCGCTAGTGTAATCGACTATAATCTTGTTGATAAGCATTGTTACAATACAATATCTGAAATTTGTTTGGGATTTTAATGAATGGTCTGACCATGCTGCAGTAGTTTTTAGCATAAGATGCAGAGTGAAAGTAAGGCATGAAAATATATATGTACAAAAGAAGGATGAATGTATGAATGTATATAAATGGATTGAATCAGAATAAGATAGTATGGGAGCTTCACTTAATGAAAAGCATGAATTTTAACGGAAATTTTTTTTTAATAATGTTGTATCTGAAGGTGTGGGAGTTGAAGATGGTGTTAAACAATTCACAACTGTATTGAATGAAATTCTTAACCCTTTGTGTTGTAAAACTGTGAATTTGAGTAATGTAAGTAATTGTTTTAAGCCCAAACGTGTAAATAGCAAAAAAAAACCCCGTGGTTTGATGACCAGTGTAGGAGTTTATACAGACGGTGGAAGAGGTCACTTCGTGGTTTAATGCTGATCGTACAAATGACAACAGACGCTTACTAGAAGAGAATAAAAGGTTGTATAAGAGTTGCGAACGTAAAAGGAAGAGAGTATAAATGAGAATAGAAGGTAATAAGCTAAGGGAGTTGCGTAAGTCTAATCCTGAGACATTTTTTCGACTTTTTAATAAACGTTCGTCCTGGGGTAATACCAACATACCTGCTGACAATGTTTGCAAACGTTTGAGAGATATACTTAGAAATGATATTGAACCTGATGGTGAAGGTGATTTAGAGTTTGTAAATAGTGAACTTTGTTATGATGAATTAGATGTTGATATTGCGGAGGAAGAGGTGTTAAAACATTGTGTAATGTCAAATGTTACAAAGCTCCAGGTTCGGACACAGTCCTTAACAATTATTTTAAAAAATTTTAAAGGCCTTTATCGTGTTAACTATTTAATCAAAGTTTTTCGCTCAGGATCTTTCCCTGAGGCTTCGTCGAGTGGTATAATTATTCCTATACACAAAAAGGGTGATAAGAACGATCCAAATAGTTACAGAGGAATTACACCTGTCAGTTGCTTATCGAAACTGTTTACCTCGCTTTTGAATGACAGACTGTTGAACTGGTCCAAAATTTATAACATATTGTCTGATGCACATTTTGGTTTCAAATCTCGTTTTAGCATTGTTGATGCAATTTTTGCCTTGCATAGTATTATAAAGAAAAGTCTATCATGTAAAAAGAAATTGTGTTGTTGTTTCGTTGATTATCAGAAAGCATTCGATAGTGTTAACAGATACAAATTGTTTTTTAAACTCGTTAAAGCTGGAGTACAGGGGGAAATGCTTACACATTTAAGATCTTTATCCAAACGTGAAATGTTGTGTTAAATATAAATCTGAGTTTTCGAATTACGTTTTATGTTGCAAAAGGTTTGATGCAGGGGGAGGGGTTATCCCCTTTTCTTTCTTCTATGTATATAAACGATTTTTAAAATGTATTTAAATTTTGAATCTATTAAGGTGGGATATGTTTCGCTGTGTTTGCCTCTTTACGCTTATGATACAGTCTTAATTTTCTGAATCATGTGAAGGTCTACAATCTATGTTAGACTCTTTATATGATTACAGCAATGCTTGGAATATTGCTGTTAATGTTGATAAAACTAAAATTGCAATGGCGGCCATCTTACTCGTAATATCATGTGGTCTTACAATGGTAGACATGTTGAAGTCGATAGTTTCGCTTATCTTGGTATGACAATGGGAAATTTAATAGAGTTTTGGCCTTTCAGAGCAGAAAATGTATGTCCAATATTTTAAATGTTTGCAACTCTCAATCACTGAATATTCAGACGAAACTATTTGTTTTTGATACGTATGTTTCTAGTGTTTTAAATTATGGAAGCGACGTATGGGGTTCCATAACGAGTAAAGATATTGAACGTGTACATACTGATTTTTCTAAAAGAATTTTAAATGTTAAGAGAAGTGTACCTAACTACATGATATATTCAGAACTAGGAAGAGCACCATTGTGTATATTAAGAAAAATTTCTATCTTGAAATATTGGACGAAATTACTGGTAACCGACAACTGTAATTTAAGATCGGTGTATGAATTTATGTATATATTGATGCACATGACAGTTGGCTGAGTAACGTTAAAAGGCTTTTATTTAGTATTGGCCTTGGATATGTTTGGATGGCACAATAAGTTGAATGCAAAGAAATGTTTTTAAATGAGTGTAAAATACGTTATACTGATGCTTTTATCCAGGAAATGAATGGCTATTTTTAACAACTCCAAAATATTTTTGTATAAATACCTACCTGATACATTTTTCTGCAATACTATTTTAGAAAACCTTTACTAGATGTCTTCAAGTATAGTATATTTTTTCCAAATTTAGATTATCTGTTCATGACCATCGAAAAGGGAAGATATACAAATGTAGCTAGAAGAGAACGTGTTTGTCTAAAATGTGGTTTGAATGAACTAGAAGATGAGTTTCATTTTATTTTGGTATGCCTATTTCATAAGGATTTACGATATATGCATATTAGACGATATTATTACAATAGACCATCAATGTTTAAATTGGTACAGTTGCTTTCAATTAAAAACAAAAAGCGTTATATAAATTATCAAAATGTTTAATTAAGGCTTTGAAATTAAGATGTGGTATTTAAATGCTATCTATACCTCCATAAAACACTCTACTCTACTTTCCAATTGTATACTGTGCTGACTAGACGTAGGACTAAAGGCATAATAAACTGAACTAAACTAAGCTGGAATTCATCCCCGGTCCTCAGAAATGAAGCTCCTTTTGCCATATCACTTGACCAACCTGCGCCCTTTTATTGCATGAGGCGATTAATACAAACACAGCTATCCCATTTTGTATCAATAATACTCAATATCAAACATTTCGTTTTGACATATGGTATAACATGTGCACAGCTGTTATTAGAATTAGATTTAAAGATAAAACATTTAAAGATATTCAGTATGGCAGTACCTCCCAGATCAGCCACAAGGTATCTGGAACCCGGCGATGAAAGATCTAGATTGGCATGATGTTGGCAACATATAGCTCCTGCCTCTGGTTCCAATGCAATTGTTACTTGATTTTCTGCCAGTCCAGCCTATAAAATTATAATAGAAAACTTAAGGTCGAGTGTTGGGGTGAGGAACTATTGATTTTTAAAGTGCTAGAAATAAGGAATCAAGTGGACAAATGGCAGGAGGGCAAACAATTGGAAGCAACAGCTAAAAAGCTGGAAAGTGAGCGATGTGGGCAGGATTCCGATGGATAGCAACAAATGGAGACAGGGATTATCAGTTGAGCGCTAGTGACAAAGAACGGAAATTCAGCACGAGATATAATAATGAAACCCAAGGTCGAGTATCATAGTTAGGATAATCCCACAAGCAAGAAACCAGTGGTCGAGATGCAAGATATCAGAAGTTAGATGCCAGAAAAATTAAAGCGAAAAAGGGTCATTAGCAAGGTAACAAAAGTGGTTATTTCCCAAATTTAAAAGGCACAAAAATATTTCAAAGCAAGTAATAATTCTATGAACGGAGAGAAAATACAGCTATCATTGTATTTCATAATGTAATTTATGCTAACCTCAACAGCACATTCCAACATGAAGAGCTTGGCTGCAGGGGGCCATATTGCAGGAACTGTGATTACCCATAAAATTCTGTCTCTTGGCATAGCATCTTCAAGCCCCTTGTCTTTAACTAATTTGAAGAAAGCATCTTTTAGGGCTTTTATTGACAAAGAGAAAACTGTCGTGGCGGGCATCGCCTTCCGTCCAGTAATGTCTTTTATTTTCATCGTTTTTGATATTCCCTGAATAGATAAAATATATCATTTTAGATAATAATTTATGGGATTTTACTTTCAAATAGTGGCAATAGCATATATCTAGTAGTAGTAGTAGTAGTAGTAGTAGTATTTTGTGTGTACGAGTGTGTATATGTTTGTTGAAGTAGCAGTAGTAGTTTGTGTGCGCGTGTGTGTATGTGTGTGAAGGTGTGTGTTTTCACTATATACTTGTTATCCGCAATTTCGTTATCAAGAAGTAGGTACCATAATTGCACTATGTAAAATCGACTTTTTGTGGTCTTGTTTTTATCTAACACATCAATACATTGAAAAGTCTTCTAATGAGTTTATTTTTCTTTATACGTCTAAGACAACTTTCGTAAGACATCTTTATTTCTGTCTCTTTCTTTTAAAGCAATATGTTGCATCTTTAAAAGTTTAAGAAAATGCGGGTCAACATTAGATACACGTGGAAGGTAAAAATGTCCACGGAGGTAATTATGCGTACAAGAAGTAATAACAATAGGTAACAAAATGGGATAGTCAATGGGATGTGCCGAGTTGTAATACCTCAGAAACAATAGGGCATTCCACTCATGGTAACTAAGTGTATGAAGTTTCATTGCAATAGCACTAAACGTACTGGACTTATGGACCGGAAACCAATTATTGATACCTTACTCCTACGACCTTGACCTTGGGACCCCAGAAAACAAAAGGGCATATCTTCCACTCATGGTGAGTGAATGAATGAAGTTTTATTGCAATAGCACTAAAGATTTTGGACTTATGGTCCGGAAACCAATTTCTTATACTCCACTCGTATGACCGTGACCTTTTGACCCCAGAAGCAATAGGACACATCTTCTACTATTGGTGAGCAAATGTATGAAGTTTTATTGCAATAGCACTAAACGTATTGGACTTATGGTCTAGAAACCAATTTTTGATACTCTACTCGTATGAACAATTTTGATAACTCATTCCCATGATTTTGACCTCTTGACCTCAGAAACAATAGGGCATATCTTCCACACATGGTGAGTAAGTGAATGAAGTTTTATTGCAATAGCACTAAAGGTATTGGACTTATGGTCTGGAAACCAATTTTGATACTTCACTCGTATGACCTTGACCTTTTGACCCCAGAAACAATAGGACACATTTTCTACTATTGGTGAGTAAGTGTATGAAGTTTTATTGCAATAGCAATAAACGTATTGGACTTATGATCCGGAAAACAATATTTGATACCTCATTCCTATGACTGACCTTTTAACCCCAGATACAATAAGGCCCATCATCCACTCATGGTGAGTAAGTACAGGCATTGCAATAGCACTATAGATATTGGACTTATGGTCCGGAAACCAATTTTTAATACTCCAACTCTACGACCTTTACCTTTTTACCCTAGAAACGATAAGGCACATTTTCTACCCATGGTGACTAAGCGTATGAAGTTTCATTGCAATAGCACTAAAGGTAATGGACTTATGGTCCGGGAACCAATTTCTTATATTCCACTCCTATGACCTTGACCTTTGTCCTTTTGACCCTAGAAACAATAAGGCACATCATTGCAATAGCACTAAAGTTATTGGACTTGTGGTCCGGAAAGCAATTTTGATACCCCATTTTTATGACCTTGACCTTTGGACCGGAGAAACAATGGGACAAATTTTCCACTCATGGTGAGTAAGCGTATAAAGTTTCATTGCAATAGCACTTAACATATTGGACTTATGGTCCGGAAATCAATTGCTGACAGACGCTCGCCAGCCTCACATCAATTTTAAAAAGAACCGAGCTAAAATATGTCTTACTTGTTAGCTTGTAAATTCTTGTATGACTTTCTTTTGAGTATTGTAGTATTGTTAAGCAATAGAAGATTATATTCCGACTTTACCCTTTTTTACTGTCCCATCCGAAAGAACCCCGGATCTTTCGGTCACATGCCGAGCACCTCATCCACGGGCCATACCGGCTTAAGATTGGTTTTAAAAAGGAATATGTTAAAGATATCAGATTTCATGATAGTATAATTAATACTTATGAAGAATTCATAGAGAAATATAGACTGAGAACAAATTTCTCGAATACACTGAAATAGTGATAGATATCGAAAAATGGTGTGAAAATTCAGAAAGAAATGTTTTGGATAAAGTACCTTGGATACGATATCATATTTGTAACATCATCAAATCTAGTAAGGACTCAAAAGAAATTAATAATATTTTAAAATAAACCAATGTAATAATGAAATCAAAGTAAAAATGGCTGATTGTATTTAACGAACTTAATGAAATTAATTGGAAAAATATTTATGAATCTTTATATGTTACAAATGATTCCAAATTGCAATGGTTTTAATACAGAATAAATTTATTTATTCAAACAATAAATAAATCTGCATTTTAAGTAGGATTCACAAATAGCCCACTATGTACATTCTGTAAACTTACAGATAATATCACACGAGGATTGTAATGTATTTAAACCCTACCTTCAAAAGTTCACCGTGAATTCATATATGAGTCTTATAAATAAATTTGACAAAACAAAGTTTTATTTTAGGACCTTCTCAAAATTAAGCAGAGAGCCGTGTCTTATTGAAATTAAAAGTTCTATTTATATTAGATGAAATATTAAAAAAAATTATATATACTATTCAAAGAAAATATGACAAATGTAACAAAATGAAATAAATTTATATCAGCACTTGACTTAGATTAATGCCTCAATACCTGTCCGTAAAGATTATACTCAACATTAACAACACGTTTCATTCATAGAGATATGATATAGGTATTTATATATGTATGAGTTTATATGGTACATGCTTTATGATTATCTATAGATCATAAAGATATTATATGCATAATACACATCATTACTTTCTATACATGTTTGCAGATAAACATCATACTGTTAGTTATAATTCCTGTCTCTTTCACAGTAAAATTCTCGTCTTTCAGTTCATTTACATAACTATAAATTCAATCTGTATAGTGACAGAACCAGGTTGCAACACGTTCGTGGACCACCTGTATCAGAAATGAAATAGATTACATTCCACCATCATAAAAATTTACTGCGCATATTTGAGTAGAATGTACTTGCTGAGTGATGTATAGGTATTTACTGTCTGACACTTATGTTCAGTATTGTATGTACCTATAATGTGAACTGTTGTACTTGTAGTCGAGATATATTTTTATGCAATAATAAAAAAACATTTTTATTTGCTCTTTGTCATAAATGTTTATTTTGTGGACCAAATTTGTAAATCTAATGAAAGGTCTGAAAATTAATGTTAAGACAAACTGTAGACAGTAGAGTTTTGAAATAGCTTTCTTCATAAATTGTCATAACTCTAACCGTTATCATTTGTGAACAAATAACGCGATTTGAAGAGTTAGCACGACTTTCGGGAAGAGGGGGATGGAGAATATTTGACGATACAGAGACGTGGTTTTACATTTTTTGTATTATGTAGAATTTGATGAACAGGAATTTTCATTCTTACTGAGATCTATTCGGTTTATACAGTTTTAAAAAGTAAATGTGGTTAACAAAGGGTACTGCTCAGGTATACTGTAAAATTAAATTGCGTAATTGAATGTGTAGAATAAGTGTATTGATTAAAGCTATACACAGGGTACTTAGCATCACTATGCCGACATTTATCCTTGTGTACACACACACACACACACACACCTACACACACACATTTATATAGGATCCAAAATGAATTTTCATTTCATACGGTATGTATGAAACGAGTTGTTTGTTTAATATGAAGGGGGGCAGCGGGGGCACGTGTCCTCCTCCTTTTTTCAAAGTGTTTCTATATATATATATATATATATATATATATATATATATATATATATATATATATATATATATATATATATATATATATATATTTGAAATGGACCAACCTGGAGTAGTGAGAATCTGTATACGTTAACGTATATCGCTATACAACACTTTTAGGTTATTGGGAGATAGTACATGTAGTCTCGCTCGAAGAGGGACGGAAAAGAAGGCTGGAGTTTACAAATCCCGTCAGCAAACTTTCTGACAGAATCAAGCATCACACTTTTTATTAGAAATCAGTTGCAATATCACCAGACCTACAATTGAAGTATAGGAATTTTCACTTTATATCAAAATAATCTGTACATATATTTACCTTGTTTCTGTAAAGGTTCATTTTAAATCTGTAAAAGAAATACAAGTTTTCCGGGTGCTCAGCATTGGTGTATTTTGATTCAGCATCGAATCCAAATGCCAAGAATTTCCTTTTATTATCCAGTAGAAGAGACGAAGACGTTTTATAGGACATCAAAGAGCTTTCTCCGGCAATCCAGGACTGGGGAGTCTGGATTTTCAAAGGATTTGTGTCAAACTCGTGCTTAGAGCTATATGAATAACCGGAATATGTAGTACCAATGTCTAACGCAACAACAAACTGAAAAGATTCACAATGTCCTTCTGCCATCTTGAACTATACCAAGTGATTATGAAGATATGATGTTGTGTCAACTGTTTCTCAAAAATTGTTAACTTTTAGTTTCGATTTCATTTGTAATGCGCAGAAGCTATCAGGTATTTTTTATGGGTACAGCGCAAAGGTAAGTTCACGTGAATATATTTGAATAACTACACTTGTAAGTGATACAAATTAAGATGTTTTGAAATAATACTGCGAAGAGGAAATATCCTAGAAAAACTTTACCATATTTGGAAATTTCACTCTTTCACATCACTGTTAAATTAGAAAACATCTATAAAAACAAATAGATTATAAGGCCGGTCAAAACAAAGAATTTAGCAACAAATTAGTGCACCTGTTTTAACAGAAAACACTTGAATTTCCAATCACTCATGGACTGATGAATAATATATATATATATATATATATATATATATATATATATATATATATATATATATATATATATATATATATATATATATATATTTACATGCAAAACAATGATAAAAAGAAGGACTTCACTTCATCCTCCAGTGTACTATATAAAACCCGCACTGCCCCATTTAAGGTTAAAATCTAATGGGTAGGTTATTCCGCATATCATCTGATATACAAATCTGTACTGTTTTATCACATGGTTGATCGGGTGTCTCGGTGAATGGATTACGTCATGTATTTGTTATTACACAATAGTCCTGGCCAGTGGATTTTGCATTGTATCTAAGACAGGTGGCCATCAGCGGATACCAGCTTCTATGAGGAATCTAACTAATATCCAAGAATTCTGAGCTATATAAAATATATCTAATAATAATAGTAACGATAATAATAATATTGATTAATTATTGATTATTTCACGTAGAAGGTGACGGCATCTGCCTGATGCATTGTATAGAAATTTGTACCTTTGCAATGAACCCACCGGAAGCAATGAGGGATATTTCACGTGCAGCGCTTACCGTGACACGAGGCATCGGTTTATACTGTCTCATCCGTAAGACAGAACACCAGTGTGTCCAGGGCGGGAGTCGAACACGGGACCTGTCGGTCAAGAGCCATGCATCTTTTCATTAAACCACTCTGGCTTGATTATAGTAATCAAAGACTTGAAGAGCCACAAAGGCGTCGAGCTAACTTTGATTTGTGTTCATCACTTTTGTTGAATTCAGATTTTTGGAATAGAGTAAAGATAAAAGCTTAAGCACCAACAGCTATATATCATGTAATATTAAAATGTGAATGAAAGTTGTCAGCAGACAACATAGCTCTCCGGTGGGGCTTTGTCAGAAAGGAAGATGTATGGTAAACAGTTTCTTAATGGGGTCCGTTGTCATGAGCAAGTCAAGGGTTATAAGTGGTATTGATTATGACATCATAATCTTTTATTATTTTTACGTCATTGTTGCAGAAATATGTCAAATGTCTAATCACAAAGTACATGTTAAATTAATCAAACACCATTGCCATTTTTACGAAGATAGAAATGGACAAGCTTTTACCATTGCCTGTAAAATATGGAAGCCTTAGGCTTATTTGTTTTAAGATATGGTCTAGGTTACAGTTTTTGTCGACGCTGCTAATACTGACACTTGGGCTATCAGCTCCTACATACATGTATCCTCCTAACACACTGGTTATTATTCGGTCGTTTACTGTATGTGTAACGAAGAGTCACAAATATCTCATTCACTCTCTGTGTTTACATGACCCACTCACCAATGTAATATAATAGTTAACTGTATTTTGTATGTATTGTATATATGTATTGTATATATGTACACTGATATACCGTATGGTATAAAGTAATAAAAGAATTGAATTGAAACATGTGTAAGGGCTACAACGCCATGCCGTTCGCCGTACGTAATGACGCAAGCCGATTGTGAATCACAATCGCACTGTATCCGTTGATTTGGAATAAAAACTTCACATGTGAGTTCTGCTTAATTTATTTTTCATGCATTCAATCTGAAATTCTTTCTTAATCATCCTTTATATCCGCATTAAATTTTGTAGGCCATTTGAAAACTTTTTCGGCTTCCATTTTCTATGCAGTCGTGGGAATTTTTCCAAATATGGGAAAGACCATGTGATATATACACATCATATTTATTTAAGATAGACTGGAGTTACCTGCTTTTGCTTGCTATCGCTGCGCGAAGAGACAAGTGACCATCGCCATTCTGTAGAGGCTATTTTCTCTCCAGCTAGTGTTATTTATAGCACAGGCGGTAAGGGCAGATAACACGTTGTACACACTGCGTGTAGATATATATATATTTTAAAATTTGTCTGCAGTAGCATACAGTAGGTATACAGTACATGATGTAATTTACAAAAGGCTCGTGATGTTTAGCATCGAGGATGTCAGTATGTTGATTCTAGGTTAAATAAATGAAACAAAACGAAATCCAGTGAGATAAAATTAACCGATAACGCATCACTTGAACCTAGATAAGCCTCGTTATGAATTAGTGGTCACCTGTTTAGATATTTTAAGATCTTTGTGACACGCACTGCCAGTCTATATTTAGAATTCTATGAAAAATCTTATTTGTTCTTTTTAAAACTGAATTTTATATCTAAATATATTATTATTATATAATATATATTATTATATATATTTTCGAAGATCGCGCAATCAGTTTCCATATTGGCGCTTATATGTCAAATTAGGCCTTGATCGGGTGTTACAGGCGTTCTACTACGATTTCTCCAAATAAGGCAATACGTCACGTGATCTTCCCCATATCTGGAAAAATTCCCATGAAGTGCGATTGTAATTTATAACTGGCTTGCGTCATTACGGCGAATGAATATTTTAACACACACAAGAAGCGACAGAACAATAACAAGTGTTTAGGACAATACATTAAGTTTGCAAGAACTTTTACTACTTTAAGTACTTTAAAGAAGGTACTACTTTGTTACGTGAATTGAGATTGGCGGTGCAGAGGTAAAATTTCTACGATTGCTAGAAGACTGTCGAGCAAATGTTCGACGCCTTAAAAATAAATATTTAAAAAAAGGGCACCGCTAACGGGTGCATGATACGCCCGAATCATGTTTTAATGTGGTCTACAAGCCACATCCTTTCGTATGACACCATCAAAAGTTTTGTTCCCACTTTAGATACGGAGTAGCAATCTCCAAAGCAGAGTTATGGTCCTTGCACTCCCTTTAATCTCTGCCAACTACTGAAAGTAATCCCTAGTCAGAAGGCAGAAAATATAGACTGTTTTGCGTGTTTTGGGAAAAATGTCATCGTATTCAAGTTATCCGGGCGAAAATTTGACAATGAGGTATTCATTCAGAAATTACAAGACGTGTTAGGGGCAAATGATAGTGTTACTGACACTGAATTATATTAGAACGCTGATTTGCACGCTGAGAAAATATAGTGCGGTATAAATTCAGGGTTGATTTCATGTAGAAGCCTGATTAAATCTCAATGTAATACATGGTAAATGCTTTATATTTAACTAATAAAGCCAATGACAACCAAGTCATTCCGTCTAGAGGCAAAATCTGATTTTACAAGAATCTTGTAAAACCTGAGACGTTGGCAGAGGTGTGTGTGGATTGTGAAGGAACGACAACTCTGCTTTGGAGATTGACTGAGTAGAACCCCGGACAAGCTTTTCCGACCCCGACCATTTTCCACCACCCCAGGTACCTGACCCCAACTTTGAAACCCACATGCACAACTACAAGCCGCATCCTTTCATATGACACCATCAAAAGTTTCGTTCCCCTTTTAGTTAAGGAGGAGAAGCAGAGACAAGTTTTTCCGACCCCGTCCATTTTCCCCCACCCCAGGGGCCTGACCCCAACTTTGAAACCCACATGCACAACAACCATCAAAAGTTTTGTTCCCCCTTTATTTAAGAAGGAGAAGCCCGTACAAGCTTTTCCGAACCCACCCATTTTCCCCAACCCCAGGGGCCTGAACACCCCCCTCCCAACTTTGAAACCCACATTCACGACTAAAAGCCACATCTTTTCATATGGCACCATCAAAAATTTTGTTCCCCCTTTAGTTAAGGAGGACAAGCTCGAACACGCTTTTCCAACCCCACCCATTTTCCCCAACCCTAGGGGCCTGACCCCAACTTTGAAACCCATATTCACGACTAAAAGCCACATCCTTTCATATGACAACATTAAAAGTTTTGTTCCCCTTTTAGTTAAGGAGGAGAAGCCCGGAAAACCTTTCTGACCCTGCTCATTTCCCCCACCACAGGGCACTGACCCCAACTTTGAAACCCACATGCACAACAACAAGCCACATCCTTTCATATGACACCATCAGAAGTTTTGTTCCCCTTTAGGTAAGGAGGAGAAGCCCAGACAAGCTTTTCCGACCCCGCCCATTTTCCGCCACCCCAGGGGCCTGACCACCCAACTTTGAAACTCTCATGCACAACTACAAGCCATACCATTTCATATGACCCCATCAAAGTTTTGTTCCCCCCTTTAGTTAAGGAGGAAAAGCCCGGACAAGGATGGATGGACGGACAGACGTACAGACGACAGCGGTATAGCATAACACGCCCACATTTTTAAATGCGGGCATATTGAATTGATAATAAGAATGTACTTCTGTTGATTTGTCTCTCGTCCGTTTTCTATAAAGCACAAGAATGACCCGTCACAGTAAACAGACATTAATGAAAATCATATAGAACCAGTTTCAAAGATGTCTGAATACAGTTTTCCGAGAAGTGGTGAAAACGTGGAATGTGACATTGACCTAATTATAAATGCGAATATTTATTGATAAATGTGTTTACTTTGATATCATTCATTACATTAGCTTCCCAAAGATAACGAGTCAAGTAGTCGCCGATACATGATTCAGAACAAACATGAGGCGTTCTTATCAATTAATGACTCTCAGTTGGAAATGGGTTATTTGATTATATAATACAACTAAAATTAAGTAACCTTAAAAACCATGAATGAACCTATATGATAACTATTGATCCGAAAAGCTCCAACATCCCCTAGATCTACTACTGTCGAGTATGCTTTTGCACAAAAACCCGACACGTATTGCTGGACAATAATGGTGACGATTTTATTGAAAAATAATACAAGACGAAGTTTTTATTATTTCTAATCTTCGTATATGACCTTGGATTGTTCACTTTGTTTGTGAAGTCGAACATTACAGTAGATAACGGGCACGAGGTCACGACAGAAACTTGTTTTTTCTTTTCAGAAAAGGTCAGTGATGATTGGAAAAGGTATAAATAGTCAAATAGGTCGAAAGTAGGATGAGCTTTATTCCAATGGAGGTGGATTAATCCTTAGGTAAACATAAAAAAGTATCCTACACATTCTTATGCTGTATCTTTTTATCAAATTTCAATTCAATATGTTCACGTTTCCATAGATAGTGAGCATAAATAATGTTGATGGACTGACAGACAGCAAGAAAGCAATACACCATGTTTCATCAAAATCTTTCATGTGGTATAACAGCAGAAGTTAAAAATGTGAAGATTTGTCCTTGTGCACCCTCATTTGGAAGTCATAAACAATTCATAGAAAATCCAACAAGAGCAACACCTAGCGTGGCATAATATGCCCGTCGCTTACTTTGGAGGGGATCAATGTGAACGTTTGGTTTTATTACCCCCAAACATGGGTCTCTTTGTAATACTTTTATGAAATACTGAAATCCAAAAAGAAGGATCCAAGTCCCATAACTCTGTAACAACAAAATGGAATTTGCTCAAAACGAAAAGTGGCTTCCCCTACACCATTTTAGCATTCCAAGTCCCATAACTCTGTAACAACAAAATGGAATTTGCTCAAAACTGAAAAGTGGCTTCCCCTACACTATTTAAGCATTCTGTATAAGTTTCATGAAAAACAACTGAGGTTTACTTGAGTTACATAGCATCTCCATAGCATCTTATCATAGTAACAAAGTTTCATTCACTTTGCATGATGTGACCTTGACCTCTGACCTTGGGTCAAGGTCATGACACAACCTTAGGTCCTAAGTAACAATTCTGTGAAACATTATTGAAATCCATGCACAAGGGAATAAGTTATGGCCCATACAAGGTTTTATTCACTCTGCATGTTGTGACCTTGACCTTTGACAATCAACATCATAACACACCCTTGGGTGCTAAGTGACAATTCTGTGAAATATTATTGAAATCTATGCACAGGGGAAGAAGTTATGGTCAGGACAAGGTTTTAATCACTCTGCATGTTGTGACCTTGGCGTTTGACCTATGACTTTGGGTTAAGGTCATGACACACCTTTTGGTTTTAAGTAACAATTCTGTGAAATATTATTCAAATCCATGCACAGGGGAAGAAGTTATGGCCCGGACAAAGTTTTACTCACTTTGCATGTTGTGATCTTGACCTTTGACCTAAAGGTACATTGTGCCTGGTCATAAAGTTTTATATTGATATCAGAAAGTTTTTGGCACTTTCGGTAGTGAAGTCACTGTCTGCCAAATTCAGAGTGATCTCAATGAGTGTGGCTTTAAAAGCCGACTCAAATATGAAATGTGTTTGAAACCCTTGAAATAGACATTTCCATAAAATCTTGGAAAAGAAACACTTCACTGCTTCACTTTCTTCAATAAATTAGTAAAGTGACACATAAGTATGTGAATTATGAAGTCCAAAAAAGTTAACCATTTGATTTTGGTTGGAAATGAAAAACAACAACAACAACAACCCATCTAGAGACCACCTTCTAGGTCACACCGATCCATTCAGTTTGATGATCTATACAGTCAGACTAAAAACAAAGTTTGTCCAAATTAGGTACCCTCAGGCTTTATGCATTTAACAAGCTGTGTTTTTGAAACCCTAATGCCCTGGCGGCACCAAAGTCCAAAAAGTTATTTTTAGCATGAAGGTTATTGTCATGGTCAAAAGGAAACCTGGTGTCCTTGGTGTCATTTGAAAGGGCTTCATTTGTTGAGTACGCATGTCAAATATGAAGTCTCTATCCCTCACAGTTCAAAAGTTATAGCCAAGGTTAAAGTTGACAACAGACAGACAAACAAACAAACAAACAGACAGGACAAAAACAATATGCCCCTTATCTATCGATCCAGGGGCATAAAAAACACTGAGATATTACAACTTGATCTTCTTGATTAATGTGCATAACTGGTAACATTGATAGCACTGGTTACTAAGGTATTAACAAAACAAATAAAAAGCATCTTACAAATCACAATAGCAACAAGAGAAATGCTGAACAACAAAACTCCATTTGGCTTAATTCTAATATATATGATAACTTGATTACTAATGGTCACTGATAGTGGTCATTCCTGGATGTCCTTGTATATAGGTTTTAGTGTTAAATACTAGTGTAAACTAAAAGATGATTTGATGGCTAGATAGGCTTTAGCACTGTCCACAGGGTAACTCACTGTAACTGACTGATTATTTACTCACATCCATGTGAAGTGTAAATGACTTTTAATGCTACATGCATCACAAGTGTATGAAATCAATTTACCTGTTGCACAATGCCATTTTTTAAAAATGTTATTAAAATGACTTGGAATGAAATTCATACTAGAGATTCAGTAAAATATAAAACATTGATGTCCACAGTCTACAGCAATATTCAGAAATATGAGATCACTTACTCCAAAATTTGGTACCATTTTAAAAGCATTATCACAAGGAAATCTCCTTTGAATTACCATAACCTACTTCTAACTACAATGCCAACACAAAAATAGCTCGACGTTTGAAATGTTTGGAAATACTGGAAGGTATTATTACAAGGAAATACATATGAGAAAAAATGTAAGTCCTATCTCTTTTTGCTTGCATGTGACGGCCAATTTTGAAATTTTACATGCAACTGAGCCAAAAGCTATTCTCTTCTGAATTTTCAATTCCAGGGGCAAAGAATGTCAGACAGATCTCTATATATAAACTTATTGACTCATTTCTCCTCTAGCATGGCTGCTTGTGATGATCTATAAATGTATGATCCAGGTTCAAGTAAGTGGTGATGAATTCTGGGAAATCTCTTTTAGTGATTATTTCCTCGAACATTCTGGCAGCTGTGAAAAGTCTCTCCATATCACGTTTTGTAGTGAACTGATCACTATTACTGTCCCAAAATCTTTCCTGGACCACCTCCTTTATCAGTTTCTCTACCATTGACATAGTAATGACCTCTTTATTGTCTTCCAGACTTGACTGGTGCCGTATCCACTGCCAAATCTAAAAATTTTAAAGCAATCAATTTTTATTTTACTAATTGGTCTCGAAGTGTGTCTATAGTAATTAAATTGACTCTTCCTTTTACGCTTGAAGTGTTTCTATAGTAATTAAATTGACTCTTCCTTTTACACTCGAAAAAATGTTAAATCAGATGATGTCACAATACTTTACACCTCGGTCATACCTCGGACAAACATTGAAAATATAAAGTTCTCATATTTAACACTTTACACAAGGACTGTAATGTAGCTATTGTAGCAATTGTTTACTCAGTGTTAAACAAAAATTTCGACAATATATAGTCACTGTGACAAATTCTGCATTCCAGACTTTTTATCAAACAGATTTTCTCCCAAACCTCTTGTATAAACAAATTTTCCCCTATTCAAAGTATAACTTCCCCATCATATTCATCAGAAACGAAACACATTCAGAGGCAATATTCCAACATTTTCAAAACATTCAAGAAAATATTATTTAACTCGAGTACTTTTCTAGGATTTTTCAACCTCAAATTCTTAATTTTAAAAGACGGATACCACACTTATATGAACATTTCAAGGTTTGTGTTAACCATGATTCTTTCAAAGTCTCAGTGACATGTTTCGATACACTATGCATTATTCTATTTTTGCTGACCTACCTGTGATCTTGAAATCTCAGCTGTGGCAGAATCCTCTACTGCACCTTTGAAGTAATAGTGTCCTTGACCTGATAATAAAATTAGTTATTGAAATTTTCATAAAAGAATTTCATCCTGAAGTAGATGTACACAAAATCTGTTGAATATCAAACTTTCCAAACAAAACACTTTATAGCACTTTACAACATAAAGAAGATACACATGAAAATAATGTGCAGAATATCAACGTTTTTGTCTATGGTAGCCTACTTGTGACATCCAGACCATTCATCATCTTCCCTACTCTCCTTCCCCCTTCTAAAATCAGCAGCCCATTTTTTAACAGCCTATTTTGGGAATTTGGCTTAATCTTCAACAAGCATATTCTGTGCATATCAAATGCTTTGAAATACTACTCTCTCTTTCAAAACATTCAATATGATCATTTGATTGGGGTTTTATACTTACTCATTTTATGAAAAATTTGCCGAGAACAGCACGATAGTGTACAACATATCCTTAATTTCAAAGGATATCTTTTACTCATCATATCATGATTACTTAATGTTATTGTATATGTTTTCTTCTTTTAGTGTAACCAAAGTTTAGCCAGGAAAAATAAAGGTAAATTATAAGGTGCATCATCTTAAACAAAATGATTAATTATAAGGTGCATGATCAAACTTGAAATATTTTTCTTGGTCCCTAGGAGTTAGATTCTCAAGTGTTAATCTGTGTTAATCTATAATATTACTATTACGATACATAGCAGATTAATGTATTGCCATGCATTAATCCACAACCTTCTGAATTCAATAAGATGTTAAGATTGATAATGTGTCATTGAATGAAAAATTTCCAGATTTACTTGACCCTGACTGCAATATCTTTCTTCTTTTTATAATTCCTTCATTCTTTATTTCATGAAACAATCTTTAATGGATGGCTTCTTTATTGTGCGAAAACACTTCTACATGAAAATCATAAAAAGAAAACCATTTTGATATACATGATTGTTTGTTGGAAACTTTTTGTGTAATGTTTTATGTTGATATACCAAAATATTGTGTATTGAATCATTTTGCATTACTTATGGTATTGGGAATATCTGACCTATACACAGCACAAATATGTACCTTTTAACTAGCACCCAATAATACATATCTCTTAACCAGGACTCTACAATACATACCTCTTACCCTGGACTCTACAATACATACCTCTTATCCATGACTCTACAATACATACCTCTTAACCAGGACTCTACAATACATACCTCTTACCGTGGACTCTACAATTATACATACCTCTTACCCAGAACTCTACAATACATACCTCTTACCCAGAACTCTACAATACATACCTCTTACCCAGAACTCTACAATACATACCTCTTACCCAGAACTCTACAATACATACCACTTACCCTGGACTCTACAATACATACCTCTTAACCAGGACTCTACAATACATACCTCTTAACCAGGACTCTACACTACATACCTCTTACCCTGGACTCTACAATACATACCTCTTACCCTGGTCTCTACAATACATACCTCTTAACCAGGACTCTACTATACATACCTCTTACCCTGGACTCTACAATACATACCTCTTACCCTGGACTCTACAATACATACCTCTTGCCCTGGACTCTACAATACATTCCTCTTAACCAGGACTCTACAATACATACCTCTTACCCTGGACTCTACAATACATACCTCTTACCCTGGACTTTACAATACATACCTCTTAACCAGGACTCTACAATACATACCTCTTATCCTGGACTCTACAATACATACCTCTTACCCTGGACTCTACAATACATACCTCTTATCCTGGACTCTACAATTATACATACCTCTTACCCAGAACTCTACAATACATACCTCTTACCCAGAACTCTACAATACATACCTCTTACCCAGAACTCTACAATACATACCTCTTACCCAGAACTCTACAATACATACCACTTACCCTGGACTCTACAATACATACCTCTTAACCAGGACTCTACAATACATACCTCTTAACCAGGACTCTACACTACATACCTCTTACCCTGGACTCTACAATACATACCTCTTACCCTGGTCTCTACAATACATACCTCTTAACCAGGACTCTACTATACATACCTCTTACCCTGGACTCTACAATACATACCTCTTACCCTGGACTCTACAATACATACCTCTTGCCCTGGACTCTACAATACATTCCTCTTAACCAGGACTCTACAATACATACCTCTTACCCTGGACTCTACAATACATACCTCTTACCCTGGACTTTACAATACATACCTCTTAACCAGGACTCTACAATACATACCTCTTATCCTGGACTCTACAATACATACCTCTTACCCTGGACTCTACAATACATACCTCTTATCCTGGACTCTACAATACATACCTGTTAACCAGGACTCTACAATACATACCTCTTAACCAGGACTCTACAATACATACCTCTTACCCTGGACTCTACAATACATACCTCTTACCCTGGACTCTACAATACATACCTCTTACCCTGGACTCTACAATACATACCTCTTACACTGGACTCTACAATAGATACCTCTTACCCTGGACTCTAGAATACATACCTCTTACCCTGGACTCTACAACACATACCTCTTAACCAGGACTCTATAAATAGTATTCCTACAGCTATATTGTGCTTCAGTCCTGACAATGTCACACCTCCCTACAACAGAACAAAATACTGTGATAAAATTCAGAACGTTATCAATCAGGACATCAATATCTTTACTTTATTGTAGGACACATATCAAGCTTGTGTGATACTGTGTATACCAGCATCCTGAGGTTTGTAATTTGTCAATGTTTAATGCCAATAAGGTATTATTTCAAGAATATGGTGGAAACCAGCATAACACAAGAAGTCAAATTCCAATTTTTTTTTGTTTTGCACCAATATTATTTCATTTATGTAGTGCTTGGCATCTGTTTGATAAACTGCTAAAACATTTCGACCAATGCAATAGACTCATTCGAATCAGTAGGAAATCTCAGATGTGCCAACATTTAACAGGACATGGGAAATCAGATTTTTCAGTCTCACTGAAAGGACATTGATTAGCCACTAATAGGACTAGAATCTAGGACCTCTCAGGACTCCTTTGCCATGAGTCAGAGATCATAATTTGAGTTACTTGAGTTCAGATTATCCATCTTTTGGCTCTAATTGGAGATGGAAGTTGGAATTTAAATCTCACAAACTAGAGACACCAGTTTTTCCAATAAGTCATGAAGATGGAGGTCTCCCATTGACCATTATGTTAACAGAAATGTCACTTGTCTTCATTCAATTTAGACATCAGTATTAACAGACACAAAACAAAATCAAATTAATATTCCAAAGAAAGGTATCCTAATTATAACTCATTAACTTGACCTAGATATCCTTAAGATGTATATGTATACCAAATATCAATTTAATATATCAAGCTGTTCCTGAGATAATGAGCAGAAACTGCTAATTTTAAGAAATTTTCTAAGTCCAAGGGAGATAACTCTCACAAAAATTATTGAACCATAACGTAATTTGAACTTGACCTAAAGATTCTTTAGATGTATCAGTATATCAAATATCAATTCAATATCTTTATTGATTCCAGAGATAATGTGCAGGAACTGCTAATTTTAAGAAATTTCCTAAGTCCAAGGGGAATAACTCTGACAAAAAATTATTGAACCATAACCAAATGTGAACTTGACCTAGATATACTTAAGAGGTATCTGTATGCAAAATATCAATCCAATATCTCTATCCATTCCTGGGATAATGGGAGGAAACTGCTAATTTTAAGAAATTCCAAGGGGGATAACTTTGACAAAATTATTGAACTATAACCAAGTTTCAATCTGACCTAGATATTCTTGAGATGTATCTGTATACCTAATATCAATTCAACATCTTAATTGGTTCCAGGTATAATGAGTGGAAACTGTAAATGGACCGACAGACAGCAGCAAAACAATATGCCCCTCGTTCTTCGAAGGGGGACATAAAAACTTGAAAAACTTCAAAATGCCTCGCAGATATATGAGGTTTTTCTTCCTCAAACAACTAGATATACCTTATGGCAAAAATGTAGTATTTTAAGGTAGCCATTTTAAAGTGATAAGAGATCATCTTTAAATTGAGTCAAAGGTTTAATATATACCTTTGTTACTACGGACATGATAAGGTAATCGATTAAATAGTGCCCTTCATTGACAAGGTAATATCTATTCATAATTTTTGAGCCAAAGTTTCTTACTGCTGGCATGAGAAGTAAGTCTTTTGTGGTAACATTAACATCTTGTCTTCGTACAGCAAACTGATTTGGTGAGGGTGCTAAATCCTTGAACAGCTGGAAAATAAAACAAACATCTGTCATTGGTTTACCACTGTGAGAAAAAAAGCCCCATGGAAAAAAACCCTTAAATTTAGTTTATAAACAATATTAAAGATATTACCATATACATTGTGTCAATAAAGCAATGAAGTAATCTGAAATACATGGACCAAATTCTTAAGTGAGGATCAGAACTTTTTTCCTAAAATTGTTTTGGTTGAATATCTTTTTTATGTAACTTAGTCCTCTTTTTTTCTTGCTATTTTGAAAAAATTTCACTTCAGGTACCAGATTTCTTGAAATATATGAAATACAAAAAAGGCATGATTCAAGAAACTTTTTTGAAACAAATTATTAGGGATGCAGGTGGGTCTCATTCTGCATTAGAGTGTAAACCTAGCTATTTGCAAACTAAAAACAATCAGGAAAATGTTTTTAGTCAGAGTACAGGGTGCGACCAAGCTCCGAGTGACCTCCCTGAATGGGCACATGCTTATATACATGACATGTACAGTTTACCCTTTATGAGTAAAACTTCAATGGATCACAATACTTAGTGGAGTAATTAGGAGTTCCAATCAGACTTTGCATGTGAAGCTGAACAGATAGCAGAATGATAATATGTATCGAATTATTCTTTTAAGCAAATGCTTGTGGTACGCCCCCTTTGCAGTAGTATAGTGTAACATGTACACTGTATACGTAGCATAGCACAGAAATTGCATATAAAGCTTGATAAGGTTCTATATCTGACACATATGATTTATTCTCTATACCAAGGTATACCATTTGATGTAAGTTTGACCTATGTAAGTGTAAGTACCGGTAACTGCAATATATCAGAAAGTTACGCTTCTATAGGTCAGATAGGCAGGTCGATTCCTTACGCCCCAACTTCATTTGTAGTGGTTTAATTGTATATGTATATAAGAAGCCAACTTATAAAGAATATATACTCAATAAATTAAAAGCCTTCAGGGGCCAGTTGCTCGAAACTTTGGCCACTGGTTAAGCTATCCAGTTGTTAAAGTTTCAGAAATAATTAATTTAATTTATAAGATTTCTGTATAAATATCTAAATTACGCTACAAAGCTTGTTGCATATACTACAGATCAGTACAAAGACTAAGACTTAATGTCTTCTCATTTTAAAGGTACAATCAGATGAAATTTAACCATTGGTTAGCTTAACCAGTGGTTAAAGTTTCGTACAACTGGCCCCAGGTCTTTTTCCGTTACCTTTTGAGCTGGCTTAAGAAGACCAAGGTCATATACCATGAAACCATCCACACCTGCTTTTATCTCGGTACGCTTGGCACTGAAAACATTTATTGTTAAAGTTTACAATAGTTTTCGTTAATTTATAAAATATATTTTCTACATAATTCCTTCAGTTATATGGCAATGGAAATATTTTAGTTTCTTCATTGTGCACAGTTTGTACAGGCACACAATCTGTAACAGGAAGCCCACGATATAAAGGTGACTAGACTTGCACATGGATCCAAAACTTTTTCTGATAATGAGATTTTTAAAAAATCATTTTTATTTCAAACTATTGTTTTGAAACTGAAACGATTGAATTTTTAAAATTCACTATGAGAGAGTCTTATTCAAAATGTTTTGAGTTTTTAGATACAACTCGCAAGTACAATATGAAGAATCAAAACATACTTCAATACTTTCTGTATCACTTGCTGATATTCCGGGTCATTTGAAGGTTTCTTTGGCAACAAAGGGGCAGCCATTCCACCGGTGGCATGACAACCTCTTTTGTGGCATGTCTTGACAACCAAATCCATATAGGATTTCAAGAAATGTCTGTCCATTGACACATATTTATTTCTGTCTGGAAGCACAAATTCTTTCCTGTGACCTAAAATAAAACCCTGTTTATCTACCAAGTTTCTTTCTGTATAGTTGTAAAAATCAATTTTTGGCTTTCATGCATTTTACTTGTATATTAACAGCTACATGGACCTTAATTTAATAAAAAATCAACAAATGACGCAACCAAATGGTCATCTTTTTTTCATCATGATGACGTATTCAATAGAGGTAACACAGAGATGAGAATGATTACTCATTAGTTTATGCTGTCATTATATTGAGCATTAGACTCATTATCTCTATATGTAATTAGGTATTCTCTAACTAGAAACTCCCTGAGGGTCTCCTTCAATCAACGTGAACACATGGTGTGCTAAATGAGACTGGTACAGTCCTAACAGTTTACATGTAGTTGCGAAGTGTTACAAAAACAAATATGATTAAAGGCTCAGTTTGAAATTGACTTTGGAAATGTGTCAAAGTCATGACGTTCCCTTACATGACAGGTAACAATTTTGTGGAGTATGATGAAGATTTCATGTTACAGCTATGATTTTGTGCAACAGACACCATTTTCGGTCACAAGCTTACAGCTTACTCTGACCTTGATAATGGGTCAAGGTCATGACACACTCCTGTTCATACATGTCGGTAAAAACTGTCTGAAATATATAACTTACAGACCCATGTTAATTCCGACTGATTTAAAAACTGAGGATGACCAAAGACACTGATGTGTGAAATGAAGATCAGATACAGCATCAGAATGTCCACTCTCTGGTGAGCTTTTCATGCAAGTTTGGTTGGTAAACATTTGGTAGTTACCTCATATTTATAGTAAACCCTGAATCATTTAAGCATGAAATGTAGGTCAAATACAACATCTATGGCATGCACTGCAAATAATGTCCTTTTATGCAACTTTGGATGACATACCATACATGTATGCAGTTACCTTAAAACTGACTAAAACATTGTGATAGACCAAAGCATTTATCAGCAGACTGATGGACAGATAGGATGATCCCGGACCGTGCATCTTGCAACAATGTTGGTATAAAATATGTTTATGAACATAGTTATCATCAAACTTAAAGACTACCTGCTTCAAGGTTGGTGATATTCAAAGAACTACAGTTACTATAAAGCATATCATTTTGTTCTAAGTGAAAGAACCACTCTCGACCATCCATTTGCATCTAATAATCCATGAAGAAAAATGAAGAAATCTCTTTTTCCAGAATCATGAACTCTAACTGCTAACTGATTGCGATTTGTGCTTTTAAGCATTCTTTAACAGTTGAAAAGTACCACATGACTATCAACTTGGTGAAGATGAACATTATTCAGGTTAGATGTCATAAATAAAAGGAAAAATCGAGGCCTCTTGCATCAGTAATACTTTAAATAAGTCACCTTAAGTTCACCAGAATGTAAAGCTTACCTGTTTTATTGGGATTATTCCTGGCTAATGCATCAGCAAGGCTTTACAATAATGTAATGATAAGTAAATAATACTTACTGTGGAGGACCATTCCAACTCGCTGTTGGCATCTTAATATATTTTCTTTAACATGCTATATCAACCCCTGAGATAGACTTTTACCCATGTATCACATCTCAATCAACCAAGGGAACAACTGATGCCCAAATCACCAGCTGTACATGCCAGGTCAGTAAATGAGATAGACTGTCACCTTCATTTCAAACAACCAAGGGAATCACCAATGTCCAAATCTACATCTCAAAACACCAGCTGTACTTATAAATTTTGAACACAGGCTTTCTAACAAATACATTTACCAAATTCATCAAGTTTATCATCGAGTCAATTTTTTTCTTACCTATTAAAACATATACAACCATGCAAATGAATAAATTATTCTAATTTTCCCTCATTTGTATCATATTTGTAAAAAAAACAAACCAAATTTATTGATGAATGAGGCAGAATAGTCCCAAATTCCACAGTTCAGACCTAAGGAATGATCTTGAAGAGAGAATAATATTTCTTCCATCTCAAAAGAGGCCAGCACATTCTCTATCAGCACACAGGCCTTGACACATCCATGGGGCAATCCAAGCTAAAATTAGATGCATAAACAGGTCAGAGGAACTGTATTATTATTGTAAGTGTCAATCTAAACATCATATAATAATATTAATACATGTATATGCTGCATTCAATCCTCATTTTTCAGTCACTTAATCTTTACAAGATGATGATTATGAAGAAATTTACTTTATTATTCATCTATAATACGTTTGATAGATAACAACTGTACAATTACAGTGTTATTTCTTTATATAGAATACCACTGGTACACTTTTCTATATATACCATCAAATTCTGATGACTCGAAGAGTAAGGTACAGTTTTCATTAGTTCAAGTTTTGGAAGATTCCATGATGTTAGAAAATGAATAGAAAGATTACGAGTATCACATGATTGCTTTGAATAATCTGAGTTCAGATTATTGTAGTTTGATTGTATCAAGTTTGTTGAGAGTGTATTGGTAGAAAAAAATAAAAAAGTCTGAGATTCTCGGCGGTCTGTGGGAGCCTGTCCCATGAACTGCTGATATCAAAAGTGGGAGTATGGAAGAGAAATTCAGACTACAAAATAGAGTGAATGGGGGAAACTGCCAACTTTTACTCCGTAGATTAAAAAATACCTTTCCATTTAACCAAAACGTTGATGAAAATAATCCAATGACAATCTTGTTCTATTAAACTGATGTATTATAATTATGCTCTTTCATCAGATGTACTCATCTTTTCTGACTGGGTAAAGAAACAGTTCTATGATACCAATATAATGGACGTACCTCCTGTCTCCTCTGTTTTTGATTGATGTACAGTAACTATTCAGTAGTAGTACTAACATGATAGTTATGTCTTCTTTTTCAGTCGGTACTACTACTTAATACTTTACTCCACTACAGAGGTAGATATATCTACTTTTTCGCTTTATTAGCTCATGTAAAAATACACTCTATGTATAATGTTATAACAGAAGATGTGACGTATAATACTGAACGTCTATGTAAAGACACAGTCCCTTCGTTCTGTTCTAAGATTTGGAATATCACTGTTGTCACCCAAGTGTCAAGGCTTTGCAGTCCAAGACAAGGCTTTTTTAGCTGAGCATAGTAATGATTAATTATTTTTCTTTCTCGTATCTTTGAATAACCTTGGTAAAAGAAAACTGAAATTCTTTCAGCATCATGTTACTAAGGTTTTATGAGAAACATTTAAAGGTACAAGTTTTCCTAGAAAAGATCAACAACTCTATTTTGATGATAATGTTTTTTTCTTTTCATGTAAATACATTACAAAGGAAACTGCTATCTTGATTTAAGTCCCAGTTAAAAAAGTATTCCAGAATTCTGTCCTAGGTAGACATACTAACCTTCTTTTCAGTCCATGTAAAGATACGATCCCATAATGCTGCCTCCTTATAACCCTCCAACTGGAAAATATAACATTATCATGAATAATTGACCGGCCCATATGAATCTTGTACTCTTGGGCTTTCATAAAAATATAAACATCCAGATCATTATATTAATGATAACAAGAGCAATGCCTAGTGTGGCTACCGTCGCTTAGCTTGAAGGGGAGGATTTTGAAAGTATGGAAACATTCCCCGCTTAAATTGCTCCATCCCCAATAGTTCCTTCTGTATACTATGACTTTCACGTTTGACCTTGAAAAATGATAAGCGTCTTTGTCTTGACATGAAGAGTAAGTGTAAATCGTACTACGACCTTGACCTTTGACCTCTGACCTTGAAAAACAATAGGTGTCTTTGTCTTGGCATGAAAAGTAAGTGTACCAAGTTTGACAGTCTTAGCCCCAATGGTTTGGTCTGTATTCCTGCCTACAATGGTTTCCTACCAAGTGGTACTACAATCGTGACCTTTGACTACCTAAAAAGTCGGACAGACAAATGGACAGTCGGACAACATCATACCATAATACGTGCCATCAAAGATGGGCATATAAAAAGTATATATATATAGAATAAACAGAAACCTAATTGGCCTACATTGTTCATCTGGGGCCTTATTCACAAAGAAACTTAGGTCTAAGAATTAAGACCTAAAATACCATGTGTCATTATTCTAAGAATTTGTCAAAAGTTTGTCTGTGAATAGCTTGTCAGATATACTGTTTACAGAAACTTTTTCTTTTTATCAATTCTTAGAATTAAGACACACGCTACCATTTAGGTCTCAGTTCTTAGACTTAAACCTAAGTTTCTTTGTGTTATTGGCCCCTTAGCATTTTCAGCACAACTGTTCCCCCTCATTTTTAAAACAATCTTTGCCTCCTAATTCTTTAGAATAACATTTATTTCATTTCATTTAAACCTATACAAACACACAAAATCAATGCACCATATCAATCTACGAAAAGGACTTCGAAGAAACAAGCATGTGCAAAACTAACAGAGTCAGAATCCTTCGATTAGTTTTGAACAAGTCTGTAAAAGCATACAGACTTTAAGATATAACATATTTATATACATATATATAAATGCAGCTTAAGCAATCCGAAATGGGAAAACAAAGAAAGAACTTAAAAATACACAAAAATAACAAAGTTCAGAATAACAATGCAAAAGTGTCAAAAATTTGATTTTGGAATGGAACCAAACTCAGAACAATAATTCTGAAGAGGCCTTCTTAATCACTCTGATACAATCAGTTTGGTGACATTGTGGCTGGTCTGAAGAAAACTATGTCACTAAAGGGTATCCTCAGGGACTTTTAAAGTAGCTCTGCCTTGGATCCACTCCTTGACAAATCTGACCAAAAAAACTTCAGTACTTCATCCATATCAAGTTCATCTAATTGTTTTCAATGGTTCTGAAGAAATTTAAAATGTACTAGAAAACTGACAAAGTCAGAAGGGCCCTGCAAAATGCCTGTCACAATGACCTTGACCTTAATTTGGTACCAGCATGAAGGTCTTGTTATAAAGAACACACATGCCAATTATGAAAACCCTACTCCTTACAGTTCAATAGTTATGGTCAATGTTAAAGTTTTTCAAATGCAGGTTAAAGGTCACTGTCAAGGTCACATATGATAAAAAATCTTAGTAACCATGGAAACGTCTTGCCATAAGGAACACACATGCCAAATATGAAAGCTTTACCTGTGACAGTGTATTAGATATGGCCAATGTTAAGTTTTTTGCTGACGAACAGACGGACATATGGATGGACAGACAGACAGAGTGATTACTATAGTGCACCCGTTTATGAAGCCGGCCCTAAAAAGCTAACAAATGCATGAACATCACACTTCTACTCACTATCAAGTTTTGGTATTGGTAAGTGTACCAGCTGAGGGTGAGGGATTTTTATCAGGTACCTTGGATTGAATTTTACTGACGGCTGTAAACTTGCTTGCTTTGTTTGTTTTTTTCACATCACACCAAGATCAATGTCCTCATAATTATAATGACATCATCAGCCTGATGCAATGCACAGAAATTTAAACCAAATCAACAGACCTACATAATGAGTGAGGGATCTACATGACATGTTTACTGTGACGTACAATATCAAGTTCTACTGTCTCATCTGAAAGACAGGACATTGAAGAGCCATTGATGAGACTTGAACCTGGGACACAGGACTTCAAGTTCTACTGTCTTAAGTGAAAGACAGGACAATGAAGAGCCATTCGTGAGATTTAAACTTAGGACCTCTCTGTCAGAATCCAAGCACCTAACAGACCAAGCTGTGCCAACTCCAAACATACATACAGAAATACAGACATAGAAATTTGTTTTACCAATATCATTTAATTTAGATTAAATCATGTTTATGTAGACTGCATTATAAATTCTATGTCTTTGTGAACATCTGTGTTTACCACCTCTGGTATAAAACTTCACCCAAGAAACTTCTTAACTGCTGAATCATTGATACCACCATTTGGTGAAACAATTATGGTGTGGTGCTAAACTAAAACAAGTTTCCAACTCTTTAAAAAAGTCAGAAAAGCAAAAAACTGTCATTTTCTACAGAAAAATGAAGGAACAATGAATACATTGTACTAAAACCCACTTGAATCTTTTAAATTATCTCAGGTGAACTAAAAAAGATAACATTGAGTGTTTTGTTACTAAACTGAAAATCAATGAGAACTGAATGTAGAATGAAGATCAAGACATAAGGATCAGCTTGTGGCATATATAATTTTACCTTTGACAGATAAAAGAAAGGTCCACTTTCATTATTGAAAAGAATATGAGCATTATGATACATTAACAGCCCAAAATCAAATAAAGGACCTGGAACTTCCTTTCCATTGACCTGTGAAGAGAAAAGAGATGTTGGAACATGACAGTAAATAAAGATTAATAGTTGATTAAGCATACCATTTTTATCAAGGTGGGAAATACTGCAGGCTCAAATTATATACTGGAATATGGTTCAACGACTGAATCAAGCTGTCAGACCATGGTACCGTATTCCAATAAAGATGTATCTGTACATTACATTTTATTAGTTGATATACTTAAACAACCACTCCATGAATATTTAATTCAATTAATATTAATTATTATGCTGAATCTTTGATGAATTATACAACAAATATGTCATAGGCAATTAATCATCAAAAAGAGAGGACAAAAGACACCTAACCAGACTGTATGACACAAATCACCAATGACATGCACATTAAAGCACAATAATACTTACTTTTATTAATTTTCCGATACTTTACATATTTTAGTATATTTTTTTCTATTATATTCTTATGTTTCAATTTAATCCAAGTAGATATGCACCAATTAATTCTGTATAATTTTCAAAAGCAAGATTATGTATTCTTAATGTGGTCAGCACTATACTTAACAATATCTGCTTTTGTTTCTTATAATTGTTCCTTTACATCTTTGTATAAATAAACAAAACCCATTTTTTTTTTTTACAAAACTTGTCCCCTTATAAAAAAAATTAATTTAATTGTGTAATATATTGTAATACATATACATAGTTAAAGAAGTCTCACTTACTCAATGATTCTCTAAACTGATACACTGACAATATTTAAAATTATACTAGAGCACTACAAAAGTGGAGCATCATCTCACTTGACATTGACTTTCGGCATTTTGAGCTCAAAAAAAAAAAAAAATACTTGAGTTCCCTCTTTAACATGTATATGTACTATGTTCTTACAGGAAGCAACCTTTTAAGTTTTGGTACTCAATTCCTATTTCTAAATATTCTAGTGATTTCATTTATATTACTCGTTTTTTTCCCCCAATAATATGAGAATATGGCAATATCTATGCAGCAGGGAATCTAGTGGCATTTAACATAATCTGGGAAATTTCAAGACCACACAGTTAACAACTTGGCCAAAACACCCAATAGAACCGAGAAAAAGAAAATATGTCATTAACTTTAAATTTGAACTTTCTAGAAATTTGACTGAAATACGAAGTATTCACTAAATTGTACGTAGTAGGGATATCTTTATTCAAACCATAAAATTAACCAGCAACAAATTGAAAGTTTTGCATCTGAAATTAGAAATGACATACTAATGACCTTAAAAAGTGCTCCTTATATATGTGCATCTCTGCTCTTACCAGTACATTATGCTCCACCATGTTCCATGCTCGAGGCCTTAACATCAGAACTGGTGCCTTATCTATGGGTGGAATGTCTGAATAGAACAACAGAACGTCAGAATATAGGGTTTGTTAGGTGTTTTGATCTATAGAATAAGTGTCTTATTTTGTGTTGTCATGCAGGAATAAATCACAATGGCTGATGCATTTATTAGATATAATGGGCGTTAGCATAAATGCATCAGACCAAATTATCATAAGGAAACTTTAATGTCCTAGTTATAAACCGCATCAGTAAATCATTCCAAAGGGAAGTTATAAATTGAAAGAAACAGCCGGTGTCCCATGACAATGTAACGTTTATCCAGAAAGACATACTTTCGTCGAATGTCAAGCACTTTAGCGCAAAATGCAAAATACAACTTTAATGATGTCACGCAGTGATGGAAATGTCAAACATTTTCATTATGACGTCCTAAGCTTAACAATCAAAAGTCTGCCAAACATCACTTTCTGTGCTGAAATGTGGGTCAAATACGAGGCATTATGATGTCACCGATCAATGTAATTTACACGAAATAAAATACATAGGTCCTGAAAGCTGTATCTCGGGCAATTACAGTGGTTGTGCATATATATGGATGTCAGAGAATTGATTTACGGTAGTTGTAACTTCCACTATGAAAACTTTTTTCCACCTACTGAAGATAAATACATTGGAGTTCCATAAATGATAGGACTTACATCATCAACATCACAAGATGTTAAGACTTGGAAAAATTTTAACTGAGAATTTAAAGTTTTCTTTGTGTAATCTTTGCTTAAACCCAATCCAAAGCTGGCAGATATAATGGTACAGCATTTAAGTTGTATGATACAAAAGCATGAAAGCTACATCAAAAACATAAAGGCCAAACCCAACAAAGTTATTAGGTATTAGTCAGAAAGAGAAGGTTAAACAAAACTTGTATTATCTTGACCTTCAAATAAAACAATAATACTGTTAGTGTCATCGAAATATTCTCTTAGCATATTGAATATGATATAAATTACAATGAAAAACTTACATTGAATCTAACATACTATAAATTTCAAGAAAGGGAAAGGAACAAGAGTTTCATGAATGAAAATGGCAATTCTATGGTAGCATACATGACAAGAGGATCTTTTCCTACAATGTTCATATTGAGACTTTTATAATGATTCAGCATTTTTGGGGTCAGTTGTTCAAAACCACTGGTTAAGCTAAGAAAAGCAGCAGTACCCTGATTTTCAATATGTCTGCAGTGGCAGCCATTTTTCATATCAGACAGAACCAATTTTGATTAAGGAGGTCTTACATGATCAAAATCAAAGTCCCACATCAATACGGTTTTCCATTCAGTAAGTTTGTGAAGCAATAACAAGATTTTCAGGATGGTTGCCATACTGAATCTGTCTGGTTATCAATCAAGACCAACTGCATGTCATAATGTATCATCCACTCTAGGTCCAATAATAAGGGATGACTTTTAGTTTAGGAGAGAGATAAGAAATTTTCAATATGACTGTGATAGATGGTACTTTGGATATCGGATATCGGATGGGTCTGATTCATTTAGGACCAACTGCTTGCCATCGCTATTATCCTGTTAACTCTAAATCAATAAGATTTAACACAATGAAGGAGAAGCGATGACATGAAAAAGTTTAAAGATGCCAGATGACAAATGCTGGACTTATCATGGGTTTTTCTGGTCTTCAATGAGTAGAAACTTACACTATACATAAATAAGACATATTATACGATTTACTGCCATATGATGTGTCTTTAAATCTGATACCTGGAATTTCATTATGGACTGCATTATATATATTATATAATCCTAGCAGCTGATTGGTCCATGTTGGGCAATGACCATCATCAAAATCAGTCTGAAATAAATATGAAAAAATATGAATATATGAACCTGTGAAGTAAATGTAAAAACTATATTCATGAGACATTTATTATTTAGAAAAAGCAAGAGGTCCATTGGGCCATATCATTCACCTGAGACTAATTGGAACATCAACAGCAAAATTTATTAAAATGTACTTAATGTATAATTATAATAGTAAACCACTGAAGTCACGCTATGAATGGACATTACAGAAGCATAAATTAGCATACATTTCTGTCATAAAAGTATAGTGACTTTGGTCACATGACCATGTGTCAAGATCACCTTATCTGGATTACTTACTTCATGTAAATAACAATATATTTCACTAAATTCTGTGCAGCATTAGTAGGGAAGTCAAAAATGTATTAGCCAATCAGAGCACTTGGCAGCCATATTTGTTGACACATCAGTTAAAAAAAAAAAAACAAACTTGTTGGAAGACCTAAGCTTATCTCTTACTGTAAGGACTGATGAAATTTTGTGATGCAGTTGTGGAGGGGAAGTCAAAATGCGTTAGATATATTTGTTGACGGATTGGGTAAAAAAAAAATTGTGATAGAGGACCTTGAGTACTTGCTATGGTTTGGTTTTGTGAAATTCTGTGGAGGAGTTAGGAAGGAAAAGTATAAAATGCATCAGCCAATCAGGGCCCTTGGTGTCCATATTTATCTAGGGATAGGGTAAAATAAATACAAACTTGATAGAGGACCTTGAATACTTGTTTCCTGTAAGATTTGGTGAAATTCTGTGTATCAGGTTGTGGCGGAAACGTCAAAAATCATGCATAAGCCAATTTGAGCTTTTTGTGGTCATACTGGTCCAGGGGAAGGGTAAAAAACACAAACTTGGTGGATGACTCTGAGAACTTGATTCCTGTAAGGTATGGTGACATTCTGTGCAATGGATGCAGAGAAGTAAAAAAATGCATCTGCCATTCAAAGCCCTTGGTGACCATATTTGTTGAGGGATCGGGTAAAAAACCACAAACTTGGTAGACGACCTTGAATACTTGCTTCCCGTAAGGTTTGCAGACATTCTGTGCAATGAATGCAGAGGAGAAGTTGAAAATGTAAAAGCCAATCAGAGCCCTTGGCAGCCATATTTGTTGAGGGATCTGGTAGAAATAACCCAAACTTAGTAGACGACATTGAGTACTTGCTAATGTTTTTTGTAAGGTTTGGTGAAATTCTGTGTAGCGGTTGCAGAGAAGTCCAAAATGTGAAAAGTTTATGGACAGACGGACGACAGGGTATAACCACAGCTGAAGTTGACCCTTTGGCCCAGGTGAGCTAAAAAAAAGTAACGGTACGGTCAAGTAATGTTGAGTCTAAATTAATAGATACTGATATCCCCAGACAGCAGCTAATGTTAAAGTTTTTATGATGGCAGATCATATTTCACAGACATCTGATTACAACCAGATCTTTATTTTACTTTGTCAGGTCTATTTGGCTAAAAGTGCTTTACTGCTATATGGAAAATTAAAGAATCAGAATAAAGATCTGGATTTAATCAGATTTATTTCGTAGTTAACATCACAAGGTGAAAAACTGTTGGTTTCAATATAAAGGTGTAGTCACAAGTAATACACATATCTAGCCATATGTATACCTGTTCACCAGTCATGAACAATTTTAAAGCTGATTTTAAAGATAAGTTTTACCATAGACAGACAAATAGATAAACAGACATATAAGTCAAACAAGAGGCCCAAGTGGGTCTATATCATTCACCTGAGTACCTGGATTATCAGTCATGCAGGAAGGAAGAATGATTTATTTTAGCATTACTGTGACTAAGTCAACAAAAATGTTGAAAATATGTCAAATTTTATTTCAGACCAGAATAAAAAACAACAACAATTTTTTGCACATCCATTCAGGTGATTTTGTTATTCAGCATTTGCTCTGTCTCTGCAAAACTTCGTCATTTTCTTCAGGTAGGGCCTTTTGTTAACTGATTTCAAGTCTGGGTCATGAACAACAATTGTTTCAAATATTGTTCAGATCCAATTCAAAATGGCCTAATTTCATATGTTGAGTGTTGAGAAACATCTAAAAACAGATTTGAAAGAAATGAAAAAACATTGCGAAACCAATTTTTTAGACATGGTAGCACCATTTGTTGACCAATTTGGATGAAATGTAAAAATTGATAGATTACTATAATAGTACTTCATGTATACCATGTCTCATGAAAATCTTTCATGTGGTATAACAGCAGAAGTTAAAAATATGAAGAATTGTCCCTATACACCCTCATTTGGAAGTCTTAAAATATTCATAGAAAATCCAAAAATTTAGATATTGACAAAATTCTTTCAAAATAACATTCCTTCCCATAATTATGATCAAAATAGTCCATAAGAAATCATCATTATCAATTGCCTAGGAAATATGACACTTTTCTGATTAAAATCACCAAGTCAAAAGAAATGTCGAAAAAATGTCTAAAATTTGATTTTGGAAAGGAACAAGATTTCTTCACTCATCTTCTAGATCGTTTCTATGTATTCTGATTGTCTCTGTATACTGCCAGTATGAAGAAGATTGTCAAAGAAGGGTACTCTTTTGTGAGCTACTTTTGACTGTGGTGGCGCCACCTGTAAAGAAGTTTGGACGAAAACGACAGAATTTGAAGGGGATCGTAAGTGATTTATTTCTACTGAGATTTATTAAAAATCTTCGAACGGTTTTGCAGAAAAAGTTGAAAATGTGAAAAATGGCTCCCCCCCCCCTTTTTTAGAGTCTTAAAAAATTCATAAAAAATCCAAAAATTGAGATATTGAAAAAATTCTTTCACAATGATATTTCTTACCATAATTATGATCAAATTAGGCCATAAGAAGTCATCATTATCAATTAACTGAAAACCATGGCACTTTTCTGCATTGAAATTACTGTCCAAAAAATGTTGAAAAAACATCAAAAATTTGACTTTGGAATGGAATGAAAAATAACAACACTTCTTAACACATCCCTCTAGATCATTCCTATGTATTCAGTTTGTCTCTGTATGCCCCCGGTCTGAAGAAGAAGTTTATTAAAGGAGGGTACCCTCTGTGACATCCTTTTGCCTGTGGTGGCGCCACCTGTTGATGAATCTAGACAAAAAAACAACAACATTTGTAGGGGACCATGAGTACTTCATGCATACCAAGTTTCATCAAATTCTGCTCAGTGGTTTTGAAGAAGAAGTCAAAAATGTGAAAAGTTAACGACGGACGACAGACGGATGGACAGACGGACGGAAGACGGACTACGATTGATCACAATATAATATAAAAAAATATAATACTGCCAAATCTTGGGTTCACAGAATGTAAAATTGAACATCTATGTTTGTTAAAGCCAAAATAAAGGAAGGCATTTAGTTTGATCATCTATGTTTCAAGACTGAAGAGGAGGCTTGTCAAAGGAGGGTATCTTCTAGAGTCTAAGCTGTTCTGCTCTGGATCCATATTTTGACGGATTTGGCTTGTACATGTAGGGGGCCTGAGTACTTCAATCCTACCTAGTATGATCAAAATCCCTTCACCTGTTCTGAAGAGTTTGAAAGTATGAAAAGATTTATATGGACGACAGACGGCGCACAATGCTTTTTATAGCTCGTGTAAACTTTGGCTAAGGTGAGCTACATGTAAATACAAATGTAACAATATACACTGCTCTGACGTCAGTTTAAAAAAAAAAGTGAAGTGATAATTCTTTATTTAGTGCTACTTGTGAAAGACGCATTATTTGTATTTATAATGCCATTCCGGGAAGATTACAAACATCGACACAGGCGACAGGAATGGCATATCATTGACGTCAAACTGAAGAATATTATTCTTAAGTAGATCACGGAGTGGCATTTAGCGGTCAAGGCAGTAAAATGAAATCTTATGTTTTATATACATGCAAGCGTTTTCATCCCTGTGTGTGTGAGAGAGGGTGTGTGTGTGTTTATATACACTCACTCATATTTGCTCACCTCTAAGATGAAGATACATACATACAGAGACATATATACACATATATATGTCTCTGATACATATATTAATTATACACAGTACAGCCTTGATCGCCAAGCTCCACGTAGTGTACATGTACTGACTAGTTGTATAACATTTATTTTAGCTTGACGTCAATGATATGACAAACGCGTCTTCTCAGTCTATGTATGCAAATTAAACTTTTAGAGACTGATTGATTGATTATTGTTTTACGTCACTCCACGATTATTTCACGTATATGGTGACGGCATCTCCCCGATGCATTGCATACAATTTAGACCTTTGCACCGGATCCAACCGAAGCAGTGAGGGATCTTTTACGTGCCACGCCTACCGTGACACGGGACCTCGGTTTTTACTGTCTCTTCCGAAAGACAGAATACCGGTGTGACCAGGGCGGAAGTCGATCCCGAGACCTCTTGATCGTGGACCGAGCACTTTATCCACTATCCACTAGGCCACACCAGCTTCCTACCCTACTGGAGATAGCGTCATCATGCTTTTTGAGAGAGAGTAAAAAGATATTACATAGTTTCAAAATCATTTAAATGGGAGATAAAATATTTGCTACTATATACGAAAAGCCCCCCCTAATACCCCCCCCCCCCAAAAAAAAAAAAACAACCCCCCCCCCCAAAAAAAAACAACCCCCCCCCCAAACCAACACCCCAACCCCGCCAAAAAACAAAACAAAAAAAAACACCCCCCCCCCCCCCCCAAAAAAAAAAAATAAAAAAACCCCAAACAAACCAATCCCCCAATATTAAAAAAAAAACCACACACAAAAAACCGACTAACCTTAAAGAAATAACCCCTCCCCCACAAAAGACCCCTCAAATGTAAGAAGTTTGTTTATGTATCTAATAATTGCATCTCCCAAATGCAATAGACGAATTGATACGACATTTCAAGAAACATGAAGGCCGCAGGACTGCTCTTTGATCGTCTACTGCATGCCTAAATATCTATAGCTGGGATTAATACAAAGGACAATAAAAACACATCCTCCTAATTTATTATGTAACTTTGTGTTAAGATACTACTAATACTTTACACAAAATGTCAAAACTGGGAAAAAACCTCTGCTTTTAAAATCACTGAAGTAACGCCCATGGACAGCGATAACAAAAGGTAGTATCAGGACAAAAGGACACACATGAGCTTTCCTATACATCTTAAGTTAAACAACTCATAAGAGATGAAATATAAGGTTCATTGGTATTTTGGGTAAAAAAATCTTGCAGGTGTAAGTTCGATCCCAGGTTGGGAAAGAGGAAATATTGATGAACTCATATGTGTGTGACATTGAATATATAACCCCCCCCCCTCCCTCCCAATAGAAAGAAAGAAAGAAAGAAAGAAAGAAAGAAAGAAAAGAAAAAAAACCCCAACAGAGGCATTTTCAAATGGGATTTATTATCGGTAATGGTGTTGTTTCTTTATTGGTATGTTATATATACAATTGTATAAGTAGTCTATGAATTACGTAATTTACACTTCAATGTTTACATGCTTAGTTATCTGTCTGTATCTGTATTTCAAACCGTCATTCATAATGCTATATCTAAATTATAATCTCTATGATATTAAATTACTAGTAATTCTATTTATATTGTAAGATACATTAAACATTTTATTCCTAATTAATGTTCAGCATGTTAATGAATAAATGAATCGAACTCCGGACACAAAATTATGTTCGTCTATTGCCGTAGACATGCAAATTTCGATGACCATTTCCTAACACGAAAACTTGCATTTATACTCATTTTATGAATATTGATGATGAATTATAAATAGAAGGAAATTACTTAAGTACTGATATGCTAATAAATGTATTTTTATTTCCTCATTTCTACTTTTCTTCATATAAGAATTAACCGTTCCCATTTCGTTATTTTGAAATAGTAATAATAACGGACGGACACACAGACGGACGGATCACCTTATACGATCTCTTCTAAAGAGAAAGAGAGAGAGAGAGGGAGAGAGAGAGAAATTTACATTAGAATGAATAAAACCGACTAAAAACTCTAGTATTTATTTTTTTTAGAAAGAGACACAACCTTTCTACCTTGATTATCACTTCCGGACGGAATGCAAACCATTTTATTAACAAATACCTTCTTATATGTTGGTTAAAGATATGAAACGATAAAGAAATACGAAAAAACTGCGAACACATTTTCTCGATCGACAAATCTTTTCTTTGTTTGATCGCACATTTTCCGAAGATGGCGATGTATTCTTATTGACATTTTCGTGACATTTGACGTATTCGTTAATTTCATTAGCGACTTCGCAAATACCGCGGTCCAAAAATCTTCGCAAAGGGTATATAAGAACGATCTGACGTGGAAGATATATCAGGCGACTCTCCACCTTGATGGATGGGAATCTTCGTGATCTAGTAGAATTATTCCTCGACAAGTTTTACATATACTGACACAAACATTTAAAAGGCAAGTATGGAAAAGTGTATACACTTTAAAATTGTATTCTTCCTTATTTTAAATTTATTTTTGTGTTATACGGATGTCTCAAAAACTGTATTAATGTCTTTCGTTGTGTCTTTCATCACCGTCATAGTTGAGGCCTTTCCGCAAGGTTTTGTAGCATGTTCATTGTAAATATCAACCAATGACCATGTTCCAATACCAACACGGAGAGGTCTAATGCAACACACATATAATGATGTCCTAGGTAAGTATCCAGAACAGTGCCTTCCAAATCCGGTGGCAGTGGCACCATACATGTACATGGTTAGCGCAAGCGCATACAGAAAGGCATATTGTTATTGGTGTACATCTTGCTTCAGCGTTAATTTTGACGTAATAGCTAAGCGATTCTTATGCCACTTAGCTGTCAGTCTACGTCTACTCCATGGGCAGTGGCAAATTTAGTCAATTTAGTAAGTATCTAGCAATACTAGTAATTGCACACATCAGGCAGTAAATATGATCTCCACGTGTGTACAGCATTCTTTGTACATTTTAATAAAATTTCAGTCTATCATTTTTTGCTGCTTTTTAATCCTCTTGAAAACAGTTCTGGAAGTTGTATATTTCTAAATAGCATACCAGACAACTCAAATTAATATCCTTGTCCCCTCACAACAATCCACTTCTATGTCTCTTCTGCATCACAAAGATAATTATACAGGATATTGTAAACATTAAAGGTATATACATGTACCAGTACAAAATGTATGGACCTGAAACATTTACTTTCCCATATAATTGATTACCATGGACACAAGTATTTGTTTTTTATAGTTTAGGCCTCCTTATACATGCTTAAAAAGTCTCTCTCTTTAAATAAAACTTTACCTTTAAGAATAAATCGCATATATATGGATGTCTTTGAATGCACAGTTTAAAGGTATCTAGATATGTAACAAGAATATCTCTGACAATATAATTCAGGTGTTTATGATAATGTTACATAGAGGTCTCTGAGAATGTTATACAGATGTCTCAAAAACTGTATTACAGATGTCCCTGATGTCCTACAGATGTCTCTGATGTCCTACAGATGTCTCTGATGTCATATGAATGTCTCTGATAATGTCATACAGATGTTGAAACTAAGGTGCTGCATAACAGTCAGACCTTTCATATGCCATCATGAAATCATATCATCTGTTTTAGTCAAGGAGAAGAAACACAAATGTTCTATTTACTCCGCTCATTTTACTCTATGCCAGGAGTTAGACCAAAGTTCAAAACCAGATGCACAACTCTAAGTTACAACCTTTCATTTCTTTCTTTTCCAAATCATTTGCATTTGTCTTGGTGTAGGAGAATAATCACTGACAAGTTATTTTTACCCTGTCCATTTTTCCCTACAACAGGGCCATATCCAAGTTTACAATCAAGGTGCACAAATTCAAGTTGAACCCTTTCATATACCACCATTTTTAAAATCATCTGCATCTGTCATGGTTACAGAGAAGAAGTGCAGACAAGTTACTTTACCCTGGACATTTCACCCCAGGGGCCATACCCCTTTTATAAACACATGTGCAAAACTTTAAAAGAGACCCTTTCATATACCACCATAAAAGTATTTGTAGCTGTCATTTTTAAGGAGACATGTGGACAATATTGTGGGGATAGACGGACAGACGGATGGACGACAGTGATATACAGCATTTATTGCCACATTTTAATGCAGGCATTTAAAATAGTATTTCAGAGTCTTGTAATATCAAATGTGATTTGTACAATCTATTTCAAAAGTGTAAGATAGTCATCTTACGCACCCCTTCTATTATCTGCCATGGAACTAAACTTGGATCTGCCAAGGTTCATGGGCAGTGTCCTACCTGGGTGGTCAATATGGTACGATGACTTAAATATGTGTCAATATGGAATGACGACTTTTAAATGTGTGTACCTATCTGATCAAAGAGAATGGCGATAAGATAGCCATTATCAAAAGTTAGTACCGGTCATAAAATTAAGGCAACTTTTCGTATATAAGCCTGGACCACTACTACCTGGTCAGATTCACCATATTTGATAGACTTACTATATCCACGAAATTTAATTTTGCTAGCACGTAAGATTATTTTGGCAACTTAGAACAGTGAATCTCCCCCTTTATTTGGATCTATCTATCTATTCATTTATTTGATGCATTCTAAAAGTAACTGACTGTATTCTTGATTCTACTTTATGTTTGTCTAATTCGTACATTTGATTGTTTCTGTAATTGAATCACTTATTGTTTTATTTTAATCATCTTGATTTATATATTTAACTTTATTATTACTCTCTGTAACAATACTGGTTTTGGTTATGAAAATTATTAGCTTTATAATTCGTAATTCGTAATTATTTTGTTGACTTATTTATGTTCTCTTTCCACTAATTTTACGATCTCCTGCAGCTGAGAAACTAAAGAACCTACAACGTTATCTAACATCTGCATTACATCAAATTACAGATTCATTAATCCATATCAAGTTATCTTCTATAGTTTTAACCCTGCCCACCCTCTCTCAAAGGCACAGACCAATGTGTTTTTTTCATTTTCATGTCAGAAAATGTAAATATACAGTTTTTGTGCATGTTCAAGTTTAATTTAATCATGTACCAACAATGAATTTGGTCATATTGTAATTTAAGATGAAATTGGAAAAAATTGCAATCAATTTTCTTCAAACAATGATACTCTGTGAGTATAAATTTTTACGTAATAAAATCTCACAAAAAAAAAGTTTTATATATATATATATATAAAACATTTTTTTATATAATATATCTATATTTTAAATCCGGCCAGTATTGGTCCAATTTTTTCTTGATGTTATCTTCCCTCAACAAAGCATTACATCAAATTGCATTCTAATGTATTTTTACCTGAATGCCTTGGGCAGAAGACTTCAAAGCTGCCAGGAAATGATCTGTGTTGCTAGGTGATACATCGCCGAGGTCAACATGACGGCATTCCAGTCGTGGAGGAACAGGTTTCACCCGCCAGTTACTGTTTCTAATATGTATTGTATCAGGGTTATAGTCTGGGAAACCATTAGTTTGATCAAGTTCAAGCTTACAGAATGTCCGTGCTCTCAACATCTATAAAGAAACAAAACAAAACAATACTTCTCTTACTAGATAATGATACTGACACTTCATTATATGGTACTATTTAAGCCGGTGTGGCCTAGTGGATAAGGTGCTCGGCTCGTGATCGAGAGGTCCCGGGTTCAAATCCTGCCCTGGGCACACCGGTGTTCTGTCTTTTGAACAAGACAGTAAAAACCCAGGTCCCGTGGCACCTAAAAGATCCCTCACTGCTTCGGGTGGGTCCATTGCAAAGGTCTTAATTTGTATGCAATGCATCACCATATAGGTGAAATAATCGTGGAGTGACGTAATACAATAATCAATCAATCAATATGCTACTTTTTTTTATCCAGATGCATATAATATGGTCACACAATTTACATTATAAATTTTTCTCACTCACCCCAATATTTTTTTTCCTCAATACATGTATATTAGATAGAAATACTTCAACTGTAGTGATAACCACTCTGGTTTTTAAATCACTTGGCCATGGCTTTTGGCATTTAAAGTACATGATGTACAATAGACCACTTCTTGCACAAATGCCGAGATTTGCCAATAATTGTTACATATAACAATTCAGCGAAAGTTGTACAAGTGATTTTATGATACTATGTGCACAATGATGACCTCTCATCCCAATTGAAAATTTTGATTTTTTTTATCTTTCATTTGTTTTAAACATTTTGTTTATTCTACACATCTAGTTATTGCTTTCTATAAGATAGATACCAAACACAATCCTGATACTCTATCTAATGAGCTTTTTTTTTTTATAGATTTACAAAAAATAAAACATTTTGGTCAACAAAGTTATTTTCAGTTATATCATTTTTGTTTATGCTCCTAGTTAATATAATATGGTATTTAAAATGACTGCCTGGTTAAGAAATTTCTGAAAATGTGTGCTTCGCAAATGTTATTCCAAGAAAATGGTTTTCTTTTGAAAATTTTGCTTTTGAGAAACAAGGAACGTGTCATAATAAAGTCTGTAAGAAATTGTTAAATGTGTATATTTTGTTCTTGAGAAGGTCTTTGAGGAAAGAGCATTCAATTGTACATCAGTTACCTTAAATCCTTGTGACAACCACATACACTGAAAATAAAAGCATGATGACGTATATATTAAAACTTACGATAGTAACAAACATTTTGTTGATAATTACTGATAATTTCTTACCTCATCTACTTGTTTGTCAAATTCACTGACCAGTTCTGCCAAAAACTTAACTGCATTTGCAGTAAGGATTGTCTTGTAGTGGATCTCATGATTTACAGGTGGACCACTGACTTCTACATTTGTAACACCAATCTACAATTTTATCAAATAAGTTTTATAAAGCAGCAAAATGTCAACTTTTAAAAGCAGTTTATCTAAACTGCCAAGTAAACATTCCTTCATGCAAAAATATGATTTTCAGATATGACAATCATTTCTGAAGAATAATATTGACAGATTTCAAGTATTAAATGAATTGATTTGACGGATTGAAAATGCACTTGCCATAAAATTTAAAAGACTCATTATGTATCAATTTAATACATAGCAATATATATATATATATATATATATATTAAAAATAGATAAAGAAATACTGAAAACAAAATATAAATTCAGACATTTATTAACGTAAAAAGTAAAAGTTGTCTCTCTTGTCAGAGGGAAGTTACTTAAAACTTGGATGTTCTTAGTATTCAAACTTTCAACAAAACACATCAGCAGATATCAAGTCTGTTATTATCAATTTTCATCATAATCTCTATTTATCTAAATTAAAAGTATACATATAAATTTAAAGAGGTTTTAAAAATTTTCGAAACAGGAATCTTCATTCTTTTGAAGCTTCCTCCACTTCCCTCCCCCGACCAGAATTCTTAATATATTGCTTGAGAAATATATACACCACATGTATCCCAGTAAATGTTGAGATTGGTCAAATGGCCAAATTGTGGCATAACTAAAATTTGATCTGAAACTATTTATAGTAAAGCCTATTAAAACAACGTTCACACTTACTAAATCACATATTACATGGAAAACTGAATTTAATGTTTAAGGGATTATGCTGATATGGGATGTTAACTCTACTGAAAGTTAGAAAGTCAACTTTAAACACAACTCAAACTTGATCTGTTACTCACCACAAGTATGACAGACATACAGAGAGACAATTACAAACAGAAAATAAGGAAACTCATTAGTAATAGCTACATTTATCTGCCAATACATGTACTGGCAGGAGACTGAAAATCTATCTATTTTGGATCTAAAAAATGTTTTGAAACAAATGTACAATAAATGTTATTTAATTCTCATAAGATAATACTTAGACATTCCTTACCCTAGATAGCTCTATTTTCAAGGATCCGGCTTCAGTTTGGCTACACTCCGGAAAGGCACAATTTTGACGTTGAGGCTGATATTTCTTTCCTGTGAAATGTTGACAGATCACCTGTAATCTTTCCATGACTCAAAAGTATCTTACTGTAAAAAAAGAGTATCACATATATGACAGTTTGCTACATTTAAAGTCACACAAGAATCAATTCCCTTATAGTGTAGACAATTGTTAAAAGGTGGAAGAAAAAGTTCACACACAAAAAATTTATGTTTCCTGTACTAGCATGCTGAAAAAAATTAAGGTTGGTAGGTCGGTATTTTTTCTTTTGTTTTTTTTTTTTATTATTTTGATTATTACTAAATCAATGTTTCATGGCAACTAGAATGCATTTGGACCACTCACAAGTGACAATTACTTAATTTTTGCCTGAAAAATTCTCCCCAGGATGTCAAAAACTACATTTTAAGGCAAATATTCTTTACTGGCATAATTTTCTACTGAAATGCAATAAAAAAGTTTAGGGTCAGGCCAAAAGTAAGGATCAGTCGGTGTCCTGACCAGAATTTGAACCCAGAATTAACAACAGAGATCAGACCAAACTTTTTAGCAGATTCGTTCACCAAGCCCCCTCATATCACCTATTTCTTAAATAGATTACTTGGATTTCAGCATATGGTTTGGTACCATTTGTTTTCTTTGGAATATAGGTCAAAGTTTTAAATGACAATGAGATATAGGTCAATGTCTTAGGAATATAGGTCAATTCCTTCAATCACAATGAGATATAAGTCAATGCATTCAATGATTATGTTCAATTTCATGCCCCTGGATCAATAGATCGGAGGCATACTGTTTTTGACCTGTCTGTGTGTCTGTTGTCTGTCTGTTTGTTTGTTTGTTTGTCTGTTGTCAACTTTAACCTTGGCCATAACTTTTGAATCGTGAAGGATAGAGACTTCATATTTCACATGCGTAGTCAACTAATGAAGCCCTTTCAATTGACTCCAAGGTCGATGACCTTTTGACTTTGCTATGACCTTCATGCTAAAAATAACTTTTTGGATTTTGTTGCCACTGGGGACATTAGTGTTTAACAAACACAGTTTGTTAACTCTGACTTATGTGATGATAACCATGGTGACATATTATGGAAAACTGAAATGTCCAATATGTTGACCTTTCCACGAGGAATAGCCTGATTATGCTTTATGACTTCTGACAAACATCCATTTACAAATGATAAAAATATTTGTTTACAACATTATGAATATAGGAAAAATAAAAATAAAAAAAACCCCTTATGAAGTTCAGTTGTGAAAAGGGTCCATTATTCAGTCTAGATCTGATATCAAAGTCTGCAGTCCATTATGACTATATCCTGACTGGACATCAATTCTACAATTCTAACAGGATGCTCTGCTGTAGGTTATACTTTTGAAAAAATGGCAGTCAGGGTTCATTGGTTCAAAAAGCCTAGAAACTAAAGAAGTAAAGCATTGGCAGTTAATGAAAAGTTCCAGTCAGGCCACATCTTTTCTCGTTGGTACTCATCACAAACTTAGTATTTATGCATTGATGATCAAGGTGTAATGAACTGGGCTGACTACTAGTTTGTGTACTTTGGAGGTATGCAAACAATTTTTGGGCAGCGTTTGCTTCAGTTGAAGGCTGAAAACTGCTGCCAGAGGAGAAGTGTGGCAGCCTTGGCTGTCATCCCAGGTACCTCGATAGGAAGCATAAGCTGAGCATTTAAGCCTCAACATTTGGCCACAGGGATTTGCAGTCTCTCATGAAGTCCATAACGCAGCACTAGCTTAATTCTTATATTGTCCTAATTTTGAACTGACAATGGCCTACAGGGTCCATTTTCTTTACTCAGACAGCCAAGTATTAATCTATGACTGATATATAAGGGGAAGCATAAGAGGTTATAAATGCATGTGCGCCTGGACTCTCCCTCTTTCATCTACAGTATACACTTGGTGCGGTCTTTATGCTTTTGTCATCTATATTTAGGCAGTATACTTCCCTATATAAATACCATGAGACACCAAAACCCATTAACAGCAACATACACACATCCACATCCACAGTGGATTGATTCTCATGTACACTCATAGTGTCACTTGCTCAATATACTATCAAATCTGACCAAGCTGTGTAACCCAAATAACCAAGAATAAGCATGTAAATCATGATTATAGTCAAATAAACACAGAAAACGACATTATAAAAATATTTGATTGTGCTACAGTTACCATACCAACTTACGAGGGTCAACTGAAGTAACATTAACGTCACTCAATAGGTGTCGTTAACCTGTTTAAAGGCACCCATTTGCCCACTCATCGCATGAGCAGTACAATTAAAGGTCACACACTTAAAAAACTTAAATAATGTATTTATGTATAAATCTGTATCTCCTAATTATTCAATATTACAGTTTAAGGAAGCTAATGCTGGCAGCTTTGTTGCAAAACTAACAATTAAACTGCATGAATATCCTTAAATTTCATTTATGTTGGTATTTGATTATGGAAAACATAATGCTGACAGGCCTTCACCAGGTAGTTTGGAATGTTATACAAAGTAATTAATACAATCGTACGGAGACATCTATATATATCCACCCGACATGTATTAAAGATACAGTGAACAGAAGGCAATGGACAAGGTCGATACCCAGATGAGCTGTTTTCATTAATGTACAGATTAAATAGTAAAGCTCTTTCTAATTGTTTAGAGTTTATTTCTTATGAAAAAGTTGGAGGCCTATATTCCTCTTGATCAAGACATACATGTATATGTATTTGTGCAAGAAGAAATAACATGACATTACACACTATATTTCTATTTATTCTGTCATACGTATATGCATGATTTAGATGTGTTCACAGTAATTCCTTTTGCACATTTTCTATCTTTTTTACATTCTTCTGTTTCAGAAAACAATGTACATTTATTCAGTAGCAGATACAAGAGAAAAAATGCGATGAAAAGAATGAACACAACTGTTAAATAAATATATATATTTCAATACATTTTTCTTGTCATTTTTGCTTCATTTTCTCCAGAATGCTGGTTTGTCGTTGACTGACAAAATCCTCCAGCTGAAAAATCTCATACCTCCAGTTTTCTAGTGACAAAAAGTTCACATGTATCATACATTGTATGATGCATCTATATCAAAGAGTTCAACAAAAGGCTCTTAGCAAGCCATTTTAAACATTCTTTAGTCGAATTTCCCCACAGTCCTTATTTTTAGACTACAGCAAATTCCAAATCGAATGAAACAAGAGGAAATTTGGTGACAGAATGTTAAAAAAAAAAACCTGCTAAAGGACTTATATATTTAAGTTCTTTCTGTTATGAAAGCATAATAGTCTACATGCACAAGTGAACAACAAAGGAAATTGTGAGTAATGAAACGTTTTGGTTTTCTTTTTCCTAAATTCAGGTCGATTCTTTCTATGGAAGGATTTCAGACTCAGGGAATGGGTCTGACATTTCGGACTAAGGATTCCCCAGCTTGATCTCGGAGCTATTTTACGTGTCAGAGAAAATTCGAGTCCATGTGACATTGAACAAAACTTTTAAGATGCATTCATTAAATTGTAAATCTGCAACCAAAATTTCTTCGGACTATTATTTTATAATGACATGGCAAGACATATTTCTGTCATATTTTAAAGCAATTTACCTGCGAGAATATGTCAGTTGTTGAAGTTATAAAAATAGATTCACCGACATTGCACTGGGAAATTCCGGTCCATAGAATAACAGAAATCACCTAAATTCCTGGGTATTTACAGAAATCCCCGCAAAAAACACAGAAATCCCCATTTCTTTATCAAAAATCACCGATAGGTAAATGGATAGGACCATCATTCTCCCTTATAGCAAGTTTCAGATATATTCAACAACAATTGATAGACTTATAACCATTTTATTTTTTCAATTTTAATGATCCACTACTGGCGGCCATGTTGGATTGGAAGTATACATAACAGTGTCAGAGTTTAATTTGTTATACTCTATAATATAAACTGTATAAGATGTTCATACTTGTAAATTAACATAAACCGATCATAAGGTTAAAATCTAGCAAAGACAGTTAAGTACAACTTTATCTAAGTCATTTAATTATATACGTTTAAAATTAAACACCGTAACAAGCGACATCAATATATAATACATACATTTACTGAATTCAACAATAACAAGCCTCTTTGTGAAATATATTTGCCATTTATTGAAGGTATTTTGAAAATAGAATTAATTAACACTACTGTATAATCTTCGACTGCGTTACTGTTAAGTATACTTCCAATCCAACATGGCCGCCAGTAGTGGATCATTAAAGTAAAAAAAATAAAAAGGTTATAAGTCTATCAATTGTTGTTAAATATATCTGAAACTTGCTATAAGGGTGAATGATGATCCTATCTATTTACATATCGGTGGTTTTTGATAAAGTAATGGGGATTTCTGTGTTTTTTGTGAGGATTTCTGTAAATACACGGGGATTTCAGTGATTTCTGTAATTCTATGGACCCGGAAATTCCCTTTCCAAAAATAAAGATAATGATGCTGAGTATCGAAGATTATACTTTAAACAAAAATTTTCTAAATGTAGAAGAAAAAGACCTCATAGGCGGATATAAGTTTAAATTTGTGGGTCTTTTTTCGGGGAGGGGCGTGGTGGATTGATGGGAGTATATGAAGGACGGGGCGAAACCATCCAGGGCGAAACAACCCGGGGCGAGTACGAATCGGGGCAAAAGAAGGGGTTTTACTTGAAAAAACTTCGCGTTGGTTGGTTTCTTAAGGTGTTGTGTATGCGACGAAATAGACGAATCGGTGAAATGTTTTTATCTTTAATGAAACCCTCAAAACAGAAGACAGTGGTGGCTTCGTGTGCTATGAAGGGGGCATTTACGAAGATCGAAATCAAGTCCAGGGACATATGTATGTGTATATATATGTCTCTGTCAAGTCTGTCTGAAATAATTCGATTTCCCGATGTACCCAGATTCCTCATAAGTCAAATCTTACTTTTATCACTGTCATACTCCACGAAGCCACCAGGTGCAACAAATGTTTATATATCAAGAGTAATCGATATATATATACAACTGGTAAGAGTTACTACAGTCTAATATAATAGAGTCTATTAAACATGAGGTTCACATCAAAGTTAATCTGATAATAGTCATTCGATCACACAGTCCACTACAGGTACACAGCTTTCGATATATCAGTGGGTGGATCCAGGGGTGGAGTTCCTTGAGTAACGACGATCTATATATAGGTAGCGTATTCACAGGTAGCGTAGTACCCCGCCTCCTTACATATTTTCCCAGAGTGGGGCATCAGGTTCCTCGACTTACTGCATGCATTCAGTCGTTTCGTTAAAATGACGTCATGAAATTCTATGGAAACCGACCTAAAACTCATGGAAATGATAGTCCCCAAGTGAAGTTTTCAGAATAAATTGATGACGTCATCATTGTTTTACGTCAGATGACGTCCCAAATGGAAAATAAATATGTCTTACGAAAAGACTCAGTATGTTTCCTACTTGAAACCTCTCTCTCTCTCTCTCTCTCTCTCTCTCTCTCTGATAACAAGTTATTTCTATCACCCTCCTGTCATATTTTTATGTGAAACTATCGACTTTTCAGAATAGACTTTCGACGTTACTGCAGGACTAAAAATTTGGCTGGCAAATGATAACGTTTCCCATAAAAAATTTGACTTCATAATAAAAAATGATTGTCTCTGACGCCATATTACGGTAACAGTCATCATTTTGCCAACCAAAATGTTAGTCCCGCAGTAACGTCGAAAGGTTCTATAGTGCCGACCTGTCAAATATTATTATTTCAAAATATCATCTTAAAATAATATTGATCGACATAAGATCTGACAACATATATATGCCGAAAAAAAAATTTATAAGACAGTTTAGAATATTATTAATTATTAAGTGGCAAATAAAAATAGCATTTTAGAAATACTCAAGGATTTAAATTTTATTGATACAATTATGACAATAAAATACATTAGACATTATGTTACAATATTTGATCACCAGCATCCATTTTGTAAAGTTTTTTGATACTGTATTTTTTCCGTGTTCAACCCAAGTCCTTCTGCGAAGTTAATTAATTTTGTGACTTCACTGTCGTCTACAGTCGGCGTTCTGGATAAAATATGGATACAATAGTTGGTATATAAGCCTAAAACGGAACTGCAGTCGTACTCGATGGCCATGTTGTCATCTAAGTGTATGATGCTGTAACTGGCCTAGCAAAGATAGAAGTGTATAAATTTAACAAATTTTTATCTTTTATACATGAATATACATTTGTAACTGCAAACCCTCGAATTTCAGTATGCACAGTGGAGATTACTATTAACAAACAGCCATAAGTGAAATGAAAAAAAGAGTATGTTTTCACCTTTGGTGCTAAAGGAAAGAACGCTTCTTGCCAATGTCCTTTTGGGCCCTCGTTTACCAGTTGACCTGCAGAAGACATAAACGGATATTGGTCTATTTGTGCATGTAGCTCAACAACAACATGTTGTTATGGGAGTATAGTGAATTGACAAATGTATACACAAAGCCCAGTAAACAAATCCTTATTTGAATTTCAATTTGAGTTAAAATCTTTACATTACATGTACTTTGTATATGCATTTTAAGTGTTCCCCCATTCTGGACTAGTCCGAGATTCTCTGCCCTTCTCCCACTTTTGACATCGGCGGTATGGGACTCTCCCACAAACCGCACTAAAACTTTCGGTGGGTCACCATGGATTTAAACGCGCACTGCGATCTTATTTTGCGTTGGGTTGCGGTGATTTCCCACCCAAAATCGGTTGCGGTGATGGGTGAAAAGTCGGTAATCGGCGTAGGCTGTACTGTATATGCATCTCAAGTGTTCCCCCATTCTGGACTAGTCCGAGATTCTCTGCCCTTCTCCCACTTTTGATATCAGCGGTTTGGGCGTCTCCCACAAACTGCTGATATCAAAAGTGGGAGTTGGGCAGAGAATCTCGGACTAATTCTGAACTAGTATATATAATCATTTATTAATACATGATTTGTGACATAATCTAGGTTATTTCACAACTTTTGCCATTTTTATAAATTCGCTAAACATAGTATTGGATGCGGGTTTGCATTCAGTTGAGGGCATAGTGCGTATAACTATGAACCCAACAGGTTTATTATTGAAAAGTTTTATACATTTGTAAGTGGTATTTGTTTTAAGTGTCAGGATAAGAATGCATGGAACTTATATTAGAAAAATTGATACCTGTTGCATTTAAAAATTGTCCGGTGGGTGAAAGTTTTCTACAGCTATTGATAGCTGTGGAATCTCCATTTGTTGCTTTTGGCACTGGTTGAACATCAATGGTTGTGCAAACACAGTCCTTCTCGAAAAAAGCACCTCCTGCAGTTTGCATTTTACCTATTTCGTACCAGAGCCCTTGGTATTTTGCATTTGTAAAGTTTGTAGCTATTTTTGGAGCTTGGCAACCACTACTTGAAAAAATGAATCCACTAACAGTGGAAAATAGTACAGTCTGAAACGATGACGAGGATATTATGGTTTGTGTGAATTTATATTTTCTATAATTTACATGTACATTGAAACTCAATATGATAAATGTTTCCTGCATCAGAGTCGAAATCACTGAGTCCCAGGTTTGAATTTCGACCAACTTAAATCAGGCTTTCTTAAGTCAGTTTTAAACATTCAAGACTGGTTTTAAACGTTTTTTGATGTTGCAATACTTTCTATACAGGTTTGTACAATTTTCATGATTTTTGTATGCAAAGTTGAAATAGTTTTGTATTGTCGGTGTTTTGTGCAACCGTTGTCGCTTTGGCTGAGCCAAACATGAAGGCTTGTCAATCAGAATTGTACAGGATCTACAACTGTCCACTGTTGTTCTGGGGCCAGTTGTTCGAGACTTTAACCACTGGTTAAGCTAACGAATGATTAAATTTCATCTGCCTATATATTTGATATTAGTAGACATTAAAGTCATAGTCAGTGCCCAGATTTGTAGCAAATAATAATGATAATAATTATAATAAAAGTAATAATAATAATAATGATGATGATGATGATGATGATGATGATGATGATAGACATAATAATGTAAAAATGATGGATAAATCCAAACCACAAGTCCAAAAATCATGAAACCAGAGGACATACAAAATCAGTGAAAATGAAAAACAAATGGAAAATAAAATATGTCTACTTGAAGAGCATATGTGAACCCTTGTGACGGAGTGAGTGCCCGGGGAGAGTGAGCATCTCCTGCTTGCTAGTAACACCCGTCCCATATACCCAGTAGAAAGAGTCAAATCGTGTAAATTCCATATGTATTTATATATGGAGAAGTCAAAGTAAGTAACCTTCTAGTATAGAAGGTGTCAAATCTGTGTAAAATGATCGGAATCGGTCTCAGTCCAGAATATCATTTAAAAGTCTGGATAACGAGATATCATATGGAGTAATAAGAGTCTCGTAACGACCGTAGAACTTCCTCAGTGACGTTGCTAGTGTAGCACATATATAACCCAGGTTGAGCAGCTTAACTGAAAGTCGTCTAGCCCTCAGAACAGAGTCATTGTAATTTGAACATGCTCTGGAATAACGTATTAACTGAGATATAAATACGCCGTATGCGGACGATGATGGAATGTTGCTACTTATGAAAGGAAAGATTATGAAACTAATATATGTGTTGAAAGAACACAAATTTGATTTGCTCAAATAGTTTTTTTCCTAATGTAATTTTATTTGCATTTTTGTTTGTTTTATATCATGTTTTCTGAGGTATTCTAGTTCTGAACTTCTCTGAAGTTGATAAAAATAATGCAAAATCTAAAACATCTACAAAAGGTTACAACGATTCGTTTTGATATATATTTGAATATTTCGTGACAGAATCCACGCAAACCTGCAAAAGCAATGTTAGAAAAGATCTGACACAGCTGACGAAAAGTCGACACGGAAGTACAGAGCAAAGAATATACATATCACACAAATACCAATTTACCAAATGCCGACTTAGGACGGATAACTGAAGTTAAAATCGTTACTGTGTTGCTAGACGGTTTACGGGCTCACATTCCCAATCACCACAAAAAGCAGTACATTAACATGTTATTCAAGTTTAGAGGTCATAGTAATATCACTAAATAATAGTATGGAATAAAATCTTAATATTAAAAATATAAAAGAAAGGAACAAATCATAAGCTTATTTATGAGTGAAATAATGGAATTCAAAGTTAAAGAAAACTGATTATAATAATAGATTTATCTTAACTTACCGGAATAAATACAATAAGTTTCATTGTGAAATACATAGATGAAAATGAAAAACGTGAGACAGCACTTTCTTTAATGTTAAGCGTTGAATAACAATGATAAGGAACACGTGGAGAATCACGTGGTTCAGTAGAATACCCCGTGATATTGACATTGTTATCTTTAACGTATTCACATATCAAATAACCACAAAATATTTGATCTTCCTATAGTATGGAAAGCAAGCTTGTGTTGTCTATAAGAGGTCATGCTACAGTTAGGTATGAAACTCTAGTTTATGCATTTTTAATTGCTATACATCACGTCAGAATTATGATAGTTACACAGCAGATGCGTCTGCCTGATGCACGACAAAGTGCCTATCATGCCACCTGTAAGAGTGAAAAAACACACATGTGATAACAACTATAATGACAAGATGGGTTTCGATTTTTCAATTAGTCACAAGTGAGATTCGAGTCGAAGACCTCTTGGACCATAGTCAAGCCTGCTTTTGAATTATTAGCTACGTCGAATTGAGTATGTATTATTAACACACATATTCAAACACCCCCCCCCCCCTCACACACACAAAAGAAAAAGAAATCTGAAACAAAGAAATCCCCACACATGTTCTTAGTAAATTGATAGATAAGTTAAAACAAACTTTAATTTTTTCCAATACATATATAATTCAGGCGTATGTATGAACTTTTATGAAAGTGAATATTACAATTTTTTTATAATAAACATTTATGTTGTAGGTGACCACGTCACTGGGTTCGGTTGGTGATCACATCGTGTCTTACATTCCCTTATATGGTGAGGTAATAATGGAAAAAAGGTACATTGGAAGAATTATCATCCTTTGACGACAGGTTACAACTGCCACGATGCCCTAAAATTATTCGAGCTGGAATAGCTTGTATATATACATTAAGTTTTATCGGCACAACTGTAATCACAATAGATAAAATATCATGATTAGTATGAATGATAATATATTGCACAAAAATACAAGCGATCTTACAAAACCTGCATTAAAAAAGGAAGTCAACGTGTCGGGAAAGCAAGTTTTAGACGGGTGTGTTGCGACACAATGACCGTCTATTGTCTCGCTATTCAATTTGGATGTTAACCTGATAGTATCTAATTGCAGGTCTACACAGAAATATAATGCAGAAACAACGCTTCAATTTTTTTGGGTTGAATTCTTTTGCAAAAAATGTGATTACAGAATTTTAAAATATAAGCTGTAAATATTTATTTACCAAAATCATGTAGGGTTTTATGAATATCATAGAAATTTGTAACGAAAAGCCATGCCCATACTTTATATACGTTTGAAAAGATGTTGATTTACGTGATTAACAATGAGGAAATCCCATTGTAATGACTGATTGTAAGTCACTCACTTTATAGCATTTTCTTAAAGGAAAGTGTCTTTTTAAATAAAACATTCGTTCATTTTCTGATTTTCTATCTTTTATTCATCCAATAGTTAAACACGTTTATGTTCGTATCTTTCTGCCTATACTGTTTTATGTAGTTTTAGTCCTATGTCAGATGTGTGCTGGTTATAATGCCTCAGGGTATGTTCTAGTTTTATAAATTAATAGGTTGCTTGCGTAGGAACGTTTTTGATAATTAAAGGTCTAAAACTGTTCTTAACAAATCATTCAGGAATTGTGCCGCAAATGTGACGATGTGTACAATAAATATAGAACATATATACCTTTTAATTTTGTGCACCATATGCGCATTTCGACAAGTTATGTCTCTTCACTGATGTTCGTGGCCGAAAGATTGGAATTCTCAAAATACATAAAAATATGAAGAGCAGTGTTGATGCCAAAATTACCGAAAAATGAACCAAAGAATCTATCTAAGGACGGAGCTATGCACGAGGGAGATACAATAAAATTCAGTTGTAGAAATGGCAACGATTTCATGTTCTCATGCAATATGCAAATATTTGTAAAATGACTCCACCAATATGTACTTGCAATAAATGGTTCGTGAGTAAGTGTAAAGAAAGTTTTTATAGCGTCTTCAGATTTGTGGGATGTCGTAATTAGACAGTAATGACTGTCCCATACTCAGAAGAAACTCTAGCATATCGGATAAGTTGGAAACACGTAGACATAATAAGCAGATGATTGAGAAATGGTACTGCACGTATACTGATAGTCTTCAATATGACAATATAAGTCATTACGTTTGTCATACAGTGAAGTAGTTTAAAGTGGTTACTAGTATCTCTATTTGGTACTGTAAGTGATGTCCCTTACTGACTATTGTTCAGCATGTTAGTATATGATTGTGATAAAGAGTTTACTGAGACTCGTACATTTTGTTACATATTCAATCTAATTCCTGCGTCATCGACAGTAGATGGATCTCATGTTCCCTTTTAACTCACCAATACGAGATGTATCAAAAAGCTTACACTTTGAACTCATTCCGACGATATGTCAAAATTCCATGTATGTTTTTGCTTTATATCCACGTTCTCCATGGAATCCTTTTTCACAAATCAAATGGGTTCGCATCTCAAAAATAAGTAAATGCGTTCGACTTCAACAGCATACATCTTCATTTGTATATAATCTCTCAGCTTGAGTAGCCAGTTGTTCCTATGGAAGATTACATATAAAATTTCAAATGCGTGTTTTCTTTTATTACACTTCTTATATGATGAATGGGAATGTTGGATTAATATTTTTAGAAAAAACTAGGGGGGGGCCTGGTCGTTGTAATGGAGAAACTGTAAATGGCACAATACCTACTAAAGCCGTCATTGCCACAATAGGGTCCTTTTCCGTATAATGAATGATTTCCCACATGAGCAGGCATCTAACGTCTAACCATTGTGATATCAACCAGTTCTATGGAAAACTGGTGCAGATTTACGCAAGATTGATGTAGAAATTGTATGACATCACACTGAATTGACGTGAAATATCTGCTCATATGGGAAATAATTCTGTGTAACGCAAAGACTGAATAGAAAGCAAACTTGTGCAAGCGCGATAACTCCAAGAACGAATTAAATGAATCGTATGTCCGTCCCTCTGCCTGTTTGTCTATCAACAAAGTGAAACAAATTTATGCACGATGTATGTAAATTATGTTTAGAAAGGGGGAAAGTAAAAATCTGACTGAGCAGTATAACAAATACATTATAACAGATAATGCACGGATGAAAATGCAATTGCAAATACACAAACACGTCACAGAAATGGTCTATAACAACGTTTACGGACCGATTTAGCAGATGTGATGATATCCGCCGCCAAACTGGTGTAGTTAATCTCGTTTACGGTTCCAACCTTCCCACGTCCAGCAACAGCCTTGCAATATATTTGACACACATTTAAAAATTTGTAAATAATCCTCCATAAATTAATCCAAAGATGAAAATCCACCTCATAAATGTAATACACAAGCATTTTCCATAAACGTGAAGTATCGAAAATATGAAATGTGAAATTCATATGAGTAGGTTGTGCTCCGCTCATCTTTAAACGAGTTGGAGGATCAGGATCTTGTCGCTACTAAGGGGCGATAATATAATAATTTCTTGGTAAATTTCGCAATTGTGTAGAGTATGCTCATCCGAATATATAGTAACTGCAACGAAAGTTATTGCTCAATGAATATAACCACAGACCCGTCGCCTATCGGATAATAATCATGTCCTCTATCCTAAACTCCTATATCCACCACTTCAAATTAATTACAACAAAATATTTTGTGTGTTTTATTTACTTATTCTTGTTTGTTCATATTGATGGCTACTTTTGTCATACAGCTGAGCATGATGGGATTTTTTTTGGTAAACTTTCTCATAGACATTTAGAGGCTATGGTAATTAGCTGGCGTTTCATAATTAATGGTAATGGCATTGCCGGTAAGACATGTCTAACAGAATTGTTTATTTAGGAGAAGAGCATCAACTAGCATGCTTTTGTGTGAGATACTTGATATTGAAGTTTGTAATTGATTGAAAACTTTGGAATGAATCGAAAGGGTATAGCTGAAGGAATACATGGAGTTGTTTTATATTTATGATATATGGGAAAATGCAATACTGAACCTTACCTTTTATTAATAATGGACATTGCGAATTTTCAAGGCGTCAAAACATGTATCTGTAAATTCCAGTTTAAAAAAAAAGGGTGTATATTTCACTCATTGTCCACCATAAGACGAACTAGTTTACACAGCTCGAATTTAGATATGTTCATCTCACAAAACTCGGTTTGTATTCAGGTGTTATAGGATCGAAATATGGGTTACTCGCGCTTCCTATTTGATTGAGGAATATCAAAAGAAAAAAGTATAAAGCTTTCATAGAGAAAAATATATATAAAGCGTACTGAATTTATAATACGTCTCGAGGTTTTTGAATTACATACCTCGTCTTACGAGAACTTTCATTTGATATTTTGATATAACCTGTTGCCTTGACCTTGGTTGGTTGACTGATTTTTTGTTTAACGTCATACCACAAATATTTCACGTATATCGTGGCGGCATCTGCGTGTTACAGGGCATATAAATTTTGACCTTTGCAACGGACCCACCCGAAGCAGTGAGGGATCTTTAACGTGCCATGCATACCACGACACGGGGCCTCGGTTTTTACTGTCTCATCCGAAAGACAGGACACCGGCATGACCAGAGCGGGAATCGAACCCCGGCCTCCCGATCAGGAGTCCAGCGCGATACCTCTAGGCCACGCCGGCTTCCTTGACCTTGGGAATTAACATTTATTACACATGTATCTTTTAAGCTTTTGCTCCCGATAGGGATTTCATATTTCATTTAAGCATTCTTGTTAACATGAGATTTTTCGTTTAGGACATTAGTATTTTACCTTGATCTTTGAACTCTTTTTCCAATTTAACCTAAGTTCGTGTCATTACTCATCAGTGATGGGACATTGTAAAATATGCCATAGAATATGGCTTCTTACAATTCCGGTTTAGAGTATTGCATATTACAGAACATAAAGCAGAAAACTAAAACTTTTCAAATTTTAATTCATCATTTATAATTGTTATGCAAAAGCATGTAATACAATATAAGTATCTTCACATTTTGAAGTAGATCTAGTAATGATTGAATCAGGATACATATTGAACTAGGTTATCTCACAGTTCCCAATCGCAGATGGTAAGATAAAAATCTGTATTAACTTTAAGATTTCTAAATTTATTTTTCCTGTATTCTAGAATGGTACTTGTTGGCATCTGTGAACTGTCATATTTGATGATGTATCTTGTAAGTGCAGACGTCACTAACTTAACTTGCGTTAACTTGCGTTACATGCGTTTTGCAAAAAAAAAAAAAAAAGAAAGAAAACAGAAATAAAATTTTGTTTGAAACATGTGAGTGTAAAATAAAAAGCTGGTATTGATCTTAGATCTGAGGTATGAATGCCGACATTTCTAGGTAATAACTGATTTCATTTTACTCACCCACAAATTCCATTTACACAAGTCTTGACACAAAATAAAGACGCCCGTCTAATGTGTCTCGATAACTCAATAGTGCTGGAATTTTTATATACAAAATTTCCATTCATTAATGACCTGCAAACAAAGTTACTCGTAAAGTTCAACATAAACAATCTATAGCAACTACCGCCTGTGTCCATACAGTACAGTATAAGTGTTATGACCATGGGACCAGACATAGTCTAGAGATATATTGCAGACTTTGCAAGTCAGATGTTACCAGGAGTCTTGATCTACGGTTTCATCTCGAGTTATTTTGTGTTCCCTTTTCTTTAATGCTTTCCGGTTTTAGATGTTTTCTGTTTTACATTTGAAGTTGCAACATTTACATCGCTATGGTTCATTCAAACCATTTGCTTTATTCCTCGATATACTCCTATCAATTAGTGACAATGGTTTCTCTCTACGACAAACGTGACGATTTCAATTTCATTATTACCAGCTTCCGATTTCTGAGTAGCAACATACCTTCCTCTCCCACACATGGCGTCTTCATTTCACTACTTATACGCTATGCCAGGGCATGCTTTAAATACGAAAATTTTGTCCTGAGAGCGAGGCTTCTTACCACGAAACTAATCACACAAGGATATATTGAGGAACGTTTGAAATTGTCACTGAGAAAGTTGTATGGTCGATATACGGATCTAGTGCAATTTTAGATTCCTCTTTCAAGAATGTTAACCGATATTTTGGGACATGACCATACAAACTAATCATTTTAACTTTTAACTATACTTGATTTGAAGTAATACGTATATATACATACATTTGTTTACGTACTATTCCAAAGCCAGAATTTCAGTTAAACAACATTTCATACCTTGAATAGGGAAGTTTGACTTCGTGTTCTTTTCTCCTGCATGTGCTCATACGTGTATATTTATGTATTTACTTCCTCGACAAAGTCATTACAAGACGGGTGTTGCATGCAACCAGTGGAAGGTTACTCCTCCCGGACACCTGGTCTCACCTCAGTTTTACTGGGGTTCGCATTTGTATGAATATGGCACTATACACGATAATGTCCTTTTATTCCATGGACTATGAGATGAGGTTTACCCTTCAGTACTTCTTCGTTTTTCACTTTCAGTCACTGTCCATGTGTCTCTGCTGGGGAACAAATTGTACCCGAGGACACTTGTCGGGCAGTAATATTACATGAATGTCTGATACAAGAAGTAACAAAGTGACTGGTACGTCGCCCACTATAAACAGGTGCCAGACTATTATATCCAAGGACACGGATGTAATAGATGAAATAGGTGTCCCCAGAGTCGTCCTACGAGACATGTCGAAATTAATTTACATCGTTAGTGAAGACAACCAATTATGGTACCAAAATGCCGATAGTTTCATTTATATGAAACCTTGCCAAGTTAAAGTTGTCAACATTATGAAAGATCACCAGTTTGATCCTAACGAATGCTCAGAGACAAAAAGTGTAAAGCATGTTGTATCCTTCTGACTGACGACGTATTTTCAAGTACGAAACGTTCTTATTCTACTCATAATTTTGATAACCTCTCCTGTATGTCATCTAATGTAGTTTATGGCATTGAGTGCACCATGATATACATCGACAAAACCAAAGGCGAACTCCGGAGTAGAATATCAGGTCATAGATTTAATATACATAAAGGCGGAAATGAAATTCTTTATCGCCATTTCAATCAACCAGATCATTCCAAACTGTCCGTGAATGTATGTATTTTAGAGAAAATATACCATTCTACCAACCACCCAAATCTTAGCACTTACTTTATAAGGAAAAGGGAGGATTACTGGAAAGGACAATTAGGAAAAGCTGCTACATATGGTTGTACTGACCATATTGATAGTGTTGAAAATCTTACAAGTCCTGGATGTCGGTCAGAAAGTGTCATGCCTTTGTTTGATAATACGCCAAGAAGACGTTGAAGTCATGGTAAACGAAAATATAATAGACCTGAGATTCATAACATTTCCTTCGATGGCCTTCTTCCATTTATCAATCAAATTTATGAACCTCATTATATTCGTAATTAGTTTTATTCGCTACCTTTACAAAAGCCACGCGAAACTTACATTTCACCGAATCTGGCACTCCAAACTATTGACTCCAAGGTATTATCTTGGATATCTCTGGTAACAGACTATTTCAAGCTGTCCATTCAGATAAGCCTGTAGATGGTAATATAGATGTAGATGGTAAAGCGCCCCTTTCCTAAAGTATGTTTTGCAAATTGACGCACTTAATTTAAGTAACATTTTAAATCATGTCTGTTAAAGATAATATTCCTCTAAACTTCAAAATGAGGAAGTCGCCTTGTATTTCTTATAAATATACACCAACAGTTGCTTCCAAAATCTTTAACTATAAACAAAATTTGAAATGTGTAGATCTGAAAGACGTTCATAACCCTATAGAGTATTCATGTACCTCTTCTGAGTTTAAATATAATTCATGTGGTCATGTTGTGACAGGAGATCTCCATATTTGCAATGAAAAACTAAGAAATCTTTTAAGTAAAGACCAATAATATAGAGAGCCACATTAATTTACATGTCAGAATTTTGATATTATTATTAACTCATGTGATGAGTATGCCAGATGTTGGGCTAAGAGAGAGATGGTTGAATTAGACACTCTTTCTGAATGACTGAAGCTGATCAGAAGTCTACTGAAGAAAAGAATTCGAAGACTTTTCCATTTCTTCAAGAAGTACAAATCAAAGATATTGATCCGATTTCTACAACTCGAAGTCGAAGAAACACAACAATACATATGCAAATAAAATATTAGCAATCAAGAACCACTGTAAAAACAGAGGTAGGATCAGGTACCATGGAGGGGTAAGCATCCCCTGCCGACCGGTCACACCCGTCGTGATGCCATAAGTATAAGCGAAAAAGTATTATTCGCTGTCACAGAAGTAGGAAACGGCAGAACCTTAGTCAAAATAGGTATAAGTCATAAGCAGTAAGAATACTGCTGTATAGTATAAGTAATACAAATGGTTTAGTTATTGTGAAATAAAGAAGTCAACATGTCAGACAACGATACATCATATGAGCAAATAAGGTCTTTATAACGACCGTAAAATTTGCGGTATGTTGACATAAGTCGTGATGTCTCATATCCTTGTTTGAGTAACTTTTCTCCTAGTAGTTGACTTCGATAAATGAAAGAGCAATACTCAGATGACGCTGGCGCATATCGAATCAATTGGGATACATAAACACCGTACGCAGTTGATAAAGGCATGTTGCTACTAGTATATGGAAAGTTAACAATGGGGAAACTAAAGTCATCACGTTTGTCATAAATTGAAGTAGTAATTTTCCATCTCGGTCGATATCAATGAGCAGATCTAAATATGAAACACATAAATTGGATATTGTAGTGTCCTTAATTTCAAGTCCCTTGGGATATATTGTATGTACGTATGTATCAAAGTTTTTGTTATTTATAGATAGTACATCATCATTATATCTGAATGTAAGATTAAAGGACAATGCCAATTGCTTCTTATTTTGACTTTCGTACGACGAAAGGAACAAATCAGCTATTAAAGGAGCACAGTTAGTCCCACAGGGATTCCGATAGTTTGTTGGAAGACCTGGTCACCAAACACAACATATATATTGTCAATCAGAAAGTCCAGCATGTTTTCAGAGTACTTGTATTTAGATTCAAATGGGTTTTTCACAAAATATGTATCTGGATATCCTAAAACAATAAATTCATATCTGCGTGAACCACTTTTGGTGAAGAAACAGTTATCAATAATTCTAAAGAGCCTATTAAAAGAGAACAAACAGTATTCTATATTTTGAACAAATATAACTGTATTTCGAACAAAAGAGAACAAACCGTATTCTATATTTTGTAACTCCAGTGTACTTACAGAACTTTCTCGACTTCACGAAAATTTTATTATTGTTCTTTGTTCCGTTTTTACTACAAATGAATCTGATCTCGAGCTACCATAACTTTTTTGGATACCAAAGATGCATAAAACTCCATATAAGCATTGATTCATAGCTGGATCTGTCAAGTGTTCAAACAAGCCTCTTTCCATATTACTCACCAAATTTCTAAGAGAATTCTAACATGGTCCTCAGAAATACTGCTCTGCTGCTTACTCGAGAAGCGGAATCAGTCAGATGTGGATCCTAAAGAATTCCAAGGAACTTCTAGAGCACTTAAATTCTCCTATTTTCAATAACATCACTAGCATCAAATCTTTTGATTTTTTGACTTAATACAACCATTTATCATCAAAAACTCAAAAACAGAATAACATCAATTATTCAAAACGTCTTCTTTAACAAAAAAGGAATTCGCCGTTATAAGTATCTCGTTTTAGGCCACAACGACACATATTTTGTAAAGGAACAGTCTGATTCCAGCAGCAAGTATACAGAAAAAGAGATCATCCAAATGTTAGAATTTCTTATAGATAATATTTTTTTGGTGATATTTGGTGGGAAAGTGTTCCAACAGATTGTTGGCATTCCGATGAGTACTAACTGCGCGCCTCTTCTGGCCGACCTATTGTTGTACTCTTACGAAGCAGATTTCATACAGCCTCTGCTCTCCAAAGGCCATAAACAATTAACATCTCAGTTCGATTTTACATACAGATACATCGATGACGTTTTGTCGGTTAACAACCCTGTACTTAAGGATCACCTCAACATCATATATCCAAAGGAACTCAAGATAAGAAAAAACACAACTGACTACTTCATACCTAGATATACTCCTATCAACTAGTGACGATGTTTCAGTAGTAACCTCTCTCTATTACAAACGTGACAATTTCAATTTCTTTATTATCAATTTCCCTTTTCTGAGTAGCAACATACCTTCCTTCTTCATTTTACAAATGCCAGGGCATATCCTAAATACGAAAATTTCGTCCTGAGAGCGAGGCTTCTTGCCACGAAACTATATTCACACGGATATATTAAGGAACGTTTGGAATTGTCACTGAGGAAGTTCTATGATCGATATAGGGATCTATTGTAATTTCAGATTCCTCTTTCAAGAATGTTAACCCATATTTGGAACCTGACCATACAAAATTCGTGTTCTGTCTCCGTCATGTGTTCATACGTGTATATTTATTATTTACTTCCTCGACTTGAAAAGTTGTTGCAGGACTTTTGCGACGGGTGTTGTATGCAACCAGGAGACGCTTTCTCCTCCTGGTCTCATCTCCACTTTATTGGGGCTCGCATGTCTGAAATGACACTATACACGATAGTGTCCTTTTAGCCCATGGACTATGATATATGATTTACTTTTCGGTACTTCTTCGTTTTCTACTTATATATCCAGTGTCGTATTTTACATTGACAAAAAATTCTTCAGCAATAGATATATGGAAAAAGAACGTAGTGATGCATGTGGTGGTGAAATATCGAAACAGGTGGCAAGACCATAAACAATCAAAAAGTTGAATTGCATACTCCAACGTAAACTTTGGTTAAGAGAAGTTTAAATCCTGGATCTTTGATTATGTGTTGCACTGATAGTAACTCGGCAAATGTAAAAACCTTGTATGGAGATTAATCTATACTTCTGTATGTAGTAAATTTCTCTGCGTAACTTAAGATAAACAAGATTTCTCAATACAAATATCCAAGCCTTCCATCCATACATACATTAATTTTGAAATCAGTACACATACCTATCATTATCTTGTATTTATTATTGAAGTGAACGTCAGCGAATGTTTGTGTAATCAGTTTTATTGCTAATAATTCTAACCGACAATTGATCCAGCTAATGTGCTTGGAATAAGGAGATGGGAAATTATATGAACAACTCCATCCTCTGCTTCGATATCAGCAACGGTGATCTTTGCTACATTATTCAATAGTGTTTCATTCACTAGAAGAAATCATTATAATACCAGGATGAAAATAATACAATGCACATTTTAAATCAATCAAATAAATAGTTTTTGAATTTTAGAAATCATTTGTTTTCCATCGTAAATCAATTTAATGAAGAATTATTTTATCTTTCCTATAACATTTACACAAATGGAATCCTGGTGATTAATTTTATTATTTCTGGAGTACAAGCTTATATTACATGAATATAAAAACAAATTATACACATGTTAATTTGTGTATTAAAGAAGCCCATTTTCAGTAAGATGTAATCGAAAGAATACATATATACAAGCAGCAATATCTAATATACACAGAGATAAACTTATCAAATTGTATAGCCCAACCAATCTGAGAATAAACACTTAGCAAACTATGTCTTTACTTTTGTGTCTTAAGACTTTCCACAAGTCTTATTCTTTAGCTGCTAGTCAATTTAAACTTTGATTCATCTTAACTTTGGTTTTCTTTTCTCACTTACCTTTACTTGAATACATAATGATAAGTACCACATGAAGTGATATTCTCCTTTGAAAAATACTTAATAAGTCTTACTTTGTGTTGACCTCATTTCTTGTCACGGAAAATTGAATAATTAATATCAGAACACATATACGTTTTATAATTGTGTGCACCAGATACGCAATTTCGACAATTTATGTCTCTTCAGTAATGCTCCTAGCCTAATGACTGAAATTCTTATGATGTATAATTATTTGAAGAGAAGAGTTAAAACAAAAGTGGCCGAAAATGTGAGCCAAAGAATCAATATGATACATGAATTAATTTTATCATCATTACATACACGAACAACCCCTTTTTTGTCGTAATTGGATTCTGCAGTTTATTGCATTAAGATGTTCCCAGTCGAATGCAATGTCACTTTCATTTATTTATAGGGATTCCTATCTTTAGTAATGCATATTTTGGCTCTAAACTTAAGTAGAGTAGTTGAATAAAACGACGTTATTCGTGTCAAGAAGAGAAGCAAAAACACTAATATTTTAACTCACTTGTGTTGTGGGAAACGCTAATATAATGGCCGCGATACAACGTGCTAAGTCTGCCATTCTTCTGGAGTCCAGTAGCGTGGAGGGTACCAGAATGCACGTGGTAATCTACCAAGTCTGTATATAGAACATTGTTAAATAGTTGAACATATGATTGCAATAGGATTTGAGACCGATAAATTATGTGAATTTTGATTATGGTATGTTGTTGAGTAAATAAGTATATTTATGGAATTGTTGTGCTGTAAAATTGACATCGTAGTGGTATTTTTCTACGTGCTTGACATTAATGAATAAAAACTAAACAAAGTTGTACATAATATTTAAATTGTTCACTTTTCCATCTACCATATTGTTTTCGTCCTTTTCATAATGCTTCTTCTGATTGTTCATTGTCAGTTTTGTATCACTGTATTCTTTGATGAGTCATATTTTATTATATATGACACAATTGATTCATAAACGAAGACTTACATCTTGATCTACTATAGCTGCCCTTGATGGAATTTACTAAGCCTTGGTCAGCATTCATTATGGCGTCATTTGTTGGTACGAACATAGTGTATCTTTGACCTGAACATGAAATTTTATGTAAATCATATTTAAAACATCTTTATTATACTCACAGGTTAATAATCGCCGCATTAATACTGATGTATTGTTTATAAGTAAATGAAAATATTCATACAGTATAGCAAACTGTTAAGATTAACTCAGTATTGGTTTTAGGCAGATATTTCTCTCCAGTATAACGTAATGCAGATACTGTTATCAACTGATTGTGACACTTTATAATATCTACTTCTTACAACTTTTTCTGATCCTTGGTGATCAAAAGCCCTGGAGGGGTAAGTGTTTACTATGCGATTAGCAACAACCGCAACGAATGTAAAACGTTCAGCGGATAACTACGTAACCACTACACATAATTGCTGGATATAGACCCACATCAATATTCATACAAGAGTATGCAAGGGTATTATAACATCGATACCTTAAGTCTAATATTGGTTTTTGTGTGATTAAATAGAGCAACACGGTTGTCAACTGTGTATCTTCAACTAAACGTGAAACTAAACGGCAGGGAGAAATGACAAAACATACATATACACGAGAAGCTTACTCCTCCCGGGTACCTGGTCTCACCTCTGAATTTCAGGGGTCCGTGAATGTCCACTGTGGTATACTGTTGTTAGTGCCACAGTCATCTGACATTAGGTACTTTCAGATTTTACATATAGGTAGGAGATGAAATATTTGTGCAACAATACATACAGGCCTACCACGGTGCACAACAATACAGGAATAAAACTACCTGCTGTTCTGTTAAACTGATCAGACAATCTGGCCGTTTTGATGAAGTCCATGAACATGTTGATTTCATAGTCTGGGTTTTCTATTATGTCATCTATTGTTCCTTCTGGTACATTCAGGACCTCGTCAATGAGGTAAAGTACTCCGTTTGATGCTTGGATCTCTGAGACAAGCACACGAGCTTGGTTCAGGTAAATTATCTTAAATTAAAATTCTGAAGTCAGCAACACCAAAATCATAATTGAACTAATTTGGTACTAGTTACAGCTAATAATTTCTATCAGAAAAAAATATGGCCATTGTGACATGCCCACAGGGAATGTTGATTCCTTTCATTCAGTTATCTTAAACCTTTTTAAAATGCTTTATTGTCAATCGCTTTAAACATAATATAACAGTGTACCGACATACACTGTTACTGTTTCTGAATGATGGCCTAACTCCAATGATTGCACAGGGATTTCCAAAGCTGTCCTCATCTTGGTATTATAGTTTTACGGCGAAACATTTGACATGAACAACGGCAACGAGTCTATGTTTACCATAAAAGGGGTGTCAGGTTCTACTACATACAATATATTCCAATATGGCTCGTTGGTTTCCTATCTTTCTGATTATAATAAATTTTCAGTGAACATGCACAATAAAACCCAGTGCTGCATTTCGGTCCTTTGAAGGGGTATAATTTAAATAAAGTAACAATTGCTCAATCAGTCAACCAATCAATCAATCAGTCAATATCTTATTTACAGTATCTGGTAAATGATCAATCGTATGGTATAATATTACATGTTGTAGGGCCGTAGGAAGCGTTTCAAAAGTTTTAAGTTTCAAGGTTTTTATTTCATCTCATGGTTGTTTTACAACATTGAGAGTATATAATATACAATTTATACTACATTTCATAAATGACATTACTCAAAGTGGAGGGCCAAATCTTTAATTTTGTTTCGTTTTTTAATTGATAAAACTCGGTCCATGATCAGCATGATCAAATGTGTGAGGAGGAGGTGGATCGCTGCCCCGGTTCCTACGTACATGTGTTTAAAAAAGGGAAAACAATATTTACAATTTTGATACAATTTCACCTACCCCTGAGCGACTGACATAGACTCGAAGGGAATGATCATTCAAGCTAGGGATCACCTCCCCTTGTTGCAAATCCCAAGTGAATATGGATTCTTTGATCACGTGGTATTGAAGAACATTTGTTAGAGCTGCTGTGTCTGATTTGAGATTATTTAATATATCTGCTGGAAGCTTGGCGAAGGCGGAGTCAACAGGTGCCAAGAGAGTTAATGGGCCTGCAAAGCATAACATTGTACATAAAACGAAAACTTTTAAAGTTAACTCAACCGATAATCACCAATACCAAGAAGAATTCAGCAATCAACAACAAAAAGAACACTAACAACAACCAAAAAAAAAAATAATAATAATAATAATAAAATAAAAAAAAAAAAAAAAAGAAAAAGAAAAATAAAAAATAAAAAGAAAATTGGCAGATCTTTCCTAATTACTTGAGATATAAATATTAGACCTTAAACTCATGTATAAATTTATCGTATAAAATTCAAACGACAACTTTATTTTACTGATGATCAGGGTAGAAATTGTTATACTTCAAAATATTTGATAAGCTAACTTCTTCCCAATTTATCCATAAGAGCAAAAACCTCTGCCAAATAATGTAATTGATTTCATGAGACAATAAAACGTTTGTCTTGCATTTTTGACAATACGGGTTCGATTTCAAAATTGTAATGGTATGTGTAAGTAAACAACGAAGATATACCGAAGAGTTATAAGCTTCCTACTTTCATAAATGGATGAAATGTTTGAAACATAATACGATGTACTGAAAGTGACTTATTACTGCAATCAATCAGTCAACCATTTAACCAACCAAGTGACGAACTCATTCCAAAGACAAAACTGATGGGAAATTTGTTGTACACCTTTCTTTGGAAATTCATGTTTTAAGTTACCTTAAGCAGAATGCTAGTTCGTAGGAGGCTGTATAAACCACAAAAATACCTAAATAATACGTTTCTTTGTGCTTACTAGGTACGCGGTAGAACTATTGGATTAAATTGAAAAGGAATAACATGGGAAAAACTGTTGTTGTTTGATGGATCAAAGTACAGCTCAGTACTAACTACAGTAATACCATATCTGTATAAAAGATCACCACTCTTTCAGGAAAATTATCAAAATGTACCTCACCTTGGCTTTTAAGAACGTCAGTAAGGCCAGCTTGTTGTATAAGTGATACAAGAGTCGTAGCATTATTTTTTCCGGCAAGAGTTACAAGATCGGGTAGAGTGGCTGATGCAGCTGCCAGACAAGCCACAAAAATTGCACAAAGGGTCTTCATTGTCGTCTCTCTTCGTATCGTATTGTGAAAGATCCTAAACTTTTAGCTTGATAAGGATTAGGAATCACGTGTTAATGTGTGAACTTTTATCGGATTAAAATCGTCCTATTTTGAACTGTGGCATATTGAATATCTGCCCCTTATCTCTCGTGACTTTAGAAGAAAATTGTGCAAAGTTTATCCAATGATTGGGTATACTTTTGTAGATTTGTAGAACCGACGTCATGCACTTCATGTTTCATTATATCAAAGTTTCTAATTAAAGAAATGAAGTGCGTCAACTAACATGCATTTTCTTATGTGTAAGATAAGATATATACAATATTCGCAATAGTTCTCGTGACACGATAGATATCAACGTATTATACAACTGTGGTCATTAACTGGAACATTTAGTGGTCCATCTAACACATGGTATATTCTCACGTGCTCTGAAGATTTGTGCCTTACTTTATAACAATCTACATTACTTCTACTTGATAAACAGCAAGGGACAAGTCGTTTAGATATGTTAATAATAAGTTTGGCTGCGATATTTGCCGTTGCCTACGGGCAGCCTGGCGGCGCAATTACCAATGTCAGTAATGTTGTAGATTTGATCAAACCCGTTGAAACAACATTAGCAAAGCTTATAGAAACCGCCGGTCTTACAGACATTCTTACTCAAGGAGGTAAGAAAATTTAGATTTAAGCATAGATATACAAAAATGTTTTGTCAATATTTTATTTAAATATCTTTCTTAGTTGTATACAAATATGTGCATAATGTAGTATGATTAATTTAAATATAATATTTGTATATTTTAAGTTATAGACAATATATTGTAGGACCTTTCACAATTTTTGCACCTGATGATAGGGCATTCAGCGCTCTAGGCCAGGCCACTCTAGATGCTTTGGGTAACGACACAGCCAAATTAGCTGATATTCTGAAATATCATGTGGTTAGTGGTATCCATAAATACCAAGAACTCCACACAAACGAACTCATGCTGGACAGTCTCAATGGACAAAAGATCCGTGTTAATTATTACTTTACACAAAGGGTGAGAGCAACTTAGTTTTTATAGTTATAGGAAATTTCTCTTCTAATAAATACTATTATTCATTTTTCCCAGTGTAGAGCTGTTAACCTCACCAATTGAGTGACGTTTGTTACTTTACTTGACCGTCTGAAGTCGGCAGCGTAACTGCAGTACAATTGAATGTATTTCAATGTCGTTTTTTGTGTTTATTTGACTACCGTCATGTTTTATGTGTATGTCCTGGGTGACTTGCGTCATACAGTCTGCTCAGATGTCTTCTTTCTTCTCTTTCGGATACATTGTTAGTTTATAAAATTGATCATATGGTTCAACTCTCCTGCTAAATGCGCGTTATAATTTTGGGGGACGAATATATTCCATTTGGCACTCTATTGATGGTTAATGATATGAAATATATTTCTTTTTAATTTTTATTAATATATTTATCAGAACAAGAGGATGTCCAGGTATGAAAATACATTTAAATCACTAATGAATGATCTGCGATATTCTGGACTGAGACCGATTCCGATCACTTTACACAGATTTGACACCTTCTATACTAGAAGGTTACCTACTTCGACTTCTCCATATATAGATACATATGGAATTCACACGATTTGACTCTTTCTACGGGGTATATGTGACGGGTGTTGCTAGCAAGCAGGAGATGCTCACTCTCCCCGGGCACCTGATCTCACTCCATCACAGGGGTTCACATATGCTCTTCAAGTAGACATATTTTGTTATTTTCCATTTGTTTTTCATTTTCACTGATTTTGTTTGTCCTTTGGTTTCATGATTTTTGGACTTGTGGTTTGGATTTATCCATCAGCTTTACATCTCCCATTTTATGATCATTTCTTATTGGAGAGATGATTTAACATGAATTACATGGTAGTGTTTTAAAAGGTTTTACGAGAAATAACAATAAAATTATTATCATATTGACAAAATTCTATGTTAAAAATGTACTGTATTTAAAATTTAGATTTGTATTCTGTTTTTGGTTAATGTATTTTATTGGTTCCGAATTTCCTGAAAGTGTAAATCGGTAAGTCGATTCCAAGTTTAGTATTAAACTTGATTCCAAGTTTACTCCAAATGCACTTCAAGCTTAGTTTACTTTTTATATCCATGTACATTTACTAAATTTTCTATTAAAACAATTTTTAATATAAAATATGCAATTGTGCATAATAAGACAATCATTTCTATCGTATTATACGAAACTGAATAATTGTAATAAACAAACGTGAAAAGTGAACTTGGTGTCACGTGATAGTAAACTTGAAGACAGAATTACTTTAAAGTAAACTTGATATCAAGTGCACTTGACTAAACTTTATGACTGGTTTTCAGGACGAAAAACTAAACTTGAAGTACACTTGGATGTAAAGTTAGGACTGCACCCAACTGTATATGTAATGCATTACTATTGCAGCGACAAGTCACAGTAGAGGGATCTCGGATTACCTATCCCGATAAGATGGCATCTAACGGAATTATTCATCGTATCAGTCGCGTGATGTTGCCACCAGCAGGGGCTATCATGGACGTACTGTCTCGGGATGGCAACTTCACAACCCTCATTGCTGCCATCAAAGCTGCAGGCCTCGCAAATTTCTTCCTTGGTAGGGCTTAATGACATGACTAATTTTTTTCATACATGTAATTTAAAGAGACAAGAAAGTATTCTGACTCCGACTGTGTGTTCAAAATAACACCCTCCCCCTAGAAAAAAGAGATATTCATTGAAAATATACAGAAAGATGCAAAAGATAAACTTTAAGTTTTCGTACTCAGAAAATTAACACATGTGAACCTGGGAAATTTCAATTAGGAATGGCTGGAATGACTTTTCATAAAAGTCGTCTTGACAACTATCAATGAACTGCATCGCTGTAAAGGCAGGTATTCGATCTTGATTTTACATCTTAAATACAATGAACTTATTCATTTTTTTGGTATGATACCATTGTATATATTGAACCTTCAGTCATAGCGATAAATTTATGAACTTCTTGAAAAATCGGAGTAGTCCAAGGTTTTCTGAATATCTTTTAATATTTTTTTAGTGGTATCATTTACCACTTTTTTACTATATACTTCAAGCACTCAGTGATAACCTATATCTCTATTTTGTCCCGTAGAATGAATGTTCCTTATTTTACTACCGCTCGGTATCTTTGTACATTACATGCTTGCATCTTTTGATCGATATCGAACTGAGATCATCTCATCTCAAAAGAAAGTTGGTTCATGAATGGTTGATGAACTACATTGAACATGTCTTTTCATGCCAAGACCAAATTACATGTATATGGAATAAAATGATAGTAGTACATGACACATATTTGATGATGATATATGATTGGTTTTCAGATGGACCATATACGCTGATGGCACCTACTGATCATGCCTTTGAACGTCTTGGAAACGATACAGTTGGAAAACTAGTCGCTAATCCTAAACTTTTGGCAGGTGAAATATTAGTATTTTGATAGAATGAATATTTCGAAATAATAACCTCTTGTCCAATACATAAAAAAATGCTTCACTATTCATATCTTGAATGAATATCGGATATCTTTACAGCATTAAACACTGACAATATTGCACATTGATTGAAATAGTCGGAAGTACTAAACGCATCTGATCATATTTTGAAAAAAAAAATTATTTTTTTAACTCCCGAGGCCGGGTGTTTGAAGTGTTATTATTCAACCCTTATTTAACTGACTTGGTTGTGTGGGAGTTTCTCCAAGGATTGTACATACTTTATCATGTTTTGTGTGCATGTCCTTGGTGATTTGTGTAATGCAGCTTTCTCAGATGTCTTCTGTTTTCTCTTTTCTGTATAAAAGTTACATTATGAATATCATAACATTACAAATCATTATTATCATACGGATTAATTCCAAATACATTTTTCCTTCAAAAGTAAATGCCTCTCTGGGAATTTGTCATCATATACTTTATTTGACGGGTAAGATGCATGTAATGAATTGATTCCCCAACAAAATTTAAGGAGTTAGTTAAGTGTTTAAATATATGGAGAGGCAATATACTGTAGATATTTTCTTAGTCCTTAAATGTATTCTTTTCCCTATCCTCGATGATTTAACAGAAGACCTGTGGTTCACTAATAGGTAAATAACAAATGATGTAACCCATAATGTTAGAAATACAATAATAGAACCAAATGTATTACTAACTTTAATCAATTGGGCCTGTGGAAATTAGATTTTAAAATGTGCATTTTTCTCTGAAATCATTTGCTGTTTTAGTAAATGTTTTAACGATAACATTAATCGGTATTCTATTTCAGAAATTTTGAAGTACCATGTTATTCATGGAACTTTATACAGTGCTGGCATGCACACCGGCTCCCTCCACACATTCGATGAGAATGACCGTGAACGAATTTATGCTTCATTTTTCGGTAAGTTGAAATAATTTCATAATATATCACTAGTTATGTTGCATTTTACATGCAGTGGAAACGGGTCGGAAATTGTTCGATTTCACGTATGATTCATGTAATACTCAACTGTTTTGTAAGAGTATCCTATCTAGTGTATTTCTTTACCTAAATTTGAGATAGGCAAAGGAACCACGTTATGGAATTAGGGTTCCTTTACATGCCGTGGTTGACATTGACACGAGACTCATATTGATCCTCTCTTGAAGAGGACAAGAGACCGGCGAGATTCCCGTGGATTTTAACATTAAGTCCTATTCAAATAAGGTATTGATTTAAATAATCTGGGTACCGGTGTTTGTTTGGGATTACATTGTACTTTAGAAGTTATTGGATTTTTAGAAGGACTTTTTCATGCTTAGTATTATTCATCACCAGTTCCGTTAGAACATATTGCTACTGTATTTTCGTAACATAATTTACATGTATGTTATAATCTCAAATCGGGACGCTTTGCTTTGGGAATTAGATGTGTCCAAATGGTTCTTCATGTAGAACATGAATCACATCTCTATTCTACCTTCTTTGAAGATTTAATATACGGCAGTAGAATGGAAAGAAACTCTTAGCGCAATAAAAGTTGTTTAAATGTGCTTTGATAAGTAATTTTTCTTTTAATTTCCCTATTTACGGTTCGCTGATAATACAAGAAATTTCTTGTGGTCCTGCTCTAAAGATATCTCAATTCTTCTAAGATTATTTCATTCATACATTATGAGCGACAATGTATACAGCAGCGATGAAAATTTGGGAAACGTAGGAACAAAAAAAAAAAAAAAAAAAAAAAAAAAAAACTAAAAAAAAAAAAAAAAAAAAAAAAAAAAAGAAAATAGAAAATGCATCAACTTGTTAACAACCAAAGTTTTGCTATGCTAAAGAAATTACATTACCTCCGAAATAGATCTGGAGAATAGCAATCAACCAACAATTACTATTAATTTATATATTACTTATACATGTATATTACAAAATTACCTGATCAATAAATCGCGTTTTGGGGCACGGCAAGAACTAGTTCTATTTCAATCAATCGATATGAAACGTAGAAAAAAAAAAAAAATCAAAGACAATACTTTATGCTGGGAGAAGGAATCCTCTTGTACTTTGTCAAAACCCTTCAACAAATAAAAGCATTACTTTCATTTCTTTCTCAGGTGTAATTGTCGATGGACACAGAGTACTAAAACCCGACATTAGTGCCACCAATGGAGTTGTACACAAGCTTGACTATGTCCTTATTCCAAGTTCACTCAAATCCCAAATTGCTGCTTTGTAATTACAATGTCAATTATGAGTAAACCATATACAAGTGTTGTTTTTATTCGTTAAAGTCATAAGGTAAGAGATAACTCGACAAGATATCAAACACTACTGGGCAGAGCAAATTGAAATCAAAGTCACAATATAGTCCTTGTGAACTTTACAATGATGATTTCAACTAAGGATGGATAATTATAATGCATCAATCGGTTGCCATTTAGATAACTGGCACATAGAAATATGTTTACATAACGGTTCAAAATATAATTCCAAAAAGTTTATGTGATTTTCAACGTTTTACAACAATTCGTTTCAAACTAATATTTTATTAAATGGTTTATAATAATTAAATATTTGTCTCTGGGAATCTGTAAAAGATGGTAGTATAATACAAACAAACATCTAAAAGCAATGAATATTCTTGAACGAATCAGCGAAAATAACATAAACCGGCAAATAGTTGAGAAACAAAATTATTACCATAAGATCAGTTCAAATTTATCCATAATGTATGATTTCTATGTAAATGTATCTCATATAGGAGTCAAATACAATACTACGCCAATGCATTAAATGTTTGCCATAACCAGTTCAAGAGAAACAGACAGACATTTATGACACAACGTGTCTATGTTTTAAAATAACTAAATATGCACTTTTAGCAAGCAAATCAACACCTGTCACATTTTCAAAATTTTAAAGTTATAAACAGGAAAACCTGTACTTGTGGACACTTTAAATTACCGTACACCTGCCTTTAAAGGATAGTTTTGCAATGTACCGACTTTTTGTTTAAAATATGGTAAGTGTATAAAATTATCCAAGCTTACCGGACCCTTTTGTATGCAAACAATGGACATAAATTCAACACCCAATCTCATTAAATCGGTTACAATTGACCCGAATTAGGCAGACAGTGACATTCATATGCTCCTATGTGATTTTGGATAACCATTACGTTTTACACAAGCAGGTGACTTTTTAAACTCAGTATCGTCGCGTGGCTTACCTTTGCTTGGAATTATGTGTATGTTGGCATATATATTTGAAAAGTAGCCATTCGTAGTTTAGTAGATTTCCTTTTTTAAAATGAACTCATAATTGATAACATGTGCGGTGCTAAGAAATGTTCAGAACAGAACGACTCTAGGCAGACATTGGCGTATCATAAACCGATAAGTTTCTATTACCTTAAAAAAAATGAACTTTGTATGCATGCTTGAATAAATTGATTTTATGATCGAGAATCTTTCTATCGGTTCTAACAGGTGGTAAAATAACACAATGAAGACCTCTGTATAACGGACATATGTCTTTAATCATTTAACTATTTTAGTTCAGGTTTTATTTTACTCCTTTTTTTCACAAAATGTGTAAAAGAAACCCAGATTGCCAGTTTAGTTAATTTCTTTTGGACGCTTTATACATTGTATGTAATGCAATGAAGTACATTTGAAACATTTATATACGAAAAGGATGTCTAATATCCGCGATATTGTAGATCTACAGTTATGTTGCTGAAATCTTATCTAATAAGTTGGTAGGTTGGTTGATTGGTGTTTTACGTCGCTTTCAACAATATTTTAGTTATATCGCGACATGGAGGTTATGAACCTCTTAAACATAGTGGCGCAACCCGGGAATCGAACCCGGATCGTCGGCACCGCAAGCCAAGCCCTTAACAACCACACCACCCCTCTTATGTAATAAGATAAGATATAATAACGATATAAGAGGTTACATTCATCCAAACAATGAATAATGAAAGAAAAAGTGTGCAACATGTGGACGACTTGACTTTGAATCTGAAACATTAGAATCTCACTGACATACACTTAAAACATTTAAAACATTTTGTGCCGGAATTAAATTAAAAATTAAAAATTCAGAATGCATTAAAAAAAGAAGAAAAAATAAACTAGAAAAGGCATAAAGTAAATAATAAGGCGGTTAAATATCTAGGTATTTATTTAGGACATGATAAACAGGAATGCTATGATAAAAATTGGATGGTAGTATACGGTAATATAGAAAAAAATATTTGAATCGTAAAAATGGAAAAGTTACCACATTTGGAAAAAAGCATAATAAATACCCTAGCAGTATCGAAATTCATATATCTTGGTTCAATTCTGAATATGCCAGGAGAAAAATATATCAAAACAGTAAATAAACACATATACAATTTATGTGGAATAAAACTGATCGAATTAGAGAAATACTCTAATAGAACCAATAAAAGAAGTTGATATAGATATTGTAGATATTCTAATGAAAAGGAAAGCTTTAAAAGCAATTACGATTTCATGAGAAAACTCAAATATATTTCAAATATTAAATAGCTATATAGAAATACAATTTTGACTTCCAATATCTTCTAAAACAAATGTAACTTGTAAAACAGATTTTTAATTCACTTCCTTTGTTTTATCAGGAAGACTTTCTATGATTTCATCAATGTGAAATATCTGTCAATGAGCAAAATGTCAACTCATGCTTCTCTAGAACAACGTATACGGTGTAATTGAATCATAACTTTTAAAGAGCATCCAGTAGATTTAAACAGTCAATGAAAAGTGATATAAGATATGTAAAAGATTTATTTGATAATAGAGGAGTGTTTCACACCATAAATAACTATGATAATATCATAAAAAATAAACTGGATATGCGAATATAAAATACTTAGCTATGTTTTCAAAGGCTAAGCCAAAATTTTCAACTTTTCTCATGCCATGTTTATAAATAAAAAACCATATATATCATTCCTTTTTATGAATGGTTATGAATCCAGTGTAGATGAAACACAATATGCGTTTTATCATCAAAGGCTCTTGGTAAAACATTTGAATCTCCATGTTATCAACGTGTTTTAGGAAAGGAGATTGGAATTTCATTTAAATTTCACTAGCCCAAGATATACAAAAATAAATAAATATTTTCGATAAAACCATTTCTGAATTTAAATTTTTAAACAACCTGTTAATGTAAAATACGAAAATAAGTAACAATCTGCTTTTGAGCAAATTTAAACATAGATCAGCATAGTGTTCCTTATGTGGTTCCATAAATACATACAATATATTATTATATACCATACTTCCGTTTTCCTTTGGTACACACCCCGGACTGGCTTTAAAAGCAACCGGAAGTACCGAAACTACTTATGACCGTCGCTAGTAAACAAACATGGCGTCGTCTACTGGGTCACCAGAGTTTAATCTATCTATTTGAAAATGTTGTTTACGAAAGTAGGACGTATAATAAAAAGTTTATTGACTACGTATCGCAAGATATTCTGGCCCTCAGTATTATTGCGGAGTGGCCCTCGCAGGCTCAAACATACAATACATTGTAATAATTATGTAAATCTCCATTTACGCAATCGGGCACAACCGACGGTGATAAAGATATGACTTCACTGTAAAGTACATGTAATATCAAAGCTTTGTGCAAATTTTAAAACATTAAAAATTTATTGAAATGTGAGTAAAAGACTGGTGTCCGGCGCCATAAACTGCGAATATACTTAAGTCAAATATTTCATTTTAATTTATTCCATTATCAAACGGTCAAATAAATTCTCATGCAGAATGGTTTAATTCTATTTATCAATAGAATAAAATAAAATAAAATCCAAATCCCAGGTATTAATTCATTGATGAACAGAAGAATATGAAATTATGACTTAAGTATATTCTCAGTTTATGGCGCCGGATCTGGTTCAACTAGTATCAAAATTGGCATTGTTAGGGACACAAAAGTATTTCGAAATGTTGGAGTTTTGTTTTCTACTAAGTTTAAGTCAGTCTAATATTTTGACACTCGATTTGTAAACACAAAAGTACATATTAATTTCTTTTCGTCATTTGCTTATGGCGCACGTTTTGTAAAAAGAATGGGACATTCCCAAATCTATACGTGAATGACGCATGTCCTTCCTAATCACTGCCATGTTGGCTGAAAGAACTTACAAAATCAAGTCAGCAAAAGCGACAAGGAAATAGTACGAATCCAATGGCACATTTTAAATAATATTTATACGTATACCTAAACACAAAGCTTTTATCCGATCGACATGTCCAAAGTAACAAAATTAAAAGTAATAAATAAAAGAGATTCCAGCTACAAATTAGGCATGTGCCTTATCCCGAGGTCATTATATAATGAAGTGTTTCCTTGCGATACTGACGGAGATTTCAGCACTTTACGTGTATCGGATAGCGTTAATTACATGTACTTTGTGCAAAAGGCATAATATACAGTTTATGTGTGAAGTGATCGACATTGTTAGGACATTGAGAAACCCTGAGTGTAGCAAAACGATTTATTAAACGAAATATTACCTGTCCGGATATAAAATGCTAACATACTAATGAAAAACGTTTGCACTTACAGATAAAAAAATTCGGACAAAAGATCGTCGGTGGGTGCCCATGGCGTAACTTATTTTATTTTATTAATGCTATTCTTAATTTGTAGCTAGCTGAAATCTGTAGAAAGTTATATATATGCAGATCGATAAAAGGCCTTATTTTTTCCACTATATAACTGTCCAGCCGTGCAATTGCAAATCATTCCAATAAGCCGTGGATACGATTTTACCAGCAAGATCATTTGAGCTTTGTTGCGGACTTGTGTAGGAACAGCGAAATTATCAGTTGAACAATTTAAATAATTTGCTTAAATAATTCTTTAATATCTAATATGCTCCATAAACTTTGTGGCGATCAGTTGCAAGACAGATACATGGAACATGGCTTGTAACATAGAAAATATATCCCATGTAATACGAATTGGTGTTGACAAAGGCTATGAAAGTATTTCAATGCTTGAAATTCCTTTTTAGAAGTGACGCCATCTTTGAAGATTTCATCCCATTCCATAGTTGATTCGATACTGATACAAAATACAGATTCCAAACTAAACTAAATCCTAAATTTATTCACAATTTTTCTCTCCCACGTATTATTCAATCCTGAAATCTATTGTGGTTTGTTATTAAGTTTATGTGCTTAGCAAATTTCTCCTTATATTCACTTCAAAATTGAAAACATCTGTTTTTTGTTTCATGCTCTCATTTCATTTTTTTTATTTCACAGATACGCACTACTAAATGAAGATCAATAAAATGAAAGAGTTTTTTAAAGTGAAGATATATAAATCTCAAGAGAGTTACCTCCATTCAATTATTAAACATGTCATTATATTGAACACAAATACTAATTGATTTGAACAATATCATATGAGGAATCTATCAGCTTTTTAACAGTTTTCTGTATAAAGGAAACTTCACGTAAGACGATTTCATAAATCATAGATATAGTTAAGGTGCGTTACAGAACACGTAAAATCTGCAGAAATCGCAGATGATAAATTGATAAAGGTAAGTTTCTTTGATAATTTATTTGACAGAGGATAAAACGTGATAAATTTTGAAGATATCTCTTGAGTTCCTAGATTTAATTTTTCCGGCTACTTATAAGAAAGTCTAATGGAAATAGTATTATAATATATTTATTTTAGCCTAATTTTGCGAATATGAGTTCTAGCTGCCCATTGTTGTAATTAGTAGAATGTGGACATTCCCGTATACATCAAAAGTGCATTGAAGTTAAAGTAAAGAGGAAAATAAATGATGCATATCTTATTTACTTATTATGATATTATTTCTAACAATAAATTTTCTTAATGTAAAATATTGTTTGCCAATCTGAATATTCGTCCTTTATTATAACGGAATATTTCAATATGTATTGTACACTGAGCATTGCTAAGAGGTTGTTTGAATAGAATTATCAAATGCATTTGATTTTTTTTAAAAATATTATCTTTTACATGAAATCTTGCATTGTTTTTAATTCATGTCATATTTTTATAACATATATTTAACTGTAAATAATGTTTGCCATTTTAAGTATTCGTTCTTAGAATGAAGATGGTGGGTAATAGAAGCACAACAAAACTCATGAGTCATATGTATTCAACAGTGATATTGAAATCTTTATAATGTACTGCTATAAAATTTGAATATTTTACGAAAAATAAGCATGAGTGATTAAAAATCACTGCAGATTTTGCCTTTTTGAGTTTAGAATAGGAATTCATAATTCTATACACGTTCTTGATATCCCATGGCTAAAATTTTGTTTTAAGGATACATACATGTACAATACATTATATTTAAGTCAGCTCTCCTTGGTGAGTAAAAAACTTTGCTTTGGGGGAGGGGGGGGGGGGGAGTTCTAAATTTAAGCAGCTCTAATTTTGACACTGTATGACAATAAATGTATCTCTTTTTAAGATTTTTCCATGAACTAGAAATATATATATTGTAGAACTACGTCACTATATGGAAGAAATTTATGAAACAATGAGATATCAAGGGATAAAATTGATTTTGTCACTAGTCAAGTATTTTTAGCGTCAGGAGAAATGTAAAAAAATTATCTGTTTTGGCTTGAGAAAACCAATTAATGAGCAATACATCTATAGGAAAGTATTATAATAAGGTACGGAATATCCATACACATGTTAAAAAAACCTCAGAGTGGCTACTTTCATTTGCAAATCTAATAGGAGAGTTTACCCATTAAATATAGGAGTAGAGAAGTTTTATTATTACATTTGTGTATTACTATGTGATCTCAAGACTACGCAGCTGAAACATTGTTTCAAAAACGTTTGTATCCTAATAATATTATAAATTATTATAATATATATTGTAAATACCATCTGGATTTTTATGATGCTTTTATTCTTTAAATTACAGTGTAATTACAATTTTATCTTTATAATCGGATCAAAGTAAGCTATCGACAAACAGAAAAGAAAAAACTAAATATCGATTAGAAAAAACATAATGATTAGAAACGTAACTTCTATTGTCTTTACCGTTGCAAAAAGCTTAAATTCAATTGTAATGGCACTAGAATATTGTCACAGTATGTTTCTCATTTAATCATCCCATCAGATTTCCCACAGTAAGCATAGAAATGAGATACTTAGTAATAAGTATTTAGAGCATAATAAAGTAATAATGAAAAAAATTAAAAACAAAATGTTTGAACATTGAAGGCAATTTTTACGGCCAATACTTCCATTTGTCACACTGACTTAAAGTAGCTGAATAACAATGGCTTATATTTATCGACCGCTTCTAACTAACTTACACTCGAGTTATTCGATTGATACATTATCACTAAGTAAGCAGCCATTCGTGCGATTTATTGTTCAAGTACCGGTACTTCTGAAATATTTAGTTTACCGTATGGCTTATCCATTTTTCAGCGTTATGGCAATACTTGCAATATTCAACAGATACCTTTATATACTGTTTGAAAATTATGTATAGCTAGGAGTTATTTCCTTATGTACAGTTCTGTCTTATATATACATTTCTTGTTATATGATTTTGGTAATTAATATTATCTCCAAAATAATTTGAGTTTTAGAGTTTGAAGTTAACGTGGCATTTTTGAAGTTCGCATTTTTTGCACTTTAATCATATTTATAGTATATAAACCATCTACTGATTTTGTTCTATTCGATGGGAAATGCTTATATGAAAGCTTGTAAGTGGTGGATTAATATTGGGTACTACATCTATGTTGCGATTAGACTGTGAATAAAACACTTAGCAGTAGAATAAATATGATTATGAATAAACTCAAGTGTACTTTCAGACAAGCATGTTTAGTCTATATGTTATTCATTGTTCTATAAAACATTATATCTGTATCTTTAGGTAATGTGCTTCTCGATTTGATATGTTGCCAAGAATCGTTTTAATAAGTGTTATCTTGGTATTGACGAGATACCAATTCTCCACCTGCGGTTTCATTGATATCAACATTAAAGAAAATATTGTACACGGGAAGTCCCTTCCGGATGTTTTTATAACTAGAAAAACAAGCATCAGTTTCGTATGTTGCCTACAAGCATGTGACAATATTCACCGATGTAAGTCTATAAATTATTACCCGTCCATGAAATTATGTGATATTAATTACAAAGACGATAGTGGCACCGCTCTCAAGAAAACAACAAATGCCGTGTATGTCAGGAGGGATTCATTGATATCGGTAAGTCCGGTCTTAAATGGTTTCTTTGTGAATGTTTGGATATTAATATACCCGAAATATATACTTCAAATTTACTGTGAAATAAGTTTCCAAATACCCTTCCTGATGTTATGCGGCAGTGGCACTTTCTACACAGTGTTGGTTCACAGTCATGTATATATACCTTTCTGAATTATGTTTGTTTCGTCTGTATGTAATGGCATTTACAGTCGGTGTTGCTAGCCAAACAGGACACACTCGCTCCTCCTGGGGACCTGGTCGCTCCTCTGAATTTGAGGGGTCCGTGTATATCCACTGTGATACATCGTTGTTAGTGCCACAGTCATGGGACATCAGTTACTTTAGTATTTTATCTTTAACTATGGAGTATCTCTTTAATGCATAACTCTAACCGTAGATGGATTTTTAGCTTTACCTTTAAGGTAAATTCAGTAATGGGTTTGCTCTTAAAATATTTATACTTTAGATTTCCATAGTTTGGGCTTTGAGCATTACTAAATAGAGTTGTCGAAATTAGCATAGGGTGTTATTTATGAGTGCGGAATTACCAAAACCAAATGTATATGAAGGATATGACTGACTAAGAAGAAATATTCTTGTCACTCTAGATTACTAAACAGGTCCATAGTTACTTATTGATTAGCATTTCGTATTTCAATTGCATTGCTATTTCTTGTGCGTAAAATCTGTTACTTTTATTTTGTTTCACTAGATGGTGATCCATTTCACAATATTGGCATCGTAATTTCATTTTAAACCTAGCATGGAATTGTGAATATGTTTGATAGTATTAGATTGAGGAAAAAGTTTTTCGCAGTAGTAAAAATTAGAAAGAATAATGATAAGACTTCAGCCGATTTGTCACCTCAACATTTAAGTTTTGTAAAGATCCAATCGATTGATTTATTATATAATTTTGTATTGTTTATCCTGTTACTTTTTGATAATTTAATGGTATATACACGATATCCATGTAAATATAACGTTGTAGTATAGACACGTTAAGAAGAGGCATGTAGTAACAAAAATAATAATAAAAGGTAAAGGAACACAAACACCCTGTATTGCAAATTTTCGGCCTCACGGCCTTTATCAAGCAATTTTTCAGATGACATCCAACATTTATGGAAAAAGGGCTATAAATTATTTCTCCTTTCATTTTCCCCATTTATTTATCTTCAGCATTCAGGAGATGTTCAAAATCAATTACAATCAAACAATAATCATAGTTGAGCATGCATAGATAATGGTTGGCTTCGACTTGTATTATTGCAGGAACTGATGTGCGAAAACAAATTGTCTATTGGGAGTGTCATTGGTATGTATATTCAGGAATTTTTCTTATGAAAAAATTGTTGTATTATAAAGCAGAAGATTTTCACTCTTTAAGGCATTACGGCATCTTATCGCACTACCATTAGGTGTGGTTTTTCTATTGTATTTACTATTTCATTTGAATTTATATACATTTTGGATTAAAGGTTTATGACTACACACACACACGCAAAGAGAGAGAGAGAGAGAGAGAGAGAGAGAGAGAGAGAGAGAGAGAGAGAGGGAGGGAGAGAAAGATTGATTCGTACTGGATCCCCAAAGTTCACCAAAATCAGAACAACGACAGAAAATATTGCGAAATCCAGTAAACACTTTCACAAATTCTTCTTTAGCTTACCGTTATACAATCAACACCCAAATAGAAATGTTGGACGTACTTTCATACAACATAGCATCAAAATGTCCTAAGGCCCCCGTTTATCAAGAACTGCTCGTGGAACACATTCTCAAAGTCCAAATAAGATCAGTTTTACAGTGTGCTGTATCTTGATTACAAACCCACTTCAAGGGAATATGCATGTGACATATGAAAGCCACACCTCTTACGATTCAAAAGTAAAATCAATGTTTAAGTTTTTAAAAGTCGGTTAGATATCAAGGCCAAGGGAATAAGTATGTGAAATACAAAAGACGGAACAATTACCTTCAAGAGTTAAAGCCAATGATAAAGTTTTTGTAATGTAGCTCAAAGGTGAAGTTCATGAGTTCAAAAATTATTGTACCTACAAAATGGTCTTTTCACAAAGAATACGCATGTATGAATTATGAAAGTCCTGTCCTTTACAGTTAAGAATTTATGCAGATAAAGTTTTTTTCAAAGAATCTTTTATTCCTGGGCATCAAAAGACGCTCTAAATCTCAGAATATTTCTCCTGTTAAAGCATTAATATTTATTCTAATTCTCTCGTTTTGTCTTGACAATTCTGTTGGCCTCACGTTAGCGTTCAGACCTGTACACTACGATATACCGTCCTCAAATGTATTTCGTACGTACTCTTGGTTCACATTGCCTCTGACTCCAACTATAAAAATTACTGTCTATAACAACTTCATCCAGTGCTATCGAAATTTATCTTAAATTTCGTACATGTATTAAGAACGATTTGTAAGGTCTACCATTATTAGAATTATTAAAATACAGTTGAACCAACAGAACTGACTAAGTACATAACGTACCACCAATGCACAATGCAACATGCTTTCTATCATGTTATTTCTTCTCGCCGCGCCGTAGCAAAATTATATGTGCAGCTGTTTACGATGAGATGTCAAGTCACTTATATGACTAATAATTTAATTATATAACTTTGAGGATATGAAAATGATGAACAATCTTATGTCAATGCAGTAAGTATCAAATTCGTTTTTAGGAAGAATTTAAAACTTGACATTATTCTTTCCTTAGCAACGAGGAGTTTGGAGGCATTTTCAAAGAGAGAAAACGATGTTTGTGTTAGAGTGAAGTAGAATGGGGATAAAAGTACTGTGTTTGATTGTTTAAGACAGATATACCGTGGTTATACCATTAACTGAAACCAAAGTTTTCCTGGCTCCGCAAGCGTCGACAGGAAAATTTTGTTTCCACCTGTATAATCACGGTATACCTGTCGGAAACAATCAAACAGTACGTTTATCCTCTAAGTTTTTACAACTTTACAACACTTTATCACATAAAAGTATCAAAGCATGAATTTCAGCTTTATCTTAAATAAAGAGTCCCTCCTACAAACATAAATAGTTACTATTCGGGTCCCTCGACAATATTTTGTAATTAGCCACCCTTTTATACTACATCCCCCTATTTTTCTTCCTGGAATTCTTGATCGTGTGTTGTTATTATATTACTCTGTTGCTAGAATAAAATGTACTATGTCTAGTATGGATGAGCGTTATCTCTTAGCTGAAGGAGAAGTAAAAATGAAGTACATACCTGCTTAGGGACCATAAGGAGTCATACCTTATCGTTACTTCTGAAAAGTACTCAGTGCAATGCATACATTCACAAAGGAACGCAGCTGTGTTAAGGCAATGCACGTTTATACGATGTTACAGAAAACCCCCTAAAACATAACATGATGTCATTGTGACGTCACTATGGCTCATTGCATAAGATGAAGCGGGATGAACTGCAAAAATCAAGATTCCAAGGAAGAAGTTGAAGTGCAACATCTTCTCCAACTCCATTGGTTGTGTAATTTCACATAAGTATGATCAATCTACAACTATTTGAATTGGGTCTTGCTAGATCCAAGTTTAATCTAATTTGACCATTTGTGGTAAAATTCCACCATTTAGCAATTTCATTCGAGTATAACAAATTGGATACAGCTATAAATATTATTGACAGGCTTCCGTTTATTGTTTACAACAAAATTTAATCGCCAAATTGAGCAACGTAGCCTTGCACTTTTTGAATGTTTATTGTTAATACTTCACATGGTATATATATAGCAATCTCTTGATTGCAAAAACGTAGTGAAAAGTTTTATATGTGTAAATAAATAATTTAAGATTTACTAAACAATTTGCATTTTACCCTTTTTGCATAAATAATCTTCAGTCACTTTAGTTATGCAGTTTTCAGAAGACTATTAGGTTAATGATGTCATGCAGTACCAGAACGTTACTATGGAAATTCTTTCGTCAAGGTTAAGAATAGATATGGTTATAGTGCATGCACATTTTCCTTGCAAATCCACCTACACCTGACAAGTGTGTTTGGGAAGAGAGTGAGCATCTCTTGCAAGCTGGAGCATTCGGCTTTTCCGTCTTGCAGAATTAATAGTTCAGCGGAATTCCAATGTTAGGTATCAAATTTGGTGTCAAAATGGAATAAAAAAATATGGAGAGCGATATGTGTCATGCGTGTTGTACAATCAGAACAATGTACCGATCACAGAACGTCTTACATATCTGAACAGCTTATCTGAAAAAAAAAACGCTTTTCTTCTAGATTGTCATTAATTTACAGTTCCATTCATTTTATGTATTTCATTTTTTTTCGTAGACTGTGAAATCCCTGACCATCCTGCAAATGGTAACATTAAAAACAATTATGGAAGCGGACTGTTTAGCAAGGTTATATTTGAATGCAATACACATTACGTGCCTGTCGGACGACCGGTTATTGGTTGTCAAGATGACGAAATATGGAGTTATAGGGATTTTCAATGCAAGGAAGGTAAGATAGTATGTATGAACGTACGTACGTACGTACGTACGTACGTACGTACGTACGTATGTATGTATGTATGTATGTATGTATGTATGTATGTATGTATGCATGCATGCATGCATGCATGCATGTATGTATGTATGTATGTATGTATGTATGTATGTATGTATGTATGTATGTATGTATGTATGTATGTACGTATGTATGTATGCAAGTATGTATGTATGTATGTATGTATGTATGTATGTATGTATGTATGTATGTATGTATGTATGTATGTGTGTATGTATGTATAGATGGATGGATGGATGGATGGATGGATTACAGTACCTGATAACACGGAATAAAACAAATGATGAATACAGAAGATCGTAAATAGGGCAGCAAATGAAGTCTTCGGCACTGGAGATAAAACGGGTGTATATCACCTCGCCAACATATAAACAATTATAAAATTAATGACCGCGATTTAGACTCAAAAGTTCTTGCCTCAATTAAAGGCTTTACATGCCGATTGGATTATAAGAGCAACTGGTTATGAGAAGCAAAATCTTCTTAAACTTGCTAACGCTAAATCAGCGTTGTAATCAACCAAGGAGCGTCACTTGAAATGGCAACTGTCTCTTGATTGGGTTGATTTAGTTGTTGACGACTCATAACAAAGGCAGAACAAAACAAATTGTATACTCCCTGTTTGTTCCATACATTCGTTCAAGAAATCGTGAAGCCATATTAACATCATAATGTATAATGTTCACCCAATATACACGATATTTCAGAAGCTCCTGCTGTAGACATTCCTCAGGAGTCTTATAGGATAGTTCTTGGAGACAACGTGGCTCTGGAATGTGATGTTACCTCGTTTTTCACAATCACATTAATATACTGGCAATATCTTGAGGTAGACGGGAGTTTTACAGACAAACACTCCAAACACTGGTCAAATGATGGCATGAACAATTATCATTCCGATCTACATATATACGCAATGAAAAGAAGCGATGCTGGAAATTATCGTTGTGTAGCAAAGACAGTGAAACAGACAGCTACGAGTAAATGGATTGATCTGCATGCTGTCGGAGGTAACCTTTTAAAATATTTCTTAAAATACGATATTAATATATTTCACTGCAGTACTTCAACGTTAGGTGCATAGTGGCAAACGTCTTTAACTGCAGCATTGTGTAAATCATAATATATATTATTACATTGTCGTTCCATTAATACATACATTAGGCACAGATAATTGGTCAAACAGAAGAAGCTTACTTCTAGTCTTAAATCTGCTTTCATCTGTAATTTGCAGGCATTCATGTATGTGTACTTTAGGGGTTGTTATGTCAAAGCAATAATTACTTTCGTATTTTGTATTACAAGTAAGGAATTATGAACAAACAAGATATATAGACACTGCTTTTCTAATGTAATATTTACATGGACGTGAAACGCTTTTATCAGGACAGCTTAAGCACTCGCCTCAAGGATTCCCGACAGGACGGGCGTACGTACGCTTATCGGGTTAACATGACAAGAAATCACGTTAACGTCAATTCCCGTCTGTACTCTGTTCAGTTGCGTGTGCATATTCTTTCTATGTCGTTGTATAAATGAAACAAGTAAGACCGATCTCATTATTATTATTATTATTATTATGATTATTATTATTATTATTATTATTATTATTATTATTATTATTATTATTATTATTATAACCAATCGCATCAGAGAATATATACTTTCAGAGATTGGAAACTAGCCACTACTTCTGGAAACATGCTGCACACCCTTTTGTTATGGAAATTAAGTTTCGCCGCGCTTAGCATAAATAAATAGCATGCCAAATATGCCACATCCTATAATAATTTTATAGCAAAGAACCGGCTATTTGACCACTGAAAATGCACCTAAAAAGGTGTTAAATAATAAATTACCGCTTTGTTTTCTCCAAGTGAGACCACATCCTTGTATTCCCTCATTAATTACTGAAACTATTTCAGATGGTGAAAACTAAAATTTCTCTTCAGAAAAATATAAAAAAAGTTGGGAAATATAAGGGTATCACTTTTCTTATCAAAACCGGAAATCGCAACTCGTATGAAATTAAAGAATATAAACATTCATTTATATGCCGCATATCATACTTATAATGACAAAAAAGCAAATATCAATAACCTATATACCATATTAGCATGAGACTGTATTTAGTTATTGAATTATTCGGTGTTTTGTACAAGGTCAATGTCAGCGACTCCGTTCAGAAAAATAAAATGTCGCCGATATACCCGTTTTACTAAGTGTGTAGTACAATATTTACAAGAAGCTGATCAATAAAAAAAGCACAAAACGTTTTATTGAAAACCTATAACCCTGCAAACAAAATATTGTCGAATGAATTACGATAAGTCAGTAGAAATTCTTGTGACAATGACGCTGTCGAGTGTCTGTTTGCATACAACACGTGGTGGAAATGGCGTCTTATCATGGGAGGTCATTTGCTATTAAACTTACAGTGGACCAAGGATTTCAAGCATCAGATCATATTTTCTTAACTTAATTGTTTTATCTGAGATTCTTCTTTTGTCGATTCTTTAAAACATTGCGATATTATGGCTATATTGTCTCCAAGCGGAGATTCATGTAGAACAATATGGCGGACGACCGTTGTTTACATCCGGGCTACTCAGACAGGTATCACGCGCCAGTACTTTGCTAGGAGCAGAAAGGGAGGTTCCAGTCTCTGTGTATATATGTCTCTGATCGCATCAACGCGGTTTCGAAATCAAGTTCTTGTGGAAATCTGCTGTACTAAAACTGAGTATGCTAAGCAGTATTAAGCCACGGGAATAGCAAACTTCACGTTAACGTTATGTTGGAATTGCACTCAGCATGTTCTCTAAATTTTCATCTACTTAAAACAATAATGGAAAATCGAAAGTAACTGGTGTCACATGACTATGGCACTTACAACAATGTAACACAGTGCACAAGGTACAGGTAGGAATGAGCGTCTTCTGTTTGGCTAGTCAAATAAAGAAATTCAATAAGTCTAATAAACGTTGTTCTATTGTTTTCCTTCTGATGATGATGTGTGAACTCTCTCTCTTCACACACTTAATACCTTATCCATTTACATTCACCTGCATCAGATACAAACTAGTACATTTAACGACTTTGGGACTGAAATTCTGTTTCCGTAAAAACCCAACGTTACCTGGACTGAATGCTTAATATGTGCTCGTGTACCTACTTCAAGGAGATATTTCCCTCTGCTGTTTTGTTCTATCAGTAACATCCTTGTTCTCTATATGGAGGATTATTTGTAAATCTTTAAATTTGCGGTGAGTGGGAAGGTGGGCGCTCGTAAAACGGTTAACCACAACAATTGAGTGACGTTTGTTACTTCAATTGACCGTCCTAAGTCGGTATCGTAACCGCAGCACAATCTAATATTTTTGTAAAGTCGTTCCGTGTATATTATGCTGTTGTCATATTTTGTGTGCAGGTCCTTGATGATTTGTGTCATACAGTTTTGTCAGATGTCTTCTGTTTTCTCTATTAGTAATAGAACAAAACTATATGTTTTGATGTAAAACAAATATTGCTAGACTAGCAACGTCACTGAGGAAGTTCTACGGTCGTTACGAGACTCTTATTACTCCATATGATATCTCGTTATCCAGACTTTAAAATGATATTCTGGACTGGGACCGATTCCGATCATTTTACACAGATTTGACACATTCTATACTAGAAGGTTACCTACTTTGACTTCTCCATATATAAATACATATGGAATTTACACGATTTGACTCTTTCTACTGGGTATATTTGACGGGTGTTGTTAGCAAGAAGGAGATGCTCACTCTCTCCGGGCACCTGAATTCACTCCATCACAGGGGTTCACATATGCTCTTCAAGTAGACATATTTTGTTATTTTCCACTTGGTTTTCATTTTCACTGATTTTGTATGTCCTCTGGTTTCATGATTTTTAGACTTATAGTTTGGATTTATCCATCATATTTACATTAAAGAATCACCATAATTACAAAGGATGGGGAAGTGAACAAACGCTTATTTTAAAATTGGAAACATACTTTAAGCATATTTTTCATTTGATGGAATTTTATAAAGTCATATCCTGATTTCTAGATATTCCAAATGTCGTATTAAAGAAAGAAGAGGAGGTACTGGCTCAGTTATGTGGCAGAAGTCACCATGGAGCTATACAATACATAAACGCCTTTAAATGTGTGCTTGTGCAACTACATAAAGGAAATGTTTTCCTGAGCCATTTTGTTCTATATAGTAAATTAATTATTATTAGATTATATTAAATTATATAGTAAACATGTCTCCAATTATATAAAATAAATATTAAGAATTCATCAAAAATACAAAGCATGGGGTAGTGAACAAAAAAACCCTCATTTTCTCATTTGTACAGATTTAAAAAGTCATATCTTGATTTCTAGATATTCCAAATGTCGTAATAACAACGGGAACGTCCTTAAATGTCGTCTCGGGCAGCACAGTCACCATCGGGTGCTCCATATCAGCTACACCAGATGCAACATCAGTTTCATGGCAGCGTACGACGGACGGTAACACAAGCATAGTTAAAAGTTCAGATTCCTCTAGATACAGTGATATCACTCTCAATGACCCAAGTTTCACAATCAACTATGTCTTGCCACATGACAAAGGCTCTTATAAATGTGTCGCTACGAACGTTGTTGGTACTGGTTATAGTCCAGCCCTTGATCTTCATGTTACAGTTGGTGAGTGATTATGATTGTTTCAATTTCATACATTCAGTATATTTATAAGTGTACTGTTATGTAATATAACCATCAAATGACACCAGGTTTAACCGTAAATAAGCAAACACCATTGGAAGTCTTCCACTTTCGTTTTCAGAATTTACAAAGCAATTCGTTTAACATACAATCCAATCCATGAACACTACAATAAGGTGGATATTAAATTTGACTATTGGGTGAACATTATAGGGATATAAAGATTATATAAACAATTAAGTTATTTCACCTTTTGAAAGGTCAGATTTGTAACGTACAGGAAAAAAAACCTATCATCTTAAAATCTAAAATCGTTCAAAATATTTGTGAACACACTTTTCCCATATATCGGATTGTTTGCATACATTAATCAGAGGGAAATACTGAAGACTATCAAATATATTCATTAATTTTATTAATAATTGAAGTAGAAAAATGTAGGAAAAAATTAATCAGTAAGGTAAAGATATGGTGAGATATGGTCCGTCAACCTGTATTCATCTTCATAGAACTTTTATGAGGTTCGATACATTAGAATTGCTTGTTTAGAGAAACGAATGATCTTATTTGAGCTTTTGCAGATCAACGTATTGGTATGTAGAAAGCAGACAATACTTTGGATAGAAAAAACCCCCTATCTGAATAAAATACTACTAGAAAAGGCACCTTTATCTTTGTATTTAGTGTTATAAGTGCTAATGTAGTGGTTTCCATTGAATTCCTGGTGTTAGATTTTTCGAACTTACGTGTTACACCAAGGCAGTCACATAGTCATTTGAAATTACACCCTTACTTGGGCGGGGCGGGGGGGGGCGCACATATATTTCATTGTCACGGTAAAATACAAAGAATTGATTCAAGATAATAGATAAATTTATTTAGAATGTTCGGGATTTTTTGCTATTCTGATAAAGAGGTTAATGACAAACAGGAGGAAATTGTCAGTCTGTACGTACGTTTCATAATACTACTACAGAGAATCGGTGCACACTGTGTCTTGAACCATTCACCTGCTATCCTGACAAAGGCCATATATGCGTAAAGTACTTTCCCCCAGGATCTGATGGATACGATACACTGAAAAAGAAATGTGTAAATGCTGGCGGATCACTCGTAAAAATAGAAAGTGTAGAAAAACACTACTATGTTAAAAGCGTGCTGGGTAAGTATGATTTTATTATTTTATTCATGTATATAACATCGATCGATCGATCGATCGAGATCGAGAGAGAAAGAGAGAGAGAGAGATTCACTTGCACTGGATTCCCAAAGTTCATCAAAATAAAAATATTCATTTTGTTCTACTGACCATTACTTTCCATTGCAAATGATTGTTTAATGCCAATGCAATAATCGTCTCAAGATAATTTAATTTAGAACATGGTTTACTAGCCCACCAAACTGCTGAAATCTAACAACCCTCGAAAATATTTGTTTAGCATAAGAGGTACTTCTTGATATAAACTATCAAAATACGCAAAACGTTCTATCGTAAACCCTTAAATAGGACATCTTTGAAATTCATACATAGAAGAACATATTGTAAAATGTTTTTGTTGCTTACATAAAAGTTCTGTAAAAATAGTAGTCTAATAAGCGCTGAATCCGTGTAGTATAGAATGGTGCTAGGGTAGGCTTATTCTATGTCCTAAATTCATCTTGCAAGATAAGAAGTTATGGAATTCCCTGGAAATGAAAAAGAATTATTTTAGCTCCCCTGAGCATAGCGCGGCATCCGTCCGTCCGTCGTAAACTTTTCACAATTTCGACTTCTATGAAACTTGATAGGAATAAAGTACTTATGGTCCCCTACAAGTGTTGTTGTTTTTTCCTAATCCGTCAAGAGGTGGCGCCACCACAAGCAAAAATATGTCACAAAAGGTATCCACCTTTGTCAAACTTCTTCTTTAGACCGGGTGCATACAAAGACAATGCAGAGGAATGATCTAGAGGGAGGTAAAGAAGTGTTGTTTTTGGTTATTTTTCGACATAACATTTCTGACGTTTTTGCAACATTTTGGACCTAGTAATTTCAATGCAGAAAGTTGTCATGTTTCTCACTTAATTGATAATTATGATTTCTTATGGACTTTTTTCGTAATTATGGCAAGGAATATCATTGTGAAAGAATTTTGTCAATATCTCAATTTTTTTATTTTTTTATGAATTTTGTGTGACTTCAATATATATATATATATATATATATATATATATATATATATATATATATATATATATATATATATATATATATATATATATTAAAATAAAGGGTGAGGGAGGTTTTGGCATTTTTGACATTTTCAACTTTTTCTGTAAAACTGTAGGAAGGATTTTAATAAAACTTGGCAGAAATAGAGAACTTTTGGCCTTCTTCAAATGTTGTCGCTTTCATCCAGACCTCTTTACAGGTGGTGCCACCACAGTCAAATAGCTAGGTTACAAAAGAGTGCCCTCCGTTGACAATCTTCTTCTTCATACTGACTGTATACCGAGATAAACAGAAAGCACAGAAATGATTTAGAGGGACGAGTGAAGAAGTAGTGTCATTTTGGTTCCCCTCAAAAATCAAATTTTATACTTTTTTGGACATTTTTTTTTGGACTTGGTGATTTCAATGCAAAAAGCGTCATATTTCCTGGTTATTTGATAATGATGATTTCGTATTAACTATTTTCATCATAATTATGGTAAGGAGTGTTATTTTGAAAAAATGTCAATATTTCAATTTTTGGATTTTCTATGAATTTTTAAAGACTTCCAAATGGGGTGCATATGGACAAATCTTCACATTTTTAACTTCTGTTGTTGAGCCACATAAAAGATTTTGATAAAACATGGTTTATATGGAGTACTATAGCTCCTCTACGAATTCTTAACATCTTATCCAAATTGGTCAATCGGTGGTGCCACCATGGCTAATAAATAGGTCTCACAATGGCACATACCACTTGGTAATTACAATATGGAGACTAACAGTTCAAATCCAGATGTGGTCAGTTTTTTAAAGAATTTCTTTACATATCTAAATAAGTGTTTATATGTTTCAGAAACTCAACATTTGAAATTATGGATGTGCAAAAAAGTGTTGTTCTCTATCCTGGTATGAAGTAAAATTTAACATATTTTCAACACTTGTGTTGACTTAGTCTCAGTAATGCAAAAATATATGACCTCTTTCTTTCTGCATAACTGATCATCTAGGTATTCAGGTACTCGATATATGCCCACCTGGGTCTATTGTTATTATATGACTTCACTAATGCCATTTCAATTTGTTGTTTTCTTCTAACAGCTTGGGTATGCTTCCAACATACCCAAGCTACACATTCTTATTACCTGATACATCCTGCACGGACTGACCTTCCACACTTAATATTTTAGTACATTACTTTTTTTAATAACATCCCGGGTCTCAGTAAGAAGAGATCTGCTAAGATTTTTCGTAGAACTACATTGTATGTCAAGTGACGTCAGATTACTTGTTCAAGAGGCATTTCCATGTTAACTGACCAAAACACAAGTCTTCGTTATCATTGAACACAACCGATGCTTTTTATATAGGTTTTATACACACTTTCCTGTACTGTATATTATACTGTTCCAGGATAATTTTCCTTGAATATATTCAGGTTGTATAGGCAGTTCAACTTATCACCGATCACAGGTTTAACCGATATTAATTGACCTTGAATACTTTCTAAAACTTGAACAGAAACTTCCATGTAGCATTAACAAATTTCAAAACATTTGTTTTTCATTTTCACTGATTTCGTATGTCCTATGGTTTCATGATTTTTGGACTTGTGGTTTGGATTTATCCATCATCTTTACATTATCTTTCAATCTTTATAAATGTAGATGTAGTGTACATATATTATATTTTATATTTTAAATCAAATCGATATTAGTATATATTTAGAACATATATACCTTTTAAAGTAGTGCACCATATGCGCATTTCGACAACTTATGTCTCTTCAATGATGCTCGTGGCCAAATGATTGGAATTCTCAAAATAGATAAATATTTGAAGAGAAATGACCAAACGAACCAAAGAATCTATCTAAGGACAGAGCTATGCATGAGGGAGATACTGCTTAGTTTTAGAGTGATTTACTAAATTTGATGACTGAAAATTTTAAGTATATATTTCATGTCAGTACAAAAGCACTGGATACTAGACTTATGATGCCCTCGAGGACTACCAGTCCACCAGCAGTGACACCGGCTTAGTGGTTATAATAAATATAGAACATATATACCTTTTAATTTAGTGCACCATATGCGCATTTCGACAACTTATGTCTCTTCAGTGATGCTCGTGGCCAAATGAAAACATATATATTTTATAATTTTATGCACAAGATGCGCATTTCGAGAACTCATCCCTCTAAAGAGAAATACAGTTATTTCTGGATAAGCTTTGCATTGAGCTTTGTCATCGGAAAACGTGGAACAAAGACTACAATCAAATTTCTCATAGTAAAAGCTTTATTTTGTGCCTACAAGCCATCATCTAAGTACATGATGATCTTATGACCTTTTGTTTTCCAGTGTTTTACTACCTCTCAAGTTTACTTTTGAAGATATAAAACTGGTTGTTGCTTAACCAGATGTGCAAGCTGTAAAGGTCATATAATGCCCTTGTCAACAAAACTCTAGATATTTGATAAAATTAGTTCATTTTAAATCAAGTTATCATTTGATCACCTTTTGCAGATTGCGCTCGCACTACGTCAGCATTCTCGTTCCTGAATCGAAACAATTAAGTATAAATACATTTACTATCAAAAGTGAGTTTTCCCGTTTCATTTGACCAGCAGTGTGAGAAGATTAACACGTTCTAAAACCTCAGCAACAGAACGTCCAAATAATCGCTTTTACGATCATAATTTATTTTACATGCAGTGTCAATACATAACAATGAATCATACTATACAATAAATAAAAGGCAATCTAGAAAAATAGCGCTTTTATCACATAAGCTGTTCAGCCAAAGATATGTAAGCCGTTCTGTGATAATCACAATGTTCTGATTATACAACACACATGACAAATGTCGCTCTCCAAGTTATATGTTTGTTTGAGACAATTCAAATGTAGATTTAAGGAACCAAATAACTTTAGAAAGTTTTCGGTTACAATTAAGGACAACATATTGCCTTTGAGGGCGAAGCTCAAAAAAAATGTTCTATGCGGACATTTAAATCAATGAAGAACGTGGGTGCCCGTACTCACAAATTAAGTGACTATCCAAAGTCGGTATCTTAACTGTATTATAATTAAATATTTTGTCATGTTTTCTTTGTTTATTTGACTTTAATTATGTTTCACATGTATGCCCTTGGTGATCTGTATCATACAGATTGGTCAGATGTCTTTTTCGCCTCTTTATTGTGTTCATGTCACTTCCATATTATTTTGGTGAAACTGTTCCATGTGTTTTGCTAACCTGGTTTGATTTCTGGGGAATAATAATAATAAATACTCGACTATGTATGTTGCGAATCCGACAAACACATATCATTGTCGTATTTTAGATATTGGTCATTGGAGAATGTAAAATAGACCATGTTAATTAAATATTACTGATAGTCATATGACACCAGTTACTTTCGTATTTTTCGTATTTACATTATTTTTTAGCATTGTCATTCTTAAGAACCAGAATGCATTATAACGTTAGAATAAATACTGTCTTTTAGATGACCTGAGCATAGACAAGGCATGGATGCAAGGGCAACGTGTTGACGGCATTTGGCAGTTTGACGATGGGAGTACTATCGAGTATTTCAAGTCTATACCATCAGACAATGAGGATAAGGTATTGTTGGAAATACATGGAGAACACTGGCATTATAAAACGTTGGATAAAAGAGACATTGGAGCTATGTGTGAAATGGAACTACAGTAAATTGTCTTACAATTTTGTATACCTTCACACCTCCATCAGGAAAGCAGTTTTGTTAATTATGAAATACATGTCTTCATTTATTTAGTTGTACATGATGCTATATACATCGTAGATTAGCAAGAATTCTTCGTACTGGAATAATGATGTATATGTATGGTATGCAAGCCTGTAAGCGTCTCAAGTAATATCCAGACAAAATATCAGTATAGATTCTGCATAACGAGATGTTATATCGCAAGATAAGAGCCTCGTAATGACTACAGAGCTTCCTCTGGGATTATTGTATGTAGTACATTTAGCATAGTGAAAAGATATTCAAATAATTGTGGACCTTCTAAACGAAGCAACGAATTGTGTTTATGAGATTATAAAGTATTAAGTTAAAATCTCACATGATACCTCTATACGAAAACGATCAAAAATGCAGTGAAAGGTCAATTGTGAGGAGAAAGAAAATATTGTTAACGTTATTAACAATAAATGAATAAATAAATTAATAAATAATGATAATAATAATAATAATAACAATAACAAGAAACAGAAACACCCCCCCGAAAAACAAAAACAACCCCCTCCCCCCAACCCCCCCCCCAAAAAAAAACCTTTACAAACATAAAACAAAAAAACAAGAAGAAAACACCAATAGAAGGATCATGTTCATTGCAATTGACCGTCGTCAGGCGAAGCCACAGCTGCATTATATCACATATTTGGTGAAATCTTTTTGAATGCTGATTCTTTTAATCTGCATGTCCAGACGACTGTTCGCATAGAACTGAGACATAGGTCATCTGTTCTGTCTTTAGAAAGAATTCGAAAATTTAATGGGTTACACCAAATAACTTCTCTTTGAATTACAGTAATCTGATAGAGTTTCATTTTAGGAGGCACACTTTTTGAAGATGCAATTAGAATTGGGTACAAACAATTAATATATAAACTGAATATAATCAGAATTAGGTTATTTATGCAATATATTTTAAATAGTACAAATTTTCAATATAGAGCATTTTCATGCTATTACTTACCTTTGTGTTAATTTATTGCATTTTAAGATATGATGTGAATCTTTATTCATAAATTTTTGATGTGTGTTTTTTAATTGTACTGCATTTGTGATGAGTGGTTAACCGCACCAATTGAGTATCTTTTGTTATTCAGTTGACCGTCCTCAGTCGGTATCGCATCTGCCATACAATCAATATTTTGGTAATGTCATCACATGTATTTCATTACTTGTTATCAAACTTTTAATGCACATCTCCTTGGTGACTTCCGCCCTACAGGTAAATCACATGTCTTTCCCTTTCACTTGTAAAAACTAGCTTTAGAGTGATTTACAAAATTTCATGACTAAACATTTCAAGTATATTTTTCACGTCAGTACAAAAGCACTGAAAATTACACTTATGGTGCTATCGGAGACTGTCGTTCCGCCAGCAGTGACATCGACCTAGTGTTTATAATAAATATTAGAGCTACAACATATATACGTTATAATTTTGTGCACCAGATGCACATTTCGAAAACTTATGTCTCCTCAGTGACCTAGGTAAAAGTTGCAATTTTGCAATAGAAATGTAAAAGCATATCGTTATAATAAATAGGTTTTGATAAAGCCAAGCCTGTCTTTTTTCAGACCAGGAACAGGTTTCGATCTGGTCTGCTCGATAAAAGCTATATGTTTATATAGAGAGAACATGAAATCCCCTAAAACAATAATCAATCAGTTCTTTAGTTACCTCTCCTTTTAACAAATGCGATGATTTCAATTTCATTATTACCGTCTCATCTCGTGCGTTTCACGTGCCACGTCTACCGTTACACGAGACCTCGGTTTTTGCAGGATACCGGTGCATCTGAACCCGGGACTTTCGGTCACGAGCCGAGAACCTCATCTTGTATGATATATCGGTTTACCATTTCCTTAGCAACAACAAAGTAGCATATGGTCTCTGCATTCTCACGACTTATATGCCAGGGCATATTCTAAATATGACGATTTCACCCTGAGAGCGAGTGTACCTTTTCACACCTTCTTAAATTCAATATATCGGCAGACTACCAGAGCTGCCGATCTAGACATGCAACCTTTGGCACGTAAATTTCACGGTTGATTGCATTGAATCGTAAACTTGGCATTTACTTTGTTGATATACGTATACATGTACACAACTCTACTGAACATAATTGAAAAGATAATAAGGCACTAATTGTAATTCTCAGATAATTGGAATATGCATACACGGCACACAAAGTCGGTCAGTTTATAAATATTTACATCCATTTATCACTTCTTCATGTATAAAATAAAACAAAGCATAATGATTAATGTAATAATGGAGTATCCAAATTATGTATTTGTTATTGAATATTTTAAATTATTTATCATTTCAAATTACGTCGTACACCATTATGGATCTTTAAGAATTTTAAAACAAAGCAAAATCACCTAAAGAAATGAGATGCACTCAATATAACATTTCAGAGATACACGAAGTAGTTGAATACAAATTAAAGAATCCGAAGCAGTCGAATGATCAAATCGCCGGCCATTTAAGTAAATCAGGGAATAAAACTGTGAGTAGATAAACTATCGGTAATATTTGGAGGCAGAGAGAAAAGTGGTCCGATTCTTTTAAATCAAGAGTCAAGAGTACGTTGGTTGGTTGATTGGTATTTCAGTTACATCGCAACATGGAAACTGGAGTTTACCAACCTCTTAAACATAGTGGCGCAACCCTGGAATCGAACCCGTATCGTCGGCACCGCAAGCCAAGCGCTTAACCACTACGCCACGCCTGCCCCAGACAAATTGGTACGACATTATTATGATTAGAATGAAATAAAATGAAATATGATCTTTTCATCTTTGATTTTGTTAACAACAAAGAGTAAACAATAGGCGAATTGTCGAATAGTGGAAATGGGAAAAAAATTATACATGTGCATTTATAGTATACGAAAGAAATAGCAGCAAATCTTTATCACGGCATATTAGATATAACGGTTTTCGAGAAATGGACATGACCTTTGTAACGAGAGTTTATAGTATACGAAAGAAATAGCAGCAAATCTTTATCACGGCATATTCGATATAACAGTTTTCGAGAAATGGACATGACCTTTGTAACGAGAGTTGATCGAAATAATAATAACGTTAAATAGGATGACCGATATAGGGGAAATGCATTCAAAGTATATCTCGGTATGCTAACTGAATAACGTACAATGTGTGTGGTTAATATATTATAGAATAATGTTCGCTGTGGAAAATCTCAATACACTCCGTAGCACTTCATCTCAGATCGACCTTTGACACAGAACAATCAGCCTCCGCTGGTGCCGATGCTGGCCAGTTCTTTCTTTTTCCGTCGCTGTCCATAATAATTTGAATTTGAACACACTAAGTATACATAAATTGTCACACGAATAGGTTTTTCGAAGCGATATAGGCACAGCTATATTTGTTTACAAACATTGACATGGAAGTCCTTTCGCTGTCCAACGGACGGTGATTGATCAATGTCAAATGCCGATCTGAGTTGAACTGCTGCGGTATGTATTGAGATCTACCATAGCGAAAATGTTAGTAATAAAGAGCGTAATAGATCGAGACTGTATTGATCTGTAAATAATTCTCACAAGGTACTAGACGACTAAAACAGTAAACTTGGGTTGGTTAAGAATATAAGGTGGTGCACCGTTTAACCATCTATTATAATTAGACAAAATGCTGATACGTTAACATTTCATTCTGTTTTTGCTACAATGAATCACAATGAACCATTTATCATAATTTGTTACATAATTTAGATTACAATAAAAAACCGAAAATAGGTACACTGTGCTACTATGTATAGAAGTTCTACGTCTATATTCATGGCCCATGATGATTGAGAACTTTACCGTCTATTACGACGGGCAGATCAGATTTGTCTCTTGTTGATATTGCATCACATCTTTAATACTTGATTTAATTTTTTGATTTGATTTATCTTTACTTTTATTTTCTTACCACTACATTTCAATCACCTCTTGATTTTGTACATGAAAACGAGGAGTACTCTTACTTTGTAATAAGTAAGGTCATTGCAGTTTATTAGTAAATTTTAAGGGACTATGATCATCGCATAATCCATAGTCGATAAGGCGAAAGTATTAAGTTGAAATGTATTTCATTTTTTTACGTTCTTCTCTTTGTCATACATGTCGGTGGCGAATCATTCAGTACAATCACATCACATATTCTTCTAGGTTCTGATATTTCAGGTATGTCACTCCAATTAAGGGATGCCTTATGCCAATTTTCACTTTGATTTCATGGCTTCATAATTTCCAGAATTGTACAGTGTTTTAGAAACCACATTAAGGTAGTTCCAATTACTATCGTACTGTAAATAGTAAACTTTGTCTCACCGATTATTTCAACTGTTGAAATTTATCTATCATAGATACATACGCGATAAACATGTCTTCCAGGTTTAAATCTATTCTTAGTATGTTAATCACGTGATGTTATTTGTCATGTATTGTAAAGAGTGTTCAGATATTCATTCGGAGGCTCTATTCTCGAGTAAATACACGCTTTTTCGTTTTTGTACTTTGATTTCCGTAATATGAGTAACGAAGCCGAGGACGCTCTTCTAGACTTAGCCAGTAGTTCGAATTCTCAGGCAAGTAACAATAATGTGCGTGCTAATTCAGGCGGTTCTGATTTTTCTGATGCTATTAACTTGTTTCAAACATTAATACAAAATCAATTTGAATCACTAGAGAAAAAAATTGAGGTTCGTGTGTCAGCCAACGCCCAACAGTTCAAAAAGCAAAATACTACGGAGTCTGCATACGATAAATTAAAAGGAGAAGGTAACAAAATACAATTCAAATTCAATCTAGACATTCTTGAAGATATCGAGCAGGTCTTGAAACTTATAGAGAAAAACTCCGGCGCTGAAATTTTACTATTAAAGATTACAAAAAAAACTACGCATTCGTAATAAACATATCAGAATCGCAGATGCATCTCCTGCAGGCTGGCGTATCGTATCGGAGTATAAAACAAATGAAATTGCGGACGATTCCAATGATGAATTGAAGATTAGAAGCACCGAACAAAGAGCAATTAAAATCAAGAAGGCAAATACATTTAATCGGTATAATCAGTACAGAAGCGGCGCTAATATTCCTTCGGCGGCAGCTAGCTCCCAGGCTCAGTTACATATAATCAGTTTCCTTTTCCTGGCGCTCGTGGCCAATTCAATCAGTCCTTTCGTGGCTACACAAACAAAAGGAATAGACCACTACCAACGGATCTCTGCTTCAAGTGTTATCAACCAGGACACTGGCAAACCAGATGCCCCCTTAACACAACACAAGGAGCCTCCCACCCCTCCGGCCAAACTCCTAAGTAGTGTGTCTGATGAGAAAGATAAGTATTGTGGGTTGACAGATTTTGTTTTACATAGAGAATATTTTCGTTCTATAAGATCAAAGTTTGTTATATCGAAAGACTCTGTAAAAGGTAGCTTATAAAAAAACTATGAATTTTGGGAAAATCTTTAAACACATGAATACATCTTAGATGTTGTTAAGAATGGATATTCTATTCCTTTCACAGAAGAACCGCCAAAAGTTATTTGCAAAAATAATATGTCTGCATCAAAAAAAAAAAAAAAAAAACCAACACTATGGTATTGTTCAAAAACAAATACAAGAGCTTTTGAAGTCTGGTAGAATCACTAAAGTACCTTTTCAGCCACATGTGATAAGTCCACTTAGTGTGAAAATCGAACAAACAACGTCTCATTTTAGATTTGAGCAGATTAAATGTCTTTGTTCGAAAAGATAAAGTTAAATTTGATGATTATAAAGTTAAATTTGATGATTATAAAGTTAAATTTGATGATTATAAAGTTAAATTTGGTGATTATAAAGTTAAATTTGATGATTATAAAGTTGCTTCACAATACTTAACCAATTGTTACGGTATAAAGTTTGACCTGAGCTCTGGTTATCATCATATTGAAATTGCTCCTTATTTCCAGACCTATCTGGGATTTATGTGGGATGAAAACTACTACTGTTTCACAGTTTTACCATTCGGTTTGTCGTCTTCACCTTTTTCATTCACAAAATGCTTAAGACCTTTGGTAAAATTATGGCGGGAGCACGGACTAAAAGTGACTCTGTACTTAGATGATGGCTTTTTAATAATTTCTAGCTATGAATCATGTTTGCAAGGTGGTAAATATCTTAAAGATACACTGAATCAAGCTGGTTTCCATATCGGTTTCGACACAAGATCTTGAGTGGTTAGGCCTTAAATGGAATTCTAAACTGTTTGAGTTGTCTGTTCCACAAAGAAGAATTGACGATTTGTATACGTCTCTTTCTAGAGTTATCTCTCTTTTCCCAAATGTATCAGCTAGAGAGTTGTCTCAAGTAACGGGTTCCATATCACCTTATCACCCGCTACTGTTATATGTCTATTGTGACTAGAAAGTCATGGGACTATCCACTGAAAAATGTAGATCCCTTGGTTTTGCTAGAACTGAAGTTTTGGATTCAGAATGTTTCTATTCTTAACGGTAGAAAAATGAAGGGTATTCACAAATCACATATAACAATGTTTTCAGATGCAAGCGATGTTGCTGCAGGTGCTTTTACAGTAGAAATGGGTGGATTAAAGTTTCACAAAATGTGGGATGAGAGTGAATCAAAAATGAGCTCCACTTGGCGTGAGCTTAAAGCTATACAACAAGCTCTTTTGTCATTTTCTAGTTTCTTTGCTTCTAAATCACTCAAATGGTTTACAGATAACCAAAATTGTGTTAGAATAATCAATTCAGGGAGTATGAAAAGGCATTTACAAGATTTGGCTCGTAGCATTTTCTCAGTTTGTTTTAGATCTAACATCTCAATTGACATTCAATGGATTCCAAGAGATAAGAATTCACAAGCAGATTATTTAAGCAAAATAATAGATCATGAAGACTGGGGAGTCACTATGGAAATTTTTAACTTTGTTAATCACTTATGGGGTCCACACTCTGTAGATAGATTTGCAAATTGTCATAATAGAAAATTGGAAAGATTCAATTCCGTATTCTGGAATGATAGTTGCGAGGCCGTAGATTGTTTTTCTCAGAATTGGAAAAATGAAAACAATTGGTTTGTACCTCCGATTTAATTAGTATGTAAATGCATACGATATTTGATGTACTGTAGAGGATGTGGTATTCTCAATGTGCCAAAATGGAAATCTGCTCATTTTTGGCCCCTTATTTTCAAGAATGAAATGGAAACTTATAGCTACGTTTGTGATGTATTTGAATTTAAAGCAGGTCAGAAGATATTTGAACATGGATTAAATAAAAATTCTATTTTTGGTTCAGATAGGTTTAGCTCGCCTATGTCAAATCTATGATTTATGCTTAAATTTGAATATATAACATTGAAAGTTATTTTCATATCCTTTCATGGAATTATGAAATAGATATGCAGTAATTGATTGTAAATTCTGGTTCTGTTTATGCTTAAAGTATTGTAGGGATGTAGATCCCGATACGATATATATGTATTGAAGGGATGTAGATCCTGATACTGTATGAGTTATGGCAGAGATGTAGATCCTGATACGATATAATGTTTTGCAGGGATGTTGGTCCTGATACGATATAATGTATTGCAGGGATGTTGATCCCGATAATGTATGAGTTATCACACTAATGTAGATATTGATAGTCTGAAGTATTGCAGGGATGTAGATCCTGATACTACGTGATCACTTATGTATTACAGGGATGTAGATCCTGATATATAAGTGGTTTACGTATGTAAATAATATTGATATAACATTAATATTTTCTCTTTTATTAGTGTTTTCTATAAAAATATGGCCTCATACTAAATGTAAATTATAAGGACAAGACAAAAAAACTCCATGCACTCAAGCACAGTTAAAAAATATAGGTACGGTTTCCAAAAGTTAATTTAGTGGTGTTATTCCTTTAATCCGACGATTTCGGCGTTACCAGCTTCAGACTTATTTAACTTATTTATCTAAACGTGCTTCTTCCTCTGTAATTGAGGAAGCAATTCATTCCATAATATGGGCTCACAATGTAGCTGGTTTGTCCGACCCATGTTCTTTTACACTTGTGTCCAGTGTAAGAGAAGGGAGTAAGCGCCTTACTAGTTGTCCAGTAAAGAAGAAGGAACCTATTTCACCCGAATTCTCTCATCTTTAGTAGCTCTACATGCGGGAAAAAACGCTTCTTTAATGGATCTTAGAACTGTTACTATGTGTCTTATTGGATATGCGGGGTTTTTAAGATTATACTTCAGAAAACGAATAAGATATAACATTGCAATAGCCTTCAAAATTAGCTCAAATCAGCTATTCAAAGCATTACCTGTCACCCCCACAGGTAAAAACTTGGACTAGCCTTACAGGTATTAAATACCAGCACGGACCTTATACCATGCTTTCAAGTTTAGCTCGACGCTTAGTAATTTACATTGTGTATTACATGTAGTATAATATTTTGGGATGGCGCAGAATTTATTAAATTCTGTAGCAGCTAAAGGGCAAAGGACTCCTTCTCGTGATATAGAGGATGGTATTTCTTTATCGGAATCCGATAATAACTCGCCAGACAAGGGCAACTATAATTCGCCAAATAAGGGCACTAAATCGCCAGACAAGGGCAATTCAAGTCAGAAGCCAGACAAGGGCACAAGAGAAAACATTCTTAGTTCGGGTGAGTGTTCCGATAACGATAATTCTGATGAATTTGTACGAAGAGATTAGTTACGCAATCATAACATGGATGCCGGAATCAACACTACTGGGTCCAAAAACCCCTGAGAATCCCGTTTTTCACTGCAAAACTCTGCAACACCCTGAAAAACTCTGAAAAACACTGAAGTCTGCCTGAAAAACACTGAAAACTCTGACAGTCCTGATAAACAATGAAAAACTCTGAAGTCTACCCTGAAAAACTCTGAAAAACACTGACGACCCTGAAAAACTCTGCAAAACTCTGCAACACCCTGAAAAACTCTGAAAAACACTGAAGTCTGCCTGAAAAACACTGAAAACTCTGACAGTCCTGATAAACAATGAAAAACTCTGAAGTCTACCCTGAAAAACTCTGAAAAACTCTGAAAAACACTGATGCCCTCCGGCCGTGCGATCGCGGCCTCGCGTACTTCTATACGGTCCCTTTTATAATATAAGCCCTTAAAATGGTTCGCTGTTATCTATATATGACCTTTAACAAGTATTAAATGTCATGAATTTATAAGCGGGGAATAAGAAAAAAAGACATTTTTTTACCATTTGTCAAGGACTTATTTCTACGATTTCTATAGATAAAATTACTAAGATATTGTTCCTATTCTGACTTACGTTTGTAAGATGATCTCTACATTTGCAGTTTAATAAATCATATGAATTACGTACTTAGCAAAAACAATTTTATTGACACAGGACTTTCCAGCGCGCTGTCACTTGTTTTATTGATCGACTTAAAGAAAGAAAGAAGAATGAAACAAACAAACAAACGAACGAACAAATAATCTAACTACAGCAGTAGCATGTTACTTGACATCGTTGTTTCATAGAGGTGCATTAAGGGAGGGGGAAATAAGTACAAAATATAGAACAAGACATTTTAAAATTTATGTATTTATTTATTTCATTATTTATTTATTAATTTATTTATAATAAAAGCACTATTTTTCCGTACTGTAACATTTCGGCCAGCGGCCTTCCTCGGCGGACTTCATTTATTTATTTATTTATTTTCTTATTCATTTATTAATTATCTATTTATTTAATTATTAATTCATCTATTTATTTATAATAAGAACATTTAACTTTTCCGTACGAAAAAAATACACCAAAAAGAAATTTAATAAAAATAATAAGATTTTAAGAAATCGATAGACGAAGCTTACAGAAAACGCATAGTTTTAATTGTAAATAGTTAAATAAATACAGAAAAAAAAAAAAAAATTAATTCTATATATCCCTATCAATCATTTTAATAACACATAATGATTGATGTTTATTTTTACATCTTTTCCAATCTGTGTAAAGAATCCACCCAAATATCGTTATGTTACGACCTTAAGGCCGCTCCCCACTCTCTTTCGAGTTTAAAGGCATTCATGATTAATATTGATAAATCAATATTGCATTCTTCATAAATTAGCGGCTATTCACCGATAAAACGCTGTGAAGTTGCGTTAATTTAATTCTACCAACCCTCCCCCCTTTTTTTAAACAGTGTCCAACTTGAGTGAACGAGCATGGTTTTGGGTATACGTATTTCCTTCTCGCTACAGGCCGTAACGCAGCTACTTATTTAATCCGTATGTAAATTAATGGAACAGAATAGCACTTTGTATCACAGCTTTACAAATCTCACATTTCGCATGCATTCTATAATATTGATATTATCAGAGGAAATGCGGAAGAAATTGAACTTAAATAATTGATGTAGTTTAGTTTATGACATAAAAATAAATAAATGATCGTGTGTAAAACAAATTATTTCACTTTTGAAGATTGAAAATCAGTTTGTGTCCTAAACTTTATAAGTCACTGTTAAAATGACACTTTAATTTTGCCAATAACACAAAATTAACATTGAAATGTATCAACTGGATATGTTTCAACCTGTTACTAAATATGTTTTGTCCCCTCATACATACTAAGGTACTGTTAATTACGATTCCCAATTTACAGCATGATAGGTAACAAACTATATGAGATTACGGGCGATATTTACCGGGTTAAACAACCGGATGTTTATTACGTAATAGAGTACTGGTGACATGTAGAATAAAGGTAAAAAAACAAAGACATGTCGGATTAAAATAAAGCAATTTCAGATTCCATGCGTGTGCCGTTACTTTCTAATGAAGATATTCTAGTATTATATATATATATATATATATAAGAAAGAGAAGGGGCGTGTGTGTGTGTGTGTGTGGGTGGGGGGAGTGTATGGTCTCAATTTAAATATACTATATGATTTAAACATTCTACTCGACAATTTACGATTTGAATCCATACGTTGGGGCAGATCGAGGTATCTGCTCTAAATATGACACCGTTTACTTGAATTTATATGTCATTTTGAAAATAAAGGTCAAATACTTTGTTAGTTTTGACAGGACAGGGTATTTTTATGTAAGACTTCTATGTCTCAGTCAACAGGGCGAGCGCCCTTGTATTCGCCATTGCTATACATGACCCTTACTGGATACATTGTTACAATACGTAATAAGGGAGATACTGTTCATAGGCGGATCTAGAAATTTTTGAAAGAAAAAAGGGGAGGGGGAGGGCACAGTCTCCCATTGAAAAAAAAAAAGGGGGGGGGGTTGCTGTTAGGCGAGCGCCCTTATATTCGCCATTGCTATACATGACCCTTACTGGATGCATTGTTACAATACGTAATAGGCGGGCGGATCTAGAAATTTTTGAAAGAAGAGGGGGGGGGGGGGCACAGTCTCCCATTGAAAAAGGCGGGGGGTGGGGGTGCTGTTAGATAAAATCATTTTATTGTATAGAGTTACATGATGTAGATTAAGTAGGTAGTGATATAACAAACGGCAGATACGTTGTTACACTGATATATTGAAACTTATTTGATGCTATTTCAAGCAACATTATTGAATACCGAGAGAATATTTAATCACTGAAATATTTTATAGGACAAAATTTACGTATGTCATTCGAATGAAAGAGCAACATGTAGACACGTAAAATTTTCAGTTAAAGGAAGTTATTGTCCTCTGAACTTGTTATATTACGCTGTTATAATAAGAACAAAGGTTAAATTTGTATATCTTAATTTTGTGTGAAAAGTATTGATAGAGAAAAAAGTATTGCGTGTGTGTGTGTGTGAGAAAGGGGGGGGGGGGTGAATGTGTGTTTAAACCTAAAGGTCGTCACATGAAAATATATGGGTATAGTCTCTATAAATGTTGCAACAGAATTGGAATAGAATGCATTTTGTTATTTAAAATGAATGACAAGCGATTTTCTTTGTGGTCGATTTGCTGTCAGTACTGGTGTATTAAATTATTTATTTATTTATTTATTTATTTATTTATTCATTCATTCATTTATCTATTCACTTTTTTATTTATTATTCAATAATTTATTATTTATTCACTAATTTATAGTTCTGGAGCTTCTTTTTTATATATATCTTTTTATTTTTTCTTCACTATTTAAATACACAGTTATGAAACAGTGATATTTACCAGGAATATATGTACATACATTTTCATTTTGAAATACAAATGTATATATAAATCTCGGTAAGAAAAGCCTTTGTATTGTAGTACGCCTCTGCTGGGTTTGTTTGGTTTTGAATAATGCATCAGTAGAATTAAATTTAGAGATTCGTTAAAATAATTTCACTTGAAAACACCGTACAAAAATGCAAGATATGTTTTATTTATTTTCTCTTCCCTTTTTTTTCTAATTCACAACTCATCACATTTTATATACATTAATGCTAATAGGGCTTATAGAAGGGACCGTATAGAAGTACGCGAGGCCGCGATCGCACGGCCGGAGGGCATCGCAGCAGGTGTCAGTGTTTTTCAGGGTTTTTCAGAGTTTTGCAGAGTTTTTCAGTGGCGTCAGAGTTTTTCAGAGTTTTGCAGAGTTTTTCAGGGTCGTCAGTGTTTTTCAGAGTTTTTCAGGGTAGACTTCAAAGTTTTTCAGTGTTTATCAGGGCTGTCAGAGTTTTTCAGTGTTTTTCAGGCAGACTTCAGTGTTTTTCAGAGTTTTTCAGGGTGTTGCAGAGTTTTGCAGTGAAAAACGGGATTCTCAGGGGTTTTTGGACCCAGTAGTGCAATATGTCGACCGTCACGGACTCGGTTTTTAGTCATAGAAGCCGTACATCCAACCGGAAAAATTTTGGTCCTCGACGGAGAAAACGACGTTCATATTCTCGTGTTAAAAGAAGGAATCCAGAAAGACATATTAATTATTTTCTCAGTGTTAGAGGGGTTAGGTTTCAAGATCAAATTAAAGAAATCAATCCTGGATCCATCACAGGTAATGGAATTCTTGGGTTTTCAGGTCAATTCAAGACCCAGTGATCCTCCAGTGACAGCCGACATGTTACTGTCCCCGACTGGGGAGGTTCATCCTCTGATTCTAGACAACTCAATGCAACTAGTAGGGTGGGTTGTCTCAGGCGATCAATCTCTTCAATGGGATTATCAGACCAAACTCAAGATCTTTTATTCAAATCTTGGAGCAAAGGAACAAACTCAGCTTATGACTCATCCTGGAAAAAGTGGTCTGGCTGGTGTTTGGAACGGTCGATTGATCCCTTTTCGGCATCTTTAGGTTCCTTTTTAGATTTTCTCAGTTGGATGTTTTATGAGGGTTTTCAATATCGAACAATTAATGTTCATAGATCAGCAATTTCATAAGTGTTACCTTATTTAAATAATGAGCCTCTGGTACAAAATCATTTTGTTAAAACATTAATGAAGGGAATTCTAAGAGGTAATCCCCCTTTGCCTAAACATCGTGATTTCTGGAGTGTAGATTTAGTTGTAGATTATTTGGCTTCTTTGCCTCAGAATGAGAATCTAGATCTTAAAGTTCTCTCAAAAAAATTAGCAACATTGTTAGCAATCATATCGCCAAAACCAACTTCAGAAATAGCTCGACTTGATAAGCGATTTATGAAATTTGATTTAGATGGTGTTTCTTTTGACCTGCCGGGATTATCAAAAACACAAAAAGATATCATCCCTCGTCAAGTGTATTATAGTTCGTTTCCAGATAACGAGAAGGTTTGTGTTATAGCTTGTTTGAAAGAATATTTGAAACGTACACAAGATTTTAGGAATCCTGAGGATTTATCAGATCCTCTCCTCAGAACTACTATAAAACCTCATAAGGGTCTATCCTCTCAACTGGATTAAAGATATTCTAAATCTCTCTGGAATTGATACCTCTAAATACTCCGCAAACTCGACAAGGGGGGCTGCAACAAGCAAGGCAGTCCAAAAAGGTGTTCCTATTGATACCATTCATGAAATGGCAGATTGGTCAAATGTATCAACTTTTAACAAGTTCTATCATAGATCTATTTCCAAATCCTCTTTTGCAATGGCAGTGCTTTCATCAGGTAAAATTTCTTTTAATAAATCTCATAATATCATAGCTTTGAACGTGCAATGTTATATCTTATGAGTTTTCTGAAGTATAATTGAAGATGAAATACGAAGAAAACGAATAAGATATAACATTGCAATTCCCTCCCATATATTTATATTTCCCTCCCTTTTGCAATGTTATATAACATAGTGTTGGTTTTTCATTCAGAATTCTATGTTTACATTTCAGACTCCAGAAAAGAGGGAGGAGTGTAATAATTATCCATATTTTGTATAGACAAGCGAGGTGGTGTCAGAATATTTACAGGAACTATAACCAATGACTTTACAAAAGAAATTCTAGTTTTTCCATAATTATTTAACAGTACATGTTCCATTTATTTTCTTTATATCATACTTAAGTAGTATTCATATTTGTTATTTTAGTTCAGAGGATACTTAAATGATTCATTATTCATGTCTAGAACACTTTACTATTTCGTTATTGTGTTCTGTTTTGTTTTTATGTTTTGATTGTAAGAATAATATGATAAATATAAGAATGAAAATATCTTATGTTTTTTCTATGATAATGCTCTTGCACAAATTGAAAGCATGGTATAAGGTCCGTGCAGGTATTTAATACCTGGTAAGGCGAGTCCAAGTTTTTACCTGTGGGGATGACAGGTAATGCTTTGAATAGCTGATGATTTGAGCTAATTTTGAAGTGTAAAGATGATGGATAAATCCAAAGCACAAGTCCAAAAATCATAAAACAAGAGGACATACAAAATCAGTGAAAATGAAAAACAAATGGAAAATAACAAAATATGTCTACTTGAAGAGCATATGTGAACCCCTGTGATGGAGTGAGATCAGGTGCCCGGGGAGAGTGAGCATCTCCTGCTTGCTAGCAACACCCGTCACATATACCCAGTACATGAAGGCTATTGCAATGTTATATCTTATTCGTTTTCTTCGTATAATCTAGATTTCATTTCGGGCGCCTCGCGCCCTCTGAAAATCTTCAATTTAGTAAATCTTAAAAGATCAGATATTTCATTTTTTGATTCTCATGCTTCTTTATTTATTGAGAAAAGCATAACAGATAAATATAAAAGTGGAAACACTGTGTATAAAGTAGAACATATCTTCCAACATGTCCAGTAGCTAGTTTAGAAAGGTATTTACGGTTGTCTAATATTGAAAATTCCTGTCGGGAATTCATTTTCAGAAATATTTCTTTTTGTAAGAAAGATAACTCTTATAAATTAAGATCAGCAAATTGTCCTCTTTCTTACACAAGAGCTCTTGAATCTCTTGGTCTTGATAAAAGCAAATTTGGACTTCATAGTTTACGTTCTGGGGGTGCAACAGCAGCGGCTGGTCTCAATGAACGTTTCTTTAAAAAACATGGACGGTGGAAATCAGAATCTGCTAAAGATGGGTATGTCGGAGAGGATTTAAGTCAGAAGTTGTCAGTGTCTAAGAAAATTAGAATTTAAGTCAATAAATAAATATATTAAAATAGATTAATGAAAGTAACCATTACTGTACTGATTCACTCTTCTTTATTTTTCGAAGCTCATATGAGCGCTCCATTCCTAATGAGTCTTATGTTTATATTTTAAATTATTTATGTTCGGCTGAGTGGAACGAATCAGAACATAAATTTATTTATCATAGATACATAAGCGATAAACATGTCTTACAGGTTTAAATCTATTCTTAGTATGTTAATCACGTGATGTGATTTGTCATGTATTGTAAAGAGTGTTCAGATATTCATTCGAAGGCTCTATTCTCGACTGAATACACGCTTTTTCGTCTTAGGTATTCCCACCCGCCCACCCTTTTTTTACGTTTAAACAAAGATGAAGGTTAATTTGTAAACAAATACTCATTATTTATTAACATAATTTATTTGTTATGTGAAGGGTTTCAGAGACTTGAATTGATTAGGGAGCTATGCAAATTTTAATATCGTATCGTATGTGTTATTCATTCACTTTTGTTGATAAATAATCATAAAACTGCTATTACATTGGAACACAAGAGAATACGTACATTACATTTATTATCGAATGGTAGCGTCATTCGGAGTTCTTACAGCATTCTAAACAATTTTTTTCTCCACTGAAGTTTGAAACTTTTGGGAAGGAATATATGTCATCATTGAGTAATATATCAGTTATACATCTATTGTTCGTTATGCTAATATAGTTAATTTGCAATGTATAAAACCGATTGATAAATTAAGATGCATGGTGCATCACGGTGCATTCTGACCAAGAACAACATTGTGATTGAGGAGATTACAAAGAACGAAGAATAGAAACCAGAGGAAAAGGGTATATAAAGAGGACGTAGTTCTGTCTTCTCTTAGTACAAGATCTGGTATCTGAGTGGTGAGTACAAAACAGAAATGAACGTATTAATGTAGAATAATAATCACTTATAATATCATACAGTCTCTATCTGAGATACATTTGGACTGTTTTAAGTACATTTATTTCGGAATGGTAAAAATCTGAAAATTTTTGGGCGTGTTGAAATTAATACATATGTAAAAAGTAAGTTACTTATTAATATTATATATTAATACATGTTCCATAACTAACCATTAATCTGGTAATACTGGTTATATTTGTGATGATTCTTTGTAGCTGGCTGTAACAAAAAAAAAAAAAAAAAATGAGGACATATCTTGTAGCCCTCTTTCTGATGTGCATGATGGCTCTTGCTTATGGTAAGTGTTTATTGTGGAAATATAAAGAATGTGATAGATAAATTGATTGTTATTTATCTATTTCTTAATATTAATTACACATACTAGCTTCATTCCTTTTACAATATATGCATGTCCTTAGTGATTTGTGTCATACAACCTTGTCTTATGTTTTCTGTCTTCTCATATACTTGTACAATTTGAAGGCTTTGAATAGTTACTCATTTTACTGTTTTCTCTTTGGTCTTTGTTTATTTGTTTTAGTAATTTCATTGTATCCGAGTTTATATTACGCGTCTAATAGCTGTTATTATTCGTATGACCTCCCGCCGTTGATCACCTGTTTTTTCTTTCTTACTGTAGAGAGATTTTTATGGAGTATTAAATGTTTGTCCTTTTTAGTGTCATGTTTTTGTAAAGAGAGGATATTTTTAATATCTTGTTTTTATTCTATATTGTAATACATACCCGTGAGATATTCTGCTTTCTTTTTCAAAGTTTATCATGGAGATTATATTTTGGAGAGGTTTGAACGCTTGATGTTGCTGCAAAATGACAATACATAACATCATAACATAATCTTGGCGTCACTTTTTTGATCGAAAAAAGGCAATAAACACGACAGACGCTGCTTGTTTCCGTATTTTCTTATTCGGAAGTTGCTTATTTTTAATAAAACTGCTTGTAATTGAAGCCTGTTGTGCCTCTGCAAGTAAGCAGTTAGTTGTGAAATTTCATATTTGTAGCTACAGATAAGACACCGTCTTCGTTTTAATGTCTTCATTTTATTGAAGTTTTGAATCACTATAACATCTGGCGTTCCTGATTCAAGTTACTCTTAACGAAATATTATTTGGCTATTCATTGATTTCTCAAAAGAATCTGGAATTATTCCTCTTGTATTAAATAACAATACAACTTGAAGTCTCACAAGGCAAAAGTCTTTTTTCAAATTCTTTAATCTTTTTTTCTTCAATGTCTAAAATTTTCATATGAAAATTTTACGTTTATTAAATTTTTCCCTGTAACGTTTATGTATTTTAATCACTATTGTCTGTTGATTCAGAAGAAAATGCATATCTTGTTAATCAAAACGCTCAATCGCGGAGCGATTATATATTTAAACATTAGAAATCCCAATATCTACTAGGGCTTAACCAGAAACTCATTCAATGATCAAGTATTTAATTTAACAATAGATACAGCAATTTTTTGTCTTTATCACCATATCTTTTCCTAAATCGAAATATGTAAGAAACATTCTTTTAACAATAGATTTAAATATCCTTGATTCTATTCTATCTATATTATTCTGCTCAAAATCAAACCAATATTAACCTGCAGGTGATATTGTAGCAGATGTTCTTACCTGTACTTCGAGCAAATACTTATATTAACAAAACTTATTACGAAAGACGAAGTACTATACGTTTATCGTAGGCGATTAAATTTGAGATTCTGAAAGCAGTTGGTGTTCGTATTTATGATCTTAACTTAGTTATCATTAGAGCAGCCACTTAAACAGTCAGTTGATGACGTCTCCACTTGAAGTACTCATTGATTCAATTTCTCATTTATGGAGGTTTATTTACAAATCTTAAAATGTGTCCTTTGATTGTACTTCATTTCCGATGAGTGGGAATGTGGGTCAGTAAACCAGTATCACACCAAATGAGTACCGTTTGTTACTCAAATGACCATCCTTAGTCGGTATAGCATCTGTCGTATGATTAATATTTTTGTAAATTCACTGCATTACTCGATTCCAAGTTTTATCGTATATCTCCTTGGTGACTTTTGCCCTACACCCAAGTCAGATGTCTTTCCCTTTTACGAAGATGACAGATGTTTTTCCAGAGGTCTGTGATAGTTACTGTATCAGTTTTGTTTTGTCTAATGCTTGGTTTTTAGCAGTTTACTACGTGATTGTAACACCGATTACTTTTGGTCAATGGAATATTGAACAAGAAACCGTCAAAGACGGATTGCAAATGCTAAACGCAAAATGTTGACGCCGGACGGACGGACGGACAGATTTTGCCAATTTATAGACCGGAATTGCTTTGCATTAACATTAACAATACATGTAAGCAAGTGGTCACCCTAAAGGCAGTGTGTTCCCTGAAGCGTAGAGTCAAGATCAAAGGTAACTAAATTTTTTGTATTTGTTGGATAGAACCTACCAACTTTGACTTAAGTACACTTTAGGGTATGAAAGAAACCATGCTAAACGTAAAATGTTGACGCCATGCGGACGGACGGACGGAAAGACGGATTTCGCCAATTCATAGACCGGAATTGCTTTGCAATCCGGCCAAAAACCGGACGAAGTGATATAGATTCCATTAAATAAATTGTCAATATAATCAAGTCTCATATTTGACTTATCTCTCTAACACATTCCTTTGTTAAAACTGCTGATACGTGATCGATTTAAAATCCTCGTTAACGTGAATTCTTCCCTCGGGTGCTCGGTCTGGTTGTACAATAATGTACTCGGTTTCTGATGACTTCTGACCCACAGCCCCCCCCCCCCCCCCCCAATTTTGTCTCATTCTGCAGATTAAGCAAATACATTTGATTTAATTTAAATATCAAGATATAACTTTGTGTTTAAAAAAACTGGTTTAGACGTGGCTTACTTCCATTTGTAGGGCAAAGTGGCAATTGGGTAAGTGCCGTATTAACTAAACTACAAAATTCAAAATAACATTTTAAGCTTAATATTGCAAAATATATTGTATTTTCATTTAATTCGATATTATATAGAATTTCTTTATCTCATAAACGCATAACTTTTTTTTTATTATTTATCAATTATATAAAATGATTTTTAAAAGTGTACTATGTTATGATTTTATTATAGGAATGCCCCGCAAACCAGAAGTTGTCCTGCTCATGGAAATGCGGCTGTGTACCAAGTAAGTTAACACAATTTCCATAATAGATAAAGTTATTGTGCATTTGCACTATAAAATATAAAAATGAATATAAAATTCTCACATCTTTGTTTTATTCACAAATTGCAAAGTCTACATTTAGTTAAGTGATTATAATGTGCTGGTGATTTCACAGATCATATGCTGTAAATTTGAAATGCATGTATCTGATATAAGTAAAATAATTTTCCATAGTTTGAAGATGACAATTCTTAAATAAAAATTGCAAAAATAGTTCACATTTTCAATGATTTTATATCCTCGCATTTAAAAATGTGGGCGTATTATACTATACCGCTTTCGTCTGTCCGTCCGTCCGTACATCCATCCTTGTCCGGGCTTCTCCTCCTTAACTAAAGAGGGAACAAAACTTTTGATGGTGTCGTATGAAAGGGTGTGGCTTGTAGTTGTGCATGTGGGTTTCAAAGTTGTGGTCAGGCCCCTGCGGTGGGGAAAATGGGCGGGACCGGAAAAGCTTGTCCGGGCTTCTCCTCCTTAACTACGAGGGGAACAAAACTTCTGATGGTGTCATATGAAAGGATGTGGCTTGTAGTTGTGTAAGTAGGTTTCAAAGTTGGGGTCAGGCCCCTGGGGTGGGGGAAAATGGGCGGGGTCGGAAAAGATTGTCCGGGTTTCTCCCCCCTAATTAAAGGGGGAACAAAACGTTTTGTGGTGTCAGATGAAAGAGTATGGCTTGTAATTGTACATGTGGGTTTATAGTTGGGGTCAGGCCCCTGGGGTGGGGGAAAATGGGCTGGGTCGGAAAGGTGTTCCGGGCTTCTACTATGTAACCAAAGGGGGAACAAAACTTTTGATTGTGTAATATGAAAGGATGTGGACTGTAGTTGTGCTTGTGGGTTTCAAAGTTGGGGTCAGGCCCCTGGGGTGGCGGAAAATGGATGGGGTCGGACAAGCTTGTCCGGCCTTTTTTCCTTAATTAAAGGGGGAACAAAACTTGTGATGGTGTCATATGAAAGGATGTGGTTTGTATTTGTGCATGTGGGTTTCAAAGTTGGGGTCAGGCCCTTGGGGTTGGGGAAAATGGGCAAGGTCGGAAAAGTTTTCCGGCTTCTACTCCTTATCTAAACTGGAAACAAAACTTTTGATGGTGTGATATGAAAGGATGTGGCTTGAAAATGACATTAAAACATGATGCGGACGTATCATGCACCCGTTTTTAGCGGAGCCCTATTTTTATTACTTACATATAAATCTCAGGCACACATATACAAAATATCTGGAGATGCATGAAATGAATAATTTTAGACATAATGTTTTACACTTTCTTTAATATAGTAAATAAATATAGAACATATATACCTTATAATTTAGTGCACCATATGCGCATTTTGACAACTTATGTCTCTTCAGTGATGCTCGTGGCCAAATGATTGGAATTCTCAAAATATATAAATCTTTGAAGAGCAGTGTTGAATCAAAAGGACCAAAAAAGTGAACCAAAGAATCTATCTAAGGACAGAGCTATGCATGAGGGAGATACTCCTTAGTTTTAGAGTGATTTATTAAATTTGATGGCTGAAAATTTGAAGTATATATTGCATGTCAGTAAAAAAGCACTGAAAACTAGACTTATGATGCCCTCGGGGACTATCAGTCCACCAGCAGTGACACCGGCCTAGTGGTTATAATAAATATAGAACATATAACTATAAATAAAACTATAAATCATTTATATTTATGTATTCATGTCCATGGCTAGCCCACTAAAGTTCTGTTTTTGTGTGATTGAATAAAGAAAAAAGAGGAGTTACTGGCTCAGTTATGTGGCAGAAGTCACCATAGAGCTATACAATACATGAATATAAATAATATACTAGAACATATATCACATTACAAAAATATTTGATTGTAGTGCAAGAAACAAGATATCGTGGTATATTGAATAAATATTTATCATTTAATTAAAATGATGTAATAACATAATACACGAGAAAAATTAAGATTATGTACAACACAAAAATGGGGATCAGAGAGAGAGAGAGAGAGAGAGAGAGACAGGATAACACATGCCTCCCGTTATAAGAATCCATAACTGCTAGAACCAAGATACTGGTATACAACATACATTTGCTGATACACGACACAAGCATTGGATTTCAAGCAAAGCAATACACAAAAGCCATGTTATGTCATTAAGGTAAAACGATGGTGTATCAACAGAAAAACAGGCCATAAAAAGAAAATGTATGAGACTATGAAACACGATAAATCATGCATTCGAAGACTTAAAGAAATATCAATACTATTCATACCATATCTAATTTTGTTTCAGATTCGCACTGCAGTTCAGATGTAAGTATTTTCCCCCTTATTCATCTGCCCCTTTTAGAAAATCAATTCATGATTTGTATGTTGTATTTGTGAAAACATATGTATGCTATTTTTGCATGCCTTTGGTAACTCTTATCATACAACTAATTTAATTTTTACATGCGAAGTACAATATTTATGTATTAATCAAATCAACGTCCATCAAGTAACAACCTGCACAATACACAATAGGTATAATAATTTCACTACCGAGTTACCTACTGGCGTATTCACTTTTATGAAAACAACATCATTATATTACACCGACGAGCTTCCGTACATCGCTTAAACGTAAACAAGATCAATATATAATATAAATACGCTCTAGCATAATAAAATCCGTGGCAGTTTATCATCATGAACACTAGTAAAGTTTCAATACGTTTCAGTATATTCTTAAGTCATTTACTTACACATTGACGGGAAACGTTTCTCTAAATTTGTAAACACGGCATGTTCGATTCTTCATAAGGCGACACTATATCTCGAACCGATTGAGGTAAATCAAATCCGAGAGAGAAAGAAAGAGAGGCTTCATCATACATTTATTTCAGAAAAGGAAAAGCCTTTACAGATCCTAATCACAACTTTTATTTTCATTCATTATACTTACTTTCTACATGAGTATTGGAATTCATAATTGTAATTTCTATGGTGGTATAGAGTTCACATAAAACTACTAGCTTTAGCTTGCCTCACTTGGGTTAAAATGGACGGGATACCATAGTATATTTCGTGATGATCACATGGAACATATGTCTCGTATGAAGCCTCATGCAGACAAATCTTGCCCTAAAGCAATCTGTTTGTTCTTTGACACATCTTGTCAAAACCATTTTAAAAAAGATGAAGTTTTGAAACTGTACCCTCTGACTAATAGTATGAACTGCGCCTTTGCTTCTGGAAGGACAGAGCACGGGTGGTCCTGTTTGATTTCTCTTTGTTGATACTCGATTTTATTCTGTAATCACATTCATGTCCACCTTTTATGCCATCTAATTTCAGTTACCACCTGATTATTGCTCTCGAATGGAAAAAGATATTTAATAAACTTAATATCTAATGAAACCTAAATTTAAATCAATTTTCTACATTGAAGTTAGTGTCAAGGACTAATATGGAGACCGCTTCATACTTCTGTAACTTGTATTTCCACTTCAAAACTCAGTATTCCATGAATCTGTCCTGTCTCTGTGAGATTGAAAACATTATAGAAAAATGCAACTCAATCGTTGAAAAATCATCCAAAATCATAGACTTTGTAGATCAGCAAAGAGGAAAATGTATCTGCCTAGGAACATACTTGAACCATCATACATATATACATCTATATAATATTTACAGAGGGATTGCCGACATGCTGATTAATGCTACCAAAGACGGTGCAGACCTAGAGCTTACATCTCATATGGTGGTGGAAAATAACATGCTGAAGGTTTGTAAAAATACATAGATTGTGTGTGTGTATCGAACTTCTTGTTCCATTAGGAGCATTAAATTTAATCAGATAAGAATTAAGTTTCCAGTTTGCTGCATTTTCCGTTTATATTCGCTTTGGACTAGTTAGATTGTTTTGTCAAAGGATAATTTTGCCAACCTCCTCATATCCACCATTTTATTTTGTTTTTTTTTTAATTACTTTTCATTGTCTACTCAGTTTTGCTTGATTTCTTTCAAGCTTTTTATTTTGGATATTTTTTATTAAGAATTCAGTGCCCAGAAATAACTAGATGCTAATGTGCTTCATATTTTTCACACCTGTAACTAAATCCTTTTAATGTATAATGGAATGTATGCCTATTAGTTTTCAGATTCTTGGTTAGTACATACAATGTCTTGTGACATTCATACAAGCTATTACGAGCGATGTGATATTTCATTTTTAAATTCAACAACATTATCTTCAGAATCTGGGTATACCCAAGATGTTTGTTTTATGGTTTGTTTTGAACCTTAGGAATTAATAGATGTGTCTCTTGTAGGAGCTTCATCAAAATTCCCAAGGGTCATGTGACGTGACTTACCACGGGAGAATACCTGCTGTAAATAATAAAAAAAAAAACTTTTCCTGTTTCGACATTCACATCTATGCGAATCTTTAAATTACGTAGCAATGGTACCTGTACTTACGTAGCAATGAACTTGTTGTGCTAATTTCATCACGAATGAAAAAGACTGAAAAACAATTTGGAAAAATGTTTATGTAAATCTGGAATATAATTCAATTCAGTAGAGTAACTGACCAAATGTTATAACCTATGATAGTGGCTTCTAACTTTAATTTTGCCATGCCTGTTAAATATGAATTTTGTCATTGGATATAATTTGTATCATAACATGAATATTTCTGTTTAAGTAAATTGCAGAGAAAACATACAATGTAACGTGTGTCATCGGTATGTACATTTATTAGTACTAATAGTGATAAAAAGAAAAAGCGATGTGAATATTTGACAAAAGTGGAAACTGATATGCCATTTCCAAAATCGATGTGGAAGACTGCGGAACATGTAAGCAAAATGATATCGTAATATTTGAAGCGAAGGCTGTAAGTTTATGCCCAAAAGCTCAATCAAAAATCATTTATTACCATAATCACCATACTGAAATAGATAAAAACTTTACCGATATGTATCCCCCTATTGGTCTGAGAGCTGCCAGATGTCGAGTAGGATAGAATATTGATAGGTCAGAATTATCATCAAAGTACATACAAACTGAACGTAAACATGTATAATAAAATGCAATTATTATACCTTTCTCTGACTGGCCTACCAATATTCTCTTATTTCACAAAGCATATCCATCTGAGATATCAGAAGTGGAAATTGGACGGAATGTAACATGAGTAATTACGAATTGTGTAAGAGATATATGTACGTGATACATAAATAATCATATTATCATGTGTCCTCATGCAGGTCAAAGCATTCATATAAATATTTCATAGATTAATTGCTCTGCAATAATGAGTTCTAAAATATACAAATATATTAGTTTTAAAATAAAGAAAAGAATAGTTTATACATGTACTGTAATTAATAAAAGTACAATGTGTAACACTGGATCCTAGATTAATATCATTTTCAAAATATAACACTGGTACATAAGTATATATAAATACATCGTTTGTTGAAAATGGGCCTCATTACTCTGTGTCGTATGACCATAATAATAAACATTATAATAAAATCTATATAACGACCCGTGTTAAAGACCAGTGTAGCATTATTCTAATAAAATACAAAAGATTGTCAATGTATGTTTTCGGTAACTATGGCCAACGCTATAACTTGTCTTAAGGGAAAACATGGTATACACCCAACAATAAAGCTAGTACCCAATGATTTATTGAAACTATGAACAAATCCGGTTTCATGAATATCGGACTTTTGGATTTATCCATCATATGTACAATCCACATTTCAAGATATAATATGATTAAAATGGTAATATAACCGATGCTGAATTCCAGACGGCAGTGAAACTAAACAAAAAGTACACATATAAGAGGACTTCGGAGTACAACGCACTATTAAAATGTAAAAAGACAACATTTCAACAGTTGCATCCTTGGATTTGAAAGGAATACGTCTGTGTGAAAATGTGCCCATTAAGAAATGTATGAAGCTATGACTACAAATTCTATTTATAAAGCTTCCTAAGCCTGGCAAAAGTAAACGTTACGAAATATTAGATTTTATCTCTTCTCTTCGTTGCCAATTTCTTTCATTAATTTTGACCAATTGTTCTATTTCTTGTTATGCGTGCAGCATTTACATAGTAACATTTATTCTTTTGCTGTTTGTGGATCTTCATACAATTTGACAGATCTTTCACCAATGTTATATATTGAATAAAGCATTAAATTGGAGGAATTACAAGTAAGAATTTCTGCAGTTGTACATCGAATGCTAGCCATGCCCATTTTGTTTAAAGCCTTTGTTTTACACGTAGTATTATATAACAGTAGATATAATTACTTTGCACCTCGTTCATTGAATTGTCAAGTTAAAGCTAATTTTCCAAAAACGTCGGAATGTGTTATGGCATACGGTGACGCGTACTTCTACATAGCATGGATTCTTCATTGTTCTTATTTGCGTAACCTCACTACTCCAGGCCTTTTAGGAAATTATTGGTTATAACAGTGATAAAAAGAATGAAAATTGGGGGGTTTTTTTCGCATTGCTGCATTAGGATATAGTATTATTTATTGATAATATCTTTGCTTTTACTATTTCCCGCTTGTCAAACGAGGATGCGGAAAAATTATTCAACCTTGGAGAGGCCATCCGCTACACATCTTTTCTATACATTCATTGACCGAACACTTCTAATTTATTCTGAGTTCCCGTAAAGAGTCTGTTTAGATGTATGGATTTATCTCGTAAGGCCTTGATTGTCAGTGCGGTTTTGTTAGACAACATCAATGCTGATAGTTCAGCGTAGGAACCGTATGATATACGTTTGGTACAATAATGGATAAAACTAACTCGGAAAAGAAATTGTATACAAAAGTGTAAGAAAGAAAATTCAAATAGAATTAAGACCAAATAGTACACATGCCTCGGGTGAATATGTTATCCTCTAAACATTATGAGGTGAGGTACTTGATACAAGCACCAAAAAGAAAATGTCGAAATAAAAGAATCGGGTGAATTCCAAGTATGGAATTTTTCAAATTCGCCATATCCCTATACAGCATTATTATTCTTTTCTGTCTTTTCAGCAGATGGAAAGGTTTTTTTTTTCTTTATAGGAAAGTACTCTTATGCATCTTCGTCTACCCTTCGCCTACCCTGAACGAGATTATGCCAAATTACAAGAAAAAGTGTTGAGTAACCTGAGAATTTCCGTTATCAATACTTCCCATTAGTTCTGAGTAAAACACGAAGAAGTACCAAAGGGTTAACCACAAGTCTAAGTCCATTGAATAAAAGGACAATATCCTGTATAATGTCATATTCAGACAAATGCCATACCCAAAGAAATTGAAGTGAGACCAGGTGCCCAGGAGAAATATTTGCCTCCTGCTTGTATGCAACACCTGTTGCCAAAATCTTGTAACAACTAATCAAGTTCAGGAAGTAAATACATATACACACACATGTACACATGTAGGTGACATGTACATTACATCAAATTATCCCATTCACGGTATGAAATGTTGTTGAACTGAATTTCCAGTTTGGGAAATACACGTCAACAAATGTCTGTATGTATACATATAGTCATATCAAGTTAAGTGAAAACGTTCAACATGGTTGCTTGGTATGATCAGATCCCAAAGCTCGGTTAACATTCTTGAAAGGGGGGTCACAAATTGCATCAGATCTCTAGATCGACCGTAGAACTTACCCAATGACAATTTCAAAAGTTCCTTGATATGTCTTTGTGAGAGTAGTTCCGTGTTAGGAAGGCCAAATTTTAATATTAAGAACATTCCCTGGCATAACGTATAAGTTGTGAAATGAAGACGCGATATGCAGGAGAGGAAAGTATGTTACTACTCAGGAATGGGAAGTTGGTAATAATGAAATTGATACCGTCATATTTATAATAACACAGCAGCATCACAGATTGATGGAAGTATGTCGAGGTATGAAGGAGAAGAATATTATTTGAACTATATATAATCAGCATTAATGTCACCCCTTTCTTTAAAAATATCGAAAAAGGGATAAAGATGTCTGATTCAGGAGCATGACAAAAGTCATCACAGACAGGAAAGCAAACCATTAAGACACAGAAAGACACCACAAAAAATATCAATTGTAAAGCAGGTGTGGCTTAGGACGTTCACATTAAATAACTAAATTGGTGTAGTTTACCGTTTTACCTTCCAACTCACCAGAACGGCATAACAATGAAAGGATTAAAATATTTAAATTTTACTTCATATCTATAGATCAAAGACCAAAAGAAAATTGAAATCGATCTATTTGCACGAAAAAGTTCCCGATAAATTATGATCAAATAAATACCTTCAGTTAATCTAATGCAAGCATTCTACAACGAAAACATTTTTAAATTAACAAAACATATGTAACAATGAAAGAGTCTGAAAGGACATCAGAACCATTTCAAAACTGAGATATTAAATGCAACTTTTATTATTAAGATTAATCATGCAATCCGATTTGTCTTAACCTCCTTCAGCGGGGATATGGTCCTGAATCTCGTCTTCTTTGACTGTAAGTCGGGACTCACTCCTGGGCCGAAAACCCGAGAATCCCGTTTTCCTCTGAAAAACACTGCAATCTACCTGAAAATCTCTTACGGCCCAGATAAACACAGAAAAACTCTGAAGTCTACACTGAAACACACTGACGACCCTGAAAAACTCTGCAAAACTCTGACGCCACAAAAAACACTGACGCCTACCGCGACGCCCTCTGGCTGTGCGATCGCGGTCTCGCGTATGGTCCCTTCTATAAGCCCTATGACCATTGGTGGATGTAAAATGTGATGATTTAATTAGTGGTGAATAAGAAAAAAAAAAAAAAGAAGAGAAAATAAATAAAACATATCTCGCAATTTTGTACGATATTCTAAAGTAAATTACTTTAACGATTCTCTAAAACTTAATTTTACTGATGCATTTTTCTTTTTCTGGCTTACCTGTGTAAAAATCTCAGTATAGTAACATGACTTGTTAGGCTAAAACAATTTACAAAACAAAAGAACAAAAATCTCCCCAAGGAAACAAGAGAGAGAGAAAGAGAGACAGAGAGAGAGGGAGGGGGAAAAACCCAAATAAAACAAACTCAGTAGAGGCATACTACACTACAAAGGCTTTTCTTATCGAGATTTATATTTACATTTATATTTGGAGATTTTCCTATTTAAAATGTATGTGCATATACTCCCGGTAAATATCACTGTTTCATAATTATTAATGTAAATAATAAATCATTGAATAATGAATGAATGAATAAATAATAAATAAATAAATAAATAAATAAATAAATAAATAAATAAATAGTATTTGAATCTAATCCGTACCTATAAATCTTATACGGAAAGCGAATTTAATACACCAGTACTGATAACAAATCGAGTACAAAGGAAATCGCTTGTTTTTCATTTTAGATAACACAATGCAGTCTTTTCCACTTCTATTGCAACCTGTATAGAGACTGCACCCATTTATTGTCATGTAACGCCCTTTAGGTTTAACCCCCCCCCCACACACACACACACACACTACTTTTTTTCTTTACCAATAATTTTCACACAAACGTAAGATATATTAATTCAACCTTAGTTTTTATTATAACAGCGTAATATAACAAAGTTCAGAGGACATTAACTTTCTTCAACTTGAAATTTTACGTGTTTATGTGTTGAACTTTCATTCGAATGATATACTTTCATTTTGTCCTAAAAATATTCCAGTGATTACATATTCACTCGAAAGCCGGCGTGGTTTAGTGGTATCACGTCGGATCGGGAGGCCGGGATTCGAGTCCCGCTCTGGCCATGCCGATGTCATGTCTTTCGGATAAGACAGTAAAATCCGGGGCCCCGTGTCGTATGTATGGAAACGTTAAAGATCCCTCATTCCTTGGGATGGGTCCGGTGCAAAGGTCAAAATTTGTATGCCCCGCATCAGGCACATGCCGTCACCATATGCATAAAATATTCGTGGTGTGACGTAAAACAAAAATCAATCAATCAATTAATCATATTCACTAGATATTCAGTAATGTTGTTTGAAATAGCATTGAATAAATTTAAAAGGCATATGTTCTATAATTATTTCAATATATCAGTGTAAGAAAATTAAAAGGTATGTATGTTCTATATTTATTTCAATATATCAGTGTAACAACGTATCTGCCTTTTGTTTTTATCACTACTTACTTAATCTACATGTAACTGTTTACAATAAAATGATATTTTATATAACAGTATTGTCGGATTTAGAGGGTAGGAATTGCAACTTCTCCCCCCCCCCCTCCTCCTCCTCATTTGATTGAGAAATTTTACCCCAAAAAAGGTCATTTTAGACCATTTTTAGATTTGCAAACCCCCTTTCCAGACCGAATAGTGGCAAAATATTAGTCATGGGTGACTGTCCCCCCATTTCTTTCAAAAATTTCTAGTTCCGTCTATGAACAATATCTCCCTTCTTACGTATCGTAAAAATATATCCAGTAAGGGTCATGTATAGCAGTAGCGAATACAAGCGCGCTCTCCCTGTTGACTGAGACATAGAGGTCTTGCATAAGAAAACCCTGTCCTGTCAAAACTACTAAAAGTCTTCCACCTTTATTTTCAAAATGACATATAAATTCAAGTAGACAGTGTCATATTTAGAGCAGACACCTGGATGTGCCCCAACCAGCACAATCTCTCCCTTTCTCTCTCTCTCTTCTCTCTCTCTCTCTCTCTCTCTCTCTCTCTCTCTCTCTCTCTTATATACTCGAATATCTTCATCAGGAAGTAACGGCACGCACACGGAATATGTGAAATTGACATGTCTTTCGGTATCGTAATTGCACTACAATCAAATTCTTTTGTAATGTGTTATATGTGCTAGTATATTCTTTATATTCATGTATTGTATAGCTCCATGGTGACTTCTGCCACATAGCTGAGCCAGTAACTCCTCTTTTTTCTTACCTTTGTTCTTCTACATGCTATCAGTTCTCTATTTTACAAATAATGACGTCCTAGTCGTTATCTAACGTCCACCAACAACCCTGAGTCGCATTAACCAATCAAATTATCACCTAGCCGCTACGCGTCTCGTTGACAATTTGATTGGTTAATGCGACTCGGGGCTGTTACTGGACATTAGATAACGACTAGGACGTCATTATTTCTATTCTGACATGAACTGCAGAAACAAGTATGAAAATAAGTACTTTAATATTAATATTTTATTTCAACAACAATAAATTTAGGTCATATACGCTTTATCCATTGTGCATGTAGATCTATTTTATGTGTATAGAAAGTGGATGCAGACGACAGTTTTTTGTATTGAAAGTGAATGTCACGTAAAAATCAATCATTTGATTTTCAGAAAACGTAAATAGCACGACCTAAATCGGTTTTCTGGAAATTGATTTTATTCACGTCAAAATCGATGGGTGGGGGCGGGGCTTTTAAACTCATGACTGCTTAGTAGGCGTGGTGATTTTAACCGTGAATATATCGGAGAATAAAGCACCGTGAAACTCTATGGGACATATAGGGGAAAATATCCGGTTGCTTGCCCCGTTAAATATCGCCTGTAATTTCATACAGTTTGTTACCTATCATAATGCAAATTGGGGAACGTAATTAACAGTACCTTCGTATGTATGAGGGGATAGGATATATTTTGTAGCAGGTTGAAACATATCCAGTTGATACGGTTCAATGTTAATTTAGTGTTATTGGCAAAATTAAAGTGTCATTTTAACAGTGGCTTATTAGGTTTAGGACAAAAATTGATTTTCACACTTCAAAAGTGAAACAATTTGTTTTACACACGATATCATAAACTAAACTACATCAATTATTTAAGTTCGATTTCTGCCGCATTTCTTCTGATAATAGCAATATAATGGAATGCATACGAAATGTGAGCTTTGTATTTGTATTTGCATTTGTTATATAAAGTGCTATTCTGTTTCGTTAATTACATACGAATTAAATAAGTATCTGCATTACAGCCTGTAGCGACAGGGAAATAAGCACACCCAAAGCCATATTCGTTCACTTAAGTTGGACCCTGTTTAAAAAAGAGGGAGGGGGTATTAAAGAAAACAGAGGAGTTACTGGCTCAGTTATGTGGCAGAAGTCACCATAGAGCTATACAATACATGAATATAAATAATATACTAGAACATATATCACATTACAAAAATATTTGATTGTAGTGCAATTACGATACCGACTTAGGACGGTCATTTAATTTGACTAAAGCCAAACAAATGGTGTGGTTAACCGGTTTACGGTCCCACCTTCCCACTCACCGTAACAGCAGAACAATCAAAGGACGTACATTTAAAAATTTATAATTAATCCTCCATGTAAAGAACAAGGGTCAACAGGTATCGCATATTGAGAGGTCATAAAATAACTTAACTTCAAAGCGTTTTATCGGTGAATTGCGCTAATTTATGAAGAATGCAATATTGATTTATTAACATTTATCATGAATGCTTTTTAACTAGAAAGCAAGTGTAAAATAAAATCAATCATTATGTGTTATTAAAATAATTGACAGGGACATATAAAAATAATTGTTTCTTTTTCTATATCTATTTATCTATTTACAATTAAAACTCTGCATTTTCCGTACGCTTCGGCCAGCGATTTTTAAAAATCTTATTATTCTTATTAGATATATTTTCGTACCGAAAAATTTAGTGTCCTTATTGTAAATAAATAAATTTATAATTGAATCAATAGATAAATAAGTAAATAAATAAATGAAGTCCGCAGAGGGAGGCCGCTGATCGAAATGTACTTAAAATAGTGTTTTAATATAAATACATAAATAAATAAATAAATTGTAAACTGTCTTGTTAATGCACCTCTATGAAACGGCGATGTTAAGCTACATGCTATTGCTGTAGTTAGCTTATTTGTTTTTTCATTCGTTTGTTTGTTTGTTTCATTCTTCTTTCTTTTTTTAAGTCGATCAATAAAACATCACGCTGGAAAGTCCTATGTCAATAAATTTGTTTTTGCTGAGTACGTACATGTATTTCATGTGATTTATTAAATTGCATATGTAAAGATCATCTTACAAACGTAAGTCAGAATAGAAAAACGCATCGGTAAAATTAAGTTTTAGAGAATCTTTAAGATAATTTTACTTTAAAACATCGTTAAAAAATGCGAGATATGTTTTATTTATTTTCTCTTCCTTTTTTTCCCTCTATTATTCACTACCAATTAACTCATCACATTTTATATACATTAATGCTCATAGGGGCCGTATTGAAGTACTCGATTGCGGTAGGTGTCAGTGTTTCTCAAAGTTTTTCAGTGGCGTCAGAGTTTTTCAGTGTAAACTTCAGAGTTTTTAGTGTTTATAAGGGCTGTCGGAGTTTTTCAGTTTTTTCATGTAGATTTCAGTGTTTTTCAGAGTTTTGTAGGGGTTTGCAGAGTTTAATCGGAGGAAAACGGGATTCTGGGCGGCAAACGTGACTCTTACAGATCAAGGATCTAAGCTCGCTTCCAGAGCGGCAGATCACGGTTTCCTCATTTTGTTGTCGCTTTATATATTTTTGATACCATGATTTTTTTTCTACATTAACATACGTATTTATATATTTGTATGACCTCTCAACTTGAGACACTTGTTGACCCTTGATTTCCATATGGAGGAAAATTTATATCTTTAAATGTGTGGCCTTTGATTTCTCTACTGTTGCAGTGAGAGGGAAAGTGAGCCGGTAAACCACACCAACTGATTGCTTATTGTCTTATAAAATTACCGTCTTGAGTCGGTATCCTAACTGCAGTATGATCGAATATTTTTGTGATGTCCTAAGTTTTTTTCTCATATTAAATTTAATACTGTATATATCCGTGGTGACTTCTTGTCATACGGCTGGATCAGTAACTTTTCTTTCTTCCTTTAAAGCATGTCTGAATTACATGTAAGTTGTCAACGGAGGATGCCTTTAATTTCAGAAGCAAACCAATAAAACTCCAAGAATTGAAAAAATATACAAGAGACCTTTGAATATAGACAGAAAGGCATACATACATACATACATACATACATGCATACATACATACATGCATACATACATACATGCATGCATACATACATACACACATATATGCATACATGCATGCATGCATGCATGCATGCATGCATGCATGCATGCATGCATGCATACATACATACATACATGCATACATGCATACATGCATACATACATACATACATACATACATGCATACATACATACATACATACATACATACATACATACATACATACATACATACATACATACATACATAAATACAAACATACATACATACATACATACATACATACATACATACATACATACATACATACATACATACATACATACATACATACATACATACATACATACGTACATACATACATACATACATACATACATACATACATACATACATACATACATACATACATACATACATACATACATACATACATACATACATACATACATACATACATACATACATACATACATACATACATACATACATACATACATACATACATACATACATACATACATACATACATACATACATACATACATACATACATACATACATACATACATACATACATACATACATACATACATACATACATACATACATACATACATACATACATACATACATACATACATACATACATACATACATACATACATACATACATACATACATACATACATACATACATACATACATACATACATACATACATACATACATACATACATACATACATACATACATACATACATACATACATACATACATAAATACTTACATACATACATACATACATACATACGTACATACTTACATACATACATACATACATACATACATACATACATACATACATACATACATACATACATACATACATACATACATACGTACATACGTACATACATACATACATACATACATACATACATACATACATACATACATACATACATACATACATACATACATACATACATACATACATACATACATACATACATACATACATACATACATACATACATATATTAGGAATAGTTTTAAGAAGAGTGAGGAGGAATCTCTTAGAAGAGTTTAAGATTGTTATATGTCAGATACAAGATATTTCTGTAATATATCCTTTAAAACTGAACGAGAGATAAAGGGCTTAAAATGCTTGACTTCTATATCTATATTTCAAATAAAGTCTATTACAATGGTAACCAACTCTTATACTAATTCATGGTGTTTAATATAACGTAAACTGAAAACTGAAAGTATAGGGAATGTTTATGCATTCTGACTGGAAGTCTGTTTTTGCCATCGTTTGATGAGCCATATACATTTGGCTAGCCACACACGCTGTGAATGTCCTTTCATACAGACGAAACAAAAATGATTCAGCACTGTATATAAACATGAATGTGAACAGACACTGTGTAGAAAGTGCCACTTCCACATAACAGCAGGAAAAGGGTATTATAAGTCAAACCGTCCGTTGGGAACTTTTTTCCGAGCTCCACATTGCAAAAATAGTAAGACTAAGTGTGACGTTAATGTAAAATATCTAAATGTAGCGTTATATCTGAATGATAAGTGTTTGTTGGATTTTTGTCTCATAGCAAACCTCATTATATATATTTTTTTATTACTGAGTTGTAGACTTGTCAGAAAAATTCTTTAAAAACTAACTTGGTAGTTTCCTTTCAGTGTATGAAATTACAAAACGTCCAAAACCTCTGATACACCATATCAGTTGAGAGAATATAAGTGTGTACAAATGCAGTAAATACCATTGAGTTGATATGTGATGATGTGAGATAACCAAAATGAAGGCAAGCTGAGAGAGAGAGAGAGAGAGAGAGAGAGAGAGAGAGAGAGAGAGAGAGAGCATGAATACCACTTTTTATATCTTAGCATTATATAACTCTTCGAACTGAATGTTTGTTGACAGATTGTGAAAACAGCTATTCAAAATACGACAGAAACTTATGTCAAATGACTATGGAAGTAACAACAATGTACCACAGTGAACATTCACTGACCCCTGAAATTCAGAGGTGAGACCATGTGCTCGGGAGGAGCAAGCATCTCCTGAATGGCTAGACATACCCACCGTGAATGCCCTTACATACCGGAGAATAAAATGTAACTCAGTATTGAATATATAAATGAATGTGGACTAACAATGTGTAGAAAGTGTCATTTCCACATAACATCAGGGAAAAAGTATAACACTTAAGTTCACAACACAATTTATGAAATGTCAACATATATATTGAAGAAAACTGCTTTTTTAGGGATTCCAGGAACATCAAAAATCGTCCTACGGCCCAGCCTTCATGTTTCTACAATATATTAGAATTATGTATCATTGTGTTTGCTATATATTTACAGTCTAACATAATGCAAATTGTAAATAGATAATTAAGTCTTATGTGTTGACATCTATTAATGCAAAACGGAAAAGACAAATGTACCTTATAGAGATCGAGATGGCATATATATGTGTACCGGTAGCATATGCATTGACTGATTGATTATTGTTCTACGCCAGTCCACGGTTATTTCACGTATATGGTGACGGCTTCTGCCTTATGAATTGCAGAGTTTATTTTGCAACGGGCTCACCCGAAGCAGTGAGCGATAGTTTACGTGCCACGCCTACCGTGACACGGGGGCTCGGTTTTTACTGTCGCGTCCAAAAGACATAACACCGGTGTGCCCAAGGCGGGAATATATATACAGAGGGATTGCCGACATGCTGATAAATGCTACCAAAGACGGTGCAGACCTAGAGCTTACACCACATATGGTGGTGGAAAATAACAAGGTTTGTAAAAATACATAGATTGGAGGATACGATTCATAGTTTTGTTGTATATATATATATATATATATATATATATATATATATATATATATATATATATATATATATATATATATATATATATATATATATATATATATATATATATATATATATATATATATATATATATATATATATATATATATATATATATATATATATATATATATATATATATATATATATATATATATATATTTATATCTGTGTGTGTAATTATTTAAATTTAAATAGTCTTTCAACAAAACTATGAATCGTATCCTCCAATCTATGTATTTTTACAAACCTTGTTGTTTTCCACCACCATATGTGGTGTAAGCTCTAGGTCTGCACCGTCTTTGGTAGCATTTATCAGCATGTCGGCAATCCCTCTGTAAATATTATATAGATGTATATATGTATGATGGTTCAAGTATGTTCCTAGGCATATACATTTTCCTCTTTGCTGATCTACAAAGTCTACGATTTTTGATGATTTTTCAACGATTGAGTTGCATTTTCTATAATGTTTTCAATTTCACAGAGACAGGACAGATTCATGGAATACTGAGTCTTTGATGTGGAAATACAAGTTACAGAAGTATGAAGCGGTCTCCATTAGTCCTTGACATTAACTTCAAAGTAGAAATTTGATTTAAATTTAGGTTTCATTAAATATTAAGTTTATTGAATATCTTTTTCCATTCGAGAGCAATAATCAGGTGGTAACTGAAATGAGATATCATAAAAGGTGGACATGAATATGATTACAGAATAAAATCGAGTATCAACAAAGAGAAACCAAACATGACCACCCGTGCTCTGTCCTTCCAGAAGCAAAGACGCAGTTCATACTATTAGTCAGAGGGTACATTTTCAAAACTTCATCTTTTTAAAAATGGTTTTGACAAGATGTGTCGAAGAACAATCAGACTGCTTTAGGGCAAGATTTGTCTACATAAGGCCTCATACGAGACATATGTTCCATGTGATGATCACGAAATATACTACGGTATCCTATCCATTTTAACCCAAGTGAGGCAAACTAAAGCTAGTAGTTTTATGTGAACTCTATACCACCATAGAAATTACAATTATGAATTCCAATACTCATGTGGAAAGTAAGTATAATGAATGAAAATAAAAGTTGTGATTAGGATCTGTAAAGGCTTTTCCTTTTCTGAAATAAATGTATGATGAAGCCTCTCTCTCTCTCTCTCTGCTTTTTGATTGATCTGTGTCAAATAATCTTCAAATTTAAAACTTTATATGTACACATTCTTTAGAAATTGATTTATAACAGCAATTAATGCAATTTCTTTATACTTCGGTAGATAATAATAACTAATAAATTGAATCAAACGGATTTGATTTACTTCAATCGGTTCAAGAAATAGCCTTATGAAGAAACGAACATGCCGTGTTTACAAATTTAGAGAAACGTTTCCCGTCAATGTGTATGTAAATGACTCAAGAATATACTGAAACGTATTGAAACTTTACTAATGTTCATGATGATAAACTGCCACGGATTTTATTATGCGAGAGCGTATTTATATTATATATTGATCTTGTTTACGTTTAAGCGATGTACGGAAGCTCGTCGGTGTAATATAATGATGTTGTTTTCATAAAAGTGAATACGCGAGTAGGTAACTCGGTAGTGAAATTATTATACATATTCTGTATTGTGCAGGTTGCTACTTGATGGGACGTTGATTTGATTAATACATAAATATTGTACTTCGCATGTAAAGATTAAAATAGTTGTATGATAAGAGTTACTAAAGGCATGCACAAATAGCATACATATGTTTTCACAAATACAACATACAACGCATGAATTGATTTTCTAAAAGAAGCAGAAGAATAAGGGGGAAATACTTACATCTGAACTGCAGTGCGAATCTGAAACGAAATTAGATATGGTATGAATAGTATTAATATTTTTTTAATTTTTCGAATGCATGATTTATCGTGTTTCATAGTCTGATATATTTTCTTTTATGGCCTGTATTTTTGTTGATATACCATCGTTTTACCTTAATTGACATAACATAACTTTTGTGTATTGCTTTGCTTGAAATCCTATGCTTGTGTCGTGTATCAGCAAATGTATGTTGTATACCAGCATCTTGGTTCTAGCAGTTATGGATTCTTCTTATAAAGGGAGGCATGTGTTATCCTCTCTCTCTCTCTCTCTCTCTCTCTCTCTCTCTCTCTCTCTCTCTCTCTCTCTCTCTCTCTCTCTCTCTGATCCCCATTTTTGTGTTGTACATAATCTTAATTTTTTCTCGTGTATTATGTTTTTACATCATTTTAATTAAATGATAAATATTTATTCAGTATACCACGATATCTTGTTTCTTTATTCAATCACACAAAACAGAACTTTAGTGGACATGAATGCACATGAATACATAAATATAAATGATTTCTAGTTTTACTATATTAAAGAAAGTGAAAAACATTATGTCTAAAATTATTCATTTCATGCACCTCCAGATATTTTGTATATGCGTGCCTGACATTTATTTGAAAGTAATAAAAATATGGCACCGCTAACGGGTGCATGATACGCCCGCATTATGTTTTAATGTGGTCTTCAAGCCTTATCCTTTCATATCACACCATCAAAAGTTTTATTCCCCTTTAGATAAGGAGGAGAAGCCCCGACAAGCTTTTCCGACCCCACCCATTTTCCCCACCCCAGGGGCCTGACCCCAACTTTGAAACCCACTTGCACAAATACAAGCCACATCCTTTCATATGACACCATCAAAAGTTTTGTTCCCTCTTTAGTTAAGGAGGAGAAGCCCGGACAAGGATGGATGTACGGACGGACGGTCAGACGAAAGCGGTATATTATAATACGCCCATATTTTTAAATGCGAGGGTATAACAATCATTGAAAATGTGAACTATTTTTGCAAGTTTTATTTAAGAATTGTCATCGTCAAACTATGGAAAATTATTTTACTTATATTAGATACATGCATTTCAAATTTACAGCATATCATCTGTGAAATCACCAGCACATTATAATCACTTAACTAAATGTAGACTTTGTAATTTGTGAATAAAACAAAGATGTGAGAATTTTATATTCATTTTGATATTTTAGAGTGCAAATGCACAACAACTTTATCTATTATGGAAATTGTGTTAACGTACTTGGTACACAGCCGCATTTCCATGAGCAGGACAACTTCTGGTTTGCGGGGTATTCCTATAATAAAATCGTAACATAGTACACTTTTAAAAATCGTTTTATTGTAATGGATAAATAATAAAAAAGTTATGCGTTTATGAGATAAAGAAATCCAATATAATATCGAATTAAATGAAAATACAATATATTTTGCAATGTTAAGCTTAAAATGTTATTTGGAATTTTGTAGTTTAGTTAATACGGCACTTACCCAATTGCCAGTTTGCCCTACAAATGGAAGTAGCCCCGTCTAAACCAGCTTTTTAACACAAAGTCATATCTTGATATTTAAATTAAATCAAATGTATTTGCTTAATCTGCAGAATGAGACAAAATTGGAGGGGGGGGGGTGGCTGTAGGGCAGAAATCATCAGAAAACGAGTACATTATTGTACAACCAGACCGAGCACCCGAGGGAAGAATTCACGTTAACGAGGATTATAAATCGATCACGTATCAGCAGTTTCAACAAAGGAATGTGTTAGAGAGATAAGCAATTCCGGTCTATGAATTGGTGAATGCGTCTGTCCGTCCGTCCGTCCGCACGGCGTCAACATTTTGCGTTTAGCATGGTTTCTTTCATACCCTAAAGGGTACTCAAAGTTGGTAGATTTGTAGATACTTGAATGTTCTATCCAACCAATACAATAATTTAGTGACCTTGATCTTGACTTTACGCTTCATAGAACACACTGTTTTTGCCTTTAGGGTGACCACTTGCATACATGTCTTGTTAATATTAATGCAAAGCAATTCCAGTCTATAAATTGGCAAAATCCATCCGTCCGTCCGGCGTCAACATTTTGCGTTTAGCATTTGCAATCCGGTCATACCGTCTTTGACGGTTTCTTGTTCAATATTCCATTAACCAAAAGTAATCGGTGTTACAATCACGTAGTAAACTGCTAAAAACCAAGCAGTAGACAAAACAAAACTGATACAGTTACTATCACAGACCCCTGGAAAAACATCTGTCATCTTCGTAAAAGGGAAAGACATCTGACTTGGGTGTAAGGCAAAAGTCACCAAGGAGATATACGATAAAACTTGGAATCAAGTGAAGCAGTGAATTTACAAAAATATTAATTATACGACAGATGTTATACCGACTAAGGATGGTCATTTGAGTTACAAACGGTACTCATTTGGTGTGATACTGGTTTACTGACCCACATTCCCACTTATCGGAAATGAAGTTACAATCAAAGGACACATTTAAAGATTTGTAAATAAACCTCCATATAGAGAAATTGGATCAACGAGTACTTCAAGTGGAGACGTCATCAACTGACTGTTTAAGTTGCTGCTCTGATGGTAACTAAGTTAAGATCATAAATACGAACACCAAATGCTTTCAGAATCTCAAATTTAATCGCCTACGATAAACGTATAGTACTTCGTCTTTCGTAATAAGTTTTGGTAATATAAGTATTTGCTCGAAGTACACGTAAGAACATCTGCTACAATATCACCTGCAGGTTAATATTGGTTTGATTTTGAGCAGAATAATATAAATGGAATAGAATCAAGGATATTTGAATCTATTGTTAAAAGAATGTTTCTTACATATTTCGATTTAGGAAAAGATATGGTGATAAAGACAAAAAATTGCTGTATCTATTGTTAAATGAAATACTTGATCATTGAATGAGTTTCTGGTTAAGCCCTAGTAGATATTGGGATTTCTAATGTTTAAACATATAATCGTTCCGCGATTGAGCGTTGTAATTAACAAGAAAAAAGAGGAGTTACTGGCTCAGTTATGTGGCAGAAGTCACCATGGAGCTATACAATACATGAATATAAAAAATATACTAGAACATATAACACATTACAAAAATATTTGATTGTAGTGCAATTACGATACCGACTTAGGACGGTCATTTAATTTGACAAAAGCCAAATAAATGGTGTGGTTAACCGGTTTACGGTCCCACCTTCCCACTCACCGTAACAGCAGAACAATCAAAGGACGTACATTTAAAAATTTATAAATAACCCTCCATGTAAAAGAAAAAAGAGGAGTTACTGGCTCAGTTATGTGGCAGAAGTCACCATGGAGCTATGTAAAGAAAAAGGTCAACAGTTATCGCATGTTGAGAGGTCATAAAAATATATAAACACGTAAGGTATTGTAAAACACAAAATGGTATAAAAACATATGCGACATCGACATGATAAACCGTGCTCTGCCTGTCTGAAAGCGAGCTAAGACCCTAGATCTGTAGGAGTCCCGACTAACAGTCAGAGGGGACGAAGTTCAGGACCATGTCTCCTCTGAAAGAGGTTTGGACAAGGCCCGTCATATAGTCCCCACTGCCCTGTTAGTTAGCGTGCAACGTTCAAGTTAAAGTCTGCATAAGGCTTTAGATGGGCCAAATACAAGACCTATAGTCTTTTTGATGATCTCAATATCATATTGTCTATTTAGGAGACGTTTGACTTTTTTTTACATGATAAAATAACGTTATCAAGGCCTTTTACTTTCCTTAGTTTATATACGAGATCACCGTAAAATTAGGATGGGAAATTCCATTGGATACATACTGTTGAAAAGAAATATTTCCAAATTTAGATAGAAGTTCTGAATAAGATCTGAAGAATTTGCCGAATGTTTTTCTAAGCTTGTGATATCTGTAACCCTGAGTTAAAAGTTTAGTAGTAATTTGTAAATTTCGTTTATGAAAGTCTAAAACATCGGTGCAGCCTCTGAATTACCCTTTTTAGATATAATGATGAAAAAAGATGGTAATAAAATTACCACAGCTATTTATCGCAAACCAACCGATACGCAACAATATTTACACTTTAAGAGTCATCATCCTAAATCGTGTATAAAATCAATACCATACACTCTTGCAAGAGGTATATGCACAATTATTAAACCGTCTGAATTAAGAACATCTAGATTAAAAGAATTACGCAGTTCTCTGATACATCGCGGATATCCCATAACATTGATAAGTAAGGGATTCGAGATGGCCGAAGCCATACTGATATCTATTCTACGACAAGCTAAAATGAAAGACTCTAAAAATTCATTAGCATTTGTTTCAACATACAACAAACGACATCTAGAAATCTTTAGTAAAGCATTTAAACATTTGGAATATTTAAGAACAGACGAAAAGATGAACAAAATTCTAAATAAGATACAAATCATCAAAAGCAAATGACAACCAGAAAATCTGAAACAATTAATTACATCTGCCAAATCAAATTTTAATACTGAGGAATCGGAAAATGTAGGTGTAACAAAATGCAGAAATAAAAAATGTAAGGTATGTGATATAATTTTGGAAAGAAATGTGTATACTTTAAAAAACAGTAACTTTCAATTCCTAGTAAAACGAAAACTAACTTTTAATTCTAAAAATGTAATATATGTCATATCATGTGACAAATGTAAAGAAGAATATAAAACACTCACAAAACCGAGTGTTATTTGTGAGCAAACACCTTCACCATAGTATTAATGAAAAATTTAAGGTTATGCCTATATACCAAACAGACAACTATTCACTCATTACGATTTAAGAACAAGATTTCATCAACAAATATAAACCTTCCCTTAACAAAAGATTATCTGATTATATCAGGTATTTTTGTTAAAATACTTACTATATACTTTATCTGATATTCTACTGTTATTATCTAAGAATATGTGTATATATACTTGCTTGTTGTACTATCATGCATCATTACCTGAAGAGGCTCATAATGCCGAAACACGCGTAGTAATGGAATAAAATATGTTAAGCTTTGAAGACAATGTTCTTATTATTTGAATATTTTTCTACTATCTATCTATCTATCTATCTATATAGAACCCTGCAAAATCAGTGATGACGTTCCCCTGAGGAGATGAAAATGGCAAAAGTATTCAAATGCATGTCGAATATACCCAAAGCAATAAAAGAAATGAAAATGCATTTGACCGTGTTGTATGATAAAAATCATCGCGGACAGGCAGAGCAAAGTGGAAGAAGAATATTAAAAGAAATAAATCAATTTTTGAAAGTAATTTAGATTTTAGTGCTGGTAATATATGGTAACAATTTTTATTCAATGGGTTTGTTTACCGCTTTATTGGTCCATCATTCCATTCTTGGTATACCGTTCAGACGAACCTATTGAGAATTGTAGTTTTCTCCGGTTTAAATATTACATTAATAGTAACTAACACCCATTACCGTTTTAGAAAACAGTTCATAATTTTAGCCCTGATTTAAAACAATACAGTGCAGAGAAGAAATAAAATCTTATTTTATTTTACAAAACTCCACCGTTATGGCCAACCGTTTTATGTCATAAATTCCACCGTTATGACCAACAATTTTATGTCACAAAACTCCGAGTTTTATACTTTGATACAAAAACCATAGAAAAAAGTCAAGTTTACTTGAACAGGTAAAAATAGGGAAAAAAGGGGAAACTATTTTTTCTCAGTAAGAGCTTAAAATTTTGGCAGGCGCTATTTGAGGATAAAGCATCCCCTATCAATAGTCTCATTCGCCATGATGCCATAGGATTAAACTAGCTCAGGTTGAAATAGTAGTGATATTTACCGTCCAAAACATGAGCAGTGTACTCCCGAAACACAACGAAGTCCTTGATATTCTGTCATGAAACTATAAAATAGACTTGTACACACTGAGTTATTCGATACATATCGCCAAACCAATTGATAATAGAAAATTATAAGGAAAAATTATGGGCGGGAACTATTCCAAATATGATGCATTTTCCCGAAAAACACAGGAAATGGCAAATTAAATTAGTTTCTATTCATGTGATATTTATCCAAGAATTCAACATATGATTTTGGTCAACGTGGCTGAACATATACTAAAGTTTATCGTTTTTACACGTCTAATTGAAGGTGACTGTAATCTTGTTTCCCAAAGTCCAGAGCTACATATGTGCATACCCGCAAAGAAAATACAGAAAAAAAAAGATCAGTCACTTCAAAATATCCTACAAATATCATAAATAACCCATAATTTTAATCCTTGTCTATATTGTATGAAATTATCAACAGTTTCACACAAAATATTGTCTAGTACCATATGTTTGTCTCGGTAAATAGTACCAAGGTGACAGATTCTAGTCACACATAATATTATTATATAAAGGTTATAAATACATTCAAAAATAAATAAAAAACAAGAATTTTATGTAAAAAATAGTCCAGGGTCTATTGCCATAAACTGAGAATATACTTAAGTCAAATATTTCATTTTCATTTATTCCATTATCAAACGTTCAAATAAATTCTCAAGCAGAATGGTTTACTTTTGTTTAACAATAGAATAAAACTCAATAAAATCCAAATCCCAGTTATTAATTCATTGATGAACAGAAGAATATGGAATTATGAATTAAGTATATTTTCAGTTTATGGCTCCGGACCCAGATAACATTGTAAAATATAAATATAGCTTAAGTCATTGTTCTATATATTCCATAGAAATCGTAACAATATAAGTGTCTTATGTGTGATTGATGTTAAATAGTCCATTAATGTCCCTTCACCTTCTCCTTTGATATCCTCCAAAACAAATTTCTAGGGAGTATATACTCGCTGACGTGTCTCTTTCCTCTGAATATCTTGATAAATACTCCTAAATCGTTCATCAGCATTTCATCATACTTCACAAAATCCTCACTTGAGATACACACTTTCCAACAAAAGTAATTTTAGATAATTTTTGTGAAGGTTATTCAGAAAATAAATGAAGAATACAAGAAAAGGCTTATTTAAGTGAATGTCAAATACCAACCATCATATTTCATACTCCTTTTATTTGTCACTTGGGATACGGGTTTTCCGACAAAGATAAATCATGTCATTTCCAAAAATAAACAAAGAAGTGCCGAGGGGTTAACTTCATCCCGACGTCAATGGAATGGAAGGATGCTTTTCTCCTATCAAGGTCAAAAACGTGTCATTATCACAGAGTTGAGCAAGACAAGAATATTTATAATGTATCTGTTAAAATAATTTGGGCCGTTTTTGGTTACCAAAGGCACATTACCTGGGCACATTTAACGTAATGTTTTTTTTTTTCGAAATTATAATTGTACGTGTACTTAAGTTCAACATAAAATAGCTCACCAGACAACTCACTGTTCTCCGTACAATTTGACCTGGTGATAGCCCTGTAGACGTTTTCACACTGAACGGTTCAAAAGAGTGGCAAAACGTGTCTTCCTAAGGATTATAAAAGTTCACAACTCGGTAGTATTCACCATATACATTCGAAAGTTCGTATTATAATTTTATTTAGATCTTCTCATGAGAAAGTTTAGTCAGTAAAAAAACTTACAATGTATAAAAATGGTTTCAAAGTAAATAATCTCTCAATACGCTTCCCAGTGATACAGGTTCGCTATGGATGTGTGGAACGCTAGGACAAAATGCAGCATGTTTATGATCTGCTAAAATAAGTAGTTATTTTGATTAATTGTAAATTAAATTCTCAACAAAAAAAAATATATATATATTGCAATGGAAAAATACAAATTCCTCTCTACAAACACATTAGGCATTGTGAGAAGGAAGCGATTATCCGTTTAATTGTACTGATGACACCATATCAAACAACTTCCATGTTGCTTCTTTATATATTGCAATGGCTCGAGGACACGACTCTTTTCTTACGCAGACGTCAGAGGCAAGAAAAGTAACAATTACATTGCAATTTAATTAGTGATTGCAAAACACGTGATATTATATCCATGTACTTTATTTGATAAATAAATAGTCAAAAGCAACCCCCCTTTTTATTTTGTTTTGCATTGTTTTTATGCGGATAAATCAAAATACAAAAAAGATATTGTTAATTTTTGTTCTCACTCTCAATATGAGATGAGAGAAGATATAGAAATCAATGTTCAAACTAATAAATATTACGCATAAATTATGATTCATCATAAGGTCTCTTAGGAGCAATCTTGATGGGAGCACCATAAGATAGACTTGCAATCGACACCATAGGTCCATTTGCTCATACATTGCATGGTCATAGGTACATTCCAGTTGTCATAAATTGTTTCACGAAGTTATTAGAAACCTTTCCAACAATAAAATCAATAAAGTGTCCAGACGTGCGCATATAGGACAATGGACATAATCTGTAGATTTCGATGCCCTTTGTCTATTTATTCCGATCAGGATCGTACTTTTGAAAATGAAACATTCCGAGAATTCTGTATATCTTCTTGAGGAAAGGCAGCATATTGTATGTACACTTACTGCATATACCATAAAATATGCCTTAATTTATTATTTGTGGATGTCCTCTTGTCATTTTTTGGCATCACATAGAATCATTCCATTGTAAACAAGATAATACGTATATGAACTTTCCTGATGTGAGTTGTGCGTAATCTTGCACTATTGATGTACTGATATCATGGGGACGGGGGGGGGGGTTAACTTGCAATGATTTTGGGTACGGACGAGCAGCTGGAGTCGCTGGCACCCGACCCAATCTTATATTGAGCGAAGTGCAAAACATACCCATTTATATACTGACCATAGTGAAAAGCATACCCATTATAGTGCAGAATATCTTCTCTTGCAATGTTCACCTGCGTTTTACCTATTCATATATTTTGTGATACCCATTGATATATATTTGTAGGGAAAATGATACCCATTAATACATTTGGTTGCCTTTAAAGTATACCCCATTCCAGCCGCACATATGTATATACCTTTATATAGGAAGTCACCCCCCCCCCATCCTGGACTGATATTGATTTAGTTTGTCAGAAAATGTAGATGGTATGTAATATTTACGAGAATGTAATTGCTTGAGCATGGGGGAATATAATGCCAGAGATTTTCCTGTATAATTGATTGTGTGTTAATACTTCTTATTCACCATATTGATGTCGTGTAATATGTGTGTCTTCTCTTTCTCTCTCTTTTTTAAAATTAATCAGCATTGTTCAGCCAGTCAGTTAAAGGTATAACAATTGCAATTTATCATACATGCATGGTTTCAATCTGTTTGCACAGTGAGATGCAGTCCGAAACCTAAGGTTTTATTTACATATCGACCGCATTTCCCTTATGCGTAAGTAAGTAGGGCAACTGCACTGTATTTCCCGATGCTTGCTGTCGCTGTCACATTACCTTAGATATACACGGCGAAAAAATACGTACATGGATAGTTCTATTCTCGGATCACACTTTCTTTAGTCCATAAAATTATGACAACGCAACCACCCAAAAATGAAAGTTAAAACCTTTGCGGTCTATAAAATTGGGGATTGAATCAAGAACTACTTCTTAACTTACTAACATCTACATATACTGCATGTTGTGACGACCACACCCACAATATCAGTTACTTCCGTATTTGTATATTAAAGTCACACGTTGCCACTCTGCACAATGTGGCAGACGTTGTCACAAGCGTAATTGGTTTGTATAGGGTTCGTATATGCCACTTTATGCAGTTCTTTTTAATTTTCAACAGTGCAATGTTTCTTCGAGTTAAATGTCATTATACCCTTTTTCCTGATGTTATGTGGCTGTGACACTTTCTACTAAGTGTTCACATTCAGGCATATATACAGTGCTGAATTATAGTTGTTTCCTCTGTATGTAAGGGCATTCACGGCGGGTGTGGCTAGCCAAAAAGTTGACGCTCAATCCTCCCGTGCACCTGTGCTCACCTCTGAATTTTAGGGGTCCATGAATGTCCACCGTGGTACATTATTGTTAGTGCCATACTTTCGTATTTTACATTATTGTCAACAATAAATATAGAACATATATACCTTTTAATTTAGTGCACCATATGCCCATTTCAACAGCTTATGTCTCTTCAGTGATGCTCGTGGCCAAATGACTGGAATTCTCAAACTATATAAATATTTGAAGAGCAGTGTTGAAACCAATACGACCGAAAAGTGAACCGAAAAATCTATCTAAGGACAGAGCTATGCACGAGGGAGATACTCCTGAATTTTAGAGTGATTTACTTAATTTGATGACTGAAAATCTGATGTATATATTTCATGTCGGTACAAAAGCACTGAAAAGTAGACTTATGATGCCCTCGGGAACTATCAGTCCACCGGCCTAGTGGTTATAATAAATATAGAACATATATACCTTTTAATTTAGTGCACCATATTAACACACTATATATTGTGTTGCAAAACCACTCTGTACATGACTACTGATTTCTGGAAACCCATTATTGTCCACAATGGTAAGCTGTAATTACCACAATACGACAGTTCCAATTGTTACCGTCAATCTAAGCTATTGGACTATATATTTGCTATATGATGCATTTAAAGTTTTCATATCTGATTGGCAGAGAACTATGTATAACATATTCTCATGTGTGAAAGTACATAAAGTTCACTTAATTTGAACGTCTTTGAAATGAATTATAGGTAATCATGTGTCAAATTATTTATACATCGAGTTATTCATGTGTATGCATAAAATTAAGATGGATATAGCGACGGTGAAGTTTTTTTTTCTGATAATCAACATTTAAACCAGATGACAAATTAAAAGAGATGATGCATCATCCTGCACTGTGGCCAAGAATGTTATTGAGATTGAAGAGATCAGCGAAGAACAACAAATAAACAGAATGATGAAGACATAAGACAACAATGTCAAAGTGACCTTTGTACTTATAATGAAATATAATTCAATAGCTGGTATATCAGTAGTAAGTACTGAAATATACAAAGGAATACATTGATTTCGAATAACCATGCATAACATCATACATGTACTGTATTCAGATGATGTATAATGTACAAAGTTTACGTCTAATTTCATGTTTGAAACACTAATCTACTTCAATTTACATTTTATTTCAAACTGTTAAGATCATTTTAGTTTTCGAGCTTTCGTTTTATCTTGAAATAGATGTTATCGAATTGATTTGATGATATTAAGTTTATTACTTTCCCTTGCAAATGAAATTGAATTCACTTTGGGTTATTGATTGAATATTGCCTTACCGTCACTTAACAATTGTTTCACCTATATGGTGACCGAATTTGTATATTAAAATTTTTACCTTTGCAACAAACCCAGTGAGGGATCTCTTACGACCACGGCAATTATGAAACTGGACCTTGGGTTTTACTGTCTTATTCGAAAGACATGACACCGATGTACCTATGGGTCGAACCCGGCACCTTCAGATCAGGAATCCAGCACATATATATATATATATATATATATATATATATATATATATATATATATATATATATATATATATATATATATATATATATATATATATATATATATATATATATATATATATATATATATATATATATATATATATATATATATATATATATATATATATATATATCTATATGTATATGTGTGTGTGTGTGTGTGGGGGTGTGTGGGTGGGTGTGTGCTGGATTCCTGATCTGAAGGTTCCGGGTTCGACCCATAGGTATATATATATATTCAGACTTTTGTTAAGCGTCAGGTTCAAATTTGCTATACCGTCAACCACTCTGCTGTCCATGTATATGCATAATATCATCATAGAAGGTTCAAATCTATGACGTATAATCTCTCGTTCGTATCTTATCTGCGTGACATCAATAATGATTACCTTTACAAACTGTAAAGTGTTAAAATCATTCTTCAGTCACAATGTCTACGTACATCACATGCTTAACTAAGATCTCAGTTGGCATCTCCTCTACACAAATGAAAACTACTATGATTGTTGTACATTGCTACTGAAGCCATCTTTTATAAAACTTGTATGGTAGATGAAGACCTACTATTATGAAATTGGAATTATTTACCATTACTTAATTTCACATAATAGGTAATAAAATCAAGCAATTGGCATTATAATACATGTAAAAATGGAAAGGGCAAATGACCCCTATAAAATTGATTTGATAATCACTTTTGTGCTCTGAAACCGCATTGAATAGCAGAGTTAAAAGAACAGTGACTGAAAAAGTGAGCCAAAGAATCAATTTAAGTAGAGAGCTGGGCATAATGGATATATTCTTAGTTTTATAGTGATTTACAAATATTTCAACCGAAGGTTTTTAAGAATAGTTTCTGATTTTAAACATTGGATTGGTTTTACTCAAATGCATATTATGTTTCCTTAGGTTTATTTTGTGTTCTATTTTCACTACCTTCTTACCGTAGCCAATTTTTTTTTATCCTTTTTCACTATATGTAAGGTTTTTAATGTTTTAAATATTTGACCTTGCGCTTATCTTGTTTTTGCGGACAGTGGAATGTTGGGTCTGCAAAGAGATAAATAACAAGTCTCGACTGTCTGATATCACTTGAATTGATCGTCTTGACTTGGTGCCACATTTTACTATAATACAGATATTTTGTTGTTTACATTATTATATGTTTTTATACTATTAATAAGCAATGCTGCATGTTTTTGAACAAAAAAGCTTGTTGTTGTCGCAAAATTACATTAAATAACGTCATAGAATTACCGTGTCAAATTTAAACCGGCGTGGCCTAGTGGTATCGCGTCGGACTCCTGATCGGGAGGCCGGGGTTCGAGTCCCGCTCTGGTCATGCCGGTGTCATGTCTTTCGGATGAGACAGTGAAAACCGAGGCCCCGTGTCGTGGTATGCATGGTACGTTAAAGATCCCTCACTGCTTCGGGTGGGTCCGTTGCAATGGTCAAAATTTGTATGCCCCGCATCAGGCAGATGCCGTCACCATATACGTGAAATATTCGTGGTGTGACGTAAAACAAAAATCAATAAAAAAAAAAAACCGTGTCAATTACCGCATTGTCGTTATTGATGGCCTCTTTAAGGAAAATTTTAAAATGTCACATGTCACATATGTTCATAAACCGTCTGAAATGTTCTTTTCACAGAAAACACCGATTTTATAAAGTGTTAACGATAACAATAACAACAACAAAACTCAAGCCATCAAAGACACCATTCCAAGGCAAAAGCAATTGAAACGTGTCCCCTTATTTGTTTACAAAGTGCTGAGAGAATATAACCTCATTCATTTATATTATTTGTATTAACTTAATAAAATATGATATGCAGATAGTTTTGGAAAGGAATTCTGATGTTTGCATCCTTCAGTTGCGCCGACACCGTCTATGCTTCAATCATGGCTGCCTGCTTTACTTTACATCATCACTATGACATCAGCTGCTCCTCTTCCTGTGTTACTCTCCATGAAATAATCGATTTATGATGCGTAGAACATTACACTTTACTCTTTTCTTTTAAGAGTTTCGAAGCCGGTGTAGTCCAGCCGATGATGTGCTCAGCTCGTGACTGGAATGCCCTGGTTCGTCTTCCAAAATGGGAGCATCGTTGTTTTGTCTTTCGGATGAGACAGTAAAACCGAGGTCCCATGTTACTCAGTGCTTCAGGTGGGTCTGTTGCAAAGGTTTAAAGTTGTATGCAATACATCAGATAGATACCGTCGCCATATACGTGAATTAATCGTAGAGTGAAGTAAAACAATAATCAATCAATTTTATAGTTTGGAATTATACATTATATATCGATTATGACGATATATATTTTGTTTGAGATTGTTTCTTTCTGTGAACATTTTAGGATTGTCATCCACTATGGTGTATCTAAACGGACACTTATTCATACCCATTACTTTTATATATTCAGGAAATGAACAGGGCATAAAAAATCACTGTCTGGTTGTCATACGACCACCAATTGCAAATCCTGTGTGTCATCTGTTTCCTAACCTAACAAAAGCAGAAAAGTCATATCTGGCAACAGTCTTTTAACAATCGGTTTTACAAATGTCTTGAGAAGCATTACTATTATTGGATTTTTCTATACATGTATAATTGATGTAGAAATTATTTCAAAGTTCATAAGGAATAACAGTGATATCTGTTAATCCAATTTAATGAGAGTGAAATAGTGAGAGTTACCTCCCGTGATCTATTTAAGTAACATAAATCCCTTGGTATATAAAATGTTGTTTGATTGGTGTTTGTGAAACAATGATATGTGACGTTATAGCGTCTACTTCTTCATTCCTGACAATAATTTTGAGCGAGCGCCAAATCCCACCCACCCATCCCCTTTGTAGAACCTGATTCTGCTTTGAGTTTTGTCTATTGCAGCCATCCATTGGACGAGGGATATATTGCTGCCGAGATGAGATCAGAGATGGGACCCATCTTACTCTTGGACTTTTCATGAACGTATCTGAGATCATTTAGACCGTGTGTGCATTCCATATGAACAATGCATGCGTTAGACTCATCTTTGTGTATCGGATTCATCATATATAGTGGACTTATCGAAGGACATCATAACTATGTTATCGTATTTGTAAAATATTGAATCCCTCATAATGTTTTAACATGTGTACCTGCCTTTTAATTAATGATGTATCAAATTCAGATTTAACTAGACAACTCTTAGTAATTATGCTTTTATTTTATCTTTCATTTATTCTTTTTTTTTTAATGATATAGCATTACTAATGAATGCTATTTCATTTTCGTCACAGCATCCGGCGTGATTCTGGGAGACCGACATAGATCTATAGGCCATCCAGCCCAGTTTATTAATAGGGACCTACCTGTCGTGCAGTAGGAGGTCCAGGACAGTGCCAATAAAAGGCTGGATATAATACATTGTTGCCATGTCGTCCTCTGTGTGCCAGAGGGGAAAAACTCCTCAGTCCATGCAGATTGGGAGTGGCTGGCCTCATCCGTCTGTTACAGACGGGGAGGGGGTAGATATCGGGCAGTTAAGGGTGGGCATTGTGATCTCACCTTTTCATTCTGCATGATCGGTGTTTTATATCCTTCGTGTGCCGGAGGGACACCTGGCCTGCCCATAAGTTGTATACTTGGCGGTCAGTTTTTCGGTCTCCCAGTATTATTATCTGTGGCCGTTAACTTCCAAACCATGTGATGTAAAGTGTTGACTCGTCAAAATATTGTGTAATTCTGTAATAAATATATTCAAGCTTAACTATATTATGACATTTCATCTCGTATTAAAAGTAGCTAATGTTGAATTATAGGTGTCTTCCATGCAAACAGGTTAAGTTGACTTTAGATAAAAATTACACCGACGTTCGAATCTTACATTTAACACGACAGTTAGCTGCCGAATGATTTTGAATGATCAAAATAAAAACTGCATAACACTTTTGGTTCAATGATTTTTAATTTTACGTATTTTATATATACCCTAATTAGTGGGGCGGCTTATGCTTAAATTCCGCCAAAATAGTTCTTTTTGTGATACAAGCATGAAAATTTGTAGAAATTATCTTCTGATAGTATATTATCAATATAGACTGTGTGCCAACTGGATTTTCCTACCATTTCAATATGGCGGCCAAAATTTAAAATGGCGGCTGAATAGGATTTATGTTCAAATTTGTATGTTGGATGCATGGTAAACTAAGGGTTATTTTGGGATTTTAGTCTGAATCATTTATGAAATTTCTTCCTTGAGGCTGCTTAACATTTAAACTTTTGAATAACAATTGTTTCTGGCCTGTTACTCGTGTCCATTGGTCTAAATACGAAAAATCAATTCATAATTCATAAGTTAGTTGTTTACAATGCTTGGTGATACTGTACTTCAGAAATATTTAGAAGAAGGTGTTGTCTGTCCAACAGGTTTACACAAGGGTGTATTTACTACCTCAGCTGTCGATAATATTGATCACAATCCTTCTTCTACAACGGCAATGACATCATTTCATGGAACAGGAGTATCTATTTTTCAACACCCTTCTATTAGTGATAATACAGAGAGACGTGAATTTCTGCTTATTGAACATAAACGAACTTCGAAAAAAGTATCAAATCTCCCTGATACGTACACAAATGTACCACCTGCTTTTCTAAAAACAAAACCATCACCTCCAATAGTGCAAACACCTATTAAACTTCAGAACCAAGATTAATTGTTACATAGCCTCAAGTATGAGTTTGACTGGCTTCAGTTTGTTAGTTTGACACAAGAGGTCTTAAATCTAGAGACAGTACCATGGTCATCATACCATTCTTCGCGAGGTAGGGGTCCGCATGTTAAAGTCAGCACAACATCATTACTTCCTTTGTTGCAGAATCAGGCACACACTGTGTCGACAATTAAACATGCCATGGATAAAATACGAGAGGTCAGTAATTTCCTAAATCAACAATATCATTCATGCATAATATGATACAATGAACTCAATCCTTTAGCATTATATGAGTCAATATATCCATAATATCATTTTCTAACATTGCCGTTGGTATATAATAATAATAACATGTCCATGATATCATCAATTTTATTAATTCATAATATGATGCAGTTTCTGATCAACAATATCATTTATGCATAACGCAGCACAGTTAAGGCGGATTTCGTCTTTTTTCCTAATAAGATTGAATATTATTTTTCCTGTCCCATATTGTCTTATTTTAGCTATTATCTTTACATGACTTATTATTTTTTAATTGAACACATGTTCCGAATTGCGTTCCATACATATTTGTAATTGTCACGTGACTTCATAGCAACATAAATCTAAAAATAGAACAACGTCGAAGCACCGTGAATTTTTCAAAAGCACCCCCTCTTACACTATTACTAATAGCATGAAATTCGTATCATTTCGTTCGCTGTATCTCTTTCTTTAGTAAAATTGCTGCGGGATCATGGGAAATTCCATTTATAATTGTATATTGAACAAAAATAACGAGTGCCATATGAAAAAGCGTCATTTTTCGATCTATTTTATGTTATTTGCTATTATAGTAAGATCCCGCAGCATTTTTCATGTAGGGAATTTTATCAACTTTTCATATATCTAAAGACTTTTATCATCATTTGTCGATATGAGGGGGTGCTTTTAATTTTTCTGCAATGTTGTTAGATAAACGAGTGCTTAGATTATATTTCAAACGTTTCGGAGAATCCGGTAAAAGCAAGTAACTCCTAGATCTAAAAATAGACGAATAACTTTGTTATCAGCGAAATTTAACTTGTCAAGGAGAATTAAGGAAAGAACAATATCTTGAAAAAAGATATAATATGTAATATATAGGTAAACACTTCCCATATCCGTAAAACCTATGTACATGTGTATATAACATTATCGTTATACAATGTATAAAAAATGTGGGTCTCGATTATATATAGAAAAACACCATAACATGTCAAATAATTTATGTGAAATGGTTGTTTCTTTAATCTTTTTTTCAGTTTTAAAATAGTTACAATTGCTTTTCATCTGATAAAAAGGCCTTTCTTAATCTTCGCATGCTATGTTATTCACCATTTAACGTGCACCTGTTTCCTCGATTCCCCAAGCATTCAATCGACACTGAAAATGCAGTGGCCATGACTACAATCTACGGGGTTCATTCAAAATTTTTTACTATTAATGGGTCATCTCAAAATGTATAAATGATTAAATGATAAAGCACTAAATTATTATAGAAATAAACTTTAACTTATACAGTTTTCTTGAAAATAAGAAATATAAAATCATAATAATGCATGCTTAAAGGCGTTGTCAAGGTTCAAGGCAACACGGGGGCTATGACGTCAATAGCATTGCATCATTTTCGCGGAAAAATATCTTGCATCTCTTCAAAAAAAGCCTTACCTTTGCTGCAAATATAATACAGAAAACTCAACCCTAAAAGACACTCTAATTAATGTAAAATGTGATACAGTAAATTCAACCCTAAAATGCACTCTCATTACTGCAAAACTCAACCCTTACATACACTCTCATTAATGTAAAGTATGATACAGTTAACTCAACTCTTACATACACTCTCATTAATGTAAAGTATGATACTGTTATTTGAACTCTTACATACACTCTCATTACTGCACAATTTAATACAGTAAATTCAACCCTAACATACACTCATATTACTGCAAAATTCAATCCATACATTAGTGATGTACCGATAATCGGAAAACATTGATTAACGATGAGGAAAAGCTGTTGATTTCAATGATCGATTCTCTTTATTCATAATCGATCATCGCATGCACAAATCCGCGTTTCCGTGTTTTTGTTCAAGGTTTACAGTCTGCCGAGACTCCACATATTAATTAGCGATATCGGTGTTCCTGTGGCAGAGACCGGCAGACAAATTGCCGAATTTTCAGAACCACCGTGCAAAAAGCTGAAATCAGCAGACACTGAGGACTGGCTCAGTGACGTAATGTGAAGGTTCTTGAATGGTGGAGAAAGAACGAGTTGTACTTTCCGAGACTGATATAGTTACTTGTCAAACATAAGCTGTGCATAAAGGCTAGTAGTGTCCCTGCAGAGAGTGCTCTGTCTTGCCGGATACTTGGTTTCAAAAAAAAAAAAAAAAAAAAAAAAGAAACGCAGCCGGCTAACCTCTTCAAATGTAGACCTTTTCATATTCCTAAATAAAAACGTGGGAAAGTATTGGTAATAAGTGAAATATCACTGGGGTTGTTATTAACCTGGCAATAAGTAACTTTAACAAGTTAAAACACTTTGCCACTGTAGAGTGTACATTGTAAAACCAGCTAACATACACTACCTTTCATAAATAATGTACACTGTTATTACTGCACAATATGGTACCATAAACTCAACCCTTATGTACACTCTCATTACTACACAATATGATAGAGTAAATTCAACCCTTACATACACACACATTACTGCATAATATCATATGGTAAATCAACCCTTACGTACACTCTCATTATTGTAAAATTTGATACAGTGAACTTACTCAATTCTTACGTACATTCTCATGACTGCACAATGTGATACAGTGAACTCAACCCTTAAGTACACTCTCATTGCTGCATAATATGATACAGTAAACTCAAACCTTACGTACACTCTCACGACTGCACAATATGATATAGTAAACTCAACCCTTACATACACTCTCAGTACTGCAAATAATACCATAAGGTAAACTCAACCCTTACATACACTCTCACTACTACAAAATACCATACGGTAAACTCAACTCTTACATACACTCTCACTACTGCACAATACCATATAGTAAACTCAACCCTTACATACACTCTCACTACTGCACTATACCATACGGTAAACTCAACCCTTACATACACTCCCACTACTGCATAATACCATAGGGTAAACTCAAACCTTACATGCACTCTCATTAAAGCACAATATGATACTGTAAACTCAACCCTTACATACACTCTCACTACTGCACAATGTCTTACGTTAAACTCAACCCTTACATACACTCTCACTACTGCACAATACCATAATGTAAACTCAACCCTTACATACACTCTCACTATTGCACAATATCATATGGTAAACTCAACCCTTACATACACTCTCACTACTGCACAAAACCATACGGTAAACTCGACCCTTACATACACTCTCAATACTGCACAATACTATACGGTAAACTCAACCCTTACATACACTCTCAATGCTGCATAATACCATAGGGTAACCTCAACCCTTACAACACTCTCAGTAAAGCACAATATGATACTGTAAACTCAACCCTTACGTACACTCTCATTAAAGCGCAATAGGGTACAATAAACTAAACACTTACGTACACTCTCATTAAAGCACAATATGATACAGTAAACTCAACCTTTACATACACTCATGTTACTGCACAATATGACACAGAAAACTCAACCCCAACAAACTTGACAAAACAAGCATTCTGTGTATTGTAGATGCAATACATATCCCCTGACATTGGCTTACTATGAAGGTTGTTATCCATTTTATCTATTAGAAGGAGAAGATTTACACTTCTTACTCTTTTCCCACATTCTTAGTGCTGCTCATCTGGCCCAGAAGCTTTACATTTATTTTGATGCCTCCACAATTCTGTCCTCCAATACAACCAAACAGAAGTTGCAAGGAACATACTGTTCTGTTTGCTTGCTTGTAGCTACTTGTCTGTACTTCAGAATTATCTCGCCCTTATTCGCCTCCAACACATTATAGTTATGCTTAAAGTCTCCTTCATTTACAAGTTGCATCCACAATTCTTTCCTCTCCTTAGAGCCAGCTATGTTTGCTAGAATCTTTGCCACTTTTATCTCTAATGACTGACATAGCATGCAGTGCCTAGATATTCTTGTATATGTCTTCTCACAGAACAAGCATGCATGCTTCTTTCTTCAACATTTTATTACTTTCACTTCTCTGTTAAAGAATGGGAATACATCAGATTCTGCCTCACTGTTGTCTGATGGCTCTATGAAGAATTCTTTATGAACCGAGCATGTGTCTCTACCTGATTCAGAGGCTGAAAACTGCTGTCACTATCATTCACCAATGGGCCGCTACACTCTGAAATATGTTGAGAATCTTAAGATTATATTAAGACTCTGACATTGAATCTATGACATATTCTGGATCTTTTCCTTCGATTTTATAATGACAACATTTTTCATTAAAACCCCTTATAGAATGCCATATGCAGTGACTAGAGTAATCATCTTTACAAGACTGTTCATCTGATACATGAATGAATCAATCATTCTGAAAAAAAATAAAAAATTTCCATAAATCATTCATATGAACCATAACCACTTATTTGAAGCTATTCCAACATGCTAGGTCATCTATGAAAATCAAGAATTATCAGATGATAAAATAGTCCATCAGTTAATGGTTTTTTGACCTGACAAAAACATCATCAACAAGCTTTCCTCCTCCCAAAAAGAAAAAAAAAAAAACCCCACTCCTTTGTTGGTATTTTTGTAAGATGTCATATAAAATACCTCATATAGGGACCCATTCCTCTGTGTTTCCACTTTCTCAAGGGAGAGGACAAGGCAATGTTTCATTAGTTACTGTAAAATGGAAAGAGGAGAGTGTTTCTGGTGAGTGTTAATAAATCAATGTGTGAATATGGCAGACCAAGGGTAGTAGTAGAAAGCGATTGTTTTTATGCCACGAATGAGCCAGGCTTGTGCTATATAGAACAAAGAAGGATCAATCAAACCTGAAATACAAGAGTTATCTTCTCTTACTTGAAAAGACTGCTGCTAAGGAAATGAACCAATCAGAATTCAAAAAGATGATTGACAAGTCACATAACATAACGATGAAGCGTTCCCAAACAGTATTCGGGAGAAAAAAAGAAGGGAGGGGGGCGAGACTTTAAAACATTTTCATATTCGATTAGGTCGCCTACCAAGGTATATGGAATATCGATATTGATTCGTATCAATTGTTTTGAAGTATAAATGAATCTCTCTGAGATGATAGGGAAAGATTTTACGCGGACATTGTCTATGATAAATATATAAGATTGAAAGGGGAGTTAATTAAATTTTATCAGAACTTGAAACGTACTGATGGACAGGCTAGACTAATTTATATAAAAAAATCGACAATGTTTTAGCAATACAACTGCGACAAGTGTGTTAAGACAAAGGAGAACCGTAATACTTTTGTTAAAATCGATAAACGAGATGCAAATGAGCTAAATGTGAGTTAGAAGGGGTGACAACGACGAAGGCAGGTGTGTCGTAATGTATTAAAATCGATAATTAAGAATATATCCAATATACAGGTCTTTTGAATGAAAGTGTTTGAAGAAAATACATACTGAAAAAAGATGCAGGGACGTATTACCTTTAATGAAGCGTATAACTTGCAATCCTTCCGATTTAATTACGTTTTGTACGGGTTTATTGCTTTCATTTGAATTTATGTTTCGAATGAAATGAGTGTGTCTTAGTCTGAGAATAGAGCTACAACAGTGAACATGTCTTTTTATCAAAGTATTGAGATCGATTCTATCGTCGACTCGATACCAGACTGTATACCGTCATACGATATACCGACGGATACAGTGCGCCAAGGAAGGAGGGGCATTTTAACACCTCTCATTTGTACTTTACAGCCTCGATATCCGGAGTATGTAGAATATGTAACTCGGCTGAATTCTTTTCGCGACAGTTGGCCGAGATACCTCGCAGGACCTAAATTAGAAGATTTGGCACGGTCTGGATTTTTTTATACTCAGAAAGGTGATAAAGTAGTCTGTTTTAACTGTGGACTAACTTTGAAATTCTGGGAACCGAATGATTGCGCTTTCAAGGAACATTCTCGATGGAACCCCGATTGTAATTATGCCAAGATGGTGTGTAAATAGCAGATGTTTCTTTCTTTGTTTGAAATTTTCCATGACGTCACACTCCGACCGTTCATATGTCGAGATTTTGTATAGATAGCAGATGTCTCTTTCTTTGTTTGATATTTTCCATGACGTCACAAATATTACGAGTTTGAATCAACCAGTGACATCAAGGATGCGCGCGCACTCATCAACGAAACAAAGAGGACATTATATTTCAAATGTCTTTATTCTCAGAGAAACATTGAAAACTTCTACATGTCTCGTTGCAAGTTATCGTTAGGAAATGAGAAGTCTTGGAGTGGCAAGGAGAACTCAGAGTAGATCTGAGAGAATGGAACAACGATCGTTCTACTACCAAAGGCATCAGTCTCAATGTGATGCAGTTCAAGAATTTAACGGCAGCCATCGAATTTTCCATCGATCCGGTATACATGAAATCTTCGGAAGACAAGAATATTCATTTGGGCAGGAACATCTTTGTAAAATGGAGCAGAGGAAATCCGTGTGTGGACATACGGAAATATTGTAAACCAGAGAATGCTCTAGATACTGTTCCCACCAAAAAAGGACTCTGTCTCTGTCCCGTGGAATATACACAATTTAAAGAACTGCTTGCGGAAATAGAGAAAATCGTACCGGAACTGAGTGATGTGATTCCTTGCTTCGCAAAAGACGATCACATGAACCAAATTGGCATGCTGAGATGTAAGAATTTCAATCCAGACCATTGCATGGATTGGTAATGAACAGATCTTTTGTGCAAACTTTTGTAAAGATGATGGATAAATCCAAACCACAAGTCCAAAAATCATGAAACCATAGGACATACAAAATCAGTGAAAATGAAAAACAAATGGAAAATAACAAAATATGTCTACTTGAAAAGCATATGTGAACCCCTGTGATGGAGTGAGATCAGGTGCCCGGGGAGAGTGAACATCTCCTGCTTGCTAGCAACACCCGTCACATATACCCCGTAGAAAGAGTCAAATCGTGTGAATTCCATATGTATTTATATATGGAGAAGTCGAAGTAGGTAACATTCTAGCTATAGAAGGTGTCAAATCTGTGTAAAGTGATCGGAATCGGTCTCAGTCCAGAATATCATTTAAAAGTCTGGATAACGAGATATCATATGGAGTAATAAGAGTCTCGTAACGACCGTAGAACTTCCTCAGTGACGATGCTAATCTAGCACATATATAACCCTGGTTGAGCAGCTTAACTGAAAGTCGCCTAGCCCTCAGAACAAAGTCATTGTAATTTGAACATGCTCTGGAATAACGTATTAACTGAGATATGAATACGCCGTATGCGGACTGTATGAGGACTGAAATTCACGGTATATTTTGTTTTGTATTGATGATGAATGTCATTCATTTTGTCTTAGATAATAAACCACAATAGACTTGATGTAAGTTTTTCTTCATTTATTGGCAACATGTTACAAAGCATCGATACGATTACGTACAAAGGTATCGTTATGAACGTGATCACGAATGAGAAAATGACGACAAATGTCTGTCAAAGTTCTGCCTTTTAGGCGTTGCACCACATAATAGATACAATATTGACCACATACATCAGAATCTACACCTTGAAGTCTGTCTTTGAGGTGCATTTACCTAGGTCCGTTAGCTATCAATACACTTTTAAAACGAGCATGATAATGTTCGGGTGGACGTCCCAGAGAATTGAAAAATTCACAAGGTCTTCCTTTATGAGGGAAATAAAATGCCGTCCAGTGTTGTCCCGATTGACCACAGGGATCCGTGTTGACCACGTAAAAAGAAGGTCTATCGCTCACAAGACTCGGTAACTCGTCTGCACAGATGACTTTGTCCGTGGGGAGAAGAGACTCGATGTCGAAATTGTTCATTGCTTGTAGACGCTGCGAGATTGATCGATGGGTAAAATTTCTGGAAATTTCCCGTACATGAGCAAGTTCACGCTTTCGGGTAATGCTTTGGCAAACCGCAGTTCCAGCCGACAGTGGGTTCTATTTTTCATGTTGAAATCCACGTAGGGATTAAAATCTAATTGAAATAGAGTGCATTCTTTTGCATATTCTTGTCTGTCGATCCGAGCATCCTTCTGTAGAGTTTGATAGGCACTCACATAGTTGCCAGCTGTAAAGTTTGGTTGTAAGGGTTTGACAGGAAGCGACTGTCCGTCCAGGTAGAATGCACGAAATTACAATCAAAGTGTTGGAAATTGAAGGGAGACTTCTCATAATCTCCTACATAGGCGCTGCTAGAGACCATTCCTAATAAGAGTTGAGAAGGCACTTCTCCTTGAAACACGTCATCGGCACTAAAACTGAATTCTCCTTTGGCGATGGAGGCCATCTTGATCGATGACTTCATGTAGGGATAAATGGCAGGTGTCTTCTCCAATAATTTTTCGTGAGCCATGGTCAGAACCGGGTTCGGTCTCTGTATGCAAACCTGTAAGGTGGCATCGGCGATTTCGACTTTTTCGTCCGGAGTGCTAGTGTTGGACATCAATCGAAACGCATGTTTGCTGGGCCATAATTTTAAGTCCACGGGAATGCCGTTAAGAATAAGTTTGTCTTGGGAAAAGAGATCCAACATGATGGGTCCTTCTAAATCCAATAATCCACCTTTTGTAGTATACTTCGCTCGATTGTACAACCCCGTGTTACGACCCGTCTTGGAATCGGCATCGGCAAATGCTCCTCCACTGTCCTTGATAAATAACTGACCACCATTCCTAACCGCATCCTCTTCCTTATTGCTCAACAAAGTATCGATGTACGCTTTGTACGGATAATTGGTTCCCATCTCGGACACCGATTTTTGTTGGAGTTGACATTCTACGTGAGAGAACAAGCTGTGTAAAGGTGAATTGACCAAGCCCACGACATCGGCTTCCGTCACACCACTTCCATCTACTTTGGTCAATTCCAATTTGACTTGAAGGCGACTTTGTTTCAAATCAAGATATCCACTGGACTGGGGGATCACGTGAAATTCTATGGCGGCATTCCCTCCGAGTTGATTGATCGGTTTAAATTCGATCCATTCTCTGACTTGGACAGCGGTGTCGGTAGGCAGCGCTTCAAAGATAGACAACTGATGTCTGTGGTTTTCTTCCATGTCTAATGAACGTACTCGTTGTCTTCGCGTGATAGGCCCCAGAGGATGATTACCCTTGCGTTTACCGCCTCTTATAACCTTCCCTTCCTCGCGCTTCAGTTCCGACTTCGCTATCTCGACTGCCTGTGCCACGGGCGTTACCAGGGTGACGTTAGGAGCTCTAGCGATTTCTTCAACTCGTTATTTCGAGCCACTTCCCACCAGATATCGACCTCTATGATCCGGTTTGACCCGTCCCTCCGAAATGTCGATGAAGTGTTGTTCCCATTTCTTGAAATCCGGAACGTGTGGCACCCATTTGCCTTGAGAGGAATCGTATATCTCTATGGAACCCATGCTCGTTTTCTTAGCAATATTACACAATACAATGAGCCTTCCAGCGGTATCGCGGTTTTCTTTTATAAAGAATCGCAATCTCGTCAGCCGTTTATGACGTAACCCAAAGAAGTAAGGTCGTTCAAAGGTCAAATGAGTCGACACCGAATTTCGCGTCAAAGATTTTCCATCGTCTGGCACTGCAGGAATGGTACGGAGAACGGGAAACAAAGAATTCTGGACATACGAATCTTCGATGACGTCACAACACACGTGTAAACGTTGGTGAAAAAGGCGACGAAGTGCGATATCTAGCAAGGCACACTCCCAATTTCCGTCTAAATTGTACGTTTTGGGTAGGAGCACCGTAAAGTCCTCCAGAGAATTGTTCGGATAAAACGACGCAGAATCGGTGCTGGAAACGTACAAGATGTGTTCCATGCTTTGGTGTCCGATGCTTTCGACACCTGCCCTCTAATAACTTTTGTCCGTATTGCTGTAGATCAGTTTTGGAAATCCAGCTGTTAAATTTTTTCGGCCAACCCCACCATTTCACCAATACCCGGTTTCCTTTACGCTTTAATACTCTTTCTATGCGATAGGTCGTATCGTCCGTCACGATCACTCTAGATAGTTCCGACTCGTAGAAAGTTCCTTCTATGATCTCACCCTCCACGTCCTTTAATGTGTAATACGGTATGCCTTGACGCACGACTCGTGATGGAATCAGAAAATATTCGTAAGTCCACCTCTCGTCGTACTCTCGCTGGAAAGATCGCTGCAGATGTGAAATTCGCACCGTGTCTCCGACTCTGAATTTAAAGCGAGTAGCCGGTCCTCCTCGCATCACTGGCTTTTTGGTTTTAGGTCGAATATCGTTCTGAATCTTCCATATATCGACTTGATCTTTTTTTCTTGACGGCGCCCGGAGCTCTTTTGATACTGCTATGATAAGTGTCATTGTAGCTCTGCGTGATCTGCTCCAAGATGTCGATTAAACGATTGGTCTGATGACGACTGCGATATCGACTGATTCTAGACTTGAGATTCTTGATGACTCGTTCTGCATAATTGGCTTTACTTTCGTTTTGCGTGAAAAATGATCGATTCCGAGCTCCGTCGTCAATTTCTGAAAGTCCTATTTTTAAATTCTACACCTTTATCCGTTCGAAGTTTACCCGGAACCCTCCCTCGATCGAATACTTTTTTCAGTGCCAATGCCATTTCAAAGCCCTTGGTCGTGTGCAGAGGAACCGTCCACACGTACCGAGAAAAGATGTCGATGACCACGAAGAAATACCCCATCCCATCATTGTCTTTGGTATATACAGTCATGGAAGCCGTGTCGTCATCCCATTGATAATCGATATATGGTACGACGACCTTTCGTCTCTTAAATCGTCGTCTGACGTGTTGATGTAAAGTAAAAGTTTCTTGTTTCTGCAACCATTTTCGAATCTTTGCTCTTGCCAAGACGTATATTCCTTCTCTGCGCACGGCTCTATATAATTTTTCTAGTCCACCATACGACCCGGCATGACGAGGATCGTAGTAAATGGATTCTAAGTAGTCTTCATAAGTCATGATTCTTTTTGCATGGTCGTAAATTGAGTACTCTTATAAACATGTCACTTCTCAACCAGAACAGTCAATGGTCTCAATGGTCGTATAAATCAATGCTTCTTCGACCAATATCTGTCGACTATTTCACGACAGTCTGAACAAATCGAATCTACGTCGAGTTTCCCTTCTTCGATACCCTCCATACAAAATTCACACCGCAGATAGATGCAAACCCGATCACATGAGTTGCAGATCGGTTGTTTACATTTAGAACATCTGATTCCGATGTCGAACCATTCCGAACAATGTCGACATTTATAAAACTTGCATTTATCTCCTTTACAAAGAATACAGCACTCCTCACAGACATCTGAATTGCATTCGTGACATTGTTATCTTAGCTCTTCTACGTCTCGCTTACAGTGAGAACAAGTAATATACTCCGTACCGAAGAGGTCCTCTAAGAGGTCGTAGTCACATTTCCAACTTAAAATTTCGTCTTTTTTACATTTGGGACAAGTAAGAGTCGTGTTAGTATTACGCGCCATCATCGACACGACCTGTTTGGTTCGCTGCCAGATTATGAATGACGACTTTTGTTTTGGGTAGAAAAATAAAATAAAAGGAAATCTAATAATAATTCGATCATTTATTGCCCCGCTAACACCACGTGACGAACAAGGATTAAGGCCGTCCCATTGTTCGTCACTTACAATGAATATAAATATGTACAATGAATATCTATCTCACTACTTTAGTCAAACCTTGCCTCATTGCCGGAGCGATGTCTCCATCGTCCAAGTTTAGTCATTTCGGATTCTCGATAGACACACACAAATAATAAAATTCATAGATATGGAATCAAAGCTTTCCAAACGATGAACAATTGAATACACGATATCGCCTGCAAGAAACAAGTCAAGTCTAAACAGGTTTCACAACAGCGGAATTTATGTGATCTATGTGATCCAACTCTTTTGGACGTACGAATGTCTTTCTTGGATGTACGTGGAAGATCAGGTTCCTCTGAAACCATCGGTATGCGAATTGATCGTTCCGTGACGAGATCTTGTGTCGTCTCAACAGGTGGGCAGACATCGACTAAAGCATCGGTATCGTTCTGCACGCTCTTCTCTTATGGTGTTAATATACACAATAACTTTGATGTTCGAACTTTGACGACAAACCGTCTTGTTTGGACTTTTGCGATGTATGAATTAAACCATGTCCCCATACACCCATGGTGAATCGGTTTTACGATGAGTGAATCGAGTTCTCTTATAAGCTTAATGCCAACTCTAAGATGACTGGATATACTGTATCGTCTATGTCTGTCTCTGATTTTATCCCAGTGATGAGAAAAGCACCCGAAAAATGTAGAGTAAAATGAATAGTGTCTCTCTTAAACATGATGGCAGGAAACAGCTCGGGTTCGTAAGTCAATGGAAACGGAATGTTTTCTAGTTTGACAGGAGTTTCTAACCGATGCGAAGCTGATGCAGTGACGACCTTGATATCAGTTACCATCGTGCAATAACCTTTCTTTTTAAGGATACGCACGTATAGTTTAAGTCTCTTTACGCCCTCCTTAAAAGACGAACATCTACCGTTACAGTTGACTGCTCCACTAGCAAACACTTTACAGTTCCCGCCGAGCTTAAGATCATGCCATATGAGTCCACTAAAGCGAGATGGATTGAATCTGCCATGGGTGAGTTCGTCATTCAGAGATTTCAGATGGATCGACCGATCTAACCTTCCTTGTACAACCACATTCGTCAAATGCATGATGGAAACTGATATCAAAGTAGAGATTTTATTCGTATTTATTGACATGCGCAATGAAGAATAATCAATACAACGACTAAACACATTCAAAAGTAAATGCTTTACAGGGCATTATTTGTAATTATCAGCAACATGTAAACTCAAATGAAATATTCAAAAACACACTATCTCGTTCATTTTTTTTTTCTATCTATCTCTGATGCAAAATTACATTCATTCACATGAAAATAACTTGGTTATTCTTTTTCAAATAATTTTGTTTTTAGATGAACGACAAATGTTTATTCAGAATATAAGTTAGATATACAAAATGCATACATGAGTCAAACTCGTTCTTTACAAAAATATCCATTTTTATTGCATCGGTGGACTCGGTGGAGATGACGACTCTTCCAGTGGATGCGGTGGAACTTTCAGTTGCTTTAGCACGGACTTTGGTGGAGACGGTGGAACACGTCGACTTGTCGGTGGACGTGGTTGACGTTTCTTTTTTCGTGGTGGTGGAGAGAATGGAGACGTACCTCGTCTTGTCATAGGATCGAGTGGAGGTGGTGGGGTGGAATAGTTCGCGTCCTCTGTGGATCGAGTGGAGACTGTGCTGCATCGGGTGGAGTGAGTGGAAAACTCCCTTCGTTTACAACGGGGTCGTGTGGACTTGGTGGTTTTCGATGTCCACGCTGTGGAGACTGTGGAACGACGAAATGTTTGTTTCTTGCGTGACGTAACTTGGCATCTTTACGCGTAAATGTATCCGAACAAAACATGCACGGTATGTTGGATGTTCCACTGGACTGAAGCAAACGTTGATATCTGTCGTAAGGTATCAAGACGGACTTTTTAGCCATGGTAGATGATTCAAGACTAACCTCAGAACGAATCGAATCTGATTGGCTGCTTTCAAAACGATTTTTTTCTTGGGTTGAAACGTGAGTTTTTTTATCTCCCACGAGATACAACACTTTTCTGTATTTCTTCAGTGTCTGTTGTTGTTCCGTCGTCAGATGTACGTTCCCTATCAGTACGTTGTGTACGACTTCACTCACCGCTTTCAGTTGGTAATCGGAGAGTGTTTGAAGTAAAGCTTTTCTTTGTTTCAATTTGACTTCGGCAAATAATACCAGAAAAGGGCGTTGACTGCTGAGTAATCGACTCATGGCGATCACGTGGACATGTAGGATTCCGTCCTCTTCTTATAAACTTTGATATATGACGGGATCTTCGCCGGGAAATATATGCGTGCGAAGCCTATATTGATCTTCAGAGTGAGGAGACGTATCCACCAACAGATATCCGTAGGGTTCCCTCGTGGCATCCGAATATGCCGAGGTCAAGAGGTCGCCTCTACCCGGAAACAGTTGACTACCCAGAAAGCTAATTTGAGCCGCATCGCGGACGTTTTTCATGAGAACGAGATAGTAAGTATTCAAGGCTATCGTGCGCGACTTTGAGCCTCTTTGAAACAAGTTTTGAGTCATGAAGATGACGCTGATGTGACGGTGATGACAGCCTTGCGTGAAAATCAGTTCTATTTCCGCATCGTTTAACAGTTGGTGAACTAAATCATCGATAATTATCAGTCGATGTCGACGTTCACGGATGAATTCTTCGACCTCCTCTCGCGTAGGCAGTCCGTGTTTAATGGGCAAGTTCGATAACTCTGTTTCCATCTTGTCAAATAAAGGCTGATGAATACCGTAGCAATATAGAATACGATCGGGTGGATCGTCTCTGTACATCAGGTCGAGATTACGTAATAATCTATATACATGTCGGATTTTCCCGCTGCCCGTTTGACCGGTCACACACAGACAAGAACAAGGTAAGTACGTCATTCATGTTTGGTTAAAGTGGGTGAGGGCAACGCGTAGCCCATGGCACTGCTTAATAAACTGATTCACAGTTCGTTTTTCTCGCTATTTAAAGATAAATTGACGATAGAAGTGATCACGATGACGTAGACTATCAGCATCTGACAAAAATAGACGATCTTGGACTTGGGTAACGAGGTTCCCAAAAATGTCCACCGGTGATTTGTATCACTTCTCTCTTCCATGGTTCGTCTTGGGGGTAAGTTGCGGCTCTCTTATAAACTTTCGATAATGTCATTCATCCTCCATGAGAGAGACTAAAATGTCGGTAAGCTCTCTATCGTCTTCCGACACCATTTCCACGTCACTTACTCGATCGTCGACCTTCATTGTTTCCTCCTTACTAGGGCACAATTCCAAGTCCAAGGGCACCGTCGTCCGACCGTCGGCTAGAACTTTTCGCTTACAGTAAAGGTAAGAGAACTCGCTTCTATCGTGCGTATAGGTAAACATGGTATTTTTGCGGGCTCTGATAAATTTATTGGTCCCGAATCCGGGTTTTCTAGTCTTTAAGACTTGTCGGAAGGTGGTCAAAGGGGCCACGACGGTCTTCTTACTAATGCCCTTGGAACTAAACTTCTTCTCGTAGTATGTTCTCGATATGACGCAGACGCTTTGACTTCAACCCCTTGGCTTTTCGCATCAATCGGGAGGCTGTCAGTATGCTGCTTGACGGTACGGTCTTAACTTTCTTGGCTACGATGTAGGTCTTGGAACACAACCCGATCATGGCGTCTCCCTCGTATTCGATCTTGAAGAGACCGGGTGTTCTCTTGTCGAACTTTGCATGTTCGCGGCAGCAGGTATAAGGGAACCAGTGATGAAGGCAATCGGCTTCAATCTGGTAACCAGGTCTACAGTAACCTTCGAGTCCGCGGACATATTCTGACTTTATTTCTGGTTTGAAGACGGACAGGAAGTCGGATGCAGCCAGGGCCATGTAGGCAGAATCCGTATCCATTTCGCAGTACTCGAAATTGGATCGGTCTACATATTTGTCTAAAAAGTCGTAATAGAATTGTAACATGTGGAGTTTGGCATATTGTAGGATGAAGTAACCGATCTGAACGGGTAGATTGAGGCGCAGGGTGGTTTTGACCTTCTCCACCTCGTAATATGCTTCGTCGTTTATCAGCTGCGTGAGTTCCGAGTGTCGGCAATGATGGCTTTGGAAGGATCTGCGCGCCGAGCATTGCTGACGTCCCGGACAAACTGTTTAAAACATGAAAGTGGTTTGAATTCAATGGTCTGGTAAATTTTCGTCACCTCCATTCCTTGTGAGATCTTGCCACATGACTTGGTCCTGGTTGAGGGGACATCACGTGACTTGGTCCGGGTTGTGGTGATCTTGCATGGCTCGGTCCGGGTTGTGGTGATCTCCCACGACTCGGTCCGGGTTGTGGAGACTTAATTTGTCCCGCTGATTTCTGTTTCCCTGGTTGTATCTTGAAAAAGTAAAGCAAAAAGGATTAGAGTTACCCCTCTTTGGTCGTACATTAATAGCTGGAAGAAAATTGAAATTAGCCTTATCGAACACTTTTATTTACTTTTGAAAATAAAAGATTGCATCACATGGTGTTTTATAACATTATGAGGGAAAAAGAAAAAAAGTGACTGATTCATCTGCTTGACAGAGGTTGCCATGGAAATGTATAAATTGAAACAGTAGGATAAAATACATATTATACCTCTTTATTTGGAGATCTTGCGTGACTCGGTCCCGCTTGATTGAGTCTGACGTACCTAGGATCGGTAGTCCTGATGTGGTTTGAATGAGGTAGTGTCTTGGATTCTTCCTGTAAATTCAAAAATATATCGTGAGACTCTCCTCATTACTTTTTATTAATTATGTTTTGACTGAGAATTATTATTGATGGTTTAAAACACCTCTAATCCATATAAGCACATCATTCATATGATCCTTTGGATACTGATTGATATGATTAGATGTAGTCCTTTGTGTCTGCCTGTTAATTTCTTTCTTTATTTTCTTACTACAAAATCAGAGTTACTCCTCCAGTGACAGGTTTTTTCATATCATAACAACAGACAATAACAAAGTATTTCATTATTGTCTTTCTGGTTCACCGAGTGTGAGGTCGTGTTAACACGTACAATTTCATTCTTAATTCGTCGTTAATACAGAAGACATATCGACATATGTACTCTTAATACACTTGACACTTCATCATAAACAGCTGTCGTGAAACGTCATCTATACTTATGCACCAATGTAATCATTTATGACCCCAAAAGTAAGATACCAAAGTAAATGTTGCGAGGTAGTTTCCGTCAAACATTTCTACCTTAATATTTTTATTAGCAACAGCGTATAATATAGCCATGATTCTTCCACTTCTACACCATTCCATATGTGCGAGGTTGAAAAATCGATTGATGCCTCGATACATTGTCGAGCGAAATATTAACATAGTATGTGATGAATGATTATTGAAGGCAACTGTATATGAAAAGATATTGCAAAAGATAAACCATCACACAAAATACATAATGTTGTGTTAAATATCATAAATCATAACAAGATTATCCATTACTATGGTTCTTCCATTGAACATCTACTTTCTTTCCTAAATCAACCAAACGTTTCGTTGTGTTTTTAAATATTTGGTAGATTATGATATGTGTGTTTGTTCTTAAAAAAATTACATTGTTTGAACTTAGAAATGATAAAGGTCTAATGTTCGAAATTAGTCCCTCAACCTCCATTCTCTACTTTTAATTGTAGTTTTGTGATATAATAAAAGTTCTAGTTTTGATTTCAATCTAGATAATAGTGTAATGAACTTTTAATCAAATTTTATTAAAATAAAACGATTTACCTCATTTGAATGACTTTTATTGATCTGGATTTTTTTTCATTTTATTTTCCACATTGTAATTAAATCGGAAGGATTTGCAAGTTATACGCTTCATTAAAGGAAAGACGTCCCCGCATCTTTTTTTTTCAATATGTTATCTCTTCAAACATCTTCATTCAAAAGACCTTTACGTTGGATATAGTCGCAATTATCTATTTTAATACATTACGACACACCTGCCTTCGTCGTTGTAACCCCTTCTAACTCATTTGCATCTCGTTTATAGATTTTTACAAAAGTATTACGAGTCCCCTTTGTCTTAACGCACCTGTCGCAGTCGTATTGCTAAAACATTGTCGATTTCTTTATTTAAATTAGTCTAGCATGTCCATCAGTACCTTTCAAGTTCAAAAAAATTTAATTAACTTCCCCTTTCAATCTTATATATTTATTACTGACAATGTCCGCTTAAAGTCTTTCCCTTTCATCTCAGAAATATTCAATTATAATTCTCAAAACAGTCGGTTCTAATCAATATCTATGTATCCTGGACCCTATCGAATCTTTTAGACTAATACCCCCCCCCCCTTTCTCTCGAATATTCTTTGGGGGCGCTTCGTCGTTATGGTACGTGGCCTGTCAATCATCTTTTATGGATTCTGATTGGTTCATTTCCTTAGCAGTAGTCTTTTTTTTGAGTAAAAGAAGATAACTCTGGTATTTCAGGTTTCAGGCTTGATTGATCCTTCTTTGTTCTATATAGCACAAGCCTGGCTCATTCCAGGATTCATGCCAGACCGTGGCATAAAAACAATCGCTTTCTACTACTAAGGGTTCAATATCCTAGGTGTGTATAAATCTGAGTTAACAATGAATTATAAAATCTGGGAAGGTCCTTTTTCTGTGTGTTTCTAATGGGGTTTACTTCAATAACTGTAAACACTAATACAGCTAGTCAGGACCAAAATGCAAGTGGGAGGGTGAATACTGGATATTTAAAAGATTACTGTTCCTTTGAATGAGTATGTCCGCACGACAATATTCAAAGGTCCATTTTCTAGTGTGTACATGCATCTACTGTCTTCAGTCACTTTTATCTTTCAGACCGAGGGCATAAATACATTCATTAGTTTCTGAATACTTGCAATAGTCCAGTTCCAAGGTGTAAGGACTAAGGACTACACAGCACAAAAGAACTACCTAGATCTGACCTGACACAACGAATACCCCCTGTGGCAACAAAAGTTTGAAAACTGAAAATAATATGAAAAAAATTTACCAAGACCAAGGGCCATATCTCTGTCAAATATTGGTCAATAATATAAAAACTGAAACTTGATCTGTATCTCATCAATATAAACCTGCAAATGAAAAATAGTAAAATAGCTGTATACATGTTTTAAAAACTCAGGAAAAATGTATATACTATGAAATTTACCAAATTAAAGAGCAGTAACTTTGTCAAATATGGGTCAAATAACAACAAAACTTGATCCGCAGCATTTCAATATAAAGCTGCATACAAAAATTCAGTAAAATATCTGTAAACTTGTTGACAAAAAAGTCTGTAAAACTGAATGCATACAACAGAGGGACAAATAGATAGATGGAAATGCAGGGAGACCGGGTGATTCCAGTAACGCCCCTCCCCCCACTTCTCTGCGAGGGGTAAAAAAATCAGAATTTCAATGGCTCAAGTATTAGAATGAAGTCCAGTTCAGTTTGAAAGTGGGGATTTTAATTGCTGATCTATCAAATATACCAACCCTCAGTCTCCTCCTCAATATCCATATGTTCTGCTTCCACTGGAATCTCTTCCTCCAATCTAATTCTACGCTTGGCTCTGCTGAAAAATGCATCAAGAATTCCCAAAACTGTCTTGGTATTGAATACCTTTGTCAAAGTAACTTATCACTTTATCACAAATCACTTTATTATGATAATGATCTAGCATGCACTCAATTATTGCCCTGATGCACCCTTGGGTTGATCGGGCCAAACAAAATACAAACACCTGCTGTATGTTCTTTATTCCTACCAAATTTCATTACATTCCATCTGGTTTGAATATACAAGTGGATATAGTACATAATGGCTAAGGGTTCATTTTACAGAATGCGTGTAAGCCTGAGATAATAATGCATTGGGAGGGTCTATTTTCCAATGGAGTTTACTTCAGTAAATGTAAACACTGAAACAGCGTATCAGGACTAAAATGCAATCAGGAGGGTGAAAAATGGATGGTGAAAGGGTTACTTTTCCTTGGAATGAGTCTGTAGACATGTGACAATATTCAAGGGTTCATTTTCCAGAGTGTACATGTATCTATGCTGTACATCAGTCTCTGGGGGCTTGCAATAGTCCAGTTCCTATGTGAAAGGACTAAACAGTATAACAATAGAAAAAATCATATTTACAATAACTCTGACTGGAATCAAGTCCAGTTCAGTTTGAAAGCAGTGATTTTAACTGCTATAGCATGTTAAATCTGAATTAAAATCAAGCAAAAAAGAAAAGAATAGCAGAAATGTCATTTTTTACTTTGAAAATGACAATGTCCACAAATATATATCGAAAATGCGTCTAAAATTTGATTTTGAAAGGGAAATTGATGTAATCTAGAGCACAGGCTGTTAAATTGTCTACGGTCGACTGAACTCCCCTATAAAGAATCCAAGGTCTATAGGGCATATTTGTGTTTTGTGTAGAGCAAGTGTGCAAAGTTTCATTGTAAGAGAACTAAACATAATAAAAGTATTGGACTTGTGGTCCAGAAACCAAATTTTGAGCCTCTCCCCCTCATGACCTTGACCGTTTGACTCCACAATCAATTGGACTCGTGGTGAATAAAAGTATAATGTTTCATTGCAACAGCAATAAAAGTATTGGACTTTCGATCCAGAAACCATATTCGGCAACCCTCCCCTCTCCAATGACTTTGACCATTAACTTTTGAATAATGAATAGGAAACATCTTCAACATGTTGAGTAAGGGTATGAAGTTTCAATGCAATAGCACTTGAAGTATTGTACCTATGGTCTAGTCCAGAAACAAATTCTTTGAACCCCCCTCCTCCCCAATGACCTTCAATTTATGACCCCATAATCAATAAGGACCATCTTTGACTGATGATGAGTAGGTGTATGACGTTACATGTAAGAGCCGAGTTTTGCAACTTGGCTTATAAGAAGTCTATGTCTGCATGTTGAATCAAGGTGCAGATCATACAGAATAAATGCCTCATATTTAAACAATAAGTGTTGGCAATGAAATGAGTGATCCATTTATATTTGTCTGAATGTTTATGACTCTTTTTACATAAATTGTATCTAAGGAATTTCTGAATTTTATAATTGGATAATCAGTCTAGGACATACTGACAAGGTTGCAGCCCTGATTTATATTCATGATCTTAAAATTACATCACAACACACCACCATTGGTCGATCATATGAAATTTACCTGATGAGTGGATGTACAATATGCATACCAGATACCATTATTCCAACCAATCTTTTTTCAACATCTAAAACATAAAAATTTTGACTTGATATCATTTTTAACAATATTGTTGGTTCATAATATCCATGTATGATACAGTAAACTCACTCTTACATACACTCTCATTACTGCACAATATGATACAGTGAGCTCTTAGTTAATCCTTACATACTATCTTATAAAAGCACAATATGATACAGTAAATCAACCCTTACGCACACTCCCATTACTGCACAATATGATACAGTAGATCAACCCTTACGTACCCTCGCATTACTCAGGCACAATCTGATACAGTAAACTCAACCCTTACACGCACTCTCATTAAAAAAAGAATCTTCCCTCTTTTATCTGTCAATCTACTGGTAGTGTTATAATGTACAAGATACCTTCCTACACATGTAAAACAAAATAGAAAGAAAATAATAAATATCAAATCAGATCTTCATTTTAAATTTCAAATATTTGATTCTTTTACGTGTTACATGTATGTAACAGTATAATCTACATGTATGATGTAGGACCAATTTTCTTTTGAAAATATTCTTTATAATAAACCTAGAATACCTAAAAAATAAACTAAATTATTAACAACAATTTGTAAACACATTGGCAGCAGAAAGGAAGCAAAAAGAGTGGTCCGTCATTACGGAAAAGTGTGTATTACTAAATCACAACTGTACTCATACGCCATTATTTTAAATAAGAATGACTAAAGTGCGAGTGCTACTATATAGCGCTCATAGATATACGAGTTGAATAACTCGTAAGTTACATCTAGGTCATTGTGTACATATGACATTACTCGTAAATTTACACTATGAATGATTTTCAAGTAGACAAGTCTCCATGTTACGTTTTTTAAAAATAATTATTCGCTATTCTGTGCTACCTACAATACGTTAATGTGAAACATAGGCAATGTGCAGAATTTCATATGAGGGACATTATGAATAAATATACTCGAAACATATAGAGACTTGAGCAAGTCTAACTTACAAGTAGTGTACTCGTAAGGTTTACGAATTTTAGTACTGGGACAATCTCATCCGAAAGACAGATCACCGGCATGACGAGAGCTGGACTCGAACCCTGGCCTCCCGATCAGGCGTCCAGCACGATACCACTAGGCCACGCCAGCTATACTCTTAATGAAAATCAGACAAAAGGTAATACATGTACATCTTCAAGGCGTAAAAAATCCAACAACTTGAACTCGGATATTACCTACCCGGTATGGATTGCTTATAGTATAGAAAAATACCTCTACTTTTCAACTTTACCTATGAATTTTTGAGAAATAAATTGTACAGAATGTACTGCAAAATGACGAAAAGGGTGGATGACTCTTGTCAAAACCATGAATTTCTTAACTTTTCATTCAAATTATTTCTCATTATTTCTCAAAAACTCACACCAATACAACAGAATGATACAGACTTTCTCATTTAGGTTATGAATGTAATGGAATTTTATAGCATTCATTGCTTTGGGTTTTTAATGTGCCAGTATTTATTCGCAAATTGTCTGATTCTTATAAAAACCAGTACTTAACGTCTTAAGTATTTTATGATGCTAAACATATATGCACATGAAAATTATTGACTGCGTTTTATTTTATAATACTCTTTACAGTAAGAGTTATCTTGTGATGTTTTATGTTTCTTGTCAGGCTTTTTTAATTATGCCACGTATAAAACGCCATGTACATTATGCATACTGCACTGTGAGGTTCTTGTCAAAGGGAAACTACAGTCTTGGTATATACATGTAGGAAGTGTTTGATATCACCAGTGGCACTTTTAAGTCATAAACTTTATGAGATTTAAATGTACTTACCAAAATGGTTTTCCTTAATTCCATGTTGCCCCAAATATGTATGTATCATTCATTTCCCAAGGACTTTGAAAAAGCATCATAATCTTTATGTATAATAAATTGTCTCTTCCGTCAAATTTAACGCAAGGAAAAACACCTGTCCTTTTGATTCATTATTTTGCACTTCAAATTTATACACTCCTGCAGTGTCACTGTCCTGCATTTTTCGAAGTACTCGCCTTGACGTATTCCTGTTTCAAACAATTGAAATGAAATCAGTTAATGATCATGACAATAATTAATGTCTGCAGTTTCAGAGAATATGTTTGTTGTCAGGATATTGATATCTGTATAAAAGCAATATATACAATTTATTGAAAGCCGGCGTGGCCTAGTGGTATCGCATCGGACTCCTAATCGGGAGGCCGGGGTTCGAGTACCGCTCTGGTCATGCCGGTGTCATGTCTTTCGGATGAGACAATAAAAACCGAGGCCCCGTGTCGTGGTATGCATGGCACGTTAAAGATCCCTCACTGCTTCGGGTGGGTCCGTCACCATATACGTGAAATATTCGTAAAACAATAATCAATCAATCAATCAATCAATCAATTTATTGAATGAAAGTACGTCTTATCCCCCTTACTTACAGGTGTCTGTGTAGAGATATTTTCGAAGTCTGAAATCTGGGTATTTGATAATGAGCATTCGTAACATTTGGGGTAAAGCATCGAACTTACATATGTATTTATATGCAGTACCACATATATAGGCATAGTATATAAACTAATCGAAAGCTACGGGGTATACAACAGGTCTAATTTCTATTGAAACGTGAAACGGTCGGCTCATACGGTGGTGAAGGTATGATCCGACCGTTTCAATAGAAATTAGTAGGCAACAAATAGCAAGTACATCTATCGTACATATAATGCGCGTTAGCAAAGAATAATATCAAGAGCCCTGTCATTTAATAGTATAAATGACTTACTTTTACCCGAGTATTTTCACAGTTAAAAATAACAGACGAATTTCGCTAGTTAACTGTCAACCATTCTGTTATTGAATACAAAATCCAGGATAATATTTAGCGGACATTTATAAGTTTGGATATTTTTTTATCAAAGACATACTAAGAAATTTAATTAACTTACCTGTAAGTCAATGGCATTGCTTTCTCAAAAGTTTTTCAGCGGATATTTATAAATAGCGGTAGAAATATTACGGATACGTAAATGCGCGTGCGCAATAAAATGTGTTTGTGAAATCATGATAATATCATCTTCTAGACGGAAGGACTATACACATACACGTTTCAAAAAGATCCCGTAAAATGGACCCACTCTTTTTCTTGTTATTTTTGATAAAAACAGGCACATTTTAACTTAAATCAGACTTTAACAAAATGGACCCTTGGGCTCAGGGGTTCAGTGTTTGTCTAGGGGTCCACTTTCTCAATATATATTTCTTTAAATGTGGAAAGTTGACATAAAAGCAAACCTATATAGCACTCAAAATATTTATACTCGTATATGAAAAATAAATAAGTTCTGGTGCATGTATGTCTTTCAGATATCAGCAAATGGATGTCCTCGAACAGGCTAAAATTGAACCATGACAAGACGGATCTCGTTCTGGAACCCGAAATAGCACGTGTCACCTAACCGATACGAGTTTCACTTTCAGTATGGATAGTCATTTGTCTGATGTGGCGAAGTCCTACTATATGTTGGGAGGATTATTCACCTCATTGACGACAAGATATGCTCTCGTCACATCAAGACGTTGGTACTCGGCTTGCTAAACAATGCTACAAACAGACTCCAATGCATGCAAAATGCTGCAACAAGAATGGGCATTCTTAGTAAAAAACAGGATCACATTTCGCCGATGTTGATTGATAATCACTGCTTTACGGTAAAGCACCTTATACAATACAAGGTTCTTGCACACGCTTACAAAAACGTTCACAGACTCGGACCTTCTTATTTCAGTGAAGTGATTCTCCCGTACCTTGCGATCAGAAAACGGGATGCTTTTAAACGTTTCCCGGACTCAAATTAAGTCGTACGGAAACAGCCGCTTGGACTATCCAGCACCTACACTGTAGAATGCTTTAAAATTGATTACGACGTTCAAAATCAGTGGCCATTTTTAACAAAATTTCTAGACCGATTTCTTTAAACTTGCATTTAATGTATGATTGTAAATGATAATCTTAGATTTTAACAAATAGTATAGGCATTGACTTTTATAGCCATTTGATGCCATCAGCATTTAGAACTTTTTCATCTACAGATGGGTGCAGACCTAACATAACATACACGTTAACGCAAAAAGCGGTCGCGAGGACTGCTCTAGCACACGTGCTAGGACTGCTCGACCGGACGCGCGTGCGCTCCTCGCGTTAACGCGGTAGGGAATTCGCGTTCACGCGATTTATTCCCGCGTGCGCTCGGTCCAGTCGCACATTCACATGTCTATATTTGTAATTCTCTATGCAGTACGGATGGAGAAAATAAAATGGATCAGATTAAATTACCGCGAGTGTCGCCATAAAAACTTGTATTTAATGAAATATTAAAATGACACCCTGCATGTATTATAACAAAGGAAATTATTGCGTAGACATGCAATAAGGTATTTATGAAAAAACTTCGTCAGTTTATACTAACATGATTACTCTCTAATTTTATTTATTTATTTGTTTCTAATTAGTTTATTGATGTATTTATTTCTTATTTGTTTATTCATCTATAACTTATTCATTTTTGTATTTACATGTATTTCTTATTTATGTATTTATTATTATTATTATTAATTAAGCTATTTTCTACATTATATGAATACAATATCATCGTTATTATTTTCTTTATTAATTTTTATTTCATTATGAAATAATAATAATAATAATAATAATAATAATCATTATTATTATTATTATTATTATTATTATTATTATTATTATTATTATTATTATTATTATCATCATCATAATAATAATTATTATTATTATCATTTTCCTAAAATAAGAATAAATTTCATTAAAGTCAATGTTCGGAAATTGCGTTCGATATTTCTAAAATTCATCCCTTAACTCGGAAGGGTTTTATTTAATTATAAATATTTTACTTACTTATTAATAAGTTTTTATATTTAAATATACAATGTATATATCGATTCACCTTCAAATCCTTCTATATGAACATATTAATACAAGTTTTAAGTTGTAAGCAAGCGAACGTGGCTGTCAAGCACGTTCACGCGGCAGTCAAGCGCGTTAACGCGGCAGTCAAGCGCGTTCACGCGGTCTCGAAATGAAGTTCACGTGGAAATCTGCGTTAACGCAAACGCGTGTGCTCAGCAGTCCTGAGCGCACGAGGGAAGCAAACTTCACGTTAACGCGACGTTAACATAATGTTATGTTAGGACTGCACCTCACTGTATTTGTAATGTGAAGGGTTTTAGAGACTTGAATTGATTGGGGAGCTATGCAAATTTTAATATCGTATCGTATTGTGTTATTCATTCACTTTTGTTGATAAATGATAATAAAACTGATATTCCATAGGAGCACAAGAGAATACGTAGAATGCATTTATTATCGAATGGTAGCGTCATTCGGAGTTCTTATACCATTCTAAACTCTCTTTTTCTCCACTGAAGTTTGAAACTATTGGGAAGAAATATATGTCATCATTTAGTAAAAGTAGTTATACATCAAATGGTCGTTATGCTAATAAAGTTAATTTGCAATGTATTAAAACTGTTTGATAAATTAAGATGCATGGTTCATTGTGACCAAGAATAGCATTGTGATTAAGGAGATTGCAAAAAACAAAACAAAAAAAACAAAAAAACAAAACCCCAAAAACCAAAAAAAAAAAAAAAAAAAAGCCCGGATAATAAAAACCGAAGGAAAAGGATGTATAAAGAGGACGTGGTTCTATCTTCTCTTGGTACAAGATCTGGCATCTGAGTGGTGAGTACTGCCATACAGAAATGAGTGTATAAATTTAGAATAATAATCATTCATAATATCATTCTCTATCTAATTGAGATACATTTGGACTGTCTTAAGTACATTTACCTTTTATTTCGGAATGGTAAAAATCTTTACATTTTTTCGGCGTTTTGAAATTAATACATATGATTGATTGATTGATGTTTGTTTAACGTCACACCACGTCACATATATGGTGACGGCATATGGCATAAAAATTTTGACATTTGCCACGGACCCACCCGAAGCAGTGAGGGATCGTTAACGTTTAAGGCATACCACGACACGAGGCCTCGGTTTTTACTGTTTCAGACAGGACACCGGCATGGCCAGAGCGGGAATCGAACCCCGGCCTCCGGATCAGGAGTCCAGCGCGATACCACTAGACCACGCCGGCTTTAATACATATGTAAAAAGTAAGTTACTTATTGATATTACATATTAATATATGTTCCATAACTAACCATTAATCTGGTAATACTGGTTATATTTGTGATGATTCTTTGTAGCAGGCTGTAACAAAGAAAATGAGGACATATCTTGTAGCCCTCTTTCTGATGTGCATGATGGCTCTTGCTTATGGTAAGTGTTTTATTGTGGAAATGTATATTAATACACATACTTGGTTTATTCCTTTTACAATACATGCATGTCCTTAGTGACTTGTGTCATACAACCTTGTCATATGTCTTCTCTCTTCTCATTTACTTGTACAATCTGAAGGTTTTGAATAGTTTCTCCCTTTCTTGTTTTCTCTTTGGTCTTTGTTTATTCGTTTTATTAATTTCATTGTATCCGAGTTTATGTTATGCGTCTAGTAGTTGTTATCATTCGTATGACCTCCCGTCGTTGATCACCTTTTTCAAAGTTTATCATGGAGATAATATTTTGGAGAGGGAACGCTTGATGTTGCATAATGACAATACAAAACATCATAACATAATCTTGACGTCACATCAGGTTTTACTTGATACAAAAAAGGCAATAAAACACGGCGGAGGTTGCTCGTTTCCGTATTTTCATTTTCGGTAGTTGCTTATTTTTAATAAAACTGCTTGTAATTGAAGCCTGTTGTGCCTCTGCAAGTAAGCAGTTAGTTGTAAAATTTCATATTTGTAGCTACAGATAAGTCACCGTCTTTGTTTTAATGTCTTCATTTTAATGAAGTTTTGAATCACTATAACATCTGGCGTTCCTGATTCAAGGTGCTCTTAACGAAATATTATTTCGCTATTCATTGATTTCTCAAAAGAATCTAGAATTATTCCTCTTATATTTAATAACAATACAATTGGAAGTCTCACAAGGCAAAAGTCTTTTTTAAAATTCTTTACTCTTTTTTTTTCTTTAATGTCTTAACATTTTCATATGCAGCGATTTCGTTTATTAAATTTTTTCCTGTAATGTTTATGTATTATAATCACTTTATTAAATTTAATCATGATAATAACTATTGTCTGTTGATTCTAGAAAAAATGCATATCTTAGGTTAATTACAACGCTCAATCGCGGAATGATTACATGTTTAAACATTAGAAATCCCCATATCTACTAGGGCTTAACTGAATAATTGAAACTCATTCAATGATCAAGTATTTCATTTAACAATAGATACAGCAATTTTTTTTGTCTTTATCACCATATCTTTTCCTAAATCGAAATATGCAAGAAACATTCTTTTAACAATAGATTTAAATATCCTTGATTCTATTCTATCTATATTATTCTGCTCAAAATCAAACCAATATTAACCTGCAGGTGATATTGTAGCAGATATTCTTACGTGTACTTATGTTAACAAAACCTTTTACAAAAGACGAAGTACTATACGTTCACTGTAGGCGATTTAATTTGAGATTCTGAAAGCAATTGGTGTTTGTATTTATGATCTTAACTTAGTAACCATCAGAACAGCCACTTACACAGTCAGTTCATCACGTCTCCACTTGAAGTACTTGTTGATCCAATTTCTCTATATGGAGGTTTATTTATAAATCTTTAAATATGTCCTTCGATTGTTCTTCATTTCCGATGAGTGGGAATGTGGGTCAGTAAAGCAGTATCACACCAAATGAGTACCGTTTGTTACTCAAATGCCGATCCTTAGTCGGTAAAGCATCTGTCGTACAATCAATATTTTTGTAATTTCACTGCATTACTTGATACCAAATTTTATTGTATATCTCCTTGGTGACTTTTGCCCTACACCCAAGTCAGATGTCTTTTCCTTTTAAGAAGATGACAGATGTTTTTCCAGGGGTCTGTGATAGTCACTGTATCAGTATTGTTTTGTCTACTGCTTGGTATTTTAGCAGTTTACTACGTGATTGTAACACCGATTACTTTTGGTCAATGGAATATTGAAAAACCGGAAGAAGTGGTATAGATATTCCATTAACTAAATTGTCAGTATAATCAAGTATCAGATTTGACTTATCTCTCTAACAAATCCTCGGGCGCTGATAGGTGATCGATTTAAAATCGTTAACGTAATTTATTCCCTCGGGCGCTCGATCTGGTTGTATAATGTACTCGGTTTCTCATGACTTCTGCTCTACAGCCCTTCCCCCCTCCCCATTTTTGCTTTTTCTGCAGATTAAGCAAATACATTTGATTTAATTTAAATATCAAGATACAATTGTCTGTTAAAAAACTGGTTTAGACGCGGCTTACTTCCATTTGTAGGGCAAACTGGCAATTGGGTAAGTGCAGTATTAACTAAACTACAAAATGCAAAATAATATTTTAAGCTTATCATTGCAAAATATATTCTCATTTAATTCGATATAAGATAGAAGTTGTTTATTTCATAAATGCATGACTTTATCTATTGTTTATCCATTACATAAAATAATTTTTGAAAGTGTGACATGTTAAGATTTTATTCTAGGGATGCCCCGCAAACCAGAAGTTGTCCTGCTCATGGAAATGCGGCTGTGTACCAAGTAAGTCAACACAATTTTCAGTGTACATGAATAGATAAAGTTATTGTGCATTTGCACTATAATATGTTACAAAATTCACATATTTTTGTTTTATTCAAAAATTACAAAGTCTACATTTAGCTAAGTGATTATAATGTGCTGGTGATTTCACAGATCATATGCTGTAAATTTGAATTGCATGTATCTGATATAAGTAAAATAATTTTCCATAGTTTGACGATGACAATTGTTAAATAAAAATTGCAAAAGTAGTTCACATTTTCCATGTTTTTTATTACTTACAAATAAATCTCGAGCACACGTAAACAAAATATCTGGAGATGCATGAAATGAATAATCTAAGACATAATGTTTTACACTTTCTTTAATATAGTAGAACTATAAATCATTTATATTTATGTGTTCATGTGCATTGCTAGCTCACTAAAGTTCTGATTTTGTGTGGTTGAATAAAGAAACAAGATATACTGAAGGTATACTGAATAAATATTTGTCATTAAATTAAAATGATGTAAAAACATAACACACGAAAAAAAGTATTAGGATTATGTACAGCACAAAAATAGGGATCAGAGAGAGAGAAAGAGAGGAGAACACATGTCCCCCTTTATGAGAAGAATCCATAACTACTACAACCAAGATACTGGTATACAACATACACTTGTTGATACACAATACAAACATTGAATTTCAAGCAAAGCAATATACAAAAGTCATGTTATGTCAATTTAGGTAAAACGATGGAGCATCAACAGAAATACAGGCCATAAAAAGAAAATGTATGAGACTATGAAACACGATAAATCATGCATTCGAAGACTTAAAGAAATATCAATACTAATCGTACCATATCTAATTTCGTTTTAGATTGGCATTGCAGTTCAGACGTAAGTATTTTCCCCCTTATTCATCTGCCCCTTTTAGAAAATCAAATCATGATTTGTATGTTGTATTTGTGAAAACATAAGTATGCTATTTTTACATGCCGTTGGTAACTCTTATCACTATTTTAAGCTTTACATGCGAAGTAAAATATTTATGTTTTAATGAAACCAACGTCCCATCAAGTAGCAACCTTTATTCCAATTGTTTCAATCTACAATGCACAATACACAATAGGTATTATAATTTCACTACCGAGTTACCTACTCGCGTATTCACTTTTATGAAAACAACATTATTATATTCCACCGACGAGCTTCTGTACATCGCTTAAACGTAAACAAGATCAATATATAATATAAATACGCTCTAGCATAATAAAATCCATGGCAGTTTATCATCATGAACACTAGTAAAGTTTCATATGTTTCAGTATATTCTAAAGTCATTTACTTACACATTGACGGGATAAGTTTCTCTAAATTTGTAAACACGGCATGTTCGTTTCTTCATAAGGCGACACTATATCTCGAACCGATTGAGGTAAATCAAATCCGAGAGAGAGAGAGAGAGAGGCTTCATCATACATTTATTTCAGAAAAGGAAAAGCCTTTACAGATCCTAATCACAACTTTTATTTTCATTCATTATATTTACTTTCCACATGAGTATTGGAATTCATAATTGTAATTTCTATGGTGGTATAGAGTTCACATAAAACTACTAGCTTTAGTTTGCCTCACTTGGGTTAAATTGGACGGGATACCATAGTATATTTCGTGATCATCACATGGAACATATGTCTCGTATAAGGCCTTATGTAACAAATCTTGCCCTAAAGCAGTCTGCTTGTTCTTTGAAACATCTTGTCAAAACCATTTTTAAAAAGATGAAGTTTTGAAACTGTACCCTCTGACTAATAGTATGAACTGCGTCTTCTGGAAGGACAGAGCACAGGTGGTCCTGTTTGATTTCTCTTTGTTGATACTTGATTTTATTCTGTAATCATATTCATGTCCACCTTTTATGCCATTTCATTTCAGTTACCACCTGATTATTGCTCTCGAATGGAAAAAGATATTTAATAAACTTAATATTTAATGAAACCTAAATTTAAATCAAATTTCTACATTGAAGTTAGTGTCAAGGACTAATGGAGACCGCTTCATACTTCTGTAACTTGTATTTCCACTTCAAAACTCAGTATTCCATGAATCTGCCCTGTTTCTGTGAAAACATTATAGAAAAATGCAACTCAATCGTTGAAAAAACATCAAAAATCGTAGACTTTGTAGATCAGCAAAGAGGAAAATGTATCTGCCTAGGAACTAACTTGAACCATTATACATATATACATCTATATAATATTTACAGAGGGATTGCCGACATGCTGATAAATGCTACCAAAGACGGTGCAGACCTAGAGCTTACACCTCATATGGTGGTGGAAAATAACATGCTGAAGGTTTGTAAAAATACATAGATGGGAGGATACCATTCATAGTTTTGTTGAAAGACTAATTAAATTTTAAAAAAAAGAACACACACACACACACACACTGCATTTTCCGTTTATATTCGCTTTGGACTAGTTAGATTGTTTTGTCAAAGGATAATTTTGCCAACCTCCTCATATCCACCATTTTATTTTGTTTTTTTTTTTTTTAATTACTTTTCATTGTCTACTCAGTTTTGCTTGATTTCTTTCAAGCTTTTTATTTTGGATATTTTTTTATTAAGAATTCAGTGCCCAGAAATAACTAGATGCTAATGTGCTTCATATTTTTTACACCTGTAACTAAATGCTCTTAATGTATAATGGAATGTATGCCTATCAGTTTTCAGATTCTTGGTTAGTACATACAATGTCTTGTGACATTCATACAAGCTATTACGAGCCATGTGATATTTCATTTTTAAATTCAACAACATTATCTGCAGAGTCTGAGTATACCCAAGATGTTTGTTTTATGGTTTGTTTTGAACCTTAGCAATTAAGAGATGTGTCTCTTGTAGGAGCTTCATCAAAATTCCCAAGGGTCATCGGAAGTGACTTACCACGGGAGAATACCTGCTGTAGAATAATAAAAAAAAACTTTTCCTGTTTCGACATTCACATCTATGCCAATCTTTTTAATTACGCAGCAATGATACCTGTACTTACGTAGCAATGAACTTGTTGGGCTAATTTCATCACGAATGAAAAAGACTGAAAAAGAATTTTGAAAAATGTTTTTGTAAATCTGGAATATAATTCAATTCAGTAGAGTAACTGACCAAATGTTATGACCTATGATAGTGGCTTCTAACTTTAATTTTGCCATGCTTGTTAAATATGAAATTTGTATCATAACATGAATATTTCTGTTTAAGTAAATTGCAAAGAAAACAAACAAGGCTAAACATACAATGTAACTTGTGTCATCGGTATGTACATTTATTAGTACTAATAGTGATAAAAAGAAAAAGCGATGTGAATATTTGACAAAAGTGGAAACTGATATGCCATTTTCAAAATCGATGTGGAAGACTCCGGAACATGTAAGCAAAATGATATCGTAATATTTGAGGCAAAGGTTGTAAGTTTATGCCCAAAAGCTCATGCAAAAATCATTTATTAGGTAGTACCATACTGAAATAGATAAAAAATATATGTATCCCCCTATTGGTTTGAGAGTTGCCAGATGTCGAGTAGGATAGAATATTGATAGGTCAGAATTATCATCAAAGTACATACAAGCTGAACGTAAACATGTATAATAAAATGCAATGTTCTATTTCTTGTTATGCGTGCAGCATTTACATAGTAACATTTATTCTTTTGCTGTTTGTGGATCTTCATACAATTTGACAGATCTTTCACCAATGTTATATATTGAATAAAGCATTAATTTGGAGGAATTACAGGTAAGAATTTCTGCAGTTGTACATCGAATGCTAGCCATGCCCATTTTGTTTAAAGCCTTTGTTTTACACGTAGTATTATATAACAATAAATATAATTACTTTGCACCTCGTTCATTGAATTGTCAAGTTAAAGCTAATTTTCCAAAACCGTCGGAATGTGTTATGGCATACGGTGACGTGTACTTCTACATAGCATGAATTCTTCATTGTTCTTAATTGTATAATTATATTTGCGTAACCTCACGACTCCAGGCCTTTTAGGAAATTAATGGTTATAACAGTGATAAAAAGAATGAAAATTGGGGGGTTTTTTTACCTCACCTGAACCGAAGGCTCAAGTGAGCTATTGTGATCAATCACCGTCCGTCGTCTGTCGTCCGTCGTCTGTCGTCCGTCGTCCGTCGTTAACTTTTCACATTTTCGATTTCTTATCCAGAACCACTGAACAGAATTTGATGAAACTTGATAAGCATGTAGTACTCATGGTCCCCTACAAGTGTTGTTGTTTTTCGTCCGGATTCATCAACAGGTGGCGCCACCACAGGCAAAAGTAAGTCAAAGAGGGTACCCTCCTTTGACAAACTTCTTCTTCAGACCGGGGGCATACAGAGACAAACCGAATGCATAGGAATGATCTAGAGGGATGTGTGAAGAAGTGTTGTTATTTTTGGTTCCGTTCCGAAATCAAATTTTTGACGTTTTTTTTTTTTTACTATTTTTGTACTTGGTAGTTTTAATGCAGAAAAGAGGTATTTTTTTCTTTTAGTAAACATTGATGCATTGATTTGGTTTAATTTGATCATTTTGATGGTAAGAAATACTACTGCGAAGAAAATTTTTCAATATTTTATGTTTTGGATTTTTTATGAATTTTTTAAGACTTTCAAGAAAAGGGGGGTGGGATAATTGGTGGAAACATTTCACAGTTTGAACTTTTTCTTCGGAACCACTTGCTGGAATTCAATGAAACTTGGCATGCATCAAATACTCAAGGTCCCCGACAAATGTGGTCATCTTTGTCAGGATCCATGAAAAGGTGGCACCACCATAGACAAAAGTAGGTCACAGAGGGTACCCTCTTTGACAAACTTCTTATTCAGACCGGGTGCATACAGCGACAAACCGACTGCATAGGAATGATTTAGAGGCATATGGGAAGAAGTGTTGATATTTTTGGTTCCATTCCGAAATCAAATTTTTGACGTTTTTTCATTTTTATTTTGGACTTTGTTATTTTAATGCATTAAAGAGTTATTATTTTCTTTTAGTAAACATTGATGCATTCATTTGGTTTCATTTAATCATTTCTATGGTAAGAAATGCTGGTGCGAAGGATTTTTTTCAATATCTCGATTTTTGAATTTTTTATGAATTTTTTAAGACTTCCAAGAAAAGGGGGGGGGGACAATTTTTCGTATCTTCAACTTGATCATCTAGCTGTTCAGGTGAGCGATATAGGCCCATTTGGGCCTCTTGTTTTGCATTGCTACATTAGGATATAGTATTATTTATTGATAATCCCTTTGCTTTTACTATTTCCCGCTTGTCAAACGAGGATGCGGAAAAATTATTCAACCTTGGAGAGGCCATCCGCTACACATCTTTTCTATACATTCATTGACCGAACACTTCTTATCTATTCTGGGTTCCCGTAAAGAGTCTGTTTAGATGTATGGATTTATCTCGCAAGGCCTTGATTGTCAGTGCGGTTTTGTTAGACAACATCACTGCTGATAGTTCAGCGTAGGAACCGTATGATATACGTTTGGTACAATAATGGATAAAACTAACTCGGAAATGAAATTGTATACAAAAGTGTAAGAAAGAAAATTCAAATAGAATTAAGACCAAATAGTACACATGCCTCGGGTGAATATGTTAACCTCTAAACATTATGAGGTGAGGTACTTGATACAAGCACCAAAAAGAAAATGTCGAAATAAAAGAATCGGGTGAATTTCAAGTATGGAATTTTTCAAATTCGCCATATCCCTATACAGCATTATTATTCTTTACGGTCTTTTCAGCAGATGGAAAGGTTTTTTTTTTTCTTTATAGGAAAGTACTCTTATGCATCTTCGTCTACCCTTCGCCTACCCTGAACGAGATTATGCCAAATTACAAGAAAAAGTGTTGAGTAACCTGAGAATTTCCGTTATCAATACTTCCCATTAGTTCTGAGTAAAACACGAAGAAGTACCAAAGGGTTAACCACAAGTCTAAATCCATTGAATAAAAGGACAATATCCTGTATAATGTCATATTCAGACAAATGCCATACTCAAAGGAATTGAAGTGAGACCAGGTGCCCAGGAGAAATATTTGCCTCCTGCTTTTATGCAACACCTGTTGCCAAAATCTTGTAACAACTAATCAAGTTCAGGAAGTAAATACATATACACACATGTACACATGTAGGTGACAAGTACACTACATCAAATTATCCCATTCACGGTATGAAATGTTGTTGAACGGAATTTCCAGTTTGGGAAATACACGTCAACACATGTCTGTATGTATACATATAGTCATATCAAGTACAGTGAAAACGTTCTACATGGTTGCTTGGTATGATCAGATCCCAAAGCTCGGTTAACATTCCTGAAAGGGGGGTCACAAATTGCATCAGATCTCTAGATCGACCGTAGAACTTACCCAATGGCAATTTCAAACGTTCCTTGATATGTCTTTGTGAGAGTAGTTCCGTGTTAGGAAGGCGAAATTTTAATATTAAGAGCATTCCCTGGCATAACGTATAAGTTGTGAAATGAAGACGCAATATGCAGGAGAGGAAAGTATGTTACTACTCAGGAATGGGAAGTTGGTAATAATGAAATTGATACCGTCATATTTATAATAACTTATTACACAGCAGCATCACAGATTGATGGAAATATGTCGAGGTATGAAGGAGAAAAATATTATTTGAACTATATATACTCAGCATTAATGTCATCCCTTTCTTTAAAAATATCGAAAAAGGGATAAAGATGTCTGATTCAGGAGCATGACAAAAGTCATCACAGACAGGAAAGCAAACCATTGAGACACAGAAAGACACCACAAAAATTAATTGTAACGCGGGTGTGGCTTAGGACGTTCACATTAAATAACTAAATTGGTGTAGTTTACCGTTTTACCTTCCAACTCACCAGAACGGCATAACAATGAAAGGATTAAAATATTTAAATTTTACTCCATATCTATAGATCAAAGACCAAAAGAAAATTGAAATCGATCTATTTGCACGAAAAAGTTCCCGATAAATTATGATCAAATAAATACCTTCTGTTAGTCTAATGCAAGCATTCTACAACGAAAACATTTTTAAATTAACAAATCATATGTAACAATGAAAGAGTCTGAAAGGACATCAGAACCATTTCAAAACTTAGATGTTAAATTCAACTTTTATAATTAAGATTACTCATGCAATCTGATTTGTCTTAACCTCCTTCAGCGGGGATATGGTCCTGAATCTCGACTTCTTTGACTGTACGTCGGTACTCACTATTAGGCCGAAAACCCTGAGAATCCCGTTTTCCTCTGAGAAGCACTGCAATCTACCTGAAAAACTCTTACGGCCCAGATAAACACAGAAAAACTCTGAAGTCTACACTGAAAAACACTGACGACCCTGAAAAACTCTGACGCCACGGAAAAACACTGACGCCTACCGCGACGCCCTCTGGCTGTGCGATCGCGGTCTCGCGTATGACCCCTTCTATAAGCCGTATAAGCATTGATGGATGTAAAATGTCATAATTATTAGTGATGAATAAGAAAAAAAAAAAAAGAAGAGAAAATAAATAAAACATATCTCGCATTTTTGTCCGATATTTTGAAGTAAATTATTTTAACGATTCTCCAAAACTTAATTTTACTGATGCATTTTTCCTGTTCTGATTTACCTGTGTAAAAATCACAGTAAAGTAACATGACTTATTGGGCTAAAACAATTGACAAAATAAAAGAATAAAAAATCTCCCCAAGGAAATAAGAGAGAGAGGGGGGGAGGGGAAAAACCCAAACAAAACAAACTCAGCAGAGGCATACTACACTACAAAGGCTTTTCTTATCGAGATTTATATTTACATTTATATTTTCCAAATTAAAATGTATGTGCATATACTCCTGGTAAATATTACTGTTTCATAATTGTAAATGTAAATAATAAATCATTGAATAATGAATGAATGAATAAATAATAAACAAATAAATAAATAAATAAATGAACAATAAATGAATAGTATTTGAATCTAATCCGTACCTATAAATCTTATACGAAAAGCGAATTTAATACACCAGTACTGATAACAAATCGACTACAAAGGAAATCGCTTGTTAATTCATTTTAGATAACACAATGCAGTCTTGACCACTTCTATTGCAACCTCTATAGAGACTGCACCCATTTATTGTCATGTAACGCCCTTTAGGTTTGACCCTCACCCCTACCCCCCACACACTACTTTTTTTTCTTTACCGATAATTTTCACACAAACTTAAGATATATTAATTTAACCTAAGTTTTTATTATAACAGCGTAATATAACAAAGTTCAGAGGACAATAACTTTCTTCAACTTGAAATTTTACGTGTTTATGTGTTGAACTTTCATTCGAATGATATACTTACATTTTGTCCTATAAAATATTCCAGTGATTACATATTCACTCGAAAGCCGGCGTGGCCTAGTGGTATCGCGTCGGACTCCTGATCGGGAGGCCGGGGTTCGAGTCCCTCTCTGGTCATGCCGGTGTCATGTCTTTCGGATGAGACAGTAAAAACCGGGGCCCCGTGTCGTGGTATGCATGGCACGTTAAAGATGCCTCACTGCTTTGGGTGGGTCCGGTGCATAGGTCAAAATTTGTATGCCCCGCATCAGGCAGATGCCATCACCATATACATGAAATATTCGTGGTGTGACGTAAAACAAAAATCAATCAATCAATTAATCATATTCATTAGATATTCAGTAATGTTGCTTGAAATAGCATTGAATAAGTTTAAAAGGTATATATATTCTACATTTATTTCAATATATCAGTGTACCAAAATTAAAAGTTATATATGTTCTATATTTATTTCAATATATCAGTGTAACAACGTATCTACCTTTTGTTTTTATCAGTACTTACTTAATCTACATGTAACTGTTTACAATAAAATGATATTTTATCTAACAGCATTGTCGGATTTAGATGGTGGGGATGGCAACTTCTTCCCCCCCCCTCCCCCCACCCTCCTCCTCCTCATTTGATTGAGAAATTTTACCACAAAAAAGGTCATTTTCGACCATTTTTAGATTTGCAAACCCCCTTTCCAGACTGAATAGTGCAAAACATTAGTCATGGGAGACTGCCCCCCCCCCCCATTTTCTTTCAAAAATTCCTAGATCCGCCTATTAACAATATCTCCCTTCTTACGTATCGTAAAAATGTATCCAGTAAGAGTCATGTATAGCAGTAGCGAATACAAGCGCGCTCTCCCTGTTGACTGGGACATAGAGGTATTGCATAAGAAAACCCTGTCCTGTCAAAACTACTAAAAGTATTCCACTTTTATTTTCAAAATGACATATAAATTCAAGTAGATAGTGTCATATTTAGAGCAGACACCTGCATTTGCCCCAACCAGCACAATTCCTCTCTCTCTCTCTCTCTCTCTCTCTCTCTCTCTCTCTCTCTCTCTCTCTCTCTCTCTCTCTCTCTCTCTCTCTCTCATATATATATACTCGAATATCTTCATCAGGAAGTAACGGCACGCACACGGAATCTGTGAAATTGACATGTCTTTCGGTATCGTAATTGCATCACAATGAAATATTTTTGTAATGTGATATATGTGCTAGTATATTATTTATATTCATGTATTGTATAGCTCCATGGTGACTTCTGCCACATAACTAAGCCAGTAACTCCTCTTTTTTCTTACCTTTGTTCTTCTACATGCTGTCAGTTCTCTATTTAATAAATAATGACGTCCGAGTCTTTATCTAACGTCCAGTAACAACCCTGAGTCGCATTAACCAATCAAATTATCACCTCGCCGCTGCGCGTCTCGTTGACAATTTGATTGGTTAATGCGACTCGGGGCTGTTCCTGGACATTAGATAACGACTAGGACGTTATTATTTCTTTTCTGACATTAACTGTAGAAACAAGTATGAAAATAAGTACTTTAATATTAATATTTTATTTTAACAACAATAAATTTAGGTCATATACGCTTTATCCATTGTGCATGTAGATCTATTTTATGTGTATAGAAAGTGGATGCAGACGACAGTTTTCTGTATTGAAAGTGGATGTCACGTAAAAATCAATAATTTGATTTTCAGAAAACCTAAATAGCATGACCTAAGTCGGTTTTCTGGAAATTGATTTTATTCACGTCAAAATCAATAACACCGATGGGTGGGGGCGGGGCTTTTAAACTCATAACTGCTTAGTAGGCATGGTGATTCTAACCGTGAATATATCGGAGAATAAAGCATGGTGAAACTCTATGGGACATATAGGGGAAAATATCCGGTTGCTTGCCCCGTTAAATATCGCTGTAATTTCATACATTTTGTTACCTATCATAATGGAAATTGGGGAACGTAATTAACAGTACATTCGTATGTATGAGGGGACAGGATATATTTAGAAGCAGGTTGAAACATATCCAGTTGATACAGTTCAAAGTTAATTTAGTGTTATTGGCAAAATTAAAGTGTCATTTTAACAGTGGCTTACAAAGTTTAGGACAAAAATTGATTTTCACACTTCAAAAGTGAAACAATTTGTTTTACACATGATCGTTTATTTATTTTTATATCATAAACTAAACTACATCAATTATTTAAGTTCGATTTGTGCCGCATTTCTTCTGATAATAGCAATATAATGGAATACATGCGAAATGTGAGATTTGTATTTGTATTTGCATTTGTTATATAAAGTGCTATTCTGTTTCGTTAATTTACATACGAATTAAATAAGTAGCTGCATTACAGCCTGTAGCGAGAGGGAAATAAGCACACCCAAAGCCATATTCGTTCACTTAAGTTGGACACTGTTTAAATAAGAGGGAGTGGGTATTAAAATTACGCAACGTCACAGCGTTTTATCGGTGAATTGCGCTAATTTATGAATAATGCAATATTGATTTATTAACATTTATCATGAATGCTTTTTAACTAGAAAGCAAGTGTAAAATAAAAAGCAATCATTATGTGTTATTAAATGATTCACAGGGATATATAAAAATAATTGTTTCTTTTTCTATATTTATTTATTTCGGCCAGCGATTTTTTTAAAATCTTATTCTTATTAGATATATTTTAATCTATTATTTTCGTACGGAAAAATTTAGTGTCCTTATTGTAAATAAATAAATTTATAATTGAATCAAAAGATAAATAAGTAAATAAATAAATGATGTCCGCCCAGGGAGGCCGCTGGTCGAAATGTACTTAAAATAGTGTTTTAATATAAATACATAAATAAATAAATAGATTTAAAAATGTCTTGTTAATGCACCTCTATGAAACGGCGATGTTAAGCAACATGCTATTGCTGTAGTTAGTTTATTTGTTTCTTCATTCGTTTGTTTGTTTGTTTCATTCTTCTTTCTTTTTTTAAGTCGATCAATAAAAACAAGTGACATCACGCTGGAAAGTCCTATGTCAATAAATTTGTTTTTGCTGAGTACGTACATGTATTGCATGTGATTGATTAAATTGCATATGTAAAGATCATCTTGCAAACGTAAGTCAGAATAGGAAAACGCATCGGTAAAATTAAGTTTTAGAGAATCTTTAAGATAATTTTACTTCAAAACATCGTTAAAAATGCGAGATATGTTTTATTTATTTTCTCTTCCTTTTTTTTTCTCTATTGTTCATCACTAATTAACTCATCACATTTTATATACATTAATGCTCATAGGGGCCGTATAGAAGTACTTGATTGCAGTAGGTGTCAGTGTTTCTCAAAGTTTTTCAGTGGCGTCAGAGTTTTTCAGTGTAAACTTCAGAGTTTTTCAGTGTTTATAAGGACTGTCAAAGTTTTTCAGATTTTTTCATGTAGATTTCAGAGTTTTTAAGAGTTTTGTAGGGGTTTGCAGAGTTTAATCGGAGGAAAACGGGATTCTCGGCGGCAAACATGACTCTTACAGATCAAGGATCTAAGCTCGCTTCCAGAGCGGCAGATCACGGTTTCCTCTTTTTGATGTCGCTTTATATATTTTTGATACCATGATTTTTTTTTCTACACTAACATACGAATTTATATATTTGTATGACCTCTCAACTTGAGACACTTGTTGACTCTTGATCTCCATATGGAGGAAAATTTATATCTTTAAATGTGTGCCCTTTGAGTTCTCTACTGTTGCAGTGAGAGGGAAAATGAGCCGCTAAACCACACCAATTGATTGCTTATTGTCTTATAAAATTACCGTCTTGAGTCGGTATCCTAACTGCAGTATGATCGAATATTTTTGTGATGTCCTTATGGTTTTTTTTTTCATATTAAATTAAATACTGTATATTTCCGTGGTGACTTCTTGTCATACGGTTGGGTCAGTAACTTTTCTTTCTTCCTTTAAAGCATGTCTGAATTACATGTAGGTTGTCTACGGAGGGTGCTCTCTAATTTCAGAAGCAAACCAAAAAACTTCAAGAATTGAAAAAATATACTAGAGACTTTTGAATATAGACAGAAAGGCATACATACATACATACGTACGTACGTACGTACGTATGTATGTATGTATGCCTTTCTGTCTATATTCAAAAGTCGTACACACACACACACACACACACACACACACACACACGCACGCACGCACGCACGCACGCACGCACGCACACACACACACACACATAAATACATACATACATACGTACACACACACACACACATAAATACATACATACATACGTACGTAAGTACGTACATACATACATACATACATACATACGTACATACATACATGCATACATGCATGCATACATACATACATATATGCATACATACATACAGACAGACAGACAGACAGACAGACCTACAGACATACATACATACATACATACATACATACATACATACATACATACATACATACATACATACATACATACATATATTAGGAATAGTTTTAAGAAGAATGAGGAGGAATTTCTTAGACGAGTTTAAGATTGTTATAGGTCAGTTACAAGATATTTTGTAATATATCCTTTAAAACTGAACGAGAGATAAAAGGCTTAAAATGCCTGACTTCTATATCTATATCTATATTTCAAATAAATTCTATTACAATGGTACCCAACTCTTATACTAATTTATGGTGTTTAATATAACGTAAACTGAAAAGTGAAAGAATAGGGAATGTTTAAGAATCTGACTGGTAGTCTGTTCTTGCCATCGTTTGATGAGCCATATACATTTGGCTAGCCACACCCGCCGTGAATGTCCTAACATACAGACGAAACAAATATGATTCAGCGCTGTATATATACATAAATGTGAACAGACACTGTGTAGAAAGTGCCACTTCCACATAACATTAGGAAAAGGGTATTATAAGTCAAACCGTGCGTTGAGAATTTTTTTACGAGCTCCACATTGCAAAAATAGTAAGACTAAGTGTGACGTTAATGTAAAATATTAAAATGTAGCGTTATATCTGTATGATATGTGTTTGTTGGAGTTTTGGAGTTTTGTCTCATAGCAAACCTCATTATATATTTTTTTTACTGAGTTGTAGACTTTATATATATATATATATATATATATATATATATATATATATATATATATATATGTGTGTGTGTGTGTGTGTGTGTGTGTGTGTGTGTGTGTGTGTGTGTGTGTGTGTGTGTGTGTGTGTGTGTGTGTGTAATTATTTAAATTTAAATAGTCTTTCAACAAAACTATGAATCGTATCCTCCAATCTATGTATTTTTACAAACCTTCAGCATGTTATTTTCCACCACCATATGTGGTGTAAGCTCTAGGTCTGCACCGTCTTTGGTAGCATTTATCAGCATGTCGGCAATCCCTCTGTAAATATTATATAGATGTATATATGTATAATGGTTCAAGTATGTTTCTAGGTACCGTAGATACATTTTCCTCTTTGCTGATCTACAAAGTCTACGATTTTTGATGATTTTTCAACGATTGAGTTGCATTTTCTATAATGTTTTCCATTTCACAGAGACGGGACAGATTCATGGAATACTGAGTCTTTGAAGTATAAATACAAGTTTCAGAAGTATGAAGCGGTCTCCATTAGTCCTTGACACTAACTTCAAAGTAGAAATTTGATTTGAATTTAGGTTTCATTAAATATTAAGTTTATTGAATATCTTTTTCCATTCGAGAGCAATAATCAGGTGGTAACTGAAATGAGATGTCATAAAAGGTGGATATGAATATGATTACAGAATAAAATCAAGTATCAACAATGAGAAATCAAACATGGCCACCCGTGCTCTGTCCTTCCAGAAGCAAAGACGCAGTTCATACTATTAGTCAGAGGGTACATTTTCAAAACTTTATCTTTTTAGAAATGGTTTTGACAAGATGGGTCAAAGAACAAGCAGACTGCTTTAGGGCAAGATTTGTCTACATAAGGCCTTATACGAGACATATGTTCCATGTGATCATCACGAAATATACTACGGTATCCTGTCCATTTTAAGGCAAACTAAAGCTAGTAGTTTTATGTGAACTCTATACCACCATAGAAATTACAATTATGAATTCCAATACTCATGTGGAAAGTAATTATAATGAATGAAAATAAAAGTTGTGATTAGGATCTGTACTGTAAAGGCATTTACTTTTCTGAAATAAATGTATGATGAAGCCTCTCTCTCTCTCTCTCTCTCTCTCTCTCTGCTTTTTGATTGATCTGTGTCAACTAATCTTCAAGTTTAAAACTTTATATGTACACATTCTTTAGAAATTGATTTATAACAGCAAATAATGCAATTTCTTTATACTTCGGTAGATCATAATAACTAATAAATTGAATCAAACGGATTTGATTTACTTCAATCGGTTCAAGAAATAGCCTTATGAAGAAACGAACATGCCGTGTTTACAAATTTAGAGAAACGTTTCCCGTCAATGTGTAAGTAAATGACTCAAGAATATACTGAAACGTATTTATATTATATATTGATCTTGTTTACGTTTAAGCGATGTACGGAAGCTCGTCGGTGTAATATAATGATGTTGTTTTCATAAAATTGAATACGCGAGTAGGTAACTCGGTAGTGAAATTATCTTACATATTGTGTATTGTGCAGGTTGCTACTTGATTGGACGTTGATTTGATTAGTACATAAATATTGTACTTCGCATGTGAAGATTAAAATAGTTGTATGATAAGAGTTACCAAAGGCATGCAAAAATAGCATACATATGTTTTCACAAATACAACATACAAATCATGAATTGGTTTTCTAAAAGGGGCAGATGAATAAGGGGGAAAATACTTACGTCTGAACTGCAATGCCAATCTAAAACGAAATTAGATATGGTACGATTAGTATTGATATTTCTTTAAGTCTTCGAATGCATGATTTATCGTGTTTCATAGTCTCATACATTTTCTTTTTATGGCCTGTGTTTCTGTTGATGCTCCATAGTTTTACCTAAATTGACATAACATGACTTTTGTATATTGCTTTGCTTGAAAATCAATGTTTGTATTGTGTATCAACAAATGTATGTGTATACCGGTATCTTGGTTCTAGCAGTTATGGATTCTTCTTATAACGGGAGGCATGTGTTATCCTCTCTCTCTCTCTCTCTCTTTCTCTCTCTCTGATCCCCATTTTTGTGTTGTACATAATCTTAATTTTTTCTCGTGTATTATGTTTTACATCATTTTAATTAAATGATAAATATTTATTCAGTATACCACGATATCTTGTTTCTTTATTCAATCACACAAAAACAGAACTTTAGTGAGCTAGCAATGCACATGAATACATAAATATAAATGATTTATAGTTTTACTATATTAAAGAAAGTGAAAAACATTATGTCTAAAATTATTCATTTCATTTTGTATATGCGTGCCTGACATTTATTTGTAAGTAATAAAAATAGGGCACCGCTAACGGGTGTATGATACGCCCGCATCATGTTTTAATGTGGTCTTCAAGCCACATCCTTTCATATCACACCATCAAAAGTTTTGTTCCCCTTTAGATAAGGAGGAGAAGCCCCGACAAGCTTTTCCGACCCCACCCATTTTCCCCACCCCAGGGGCCTGACCCCAACTTTAAACCCACATGCACAAATACAAGCCACATCCTTTCATATGACACCATCAAAAGTTTTGTTCCCTCTTTAGTTAAGGAGGAGAAGCCCGGACAAGGATGGATGTACGGACGGACGGGCAGACGAAAGCGGTATATTATAATACACCCATATTTTTAAATGCGAGGGTATAAAAATCATTGAAAATGTGAACTATTTTTGCAATTTTTATTTAAGAATTGTCATCGTCAAACTATGGAAAATTATTTTACTTATATCAGATACATGCATTTCAAATTTACAGCATATGATCTGTGAAATCACCAGCACATTATAATCACTTAACTAAATGTAGACTTTGTAATTTGTGAATAAAACAAAAATATGTGAATTTGATATTCATTTGTATATTTTATAGTGCAAATGCACAACAACTTTATCTATTATGGAAATTGTGTTAACGTACTTGGTACAGAGCCGCATTTCCATGAGCAGGACAACTTCTGGTTTGCGGGGTATTCCTATAATAAAATCGTAACATAGTACACTTTTAAAAATCATTTTATATAATGGATAAATAATAAAAAAGTATGCGTTTATGAGATAAAGAAATTCTATATAGTAACGAATTAAATGAAAATACAATATATTTTGCAATGTTAAGCTTAAAATGTTATTTGGAATTTTGTAGTTTAGTTAATACGGCACTTACCCAATTGCCAGTTTGCCCTATAAATGGAAGTAGCCACGTCTAAACCAGCTTTTTAACACAAAGTTATATCTTGATATTTAAATTAAATCAAATGTATTTGCTTAATCTGCAGAATGAGACAAAATTGGAGGAGGGGGGGGGGGCGGGAGCTGTAGGGCAGAAGTCATCAGAAACCGAGTACATTATTGTACAACCAGACCGAACACCCGAGGGAAGAATTCACGTTAACGAGGATTATAAATCGATCACGTATCAGCAGTTTCAACAAAGGAATGTGTTAGAGAGATAAGCAATTCCGGTCTATGAATTGGCGAATCCGTCTGTCCGTCCGTCCGTCCGCACGGTGTCAACATTTTGCGTTAGCATGGTTTCTTTCATACCCTAAAGGGTACTCAAAGTTGGTAGATTTGTAGATACTTGAATGTTCTATCCAACCAATACAAAAATTTAGTGACCTTGACCTTGACTTTACGCTTCAGGGAACACACTATTTTTTGCCTTTAGGGTGGCCACTTGCATACATGTATTGTTAATATTAATGCAAAGCAATTCCGGTCTATAAATTGGCAAAATCCGTCCGTCCGTCCGGCGTCAACATTTTGCGTTTAGCATTTGCAATCCGGTCATACCGTCTTTGACGGTTTCTTGTTCAATATTCCATTGACCAAAAGTAATCGGTGTTACAATCACGTAGTAAACTGCTAAATACCAAGCAGTAGACAAAACAAAACTGATACAGTAACTATCACAGACCCCTGGAAAAACATCTGTCATCTTCGTAAAAGGGAAAGACATCTGACTTGGGTGTAGGGCAAAAGTCACCAAGGAGATAGACGATAAAACTTGGAATCAAGTAATGCAGTGAATTTACAAAAGTATTAATTATACGACGGATGCTATACCGACTAAGGATGGTCATTTGAGTAACAAACGGTACTCATTTGGTGTGATACTGGTTTACTGACCCACATTCCCACTCATCGGAAATGAAGTTACAATCAAAGAACACATTTAAAGATTTATAAATAAACCTCCATATAGAGAAATTGGACCAAAGAGTTCTTCAAGTGGAGACGTCATCAACTGACTGTGTAAGTGGCTGGTCTGATGGTAAATAAGTTAAGATCATAAATACGAACACCAACTGCTTTCAGAATCTCAAATTTAATCGCCTACGATGAACGTATAGTACTTCGTCTTTCGTAATAAGTTTTGGTAATATAAGTATTTGCTCGAAGTACACTTAACATCTGCTACAATATCACCTGCAGGTTAACTTGGTTTGATTTTGAGCAGAATAATATAGATGGAATAGAATCAAGGATATTTAAATCTATTGTTAAAAGAATGTTTCTTACATATTTCGATTTAGGAAAAGATATGGTGATAAAGACAAGAAATTGCTGTATCTATTGTTAAATGAAATACTTGATCATTGAATGAGTTTCTGGTTAAGCCCTAGTAGATATTGGGATTTCTAATGTTTAAACATATAATCGTTCCGCGATTGAGCGTTGTAATTAACAAGAAAAAAGAGGAGTTACTGGCTCAGTTATGTGGCAGAAGTCACCATGGAGCTATACAATACATGAATATAAAGAATATACTAGAACATATAACACATTACAAAAATATTTGATTGTAGTGCAATTACGATACCGATTTAGGACGGTCATTTAATTTGACAAAAGCCAAACAAATGGTGTGGTTAACCGGTTTACGGGCTCACCTTCCCACTCACCGTAACAACAGAACAATCAAAGGACGACCATTTAAAGATTTATAAATAATCCTCCATGTAAAAGAAAAAAGAGGAGTTACTGGCTCAGTTATGTGGCAGAAGTCACCATTGAGCTATGTAAAGAACAAAGGGTCAACAGTTATCGCATATTGAGAGGTCATAAAAATATATAAAGACGTAAGGTATTGTAAAACACATAATGGTATAAAATATATTCGACATCAACATGATAAACCGTGCTGTGCCAGTCTGAAAGCGAGCTAAGACCCTAGATCTGTAGGAGTCCCGACTAGCAGTCAGAGGGGACGAAGTTCAGGACCATGTCTCTTCTGAAAGAGGTTTTGACAAGGCCCGTCATATAGTCCCCACCGCCCTGTTAGTCAGCGTGCAACGTTCAAGTAAAAGTCTGTATAAGGTTGTATAGGGGCCAAATACAAGACCTATAGTCTTTTTGATGATCTCAATATCCTATTGTCTATTTAGAAGACGTTTGACTATTTTATTACATGATAAAATAACGTTATCGGAGCCTTTTACTTTCCTTAGTTTATATACGAGATCACCGTAAAAATTAGGATAGGAAGTTCCAAGAAATAACAAGATATGCAATTTTTTTTCTGGAATCAACAGACAAAAGTGATTAAAATACATAAACGTTACAGGGAAAAATTTAATAAACGTAAAATTTCCATATGAAAATTTTAGACATTGAAGAAAAAAAGATTAAAGAATTTAAAAAAGACTTTTGCCTTGTGAGACTTCCAGTTGTATTGTTATTTAATACAAGAGGAATAATTACAGATTCTTTTGAGAAATCAATGAATAGCGAAATAATATTTCGTTAAGAGTAACTTGAATCAGGAACGCCAGATGTGATAGTGATTCAAAACTTCAATAAAATGAAGACATTAAAACGAAGACGGTGACTTATCTGTAGCTACAAATATGAAATTTCACAACTAACTGCTTACTTGCAGAGGCACAACAGGCTATAATTACAAGCAGTTTTATTAAAAATAAGCATTTTCCGAATAAGAAAATACGGAAACAAGCAGCGTCTGCCGTGTTTATTGCCTTTTTTTCGATCAAGAAAGTGACGCCAAGATTATGTCATGATGTTATGTATTGTCATTATGCAGCAGCATGAAGCGTTCCTTCTCGAAAATATAATCTCCATGATAAACTTTAAAAAAGAAAGCAGAATATCTCACGGGTATGTATTTCAATATAGAATAAAAACAAGATATTAAAAATATCATCTCTTTACAAAAACATGACACTAAAAAGGACAAACATTTAATACTCCATAAAAATCTCTCTACAGTAAGAAATAAAAAGCAGGTGATCAACGGCGGGGGTGATACGACTAATAACAACTACTAGACGCGTAATATAAACTCGGATACAATGAAATTACTAAAACAAATAAACAAAGACCAAAGAGAAAACAGTAAAAGGAGTAACTATTCAAAGCCTTCAAATTGTACAAGTAAATGAGAAGAGAGAAAACATAAGACAAGTTTGTATGACATAAATCACTAAGGACATGCATGTATTGTAAAAGGAATGAAGCTAGTATGTGTAATAATATTAAGAAACAGATAAATAAAAATCAATTTATTTATCACATTCTTTATATTTCCACAATAAAACACTTACCATAAGCAAGAGCTATCATGCACATCAGAAAGAGGGCTACAAGATATGTCCTCATTTTTTTTTTTTTTGTTTTTTTTTTGTTTTGTTTTGTTTTTTTTTTTTTGTTACAGCCAGCTACAAAGACTCATCACAAATATAACCAGTATTACCAGATTAATGGTTAATTATGGAACATGTATTAATATGCAATATTAATAAGTAACTTACTTTTTACATATGTATTAATTTCAACACGCCAAAAAATCTTCAGATTTTTACCATTCCGAAAAGGTAAATGTACTTAAAACAGTTCAAATGTATCTCAAGTAGAGACTGCATGATATTATAAGTAATTATTATTCTACATTAATACATTCATTTCTGTTTTGTGCTCACTACAATACTTACCAGTACTCACCACTCAGATACCAGATCTTGTACTAAGAGAAGACAGAACTACGTCCTCTTTATATACCCTTTTCCTTTGGTTTCTATTCTTCGTTCTTTGCAATCTCCTCACTCCCAATGCTTTGCTTGGTCAGAATGCACCGTGATGCACCATGCATCTTAATTTATCAAACGGTTTTTATACATTGCAAATTAACTGTATTTGCATAACGACCAATAGATGTATAACTGATGTATTACTAAATGATGACATATATTCCTTCCCAAAAGTTTCAAACTTCAGTAAAGAAAAAGATAGTTTAGAATGCCGTAAGAACTCCGAATGACGCTACCATTCGATAATAAATGTAATCTACGTATTCTCTTGTGTTCCAATGGAATGGCAGTTTTATTATTATTTATTAACAAAAGTTGAATGAATAACACAATACGATTTGCATAGCTCCCTAATCAATTCAAGTCTCTAAAACCCTTCACATTACAAATAAATGAAAAAGTTCTAAATGTTGATGGCATCAAATGGCTATAAAATCAATGTCTATACTATCTGTTAAAATCGAAGATTTTCATTTACAATCATACATTAAATGCAAGTTTAAAGAAATCGTTCTTGAATTTTTGTTAAAAATGGCCACTGTGTTGGAACGGCGTTATCAGTTTTAAAGCATTCCACAGTGTAGGGGCTGGATAGTCCAAGCCTGTCTCTGTACGACTTATTTTGAGTCCGGGAAACGTTTAAAAGCATCCCGTTTTCTGATCGCAAGGTACGGGAGAATCACTTCACTGAAGTAAGAAGGTCCGAGTCTGTGAACGTTTTTGTAAGTGTGTGTAAGAACTTTCTATTGTATAAGGTGCTTTACCGTAAAACAGTGTATATCAATCAACATCGGCGAAGTGTGATCCTGCTTTTTAGTGAGAATGACCATTCTTGTTGCAGCATTTTGCATGCATTGGAGTATGAATGTAGCATTGTTTAGCAAGCAGCCGAGTAGCTACACACTAGCATAGTCTAGTCTTGATGTGACGAGAGTATATCTCGTCGTCAATGAGGTGAATAATCCTCCCAACATATAGTATGACTTCGCCACATCAGACAAATGACTATCCATACTGGAAGTTAAACTCGTATCGGTTAGGTGACACGTGCTACTGCGGGTCCCAGAACGAGATCCGTCTTGTCATGGTTCAATTTTAGCCTGTTTGAGGACATCCATTTGCTGATATCTGAAAGACAGGCACCGAGCCCCATTCTAAAATTGTTTCAATATGGTGTCTTTGGCATATTTCACTAATCGGCTTGGTAAACATGCAGTGCAACTTTGGTCCCCAAAACGAGCCCTGAGGCACGCCGATCGCAATATACTGTTTAACGTAATATCCTCGATTCCTCGTATTCCTATCACTGAGATACTTTTTTGTTCAAGAAAGCACAGCGCCTGTTATGCAAAGTGTATGTTCCAGCCGACGCTGCTGGTCGACCACGTCCACGACCATGAATTAGTATCAAGAGCCGCAGTAATATCATGAATAACCCACGATAAGCGATTTCGTTTGAATGTCCTGTGCAATAGGCTACCTGTCTTAATTACGCAAATTCTACAGCTTCTTCTTCTTCTTCTTCTTCTTCTTCTTCTTTTTCTTCTTAATATTATTATTCTTATTATCATCATCTTCCTTGAATATTACATACACCAATACTTACTTATTTTTCATATACAAGTATAAATATTTTGAGTGCTATATAGGTTTGCTTTTATATCAACTTTCCACATTTAAAGAAATATATATGGAGAAAGTTTTGTGTGTGTGTGTGTGTGTGTGTGTGTGTGTGTGTGTGTGTGTGTGTGTGTGTGTGTGTGTGTGTGTGTGTGTGTGTGTAGGTGTGTGTGTGTGTGTGTGAGTGTAGGTGTGTGCGTGTGTGAGTGTAGGAAAGCTCAGCGGATAAGGTGATCTATTTGAGGCCATGAGATACCGGGTTCGACTACCGCTTTGAGCACACCACTGTTCTGTATTTCGGATAAAACAGTAAAACCGAGGTGTCGTGTAATGGTAAACGTAGCACGTAGAAGATCCCTCACTATTTGGAGTGGTTCAGAAAGTAAGGATTAAAGGTATAAATGTCTATGTAATGCATAGGCAGGAGTCCTCACCATATACGTGAAGTCACGTCAACCAATAATCAATCCTTTAATGCCAGTACAGGTTTTCAGTGTTTCACAATATCTTCGGAAATATCTGTTAGTGATATCTCTAATTATTAACAGCGAAACAAAGGTTCGTGCGTATAACGCAATAGCTTATGAAGAAATGCAAATATCACTATAGATCATTCGAGAATGTACAAGATTATGTCACATGAAATTAAAATAAAACCGAATAATTGTTACATATATGAATACATATCAATCATTTGAAAGTATACTTTGTTCGTTGACAGTCTACCTACTTGTGAAAACTAAAACAAAAAACAAACAAACAAAATGTGTTACAAATCAAATGCGATACAACTGTTTTAGAGTTCAAATGCGATACAACTGTCTTAGACTTGAAAAATAGTGTTTTGTTGGTGAAATGTGCACGATTTAAATGCAGAAAATAATCTATATTTCAAAAGTTGAAATAGTCGATGAGACAAAGCTTACTATTTACAGTACGATAGTAACTGGAACTACCTTGATGTGCTTCCTAAAATACTGTACAATTCTGAACATTTATAAAGCCATGAAATCAAATTGAAAATTGGCATAAGGCATCCCTTAATTAGAGTGACATACCTGAAATATCAGAACCTAGAAGAATATGTGATGTGATTGTACTGAATGATTCGCCCCCGACATGTATGACAAAGAGAAAAACGTGAAAAAATCAAATACATTTCAACTCAATGTTTTCGCCTTATCGACTATGGACTATGCGGTGATCATAGTCCCTTAAAATTTACTAATAAACTGCAATGACCTTACTTATTACAAAGTAAGAGTACTCCTCGTTTTCATGACAAATATCAAGAGGTGATTGAAATGTAGTGGTAAGAAAATAAAAGTAAAGATAAATCAAATCAAAAAACTAAATTAAGTATTAAAGATGTGAAGCAATATCACCAAGAGCCAAATCTGATCTGCCCGTCGGAATATATGGTAAAGTTTTTAATCATTATGGGTCATTAATATATAGACGTATAATTTCTATATATAGTAGCATCGTGTATCTATTTTAGGTTTTTATTGTAATTTAAATCATGTAACAAATTATGATAAATAGTTTACTGTGATTCATTGTAGCAAAAACAGAATGAAATGTTAATGTATCAGTATGTTGTCTTATTATAATAGCTGGTGACATGGTGCACCACCTTATATCCTTAACCAACCCAAGTTTACTGCTTTAGTCGTCTAGTACCTTGTGAGAGTCATTTAAAGATCAACGCAGTCTCGATCTATCACGCTCTTTAGTACTACCATGTTTGCTATGGTACATCTCAATACATAGCAGTTCAAGTCAGATCGACATTTGACATTGACCAATCACCGTCTGACGGCCAACGAAAGGAATTCCATGTCAATGTTTGTAAACAAATATAGCTGTGTCCATATCGCACGACAGTACGCTTCGAAAAACCTATTCGTTTAACAAGTCATCTATACTTTGCGTGTTCAAATTCAAATTAGTATAAACAGCCACGGAAAAAGAAAGAACTGGCTAGCATCGCAGAAAGGACGCTGATTGTTCCGTGTCAAAGGTCGATATGATGTGAACTGCTACGGAGTGTATTGAGGATTTTCCACAGCGAACATCACTCTCTAATATATTAACCACACACATTGTATGATATTTAGTATCATATTGATATACACTTTTTTTATATTCATGTATTGTATAGCTCCATGGTGACTTCTGCCACGTAAATGAGCCAGTAACTCCTCTTTTTTCTTTCATTTTATTTCATTCTAATCATAATAATGTCGTACCAATTTGTCGGGGGCAGGCGTCCTGTAGTGGTGAAGCGCTTGGCTTGCGGTGCCGACGGTCCGGGTTCGATTCCCGGGTTGCGTAACTATGTGTAAGAGGTTGATAACCTTCTGTTTCCATGTCGCAATGTAACTGAAATATTGTTGAAAGCGACGTAAAACACCAATCAACCAACCAACGTACCAAATTGTCCCTTGATTTAGAAGAATCGGACCACTTTCCCTCTGCCTCCAAATGTCACCGATAGTTTATCTACTCAGAGTTTTAATCCCCGATTTACTAAAATGGCCGGCGATTTGATCATTCGACTGTTTCGGATTCTTTAATTTGTATTCAACCACTTCATGTTTCTCTGAAATGTTATAGTGAGTGCGTCTCTTTTCTTTAGGTGATTTTGCTGTTTTAAAATTTTTTAAGATCCATAGTGGTGTTCGACTTAATTTGAAATGATAAGTAATTCAAAATATTCAATAAAAAAATACATGATTTGGATACTCCATTATTACATTACTCATTATGCTTTGTTTTATGTTATACACGAAGCCGTGATAAATGAATGTAAATATTTATAAACAGACTGACCGTGTATGCATATTCCAATTACTTGAGAGTTATAATTAGTGCCTTATTATCTTTCCAATTATGTTCACTTCAGTAGAATGGTGTACACGTATACGTATATCAACAAAGTAAATACCAGGTTTGCGATTCGATGCAATCAACCGTGAAATTTGCGTGCCGAAGGTTGTAGATCGGCAGTTCAGGTCATCTGCCTGTATATCGTATTTAAGAAGGTGTGAAAAGGTACACTCGCTCTCAGGGTGAAATCGTCGTATTTAGAGTTGTGAGAATGCACAGACCATATGCTACTTTGTTGTTACTAAGGAAATTTTAAACTGATATAGCATACACGATGAGGTGCTCGGCTCGTGACCGAGAGGCCCGGGTTCAACTTCCGCCATAGATGCACTGGTGTCTTATAAAAACCGAGGTCTCCTGTCACGGTAAAACGCACGAGATGAGACGGAAATTGGTAATAATGAAATTGAAATCGTCACATTTGTCACAAGGAGAGGTAACTACAGAATTTTTTTTTTTTTTTTTTTTTATTGAATATATATATACACATACTAAACACACAAAATTCACAACAAATCGATGACAACAATGACAGACAGTAGACAAGACAGCAGACATATTTTACTCTCGCATACACACACATACACACTCAAGTTCGATTAGGAATCATAATTATAAAAGTCCTAAGTAGCTTTATATAAATTCTATGGATATAGAATAGGATGTACATTTACATGTATACAAATATAATTGTATGTCATAGATAAACAGAGTATCATATATGTACATGTATTTAACACATTTGAAATGATAAATGTGAATAAAAGTGGGTAAAGGATAACCATATATATACCTACACATATACACACATAGATACATATATATTTATATATAGATACATACACATACACTAATATATTGAACATATATAAAGGTAGATTTAAGAAAGGAATAAATCCTTCCATATACACAATCGCCTATTAAATTCTTCTTGACCACCTTTGCCATAATAGATATACTTTTCACTGTTGTAACAACTTGAGAGATATTGTTTAAATCCATAAAAATTTATGTTGGTACATTGTCTTGATTTTGAATATATGTAATATTTTAAAAGTAAGACAATTAGGTTTAATGTTTTGAATTTAATTTGATGGATTCCAAAAATTATGTTGGATGGTGTGATATAGATATTAGTATTTACATTGTCTCTAATCCAGTTATTCAATTCAAACCACATAGCTCTTATAGGGTTATAATAGATAAATAGATGAGTAATAGATTCCACTTCAGTTTTACATATATTGCACAATGGGGAATCCTTAATTCTAATAGTTTGCAATAATTTATTTGTTGCTAATATTCTATGAATTATTCTGACCTGAAACCATCGCAACTTTGTATCTTTAGTAATTATAAAAGGATTTAGAAATGTTTGTTTCCAGAAATTAATGTGTAGATTTATTAGGTTTAACCCAGGATCATTTTCCCACCTTAGTTCACATTTTGGTTTTTTATATTTTGATTTAATAAAAATTTCATAGATATCCTTGCAGCCTTTTTTAGATGCCAAAATAATTTTCAGATATGAAGGCATGCAAGGAAACTGATTTTTGTGGGATTATCATTTAGGATTGGCCACATTTTAAGTATTGATTTAACCAAACCGAAGTAGGTTGTAAAAGGTAAATTTACCGAGAATTCAGTGCAAATATTTTGATGAGGGAATATTTCTCCATCACGTTTTAGTAAATCCTGGACAAAAAGGAAGCCTTTTTTTATAGAGAACATTTATGGAGATAGATTTATTGTTGATTTTTATTAGTGGGTTGTACCACAGAGGGGAAAGCAGAATTTCATCTATATTGTGTGGAGTTAATGTTGTTTGAAATTCAATGAGATTGGTTTAAACTTCCTTCCAAAAAGGATTCACAGTATTCTGAATCATTTTCATTATAAAATCAATGCCAAAATGTGATATGGATTTCATATCACTATTCACTATTGAACTTAATACACGAGTCCAAGTACAATCAGAGTGGAAAAACCTTCGAATCCAAGTAATTTTTAATGATTTGATGAAAATTTCTAAATCAATCATTCTGCATCCCCCCTGTTGGTAATCTTGAATAATGCAATTTCTAGAGATTCTGTCTTTTTTATTGTTCCAGATAAAATTGTAGAACATACTTTGGAGATGTATAACAATTTTAGTTGATGGTTTTGGCAAAGATATAAAAAGATGTGTTAATTTGGGTAAGAGAATAGATTTTACAACTGTAATTTTCCCTAAAACAGTGATATTTCTTTTTGACCAAGACTTCATATCTTTAATTATGAGTTGTATTCTCTCATTAAAATTAAGCTTTTCAATATTTTCTAAATTGGCAGTGAAATTGATGCCTAGAACATTACAAGGGTTACTTGTCCAATTAAGGTTTGTGTCAGCACACATATTGTCATTGGAATTACATTTGGAGCCAATCCAGATAGCTTTTGTTTTATTGATATTTGGTTTGAGGCCAGAATATTTTGAGAATTGGAAAAGTAGATCTAAAGCACTTTTAAGACATTTCTCAGTGCCATCAAGAAATAGTGCTGTATCATCTGCATATTGTAGAAGACACACATTATGAGATCCAATATTGATACCTTTAATATATTTATTTTGGCGGATAAGTATACCCATAATCTCTACACACATGAGAAAAATATACGGTGAAACAGGATCGCCTTGACGACAGCCGCGCCCTATTTTAAAAAATTTTGAGAAAGTACCGTTTTGCAGAACACAAAGTGAGGCATCAGTGTAAAGGACATTTATCCATTTTATAAGATTTGGGCCAAAGTTGAAGAAATTGAGAGCTTTGTACATAAATTTCCAAGAAACAGAGTCAAAAGCTTTCTCAAAATCGATTAGAAGAAGCATACCAGGAATATTGTTTTCCTTAGCATAGTGTAAGGTGTCATATATTAAACGGGTATTTTCCCCATTAAACCTGCCTTTAAGAAAGCCTCTTTGATTTTCATGTATCAGAAAATCAAGCACAGATTTTATTCTATTGGCTATACATGATGATAAAATTTTATAAGATACATTTAAAAGGGAAATAGGGCGCCAGTTCTTAGGTAACTACAGAATTGATTGATTATTGTTTTACGATTATTTCAGGTATATCTTAATAGCATCTAACTGATGCATTGCAAATAAATTTCTACCTTTGCAATGGGTCCATGCGAAGCAATGAGGCATCTTTTACGTGTCACGCCTATCATGGCACGGGAGCTCGGTTTTTACTGCCTCATCAGAATGACAGTACACCATTATTCTGACAACAGGAATTGAAACCGGGACCTCTCGGTCACAAGCCGAGCACCTCATCCTTTCGGCCACACCGGCTTCTTACTAACAAACCAGCATCTATAAGGGATGAAACAGAAGATATATTATATCTTTTAATAATCTCGAGTTCTTTTGGATATATCTTGTTGAGGTGATCATTAAACACATGGACATTATTAGACAAAACTTCGTCTAGAAGTGGCGCGCTATTTGTACCTATCGAAATACCAACAATCTGCTGGAAAACATCACAAAAAATATCTGTACGAATTCTAACATTTGGACGATCTGTTTATCTGTAATCTGTATATTTGCTGCTGGAGTCAGACTGTTCTTTCACAACACCAAAGCTGTCAAAGAATGTGTTTATGATAATAAATTGTTACTTGGTTCTTCCGTTTTTGATGAGTAACAGTAGTATACGGAGTTGAAAAGTCAAACGACTTCATGCTAGTGACATTATAAAGAGATGAGATTTCATGTTCTCTCTATCAAAACATATAGCTTGTATGGAGCAAATCAGAACGGACCTGTTCGTGGTCTGAAAAAAAGACAGGCATGGCTTTAACAAAAACTAGTTATCATAACTATATGCTTTTACATTTCAAAATTGCAACTTTTACCTTGATCACTTAAGAGACATAAGTTTTCGAAATGTGCATCTGGTGCACAAAATTATAAAGTATATATGTTCTAATATTTATTATAACCACTAGGTCGGCGTCACTGCTGGTGGAATGGCAGTCTTCGAGTGCACCATAAGTGTACTTTTCAGTGCTTTTGTACTGACGTGAAATATATACTTGAAATGTTTAGTCATGAAATTTTGTAAATCACTCTAAAGCTAAGGAGTATCTCTCTCATGCATCATAAGCTCTGTCCTTACATTGAATATTTGGCTCACTTTTCGGTTTTAACTCTGCTTTTCATATATTTATACATTATTAATAGAATTCCAATCATTCGGCCATGATTATTACTGAAGAGATATAAATTGTCGAAATGAGCATCTAGTGCACAAAATTGGGGTATTTTTTTTATTTTATTTTCATATAAATACGATAATACATCTGTATATTCTCTACATCTCAGAAGATTCATGCACAAATATTATATGCCCAGTTGTTTTTATTACATCATGATTCTGACCGAAATTAGTAATCAACCAGCTACATTTTTATTTCTGCTATAATATATACACTAATTTAGTACAAAATCTATTTGTATGCACCATAATGAATTTTAAAACATATCTTTATGAATACAGACGTAACAAAAAATAAACATCACAGCTAAATCAGAATAAATATATTTAACGTGTGTACATATAATATCGGCGAAGTGTGAAAAAAAAATGTTATCAAAGGCTACTCCCCAATCGTAAAAAAGGAACTTTCGTTTATGAAAGTATAAGACGAGTGGCAACCATATCATATTATTAATACCAAGGATATTGTATGAATCTTTATATATTGGTATATGTATGTATGTGTATATATTTGTACAATTTTGATAGGCACCAATACTAAATACTAGATATATATGTTAAACGTAAATCCAATGCACATACATGTATGCATCATGCACAAGTTTCATTTTTGTATCCATGTACGCATACACATACACCTACATATACAGATATATACACATATACCATTACATACACATACACACACACATATATATATATATATACATACACATACATACATATGCAAATATATATACATATAGGTGCTTAAACATACATATACCTGCAACGCAATATGAAACATATACTAATATGGTGAAATGTTGTAGAGATACATGATGTAAGTTATAAAGATATCAATAATATTAATATAATTTAATTTGTGTTAGTTATAATGTTTTCAATGGCATTCCATTTATTGGTGAAGTCTTTCAGTTTCATATCAAGAACGTATGACATTTTTTTTCTGCTTTATAATATGTTAAGATATTATGTTTTAATTCATTAAAAATTTTGTCTAGATTTAGTAAATATACAGTATTTTACTAATAACAAAACAGTATGAATTGCTTTATTGTTTTTACCAGGAATTCCAAATAGAACATATATAGTGTTATTCAAGCCACTGTTTTAGTTGTATCCGAAGTCGCTGTGTACAGTAGCAGTCAAAATAACAAATGTTCTTTTGTTTCTGTATTTGACCCACACAAACTACATATACTATTTGATTTGATCTTACAATCATTAAGGATTTTATTTGTACCAAGAATTCTGTAAAATATTCTATACTAAAATCATTTTAATTGGGAATCTCTGGTACAATGGTGTAAAAGATTGTAGTATATTTTAAAATCAAATGTATTGTCTAGATCCAGTACAGATTTCCATTTATTTTCATGGTTTGATTTATGTTAAATATTTTCTAAAAATAAGTCATATATATGTTTTGACCCGTTCTTTGTTTTCAGAATAATATATATGAATATAGAACATATATACCTTTAGTTTATGAGGACATTCCATTTTCCATCTAGGTGAGGTCATGCCTTTAGTATAGATTTTTTTAGCCCAAACTAACAGGTAAAGGGTAAATTAATATTATGTTTTTGTTTTAACTCTTCATATGGTACAGTATGAAGTTTCCATTTTCTTGAAGAACATTTGAAACAATATGGAACCCCTTTTGCTGTTATGGTTTAAACATAACAGATTTCCCATCAATCTAGATACTAGGATTATACAAAAGGGGATTTTGTGATACATTTAAAATAATTTAATAGAGCTTAGAAAGATGAATTCATGTAAGGCTGTTAAACATTCTTTCCAGAATTGATTTTCAATGTTTTCAGATAAGTATTTTGGATAATCTTATCCAAACTGACATAGAAATATGAAATTACCTTTACATATGAAATTAAATATTGATTTTAGTGTATCACTTGTTTCAGATCCAAGTCTTCTAAACCATGTTAACTTGAGTGATTTTAAAAAAGAATATGAATCATACGGCACCCACCCAGATAGAAGTCTTGTTGTAGTAAATTTCTAGATACTTTGTCTGGTTTGCCATGCCAAAGGAATTGAATAGATTTTTTCCAAATTACTGATCCAAATTTCTGATGGACTGGGAAGTGTTATGAATAAATGTATTAATTTTTGGATAAGTAAAGACTTGACAACAGTTATTTTTTCAAGAGGAGACAATTTACGTTTATTCCAGGAATGTATATTTTTTTCAATTTGGATAAGTATTTTACCAAAATTTAATTTTTCAATATTTTTTAAATCAGATGTGAAATTATTCCCAGTATGTTGAATGGCGTAACAGACCATTCTAAATTGTGTGTTTTACACAGAATGTCCTCACAGCGTACAGTTGAGCCAATCCAAATGGCTCTTGTTTTTGTAATATTTGACTTTAAGCCAGAATATTTTGAAAACTGAAATAATAAATCAAGCGCAGATTTTAAAGGGACATAGTCCGAGACTGGAATATTTAGCATGAAAAGGATAAATTACGACAATATCTTATTTTTCCTGTATTACATTAATTATAAACTTTGTGTTAATTGCAAAATTTAAAACTAAAATTACTCAATGTTTTCGTAGAATAAAGGTAATTGAGTCGAATTAAATTCGGTTGGTATCAATTCCCCAAATAAGGTGATGCTCCGCCCATAATCATGCGCGTGCGCGGATATTCACTGTAGAAAACAACAAAAATGGTTTACATGGAGTAATACGAGCACGAGAAAAGCAAAAGTGTGGTAGAAAATAACTATACACAGATTCGGAGGCCAAAAAATGAAAAGTGGAACAAATGTAAGAATCGGGTAAAGTTCGAGTTTTATTGTCACGTGATTTCCTCTGATCGACCTCATCAATATTCAAGGAGTTGGTGTGGTTAAGTTGCAAATTTAAAACGGGCATATCTCGTTAACGACATCGACTTTGGTAACGATACGTTTTACACCTCTTAGATAATATGCTAGCAATCGATTGCCGTTTAAGAAATCCGTTTACATTTTTTTTATACTTTTCCCAACTCCAATCGGACCATGCTCATTTAAACATTTTTCACTTCCATCTAGAAATAAAACAGTATCATCTATATACTGTAGTAAGCATATTTTTCACCAATATGAATACCTTTGATATTTATATTTTGGCGGATCATTATACTCATAAGTTCTACACAGATATTAAAAATATGTGATGACACAGGATCACCATGACGACAGCGACGTCCTATATTAAAAAAAATTGAGAAATATCCATTTTGAATTACGCATAATTTTGCATCATGATATAGGGTCTTGATCCATTTAATAATATCTGAACCAAAATTGAAAAATTGTAGAGATTTATACATAAATGACCAGGACACAAAATCAAAAGCTTTTTCGAAATCGATAAGAAGCAAAATCCCAGGTATATTTGCTGTTTTAGTATATTGTAAGATATCATAGATAAGACGGGTATTTTCACCAATATACCTCCCCTTCATGAAACCTCGTTGGTTTTCATGTATGATAAAAGATAAAACTGATTTTAATCTGTTTGCAATGCAGAATGTAGATAAATTTTTATAGGATATATTCAATAATGAGATAGGCCTCCAGTTCTTCAGAAATTCTTTTGGTTTATCCCCCTTTGGAGGTATTTTTATTATACCTTGCTTTTGAGTTAAAGTTAGTTCACCTTTATAGAAACTCGTATTGACAGATCGTAACCAAACATTGCCAATATCGAACCAAAAAACTTGAAAAAATTCAGTAGTAAACCCATCAGGGCCAGGCGATTTTCTATTTTTCATATTTTTTAAAGCAAGATTTATTAGTAATATAACCCTTTATAGATAAAGACATTTCTTCACTCAGAGTGTTAATATTCGTCCTATCTATGATGGTGTTTGAATCAATATCTTCTAAATCAGAGTCTTTATTAGAATATAGAGATTGATAAAAATATTTAATCTCAGAGAGAATAGCTTTTTGACCAGTGATGTTATGACCTTTGTCATCTATGAGTCTGTTGACAGTTTTATTTATGTAATTTCTTTTCTCTAAGCTGAGAAAATATTTAGTTGGCTTTTCACCTTCTTCGATCCACTTAGCATGTGTTCTTATAAATAAACCGTTGATATATTCTTTGCGAATATTTTCATGTTCCAATTTTAGACGTTTAAGATGTTCTTGATCGATAATTAATGTTGATTTTTAAAGTTCAGATATTTGTTGTTCTAATAACTTTTCTCGGTTACGTTTTTCTTTTTTCTCTCTTGAGCTAAATTCGATGGTATATCCTCGTTTTTGTAAAAGGATTTGCTCAAAGAATGATTGATTGTCAATACATAGTACAAGATCTGTAGTATCAATTCATTTATTTTATTACGTACATAGGGTGTGACTGCATACTGTTGTTTTGATAACCGAATTATATTTTTTACACTTTCAATATATTCTTGGTCTTTTAATAAAGAATTATTAAATTTCCAAAATCCTTTGGCTTTTTCAAAATCTGTTAGTAAAACACTAATTTCAACAATAGAGTGATCAGTTCTATAGCCAGTGTTAATAGCTGAGTTATCTACAAAAGTCATAAGTTCATTTGAAATAAGAAAAAAAGTCCAGCCTGGCTTTTTTGTCTGCAGGCCCCAACCACGTGTATCTTTTTGCGTTTTCGTGATTCACCCTCCAAGGATCTTTTAACTTTAATTTTTCTTTTATATTTAACAACGCTTGTCTTGATTTTGGATTATTAGTGTTTTTATATTTACTGTAATCAAGATTTAGGTCTTGTACAAGATTAAAGTCGCCACCTAATATTACAAATTCTCCACTGAAATTATTGAGGGTGTCGAAAAGCTTATCATAAAATTCAGGAGAATCTTTATTTGGACCGTAAACATTAACAAGGAGGGTGTTATATTTATTTTCTATGAAAATTTCTATGGAAATGAGATTTCCATTGCTGTCAGTGTCTTTATTACAGACTTTAAATTCAAAGTTAGTATTCAGCAGCATGTCCACGCCCCTTGAGTCAGATTTTCCCGGACTCAAGTAAACTTCATAGCCCCATATGGATCGAACAAGATGAAGGTAGTCTGAGGTAAAATGAGTATCTTGTAAAAAGTGTATAGAACATTTCTTTTGTTTTAAATAATTTAAAACAGCCCGCCTCTTTTCCATATATATATGCAAATCTGTCTTGAAGTTTTCTTTAAAAATTGCCACTGATTTGGAACGGCGTAATCACAGTGTTAAAGCATTCCACAGTGTAGGCGCTGAATAGTCCAAACTGCTGTTTCCGTACGACTATTATTGAGTCCGGAAAACGTTCAAAAGCATCCTGTTTTCCAATGGCAAGGTGCGGGAGAATCACTTCACTGAAATAAATAGGTCCGAGTCTGTGAACGACTTTGTAAGTGTGTACAAGAACCTTGTACTGTATAAGGTGCTTTACCGTAAAGCAGTAAATATCAATCAACATCGGCGAAGTGTGATCCTGCTTTTTAGCATCCTCGCTGCGGTATTTTGCATGCGTTGGAGTTTGTTTGTAGCACTGTTTAGCAAGCCGAGTAGCAACACACTACCATAGTCTAGTCTTGATGTGACAGTAGCATATGTCGTCGTCAGTGAGGTGAGTAATCCTCCCACCATATAGTAGGACTTCGCCACATCAGACAAATGACTATCCATACTGAAATTAAAACTCATATCGATTAGGTGGCGTATGCTATTTCAGGGTCAAAAAACGATAAGATGCGCCTTGTCATGGTTCAATTTTAGCCTGTTTGAGGACATCCATTTGCTGATATCTGAAAGAGACACCGAGCCCATTCTAAAATTGTTCCAATATTCTAACCGTTTCATTACTGTGTAGACCTGCGTGTCGTCGGCATAACAATGATAACATATTGTGTCTCCGACATATTTCACCAATGGGCTTGGTAAACATGCAATGCAACTTTGGTCCCAAAAACGAGCACTGAGGCAAGCCGATGGCAGTGAATGTACTGTTTGACTTAATATCTTGAATGGCGACAGTATATTACTATTACTGAGATATTATTTTATTCAAGAAAGCACTGCACCTGTTATGCCAAGTGCCGACGCTGGTGGTCGACCACGTCCACGACCTGATATACCTGAGCATTACCAGACCAAGAGTTGTTCTTTTGACATTTACGAATATATATATATATATATATATATATATATATATATATATATATATATATATATATATATATATATATATATATATATATATATATATATATATATATATATATATATATATATATATATATATATATATATATATATATATATATATATATATATATATATATATATATATATATATATATATATATATATATTTATTATATATATATATATATATATATATATATTTTATATATATAATATATATATATATATATATCTGTGTGTGTGTGTGTGTGTGTGTGTGTGTGTGTGTGTGTGTGTGTGTGTGTGTGTGTGTGTGTGTGTGTGTGTGTGTGTGTGTGTGTGTGTGTGTGTGTGTGTGTGTGTTTATAATATTTGAAAGCTCGGTGAATAAGGTGGTCGATTTTCGGCCATGGGATACCAGGTTCAATTACTACTTAAAGCACACCGGTGTTTGTATTTTACATGAAACAGTAAAACCGAGGTCTCGTGTCACGGTAGATATGGCACGTAGAGATCCCTCACTTCTTGGAGTGGTTCAATTGATTGATTGATTGGTTATTGTTTTACGTCATTCCGCGATTATTTCACGTATATGGGACGGCATCTGCCTGATGCGTTGCATACAAATTTTGACCTTTGCAACGGAACCAGCCGAAGCAGTGAAGGATCTTTTACGTCCCACGCCTACCGTAACGCGGGACCTCGGCTTTTACTGTCTCATCCGAAAGACAGAACACCGTTGCACCCGACCTCTAGATCACGAGACGAGAACCTTATTCCATAGGCCACACCGGCTTTGGAGTGGCTCAAAATAGAAAGTGAGAATTAAAGGTATAGATTTCTATGGAATGCAAAAAGTAGTAGGTGTCGTCACCGTGTACGTGATATAAACTGAATACACGTTAACCAATAATCAATCTATCAATATAATATTTTGATCCCTAAATGCCACCATAGGTTTTCAATATTTCACCAAACTTTCTGAAATATCATTTAGTGATCCCTCTTATTCTTAACAGTGAACCAAAGGTTTATGTATATACCGCAATAACTCATGAAAGAATGTAAATATCACTATAGATAATTCGAGAATGCACAATTCTTAATTAAGATTATGTCACATGAAATTAAAATAAAGCCGAATAATTTGTCAATCTTTTTAAATATACCTCGCTCGGTGACAGTCTTCTTACGTGTAAAAAAAATCCAAACAAAAAAAAAATGTGTTAAAAATGTGATACAACTGTTTTAAAAATCATATCTGATTTAACTGTTTTAAAAATCAAATGTGACACAATTGTTTTAGAGTTGAAAAATAGTATTTTGTTGGTGAAATGAACCCGATTTAAATGCATAAAATAATGTATATTTCAAAAGTTGGAGTCATAAGTTTAATATTTACGATCTGATAGTAACTGAAACTACTTTATTGTGGTTCCTAAATTACAGCACAATTCTGGAAATGTACATGTATGAACCATGACATCAAAATGAAAATGAAGTATCCTGAAATGACATACCTGAAATATCAAAACCCAGAAGAAATAAATGATCTGGTTGCACTGAATGATTTGCCACCGACATATATGGCAAAGACAAGAACGTGAAAATAATCAAATACATTTCAACGTAATGCGTTCGCGTTATCGACTATGGACTGTCAAATGCGGTGATCATATTTATTATAGTCCCTTAAAATTTACTGATAAACTGCAAGTTCCTTACTTATAAAAAGTAAGAATACTCCTCGTTTTCGTGACAAAAATTAAGGGGTGATTGAAATAAAGAAGTAAAAAAATGAAAGTAAAAATGAATTGAATTTAAAATTTAATTAAGTATTCAAGATGTGAAGCAATATCAGCAAGAGCCAGCTATGATCTGCCGGAATACACGGTAAAGTTCTGAATCATTATGGGTCATGAATATAGACGTATAATTTCTATACATAGTAGCACAGTGTATCTATTTTCGGTTTTTATTGTAATCTAAATCATGTAACAAATTATGATAAATAGTTCATTATGATTCATTGTAGCAAAAACAGAATGAAATGTTAATGTATCAGCATCTTGTCTAATTATAATAGCTGGTGTCTTACGGAAATAGTGCACTAAAACTTTTCAATGTAAAATTAAAGCAGACACATTGGGATCGTGCAAATCACGCATGTTTTGCTAAGTAAAACAATTTCTGATTGATTCTTTAACATATTTTTATACAATTAAAAATGAAAATTGAATATATATTTCATTGAGTGTTTAGAAAATGAAACGTAAAGGAAAAATCTATCAAAAAAAAAAAAAAAATCTAAAGCAAAACATAGGTACGACTTTTAACCCTTCGATTTCTGAAAGTGACCAAGATATTGTAATCTGCTGTTAAGTTGACCATTTATGCCGTCCTCTGGTTGCATGCATTACCCGTCCCAAAATTCCGCAACAACTTTTCAAGTAGAGGAAGTAAATACATAAATATATACATATGGACACATGAACGAGACACGAACTCGAAGTCAAATTATCCTATTCACTGTATGAAATGTTGTTTAACTGAAATTCCGGTGTCGGAAATTCACGTGAACAAATGTCTGTATATGTACATATTATGCCTAATCAAGTATAGTCGAAAAGTTAAGATTTATTATAACCACATTTAATTCGGAAATGAGCATCACTGAAGTGACTTAAGTTTTTGAAATGCACATTTGTTGCACAAAATTATAATGTATACATATTTTTATGTTAATCTTCTTTTTCCTGTACAATCGCTTTCCCTTCAATCACAATAATACTTTTGGTCACTATTGTCAATATTAAATAAAGAAAATATATACCTTTAATTTTGTGCACCAGATGTGCATTTCGACTACTTATGTCTCTTCAGTGATGCTCGAGGCCGAATGGTTGGAATTCTCATATTAAATAAATATTTGAAGAGCAGTATTAAAACCAAAATGCGTTATTTTTTATGTGACGAGACAAATATCATAAAATTTAAAAATGAATTTCTTAGCCGCAATGCGATCAAATATTGAATTGACGTCTTTTATGTCCTTATGCGGATTTGCACAGCATGTTTGTAGGTACCTTTGTCACATACAGCTAATTGTAAGTGTGATGTCTTTTCCCTGGTTTTTTTCATGCCATCACATTGTAGATATATTTAGGGTAGAAAACAGTTCGTTTTATCTTCCAATTTTATTCCACAGCTCTTGTTGTTAGCAATGAAGTGGCTAAAAAAAATGGAACACTACTCAACTTCAATGGCTACATCACGAAAAATGACCATATATGGTATAGGTCTACTGCGATAACTGTATTCATCCGGACCTTAAAAAACCAAAACAAAGATTCCATAATCAAATTATATGGTTGTTTAACAAAGTTTATTTCTTCCAATACATACCAGTATTCATTTAAATGGCCGTATTTTAAGCATCATAAGAAGAGTCTATATGGCTTAACCGTAACTGGTGTATTCATACGCCATCGCCGCTACTGTGAACTGAGGCGAAAATCTACTATCATTCAAAGTAATAATATACTTTTTACGAATATTTGACCACGATAAACCTGTTTCCCCTGTTATGATAAAATTTAAACTCGTCGTGTTTATAAGCATGGGCAATATTATCGCTGTATACCTATAATCGGCCAAATGTATTACAATGAAATATATTTGTGATGTATTTTTATATTTTTATTTTTGTTTGCCGTACATCTCAAGAGCGTGTCTAATTCTTTCAAGTCATGGTATGTCATCTTTTATTGACAGTGATTAACTGTTATATATATGGAAGTGTATATCAATTCTCCAATAATTGTTACAATTATAAAAATAGCCTCCACTGGCGCTTGCGCAAACTAACATAAACAAAGCAAAATGTCGTGTAAAGAGAAGTTTTCAACAACAAAATTGCAAAAATTACAAAAATATTCGATTGTGTTTCGGTTACAACAACGACTTAGCACGGTCAATTGAAGTAACAAACATCACTCAATAAAGTATAACGATGAAGCAGGCTTTCTGCATGCAAGGTACAATGGAGTGTAAGACTGAGAAGATGGTCAATATGTGAGAGACATCTGACCAGTTTAACATAAGCATTTCTGTATAATTCATCTATGCAAGCTAAAAAGATATTGGCTTTTGATTTTCATTCCATATTATTACGTGTCCACCGGCGACTAACATTAGGGGTGCAATAAGGGTAATTTTTAAATATTTGTTAATATTCATACCGCGCTGGCATTAATGAAGCTTATTCGAATGCAGATATTTCTGGCATCGTTTGAGTTTCAACTCATAAACTTTGTACATTTCTTTATTTGTGTATAATCCACCCAGAGTTTAAATTAAAATTACTTTGCGAAGAAGTACACTGTGTCCTCAACATGCATTTTTAGCATAACCCTTTTTTTGTTTCCAAGTCCCGAGTATCTCATCCCTGGTTGGCGGAGTTCTATATATTTCCCTTAAGTATTTAATACTGTGACATAGCAACAAAACCTCTCTTAATCCTGATTCATAACAAATATAGTTTGAACGATAAAAGAGTTTTACCTATAATTGTTACCTAAGCTTTAGAAAATTGTAATCAAATCAATTCTGATGATTGTTTCAGTACATAATCATCCATTGTCGGTAAATCTCATATTAGGCCCAGGTTTGCCTCGCCTAATATGATATTTAATTATCCTTTTTTCGACCTTTTAACAACTCCAATAGATGGCCATATAACTAGCTAATGATAGAATGACTTTCCGAATATCATCTCTGATATCGACACTCAAACACTTTATAGCAACAGTTTAACCTTAGTAGGAAACACTTTTTCCCATTCTTTTGAAACTAAATTTGCATTTGATAAATGGAATACACTTCAAAAGCTCTTGCATATGGGATTTGATGAATTGTTTATTCTCATGTGGTATTCCAATTCATATCTATGTAAATTTATCAGAGAGGGAGAGAGAGAGACGGACAGAGATTTATCATATTCAAATTGAAATTTCATTATTCAAGAGATAATAAATGATAAGAAAATAACTTTAAAAAGAAAAGAAAGAAAAAAAGAAATTATGAGAACGATATTTATTGTCAAACGGTAGCATCATGTCTAATTTTCATCGTTTCTGAAAAAAATAAGAGAAAGGTGTGATATAGATATGTAAAGATATATAGATATACATGTATATATATCTATAGATAGGTAGGTAGAAAGGTGGCTTATGTCTATCAACATATGATTGGAGTATAAAATATTTACATTTACATTTACATAAGAAAATATATAAATTAATTCAAAATATACAAAAGAAAAAAGAGGAGTTACTGGCTCAGTTATGTGGCAGAAGTCACCATAGAGCTATACAATACATGAATATAAATAATATACTAGAACATATATCACATTACAAAATATTTGATTGTAGTGCAATTACGATACCGACTTAGGACGGTCATTTAATTTGACAAAAGCCAAACAAATGGTGTGGTTAACCGGTTTACGGGCCCACCTCCCCACTCACCGTAACAGCAGAACAATCAAAGGACGTACATTTAAAATTTTTAAAATAATCCTCCATGTAAAGAACAAGGGTCAACAGGTATCGCATATTGAGAGGTCATAAAAATATAAACACGTAAGGTATTGTAAAATATATAATGGTATAAAAATATATGCGACATCAACATGATAAACCGTGCTCTGCCAGTCTGAAAGCGAGCTAAGACCCTAGATCTGTAGGAGTCCCGACTAACAGTCAGAGGGGACAAGGTTCAGGACCATGTCTCCTCTGAAAGAGGTTTGGACAAGGCCCGTCATATAGTCCCCACCGCCCTGTTAGTCAGCGTGCAACGTTCAAGTAAAAGTCTGCATAAGGCTGTAGAGGGGCCAAATACAAGACCTATAGTCTTTTTGATGATCTTAATATCATATTGTCTATTTATAAGACGTTTGATTATTTTATTACATGATAAAATAACGTTTTGTGAGCCTTTTACTTTCCTTAGTTTATATACGAGATCACCGTAAAAATAAGGATGGGAAATTTCATTGGATACATACTGTTGAAAAGAAATATTTCCAAATTTAGATAGAAGTTCTGAATAAGATCTGAAGAATTTGCCGAATGTTTTTCTTAGCTTGTGATATCTGTAACCCTGAGTTAAAAGTTGAGTAGTAATTTGTAAATTTCGTTTATGAAAGTCCAAAACATCGGTGCAGCCTCTGACAAATCGAACTAATTGAGATATATAGATACCATATGATGGGAGTCGAGGGACATCGCCATCCAAGTAAGGGAAATTTACAATAGGAAATCCAAAATCCTCACGTTTATCATAAATATTAGTATATATTAGGTGGTTGATAATTTTGATGTTTAAATCTAAGAAAGGTGTAGATTTATCTCAAGTATTAGCTTTATTCAATGTGAGCTCTGGTGGATAAATTTCTGATATAAATTGTTCGAATTCAGGGTTGTCGATAACCAAAATATCATCCAGATATCTACAAGTATTATTGAATTTGTCAATGAGGTCAAAACGTTTTGATTTTTGAAGAGAAACCATAAAATCCCTCTCATAACAATAAAGAAATAAATCTGCTATCAGAGGCGCGCAGTTAGTACCCATAGGAATCCCAACTATTTGTTGATATATCTTGTCATCAAATTGCACAAAAATATTATTCATGAGAAAATCTAGTGCTTTACATAATTCCTTGCAAGTCCAGTATTTATTTGAAGTATATTGTTTGTTGGAAAAGAATCCGGAGTTATTGGAAGTACATATGTACGTTTTAGATTCTCTGTGAAAACACCATTGTATAAGAGACAGCAACTTGCTTTTAATCAAATCATGAGGCAGAGATGTATAAAGTGTAGAAAAATCAAATGTAGAAATTTGACTCGCTTTGAAATTTAGCGAAAGAAGTTTGTCTATAACTTCATGAGAATTTTTAATCGACCAAAAGTAATTGATGTTACTATTATGAAATGCGACATCACAATATTTGATAATATGATCTTTTATAGCAGTTAGAGCAGACGTAATATGCTTCGATAGTACCGTAGTAGAGCAGTGGCTAGGATTAAATATGAAACGTGATTTATATGGACTTTTATGTAGTTTTGGGAGCCAATATATGGTTGGTAGATCAGATTTATCAGTTCTAATTTTGAGGTCGGACATGGTCATGAGGTGATCGTGCAAGGTGCTGTCTTTTGAGGTAGGACTTTCCACATGAGTGGAGTTTAATTCGTTTTTAAGTACTTCAATATAATAAAGTTTTCAAACAACTATTATGTTATTACCTGCTTTATCAGCAGGAACAAAGACATATTTAGCATGTATTTCAGCTATCTTCTTTTTAATAGAATTTGCCGTCAATGTATTAGGCTGTTGAAATAAATGCGGATTTTCCGTAAAGTTCTTAATACGGATATCGACAATTCTTAAAATCTCGTATTTCCAATCATTAAGAGCATGAACCTTTACCTGTTCTTTTTTACACCAACGTTTACAATATGTAATTAAAGCATCTTCTATAACGTCACGGCATTTATTGAAATCTATCCTGGGCGGTAACCTATATTTAGGTCCTTTTCCAAAAAGGGTGCGCAATTTCTTGTCCGAAATACAGTTTAGGTCACCAGTAATAACATGACCTGCCGGTTTATAAACATATTTAAATTTATCACAAGAACACGACGAAGGAATAGGGTCTGAAACATCAGGGTTAGATGTAACTTTATTATAATTTAGAATAAGATTTCTTATAGGCTTTTTGTACTGGTAACAAATAAGTGGAGGTTCTAAATTCTCAAAATATTTGGGGATTTTAGATGTGACTCTAAATTAAGTCTTTTCCATTTTACATTTCTTCTTCTGTTAACCGTATCCTCACAGCAACGTGTATTTACGTACCTTCTGCGTATTACTTTCCATAATACAAACTTCTGGATCTACAACGTCCTCTAATGCATTTATCTTCATGTCTGCAATCATTCTGTAATTATAATATAAAAATAAGTTGGTTACTGTTTTTATCATTTCGACTTAACGCAAATAACAAGTGTTGTTCAGAAGCAAGACATGCTGACTCTCCTGGACATCCCATTTCCTTTCAGTATATTATACTCCAATGTACATACTCTGCGGTTTCTTGTGTTTCCTCCTCTCTGCACTTTATTGCCCTTCGATTTAATAATAATTTAAAAAACTGGACAGGCTTTATCCATTATATGATAGCCATCACATTAAAATACCTGGATTACATCCGGGGAGTCAAATTCAAATACGAGTTGCAGAAGCATGAGTTGTCTCCATGAATACTACAAAAAATGAACGGTGTTGCTAAGAAGCAGGATAGTATTACTCTTCCCTGGCATCTAATACCATTTCCTTGTTTTCGTCTTACTGTTGTGATGCCCTTCGATCTAATAATGTTTGAACTATTGAGTTGGTTTTATCCATTATCTTACAGCCTTCACATCCACACACCTGGATTATATGTAGTGTCCAGGAAGTAGAAGTAAAATATGAGCTGCAGTAGTATGAGTGTGGCAAAAATGCCACAAACACATATCGATTGATTAATTATTGTTTTACATCACTCCATGATTATTTCACTTATGTGGCAACGACACCTCTTTGATAAACCACAGAGAAAAATATCCGTTTGCGATGGACCCATACAAAGCAGTGAGGGATATTTACGTGACATATCTACTATGACATGGCACGAACTATTGCAGGCTTCTATAAATCTTTCTGCTCTCTTTCTCTCTCTCCCCCTTCTCTCTCTCTCTCTCTCTCTCTCTCTCTCTCTCTCTCTGAGAGAATGTAAAACAACAGATTAATCAAATGACGGCTGTAAATGTACATTTTCCCTTGCCGAACAGGACATACAGAACACATATCACAAAAAGATACAATGTATATTTCCACGACATGTTATAAATAGCATATATGATAAATTCGATTTGATATTCTATTAGAGGGATATAAATGGATAAAATTGAAACTCACGTTTGATTTGCAGAACGAACCTGAAATGAAATGATATTAAATAGTATTAACATAAAATATCTATATTTTCATATTTAAATCATAGGAACTCAAATGAGTAAAACTTTGTATGATATGTTTATTCTTTCAAACGTTTGGTGATATCTTGTGTGTGTTTATTTGTAGTGATAGTGAAAATCATCCAAATTTTATTGCAATCGTTAAAACGTCGACTTTTACTTTATTCACCAGTACAGATGAATAGAGTGATATGTTTAATTACTATCAGAATGTCTAAGGACACTAAACGAGTGTTGACTTACTTGGTGCACAACCGCATTTCCATGAACAAGACCACTTTTGGTTTGCTGGGCATCTCTAAAATAAAAATAACATGGTCTGTCATAACATTCAAAGTGTCAAAACATTATGTATGATGGATTAATTGTATGCAGTGTAACATCAATTTTAATGCTTATACATGTTATTTCAATCGAAGGATATAAATACTATTCTCCACTTTTGCACTGTAGATGAAACTTTACTTACCTGATGCCACTGTTGACCTAGAATACAAATAAAATACAAAATGAAAATACACTTCATTTTCTGTGTTGCTTTTTGAATATCGTGACAGTCAATTTATATCATTTAATGCATTAGCCTAAACCATTGAATGGAAATGATGACCTATATAACATAATAATCCGAAACAGTGAGGGTTTTGGCATGTAATGTAACCCAAATGACTCGTGAGATAACTATAGTGTTTGGTGTAAGATGTCTCTATGATTGTCTACTTCACAATATGACTCTGCTGTACGACAAAAACAAGAATATGCAGATAAACACGTCACAAAAATACTCGATTGTAACACCTTATGACAATCAATGGAAGTAATACTCTCAGATAATAGATGTGGTAGATTGGTTCATGAGCCCATCGTCCCACCCAATCGCAGTGCAGTTAAAGAGCAATTAAAACTAAACTAAACTAAAATTTCGAGAGCAAGGATCAACATACTAGTCAAGATGAGGGGTCAAAGAAATACGAATGTTAGGTAATAAAGTTTTAATTCCATAATTATAAACATCAAGAAGATGCAACTTGTTCTGTATGTGGAGTGCAGGAGACCCGCATCACCTTCAAAGTTCTGGACCTTATTTCTTCTAAAAGGGTTCAGACATAATCCGTCATAGAGTTCATTGTTTGAAACCTTAACCACTGATTAAGTAAATCAATGGTTAGATTTCATCTGACTATATCTTTGAAAATACTTTAAGTCATAGTCTCTATACTGATTTGTAGCAAATGAAATACGTTTTGTAAAGTAATTTAGATTTTTATACAGAAATCTTTTAAATTAAATTAATTGTCTCTCAAACTTTAACCATTCGTTAGCTTAACCAGGGTTAAATTTTGAACAACTGGCCCCAGTTAGTCAGTGTGCAACGTTCATAAGAAAATTTGCAAACCTTTATAGAGGACCCAATGCAAGACATATGATCTTTATAATGATTTCTGGGGTATATTTCCGATATCTAAAACGTTTAACAAATTTTAAACTCGATAAACTGAAATATCTCATAAAACAATATGACACCCAATGCTTATCATAAATGCTAGTATGAAAATTCATCTCAATGATTTAATACATATGTCAAAGGAATATATATCATTATTAGATATTTGGACTACAGTTCAGGCGAAGAAATGTAATTGCTATCTATTTTAAATTTAGGATTAAGTTGATATATCATCTAGATTTATACAGCGGGTAGCAAAGTTTTCATTTTTGAAATTGAAATTTCTACCATAAAAATACATAATCAGTTTCGATGTAAGGGAGCTCATTTGTTGACCAATGGAATCCAAATTTGTTGATATATCACAATAGTTACATTACATTCTACATAATTGAATAAAATACACAATATAAATGTAATATGCAATAAATTGGGTTTTTTTCATTAATGAAACATATAATCATTAAGCTACATATAATCGATCATATTCATTATCTTTCCATCATACATCACTCACCACAAGCAAGAGCCAACATACTAATAAGAAAAAGGGCAACAATGCACGTCCTCATTTTACTTGTTACAATCTGCAACAAACAAAACATTACAAACATTTAATATCGAAAGGTAACTTACTGATTTCATTGTCACAATCTGATGATTTAAACGTTCGCGTTTTCTTGTTTAAATAGTCTATAGTTGTCACTTTCAGAGTTTTATGAACTTTATTCTCAGTCATTCGAATAATTCCTAATTTTCCATACTTGGTATCGTCTATAACTGTTTTTTCCAATTTTAGTGTTCAAGTTGTTTTTCGTTAGTTAGAATTATTCGAATGATTGAAAATTACAACAATTCAAAATCGGTATGTCTGCACCACCCCATAAGAAGCGCGTTGGAAACTTTGGCTCTATTCACCCTTCGTTACTTCTTCGTTTTTTACTTCAGGTAAGTCAGAGGTTGTTGATCTGTACAAATCAAAGATCCGATATCCACAACTCGAAGTCGAAGAAACACGACAATACATATGTAAATAAAATATTAGCAATCACGAACCTCTGTCAAAACAGAGGTGGGATCAGGTGCCATGGAGGAGTAAGCATCCCCTGCCGACCGGTCACAAACGTCGTGATGCCATAAGTATAATTGAAAAAGTTTCATTTGCTGTCACAGAATTAGGAAACGGCACAGCCGTAGTCAAAATAGCTATATGTCATAAGCAGTAAGAATACTGCTGTATAGAATAGGGAATACAGATGATTTAGTTACTGTGAAATAAGGAAATCAACATGTCAGACAACGATACATCATATGAGCAAATAAGGTCTTTATAAAAAAATTTGCGGAATGTTGAAATAAGTCGTAATATCTGTCTGAAACTTTATTTTACTTCATTTATTTCATCTTTGCCGTAGTCATTTGAAAAATCGGAAGGAAAAGTTTATTGAAATATTTGGGACGTTGCCCTACAATTGTAATTTTAAACTAAACAATTAAAGATTAATCGGAATTATCACTAAAAAAATTAAAAAAGTAATAATTATAGTTAACTTTAGTAAATTATAGGTAACCTAAAAACAATACATGTATAATGTAAATGCACTACATATATCTGTTCTAATATTTATGTATAATATTGTATATAATGATGATTTTCAATCCATGTTCTTATTATTATATTTCAGTACTCACCACTGAGACACCAGCTTTTGCAATAAGAGAATATCCTATGACGTTCAAGTCTTATACCTTTTACATTTTCTTTTTGCACTTCTTTGTCCTCGACAATGTTTTCAATCACCACGACACCATTCGTCACAATGCATCATGGTGGGTTAGGTATCTTATTTTGTGAGAAAATTATGTGGTAATAATGATATCACAATGTGCAGTTTGAGCATGACGAACAATTCTATATATAACTCACATGGTAATGATGACATATATGTTTTCTCAATACAGTTAATATTGTAGTGGAGTAAAGTTATGATATATTGGCAACAGCTCTCTTTTACCGAAATATGCATGACCTTTGCAGCAGATTGCAGGAGAGGGTTTTGACATGTTTGCGTTCTGTATCTATTTTAGATAAATAGCTATAACAAAAGTACTCAAAATCTTAATATAATGTGTGTGTGTGTGTGTGTGTGTGTGTGTGTGTGTGTGTTTAATACATGACACACAAATTGCAATAAACAATGCAATAAATATTTGCAGACAAATCCATGCCAGGGACCCTCATACAATTGATATGCTCCTGATTTCCTGCAGAATTTTATCATTTTCATTTGAATCAGTACATAGTACGTATATAGCACCACACACCATCAGATGGAGGATGTGTTATAGTTATAAAATATATGTTATAGAATTGCTATTATTATTTTTGATATTTATTTATCTATTTATTAATTATCTAATTATTTTTTAAATATAATATTTACCTACCCGTATTTCATACCTACGATCTCGTACAATGGGCTAATGATTCAATGTTCGAAAACTTTGATATTTTGCAAGAAATTTTATCTAATGTGAATAGCGACAACGTGAATTTAATCCAGATAAGCAGAACGGGTACGATTTGTTAAAGACTGACTGAAATACCAGCTTTTGCAATATCGTATCATACCAACATATTTGGCTTAAGCCTGGAAAGATAACGCTGAAACATCGAAAACTTGTAGTGAACGTGATTCAATTGCATCACAGGCAGCAAATGGAGAATCTACCACTGAAAAAAAAAGAAAAGAAGAAAAAGAAAAGAGAAGAAAAAGAAACACCACGACAGCGGTAAAGATTGAAGTATGTCGATTACCAAGATGAAGTCCAAACTAAGATAGCAAAATCCGAAATAGACAATGGTGTTGCTTTTACTGCGAGACAAAATTCAAATGACCTTGAAAAGTCAGTGTCAGAAACATCTGTTCGGATCATAAATGATTCGTAACTTTAGTTGAAGAGATGTAGTATGTTTCTTCCTTTTAAGAAGAGATGGAAGTGGATTGTTGAAACTTTAAATGACATAAAAAATACGGTAATCATACTTTAATTACAAGTAATAATAATAATAATAATAATAATAATAATAATAATAATAATAATAATAATAATAATAACAATAATAATAATAATAATAATAACAATAATAATATATTGGTTGGTTGATTGGTATTTACGTCGCTTTCAACAATTTTTCAGTTATATCGCGACATGGAAGCAGGAGGTAACCAACCTCTTAAACATAGTGGCGCCACCCGGGAATCGAACTCGTATCGTCGGCGGCGCAAGCAATAATACTACTTATTCTGAAAATAATAATAAGAGAAAACAGAAGACATCTGACAAAGCTGTATGACACAAATCGCTAGGAAGCTGCACAAAAAAAAAATGACAACAGCAGAACATACACGGAACATTACAAAAGTATTCGATTGTGCTGCAGTTACGATACAGACTTAGGGCGGTCAATGGAAGTAACAACCGTCACTCAATTGGTGTGGTTAACCAGTTTACGGGTGCCCACCTTCCCACTCACCCCAAAACAGCACAAGCAATGGACACACATTTAACAATTTATAAATAATCCTCCATACAGACAACAAGGATCAACAAGGTTTCTCAAGGAGAGAGGTCATAAAATGTAATACACGCTAAAAAATTATAGAATAATATGTTGCTATCAAAAATATGTAAGGAGACATCAACTTATGTAAACCGTGCTCTGCACGTCTGTAAGCGAGCTCAGATCCTTGATTAATAGGAGTCCCGATTAACAGTTAGAGGGTACGAGGATCAGGACCTTGTCTCCGCTGAAAGGTTTGGACAAGACCCGTCATATAGTCCCCACCGCCCTGTTAGTCAAAGTGCAACGCTCAAGTAAAAGTTTGCATTGGGTTGTAGAGGGACCCAATACAAGACCTATGGTCTTTGCGATGATCCCGGGGTCATACTCTTGATGTTGAAGGCGTTTAATAATTTTAGAACCAGCCGATATGAAATTTTCGGAACTTTTAACCCTCCTTAGTTTGCACACTATATCACCGTAGAAATTGGGATGGGAAATTCCTGTAGATGCCTATTGTTGAAAAGTAACATTTCCGAATTTAGATAAAATGTCTGAATAAGATGTATAAAATTTACGAAAAGTTTTTCGAAGTTTATGATATCTATAACCCATCGTAAGAAGTTTAAAAGAAATCTGAGAATTTCTTTTTTCTCGTAAAAATCCAAAACGTTAGTGCAGACTCTAGCAAACCCAACAAATTGACTAATATAAATATCATATAATTGGAGTCTGGGACATCACCATGTAGATAGGGGAAATTTACAATAGGAAATCCAAAGTCATCACGTTTATCATATATATTGCTATGAATATTGATGATAATAATTTTAATATTTAAGTCCAAAAAAGGTGTTTCCTGGTCGGAGGTATTGGCTTTGTTTAATTGAAGTTCAGATGGAGAAATATCAGATATATAGTTTTCAAACTCGGGGTTATCGATAACTAAACTATCATCAATATATCTAGAGGTGTTGTTGAACTTATCAATAAGGTCGAAACGTTTAGAAGTTTGAATAGAATGCATAAAGTCTCTTTCATAACAGTATAAAAATGAATTTGCTATAAGAGGAGCGCAGTTAGTGTCCATAGAAATCCAAATAATCTGTTGATTAGTCTTGCCATTAAATTGTACATAAATATTATCCATCAAAAATGTGATGGCATTACACAACTCAGCACAAGGCCACCATTTATAATTATAATATTGTTTGTTAGAGAAAAATCCAGACGTAACTGAAGTACAGAGGTATGAACTCTCTGTTGAAACACCAGCGTATGAGAGACAGCAATTTGGTTTTGATTAAGTCATGAGGTAAAGAGGTATATAGTGTCGAAAAATCAAAATTAGAAAGGTTATTAGCCTCAAAATTTCTCAAACGGAATTTTTCAATGACTTCGTTAGAATTTTTGATAGACAAAAAGTAAATGACGTTAGTATTGTTAAAGACAGCATTACAATACTTGATAACATGGTCTTTAACTGCAGTAAGAGCGGAGGTAATTTGTTTAGAAAACACAGCTGTAGAGCAATGACTAGAATTTGCTATAAAACGTGATTTATATGGATTATTGTGTAGTTTGGGAAGCCAATACATTGTTTGAAGATCATTTTTATCAATGCTTAAATTGAAGTCACACATAGCTTTACAGTGGTCAGATAGGATCTTGTCTTTAAACAATGGGGTTTCAACATACGCAGAAGAAGAGTTCAATTCCGTTTTAAGAACTGAAATATAGTATATTTTTCAAACAATGATAATATTATTAGCTGCTTTGTCAGCAGGTACGAAGATATAAGTATAGTTTAAATCAGCCATTTTCTTTATAATAGACTGAACTGGTATATAATGTGGTTGTTTGAATAAATACAAGATCACCTGAAATAATATGGCCCGCAGGCTGATAAATGAATTAAGAACTATTGCATGAATAGAGTCAAGAGAATTTAGATTAGATGTGACTGCATTATAATTAAATATAAGATTTCTAATAGTTTACAATCTACAATATAACAACAACAATAAATACGATTTAAGCCTTAATGATTGTATAGAAATATTTCTATGTCACTTAAGAATTTATTTTTATTTATTGATTAATTTTAATCAAAGAATCAAAGACTTTTTGATTGAGAATTATATATATATATATATATATATATATATATATATATATATATATATATATATATATATATATATATATATATATATATATATATATATATATATATATATATATATATATATATATATATATATATATATATATATATATATAATATATATATATATATATATATATATATATATATATATATATATATATATATATATATATATATATATATATATATATATATATATATATATATATATATATATATATATATATAATTCTCATTCAAAGACTTTTGGAGAAGATAGAAAATAAGTTCGTATAGATCTACCAAGGAGATGGAAAATGACAGAGATAGAGATAGATTATGTTCTAACCCTCTGAGGTTAAGTCTTTAAATGACAAAACAGCAAGATATGATCAACCTAATGCGTCTGCGAAGCGTGCAAAATTTAATGCGTAATGGAAGAAAGAAAAGTTACTAACTCAGCCGTATGACACGGAAATATACAGATTACAGTGAATATTTTTCATAACTTAATGAAATTCTCCCAGTATTAATGAAATGGGCAAATGCTAGAAGTGTAAGCTTGTTAATTAAATATTCCTATCATATATGAAGGTACAGTTTTCCAAAAAAAAAAATTCGCTCGATAAAAATATTGAAAAAAAAATCGCTCACCGCCTCTCTATTTTCATCATAAAAATCTGATGAACAAGAATTTGTGTGTGTGTGTGTGGCCTTAGCTTAGCAGGAGATGCTCACTCTCCCCGGGCACCTGATCTCACTCCATCACAGGGGTTCACATATGCTCTTCAAGTAAACATATTTTGTTATTTTCCATTTGTTTTTCATTTTCACTGATTTTGTATGTCCTATGGTTTCATGATTTTTGGATTTGTGGTTTGGATTTATCCATCATCTTTACATTTATACTGATATTACTTCTTTATGTTTGTGATATTTTCTTTGTTGTAGACTGTAACAAGTAAAACGAGGACGTATATCATTCCTTTATTCTGATTTGTATGGTGACTGCTTAGGTGTTGTAGTCTGATTAGTATGGTGACTGCTTAGGTGTTGTATTCTGATTAGTATGGTGACTGCTTAGGTGTTGTATTCTAATTAGTATGGTGACTGCTTAGGTGTTGTATTCTGATTAGTATGGTGACTGCTTAGGTGTTGTATTCTGATTAGTATGGTGACTGCTTAGGTGTTGTAGTCTGATTAGTATGGTGACTGCTTAGGTGTTGTAGTCTGATTAGTATGGTGACTGCTTAGGTGTTGTATTCTGATTAGTATGTTGAGTGCTTAGGTGTTGTATTCTGATTAGTATGGTAACTGCTTAGATGTTGTATTCTGATTAGTATGGTGACTGCTTAGGTGTTGTATTCTGACTAGTATGGTGACTGCTTAGGTGTTGTAGTCTGATTAGTATGGTGACTGCTTAGGTGTTGTAGTCTGATTAATATGTTGACTGCTTAGGTGTTGTATTCTGATTAGTATGGTGACTGCTTAGATGTTGTATTCTGATTAGTATGGTGACTGCTTAGGTGTTGTAGTCTGATTAGTATGGTGACTGCTTAGGTGTTGTAGTCTGATTAGTATGGTGACTGCTTAGGTGTTGTATTCTGATTAGTATGGAGACTGCTTAGGTGTTGTATTCTGATTAGTATGGTGACTGCTTAGGTGTTGTATTCTGATTAGTATGGTGACTGCTTAGGTGTTGTAGTCTGACTAGTATGGTGACTGCTTAGGTGTTGTAGTCTGATTAGTATGGTGACTGCTTAGGTGTTGTATTCTGATTAGTATGTTGACTGCTTAGGTGTTGTATTCTGATTAGTATGGTGACTGCTTAGATGTTGTATTCTGATTAGTATGGTGACTGCTTAGGTGTTGTATTCTGATTAGTATGGTGACTGCTTAGGTGTTGTATTCTGATTAGTATGGTGACTGCTTAGATGTTGTATTCTGATTAGTATGGTGACTGCTTAGATGTTGTATTCTGATTAGTATGGTGACTGCTTAGGTGTTGTATTCTGATTAGTTTGGCGACTGCTTAGGTGTTGTATTCTGGAAGGGTAATGACAGATCACATATAATTGTATCCGAATTTAGATTAGTTATATAGATTAACTCTGATTTGGCATCTATATGACCTTCATATTTTGATCATCTGGTCTCACATCTGAATTTCAGGGGTCCGTGAATGTCCACTTTATTCCATTGCCATAGTTATAAAACACCAATAAATTTCGGGGTTTTTTTTCATTTTCTTTCTTCAGTAGGGATACAATAAAGGTCTTTATTTTGTTTTATCAACTTAGTGACATATCTATAAGTTTAGTATACAATCCTTTCTTAGTTGCAACTACATAAGATATATTTGTGTATAGTGTGTGTGATATCGTAATTGTATGTTCAACGCATATCCTTGTATATATGATGTATTGTGCTATGTGGGTTAGTCAGATCTCATGCCTTTTCCTTTGCCAGAAGATGTAAAATTCAATAACGAGTTTCCCTTGGTAATGTTAGGAAAGGAATGCTTGATATTGGCGTAAAAGACGTTATATAATATCACAGCATTACCTGTGACGTCTTAAAAATATATATAATAAATGGCCTTTTCGATACTAATTGACCCAAAGTTTTGTTAAAACCTTTTATATGTAACTTTAGTTATCTTATAAGTCAATAGTTTACATTACATGCAGCAACCGTCACTGTTTCGCATAAATGAGTCGCAGAGGTCGACATTTCCATGCAATACATAAGGCTTGTGCATGAATTAATATAAATGAACAACATTCACGTGCCTTTAAACAACAAAGACGTTGACATCTTTTATTTCAATTTGTTATTAAACTGTCGACATATGAAAGTAATTATAAAATTTCAAAAAAGAAAACAGAAGACATCTGACAAAGTTGTATGACAAAAATCACAAAGGAACCGCACACAAAAAATGATAATAATAGAATATACACGGAAAGACATACAAAAATACTCAATTGTGCTGCGGTTACGATACAGACTTAGGACGATCAATTGAAGTAACAAACGTCATTCAATCGGTGTGGTTGACCGGTTAACGGGTTCCCACCTTCCCACTCACCGCAAAAGCAGCACAATCAAAGGACACGACAATACAAAACGAAGAATGGTATTCTAAACTTACAACTGGAATAGAGTGTATAAACATTAAAACCGATTCTACATTGAATATTTATACTTGTAAAATCTATACCCATACTTTATCCATTGTACATAATGTCTTTGACACTCTGATTGATATGTTACAAATCTATAACTGATGCGGGTCTATTTCTTGGAAATGTGGCTTTGAACCAAGTAAGCTACCACGTTCTTCTTGTACAAAGATAAATTTGCCGACTAGTATATCTTTATAGTGAAATGAAACAATAATCTATGCAACTATACCAGTGATAGAGTAAATGTCGAAATTTTCAGGGTTTTCAGAGAGAGAGAGAGAGACAGAGAGAGAGAGAGAGAGAGAGAGACGAACTTCTAAAGATTTACTCATACATACATGTACTGCTGAAATAAACAGATTAACGGGCGAATTATGATTTAAATACCCAACAACATTGTTTAATTACCATATGTTCCGGATTCTTTTGTACATTGTTTGCAATGTCATCGCGACGGATTGTAATTTCTGTCTAAGTATATTTACCTCAACATCTTGTTCAGTTGAATTAAAAGCTCTACATCTAAACCAAGAAGAGCTCAATAAATGTAACATGTAAGTATGAAATCACACATGGATGCCTGTGTGTGCGCGCGTGTTTATGTACATATGTATGGATGCATGCATGAATGCATGTATGTATGGATGGATGGATGGATGTATGGATGGATGTATGGATGTATGTATGTATGTATGTATGTATGTAGAGTATTGCTATACCTTGAATAAATTTCTCGAAATTTGATTGCTTGATCAATAAACATTATAATCAAATAATGATCACAATTTCTGCCACGTGACCAACTGATAACCTCAAAATGTAATAATGACCGGTCATTAATATTTTTGATTGCTTAGGCTGGCTTTTTAAGAAGAACAGTATGGCGGACTATTTAAGAAAAATAAATGAACAAAAAACAAAAAATAAGTTAGACAGATAAACATCTGCATTATTTCTATATATGTGTCCTTTGTTTGTGTTCCTTTTGCGGTGGCATGGAAGGTGGGCTCCCGTAAACCGATTAACCACACCAATTGAATGACGTTTCTTACTTCAATTGACCGTCCTATGTCACTGTCTGGTATGCTCAGTGGTCTGACTTGACGTTGGCCTTCGGTCACTTCGAGTGCCAGGTTTCGAGGTCATTATTATCCCCACATCGACCTTACTGTAGTTATTAACTGTATGTTAATGTCCCTGCTTTTTGTGCCGTATGCATTTGTTAATGTATGTATAATTCCTATCTTTGTTACACGCTACGTTACTAGTTTCCTGTCTGTCTGATATTTCGTTCGTCAGACTGTTAATATACTTCACAAAATTGTCATTTAGAATATAAGGTTTCTGACAAAAGTTACTCAAGACCATTTTTAAAGTAAAAAATGTACGTTTTCTTCAATTACAAAAGTATATTATTGCTCACAATGCATAATGCTGTCTGAATTCATTTCGTGCATTGCAACGAATTAGATTAAAACCTGAAGGTGAGTTTATCAGCAGCATCACAATCGAATGTTTTTACATGATGTCTTTAATGGGCATTTTCTTCTGTATGCCCTTGGCGATTTATACAGCTATATAGCTAAATCTTATGTCTTTCCTGCCTCCAAATGCAGGTATAAAGGAATCTATATTCAGAGCAGTTCATGGACACGAGCTTCATTTCAGTAGGATAGATCAAAATTGCTGCTAGATGATGTACCTTTATAGTTTTGATACTTTCATTTTACCATACTGCTTTTGTTGTGAACAATTAATGGCTCAAACGCGGTTCACTTCTCGATCTTAGTAACAATTATCACACTAACGGCGTTTAGTTTGCAACACAAAAGTATTACGTGAAATCATTTTATTTTATTATTGTTTACCATATATGTCCCGGGCGTCTTATCATTGGCAGATTTGGCTATTTCATCTTTTCTCAACAGAGATGTTACGTTTACATTCTAATTAAGGATAATTCATAAATTTTCAGAAGTGTGTTCTATTTTTGTATTATTTTGTGGTGAGTTGAAGTTAGATCAGTAAACCAGATATAGCCCCAACTGAGTGACGAGTGTTATTTCAATTGACCATCATAACTCAGTACCACATAGTAACAGGTACATCTTCTCTGTTTAGCCCACCTGATCGTAGGAACAGAATGATAAGAGGAAAATAGTCTTAACAATTAGCTCACCCTTCGTCCGTTGCATAATGTAATGATTTTGATGAAACACGGTATGTATGAAGTATTTAAGGTACCGTTTTTAATATTTGGTCAAAGTGGTCATTGAGTGGATTCAGGGCTGGACGATATAAACCCCAGATGCTGTCCTCCTTTGCAATACATTTTAGATTTTGACTTGTTTCCCACGTCTTAAAGAGCGTCTTTCATTGAAAACCTTCTTCAGACATTCAGTAAGATAAATTAGATTCCATTTCTTTGTCAATAAAATGGGAAAACATTATGTATGTCAGCACAATACTAAATGTCATTATCTGTGTTGAATCGTACCAGAATATCTAACCCTTCATCACAATAATTAAAAGATGAATGGCGAGCAAAGTAATTGTCTTTATTTTTATATAATACTAGGTGTAAAGGCATGGGCATGACGAGCATTTCGATTTACAACTGCAGAAATTCTTATTACCTCCACATTAATGCATAAGTCAGAATATAACAGTGCTAAAAGATCTGTCAATTTGCCTGAAGAAGATCCACAAAGAGCAAAGGAATAAATGTCAAATTGTTGTGTTCCGTTAAGATCCTTAAGGATGAAACTGAGGAAATGTTGTCGTTATACATTTTAATTTTAGTACAAAAGGCCTGTTATATGTTGTTTAGTACCACTGTCAAGAAGTCCCAGAGAACATCTGAAATTGCATGTAACCATCAGCAATCATTATACATGTAGCACCATTTTAATTTTATTATATCTTGACCTGTGAATTGTTTACACAATTCTACGTATATATGCTTACTGTCTTCCATCATTTGCACTGAAAATATGTATCAAATGATATTAATCCCAATACCTCATTATAACAATACAGAGTAAACGTGGAAGGGGGGGGTATTTGTTTTCTTGTTTGTTTTGGTTTGGTTTTTTGTTTTTGTTTTTTTGGGGGGGGTGTTGTTTTTGTTTTTGTTTTTTGTTTTGTTTTTAATCTAATATATTTGTATATATGAGATGCAATACAGAGCAATTATTCTATGCAATATCTATATGACTGCTATGACCTGCATGAGGGCACATAGTCATATAATTATTTATGTATCACGTACATATATCTCTTACACAATTCACATTTACTCATGTTACACCGCGTACTATTTCTTCTAAGTCTAAGCCGGTCTGTCCTATAGGATGAGGTGCTCGTCTCGTGACCTAGAGGTTCCGGGTTCGACTCCCGTCCTGGACACTCCGGTGTTCTGTCTTTCGGATGAGACAGTAAAAACCAAGGTCCTCCCGTGTCACGATAGGCGTGACACGTAAAAGATCCCTCACTGCTTCGGATGAGTCCGTTGCAAAGGTTACAATTTCTATGTATTGCGTCAGGCAGATGCTATCACCGTATACGTAAAATAACCGTGGAGTGACGTAAAACAATAATCAGTCAATCAGTCAATGCTATTTCTTCTAAGTTTTCGGTTAAATATGCATTAACTATCTTTATGAAATACGAGAGTATTGGTAAGCTAGTCAGATAAAGATATAATAACTTCAATTTATTATACATGCATACTTTTAATTTGTAATGACTTTGACTAAAATAAATATAAGAACACCTATACGTTATACTCTTATGCATTAAGTGCACATCTCGGCAACCTATATCTCTTCAGTGATGCTCATGGCTGAATGCTTGAAATTCTAATAATACATAGATATCTGAAGAGCAGAGTTATATCCAAAAATGCCGAAAAAGTGAGGCAAAGAATCAATCTAAGGACAGAGCTATGCATAAGGGAGAAACTCCTTAGTGTTTGAGTGATTTTCAAAATTTTATGACTGAAAATTTTAGTATATATTTAACGTCAGTACAAAAGCCACTGAAAACTAGACTTTTGATGCCCTTGGAACTATCAGTCCACCAGCAGTGACACCAGCCTAGTGGTTATAATAAAATATTAGAACATAAATGAAATAAATTAATTTTCTATCTTACATCTAGCAGCTTTCACACCGTAAGAAAGGAAACTACTTCACGGTAAAATTTTTAATATAGCATTTTTACTTTTTGCATGAGCGGTTTGGTATAAACTTATAATCGTACTAGCATCAAATGTTATACCATTTTCCTTAAAGTGCTATTAGAATGCTGGAGAATTTTGCGTTTTCATGTAATACTAATTGAATTATTCCTCCATTGATAGAAATTACAACTTTTCCTGCTTCAGTATTTCTCTGGGAGATGTTTTAAGGTACCGATTTGCCTAGTATCACGAACAAAATAAAAGATTTCCGGTTTAACTCCTTAGAGAACCTTTGTACAACTTTTAACGTCATTTAGTATGACGTCACAATTCAAAGTTTAACGTAATAATGAAAAATCAGGGAAAAGTAGCACCTGTACAACTTCTGACGTCACATATTATGGCGATTAACTACTGAAAAAAGCTATCGAAATTTGTATTGCTTATTGTATATATCTTGTGATCGACCTCAGGCATGAACATAATATTTTGTGAGCGACTCTTTTACGTAGACAGGCACATAATATAGAAAAATTGTGATCATTATAATAGCACTTTAAACGTCCTTTATCTTACACATTTTGATTCGAAAAAGTCCTCCAACGGGAATTCTGGTACATAAAAAGTAAAGGAACACAAACACTCTATGTTGCAAATTGTCGGCCTCACGACCTTTATCAAGCAATTTAAGACGACAAATACAAAGCTATGTAACATCCATGTTTACGTTACAAAGATACATGAATTGCTTGATAAAGGTCGTGAAGCCGAAAATTTGCAGCATAGAGTCTGTGTTTTTTTTGTGTGTGTGTAAGACACTGTTTGGTGATGGCATCTCATTTGCAACTTTTCAGTCACACATCACATACCTACGACCATTGTATAATTATCCTTGTGTGTTTTTTTTTTTTTTTAATATCCTTACATAAAATACACTTGTTATTATACAAATAATAGTTTATGACAAATTTTCTATTTTACAGGCATGAAAGTTAATACGTTAGTTCATATCATTTAGTGAGTTACTTTATTGAATTCGACTTTCCTAATTACAAAAAAATATATATATATATTTTTTTCAAAATTTTTTTTCAGTTAATTTTTTATTTTTTCATTCATGATAAAATAATTATTGCTACATAATTGGAAGATTGGCATGGTCATGGCAGAGGCAACAGGAAAAGCTTTCTAGTTCTCGGCGTTTAGTCGACGTACAGAGTGGTAAGTGGCGCCACATGACCCAGACGAATACTGATGAAAATCTTACTCAGAACACAGCTGTTAATGGCTAGTTTTCAAGGGCGACTCATGGCACAATACAAAAACATCTGGGGCCTACTCACACTATGTATACATGCATCGTCATAGCCTGTATATATATTCTGATCATAAGCTGCAGTTTCTTCTCATGTACCACGCACGTTTTCCAAAATCAAGTAAATGGGGGAAATGTTCATGAATACATTTATCGTTGACGCCATATTATGTAGTGTGATTTCCAATGTTATAATAAGTGTTTCTGTCGTTTATTATGAAATATATAATACGTTTAGAACATAATTGCATTCGGATCAAATTAATTCCATAACAAATTGTAAAAATATAACTTTTACTATTGTATTAAGGATCCAAACCAAGGCAAATATAACCAGAATTCAAGACATCAAAAGCGTTAGTCAAAATAAAAGACCCGGTCTGAAAGAAATGAAGCAAAACTGAGAAGCCAATAGCATTAAAGCACATATGATTCAAGAAGCAAAATGTAATAGTGGATACGAGGGTATGTAAGAAAAATTCTCTTTTGACGAAAACAATCTGACTAGTCCTAACCGAATATACATTTCAAACGTTGAAAGATATGAAGCTGAATTTTGCTTCGATGAAATTTTCATGAGATGAGGGCGGGGTATTAATGCAACGGCTTCCTATTCTACAAGATGTTCGGAAAATGTGGAGTTATTATAGTTATTTAAATCATACTAAACTGAAGTCAGTACTGAAAAAACACCTCATGCGGTACTATATGTAATGTAGCACGGCACCAAATCAGGAACCGTGTAGGGTGGTACTTCGCGTTGGTTGGTTTCTGGTGAAATGTTTTTATCTTTACTGAAACCCCCAAAACGGTAAGGCAGTGGTATGAAAGGGGGGGGGGGGACTCGGCGTATACGATGATCGTAATCAAGTTTAAGTCTAAAATAATTCGATTTCCCAATGTACATTTAAACGCAGAGGGGCCAGGTAGTGCAGTTGGTAGCGCGCTCGCTTCACACCAATGCGACCCGGGTTTGATTCCCGGTGTGGTAAGTGAGATGGTGGGGCTGTCATCATCCTGGGTTCGTGGGTTTTCTCCGGGTACTCCGGTTTCCTCCCACTCAAACGACACCCTTACGCCAAGATCCGTGCCAACAAGCAAGATTTATATAAGTTGTTAACTTGTTTCTTAATCGTTGTAAAATGAATAAAGTTTAAATTTAAAAACGCAGAGTCCCCATAAGTCAAATCTTATTATTATCACTGTCATACCCCACGAAGCCACCTGGTGCAACAAATGTTTATATAAGAATAATCAATAGAAAATTCAAAACTTTTCAACAATAGTTTATCTTACGAATTTTTCCAATTGTTTCTGAACTTCAGAGGTATTCAAGTTATCAAAAGCTTTCTTTTCTAGTTTTGTTATTCTATGCGCGTACCGCGATACCTCTTCATCGCGTTTTTGCTTACCCGTTTGTAGTAATGACAGCGCGCGAACCTTATTTGCGTTACCTTGATTCCAACTAACAGCGGGTGATCATCGTAAAAACATACAATAAAGTCGCTAACGGCATCGTTACTTGTTCTGTAAGCAATTTCATTTGTCTCCTCTGTTAAACCGTTCAATTTAGCATATTTTTCAATGTTTTTAATCCACTTATCAAATTGTTCTGGTTTAGCTCCGTCAAAAGATGGGAAATTTAATTTTATCCTTTGTTTTGTTAAAACTGCACTTAACCCATCAACGTGCCTACCTAACACTTGAAAAAGTAAAGAGAGACAATATTTTCAGCCATGACGATTTCAGAAAGTAAAATCAGACTCACCGAGTATGTTGGTTTTTTATCCAGGTCACGTTACCAAATCGGGACCATGTAAGGTAGCACGGCACCAAATCAGGAACCGTGTAGGGAAGTACCTCGCGTTGGTTGGTTTCTTAAGGTGCGTTGTGTATTCGACGAAATAGACAAATCGGTGAAATGTATTTATCTTTAATGAAACCCTCAAAACAGTAAGGTAGTGGTGGCTTCGTGTGCTATGAAGGGGGACACTCGGCATATACGATGATCGAAATCAAGTTTAAATCTAAAATAATTTGATTTCCCGATGTACATTTAAACCCAGAATCCCCATAACTCAAATCTTACTATTAACACTTTCATACTCTACGAGGCCACCTTGTGCAACAAATGTTTATATATCAAGACATCTAATACAACTAGTAAGAGTACACTACAATCTAACATAATAGAGTCTATTGACCATGAGATGGGTAAGAGTTCACATCAAAGTTAAATAATAGTCATTCGATCACACTGTCCCCTACAGGCACACAGCTTTAGGTAGATCAATTGGTCGATCCGGGGGTGGCGTTCCTTAAGTAATGACCATCTATAGGTAGCGTTCCATAGGTAACGTGGTATCCCGCTGCCTTACATATATTAAAACAAATAAAGTCTTTTTTATGAAGCAGTTTATTGTAAATCAAAATATGTTTGTTTCTTGTACGCTTCTTTAACATATCATTAGGCTGAAAAGCTGTTCCATGAATACACTTTTGAAAAACATGAGAAAAAAACTATAGCAGTAAAGATGGAGAATTGGACGTTGTTTCTATTTGTTTCTGAGAACAGAAGACAGAAGATTTCTGACCAAGCTGTATGACAAAAATCACTAAAGACGTGCCCATCTGACATGTTTATAGTCAAATAAAACAGAAACTTAAGAAACAAAAGTATTGTAATGTATTTTATAACGACCTAGAACGATCACTCAATTTATGTGGTTAACCAGTTCACGGGAGTCCACATTCCTACTCCCTTCAAAAAAGCACAATCAAAAGACACTCTATCTCTATATTGAAAACAAGCATCAGCTGGTTTCTCAAACGTGAGGTCATGAAAATTTTAACACGAAATATTTTATTGAATGTTATGCTAGTATTATAAACGAAAACATAAAGGCATCTGACTCAGACGTATGAGAAAAAAGTCATCAAAGACCACAAAAAAGCAAAAAAAAAAAAAAAAAAGAAAAAGAAAAAGAAAAAAAGAAAAAGAAAAAAAGAAAGTCATCGAACAAAAATAAATGTATAAATGTAATGCAGATGAAGTTCAGATTTTGGACAGGCTACCCAATTTCAGAGGTCTCAGAAATACACACCAGAATTGATAAGAATTACTATTCAAATATAAAAGTGAAGTCAAATTGAACCTACCGTGCACTGTTCTTCCAAAAGCGAGTTAAGGCCCGTGTTCCATCGGAGTTCCGACTATCAGTCATATGGGACAAAGCTAAGGATTTTATCTCTGCTAAGGAGTTTTAGACAAGGCCCGTAATAGAGTCCCAACGCCCTGTTAGTCAGTGCAACGCTTAAGAAAAAGTCTGTAAAGGGACTCAGTACAAAACTTATTGTATTTGCAATAATCTTTGCGTCATATTGGCGATGACGAAAGCGCTTTGACTATTTAAAGAAAACCTGATGCGATGAAGCTTTCCCAGCTTTTAATCATTCTTAGTTTATATACAAAATCAGCGTAGAAATGTGGATGGGACACATAATTTTGAAAAGTAAAATTTCCGAATTCTTATAAAAGCTCTGAATAAGATCTATATCACTTCTCTGAAATTATGGTATCTGTATTCCTGAACCAAAATTTTCGAAAGATTTTTTATATTTTTGTTATGAAAATTGGAACCGTCAAAACAGGCTCTGGCAATCGAACCAATCGGGAAATGGTAATAACATACGATGTGAGTCTAGGAACATCGCCATCTAACCATGGAAAATTAACAAAAAGGAATCCGACTTCTTGTCGTGTATCGTAAATATAACTGTGTATGTAGCAATATTTACAAGGGTCAATCGTGGTGCTCCATGACAAAAATACTGCAGATGTCATGTTATAGAAGATACTCAAGTAACAATAAAACGCGAAAGGAATATAGTAATGACGTTTTATATTCATGAAGGAAATAACGGGGAAAATATTGTCATCTATGATCTTCTTTGTTAGGTTTGCAGATTTAAAGGTGGCAGACTCTTCGGCATATCTTGCCCACCTTATCATTTTTAGCAGAACAATTTTCTGTTGTTTTTCAAAATAACTGAAACGTAGCAGGATGCACTTGTATTATTCGTATTGTATTGAAGATAACATATTTCCATACGTCCCATTACTCCTACAGATATTCCACTGGAGATACCAAAGGATACCATAGGATAAACCATTTTGGATCAGGTTATTTAAGTTTTCGATACACTAAATTTTTTGTTTTCTAATTTATCTGTAGGCATATCTAAAAACATTATCTTTATAATATGGGGATTTCTCGTTCTATGTCACAATTGAGTTTGTTCACGTAATACGCATCATACCAATTTTAATATTACAATGAATACAATGCAATAACTTATATAGCGCATTATAATAACTTCAATCTAGTGCGCTTCAGTTTAAATTATGTGTACAGTACGGACAGAAACTACAAAAATACATGTGCGCATATAGTATAAAAATTACTGAACAAATCTAAAAAAACAAATAAAATAATAAAATATATCAGGTTCTGGTGTCCTTCGGGCATCGATGTCACTAAATTACACATAAAATCACTATTAACATTCAAATGCTGGTTTGAAATGGTGTGGTTTAAGGCCTTTTTTGAAAGATGGGACGGATTTGGCGTTTCTCATGTACACGGTTAATGAGTTCTACAGAGATGCGGCAGCGAAGTCAAAGCGGCGGTTTCCATATGTAACAGTACTGGTTTTAGGAACTTCTAACAGAAAGGCATTTTAAGAACGGAGTGATGTGGCCGGAGAGTATGCTTATATAAGATCAGATGGGTAATTCGGAGCTCGGTTGTGTAATGTCTTGTAAACAAGCAGAAGAAGTTTTATACTGCTCTTCAAATATTTACATGATATGAGAATTCCAACCATTCGGCTACGAGCATCACTGAAGAGACATAAGTTGTCGAAATGCGCATCTGGTGCACAAAATTAAAATGTATATATTTTCTATATCTATTATAGTGAGATCTGTATTCAACGGGAAGCCAGAGAAGTTCTTTTAAGGTTGGAGTCACGTGATCAGATTTTTAAGACGAGTTATCATCATCCGTGCGGCCATATTCTGGACTATCTGAAGCTTGTTCACAAGTTGTTTATTTATACTGTACAGCAAAGAGTTGTCATAGTCGAGTTGGGATGTCAGAAGTGAGTTAATAAGAGTTTTGCATCCGTCTTCTGTAATATAAGAACGAATGCGACCAATCTTCTCTATGCTAACGAAGCATGTTCTAATAATAGAGCTGCAGTGTTTCTCCATACTAAGAGTCCGATCAAAAAAAGCTCCGAGGTTCTTTACGAAGGGAAAATCACTGGTTATGCTTTCACCAAATGTAAGGTTGAATCCAAGAATATCCTTTGTCTTGTGTTTCGGACAAAAGAGCATCAATTTGGCCTTCTCATGGTTCAACTTTAACAGATTATCGCACATCCATGATTTTATATCTGCAAGACACCCGCTTAGAGAGACGGCCACATTGCTCCGGTCATCTGTAGGTTCGATAACTATATATTTTTGAGTGTCATCAGCATATATTTCCTATGGGTTTGGACATACACACCGATTCCTAGGGATTCTGTATTAGATAAGGTTGAAGTAACGAGCTATGGGGGATCATTTTTATCTATTTCCTTAAATCTATTTTTTTGCTTTACATGTATTTATTTACTTTATCGTCAACTTTCTTTGATATCGTCATTATATAATACAGCAATTCTATTAGATTCTACCGTCTCTTATAAACAAACATACATTAACTTGACATAAAACAATATAAATGACAACGTTTTCATTTGCATTTTAGGGCAGCCTTGGCATCATGTAAGTAAAGTATCAACTTCATTACAAAAGTACAGAATAGTTTAAGCTTTGTCTAAGTATATAGGGACAGGCTTGGTGTAGTGGTTAAACGCTTGGCTTGCGGCGCCAGGTTCGATTCCTGGCTTGCGCCACTATGTTTAAGAGGTAGGTTACCTTCTGCTTCCATGTCGCGAAATAACTGAAATATTGTTGAAAGCGACGTAAAACACCAATCATCCAACCAACCAATCAAATATATATTGTTTTATTATAAACATTGATATAGAAGTTTTATATTTCATAAATTTATCACTCCATCTATTACTTAAACATTACATATGAGGCTTATGATTCTAGATTCATATATTTTCATTTTTTTGTTTTTTAGAAATGCCCTGAAAAACAAAAGTGGGACTGTTCATGGAAATGCGGTTGTGAGCCAAGTAAGTTAAAGCATTATTCCGTATTTAAATAAATGCACTTAGTAATTATAAAAATAACTTATCATAAAAACATACATAGTACGCAAAATGAACAGCTAGGGATTATATTTTGATAGTATTTTCACAGATCACACTTTAGTAGTCGAGAAATTTACGACGACATTTCTTGATTGAAAATTGCAAATGTGGCTAATATTCCCCGTGTTATTTGTCACTTAAAATACAATCCCCGTGATATATATTCACAAAATTACGAAAACATGACATTTTCAATTTTTGGCACTTGTGTTTCACTCATTTGAAATAGTGGAACTTATAAATTATTTATACAGTTACTTTTAGTACCTTATTACTTTCATTTAAGGTTACGTTAGTTTAGTAGAAATTTTGCATAGAAACTCAAGAAGTTGTTTCGATAAATTCTACCAATAGAAATTTTGCATAGAAACTCAAGAAGTTGTTTCGATAAAATCTACCAATATATGTACCATTGGAATGTAGGTATATCATCTAACCAAATGCAAGGGATGTTTAACAAGAAACCTAATAGGCCATTTAAGTATATTAGAAATAATATTCCACAAGTAATGAAACGGAAAATAATGTTCATCATACCAATAAACCATTAAAATACTTTACCATGTAAATCTACAATAGAAAATTCCTATTTATTGAAAATGATTTTTATTTGTCGCAAAAGATATGCAGATCTAACCATGGGATAGCACAAATATTTTTTCACGGAAGATATAATACAGAATATGTATTTAAAATGATTTAATTTTCCATAACGGACAAATGAATATATAAAAAATTATACTCACGTCTGAATTGCAATTGCAATAAAAATTTCACTTCTTAGAGATGTATAATCTATCTATATGTAGATTTGTTTAATTTACATAGATGTCATTTTCATTTTGCTTCAATAAATGGTAATAATATATTTACAAAATGCACCATACATTATGAGAAATAACACCAAGTAAACAATAAGATGCACCTTTATTTTATTTTGTAGAAATAGCGAAACAAGGCCATAAAACGCTACCCTTCAACAATAAGTGTCATTCTGTCAATTTCTTAAAATAAAACGCATTTTCCGAAAATGAATCTTAAGGAGTTTATTTGAATAATTATCTATATACAAACATTGAGTGTACATTTTCTATAATGATATATTTCTTTTAATGGTAACTAATAGTATCTCTCTCTCTCTCTCTCTCTCTCTCTCTCTCTCTCTCTCTCTCTCTCTCTCTCTCTCTCTCTTGATATCATCATTTTGACCAAATTTAACTTACTTTACATCAGATATTTGAACTTAACAATTATAATTATAATTATTTTATACAATTTCTTGTTCTCACAACTAATCCAATGTATCTACAATATAAAAGGGATTTAATGTCAAAAGATTTATGGTCTATTACTTTACAATACAAAAAAGAGAGTAGAGTTTTAGCCATACGTGTTAATTACTAAAATAATATCCCTGATCTCATGAGGTCAAAATAATTACGAAGGCGTAATTTGAACGAGACCTTTGCTGTATCACTTTGATTATGTATGACAAGGCACCCTTGTGGAGTGGATATATATAGATCCCTACAAACTCAGTGATGACGTTCCCATGAGGAATTAACCATAGAAAAGGTATTCAAATGCATGTCGAATATACTAAAAACAATAAAAGAAATGAAAATGCATTTGACCGTGTTGTATGATAAAAATCATCGTGGACATGCAGAGCAAAGTGGAAGAAAAATATTAAAAGAAATAAATAAATTTTTGAAAGTAATTTAGATTTTAGTACTGGTAATATATGGTACCAATTTTTATTCAAAGGGTTTGTTTATCGCTTTATTGGTCCATCATTCCATTATTGGTGTACTGTTCAGACGAATCTATCGAGATGTGTAATTTTCTCTAGTTTAAATACATGTATTACATTAATATTAACTAGAAGATAAAACGGACGACATCTGACAAAGCTGTATGACACAAATCATCAAGGACCTGCACACAAAAATGACAACAGCAGAATATACAAGGAACAGCATTACAAAAATATTAAATTAACACCCATTCCCGTTTTAGAAAACAGTTAATATTGTAGCCCTGGTATAAAAAATAATTACAGTGCAGAGAAGAAACAAAATCTTATTTTTAAAACTTTTATTTCAAAAAACTCCCCCGTTATGGCCAACAGTTTTATGTCACAAAATTCCACTGTTATGAGCAACAATTTTATGTCACAAAACCGTTTTAGCCAAGAGTTTTATACTTTGATACAAAAACCATAGAAAATAGTCAAGTTTACTTGTACAGGTCAAAAAAGGAAAAAAGGGGGAAAATACTTTTCTCAGTAAGAGCTAAATAATTTGGCATGCGCTATTTGAAGATAAAGCATCCTCTATCAATAGTCTCATTCGCCATGATGCCAAAGGATTAAGCTTGTTAACGTTGAAATAATACCGAGCTATACCGTCCACAACATGGGCAGTGTACTCCCGAAACACAACCAAGTCCAACATATCATATACCATATATGATTGATAACAGAAAAATTATAATGGAAAATGATTTTGTAATTTGTATTCCAAATTATGATGAATTTTTCCGAAAAACACAGGAAATGGGTAATTTACTTTGTTTCTATTCATTTAATATTTATCCAAGAATTCGACATATGATTTTGGTCAACGTGTCTGAATAATACCAAAGTTTATCGTTTTTACACGCCTAATTGAAAGTGACTGTAATCTTGTTTCCCAAAGTCCAGAGCTACATATGTGCATACCCGCAACAAAAATACAGAAAAAAAATCAGTCACTTCAAAACATCCTACAAATATCATAAATAAAGCATAACTTTAATCCTTGTCTATATTGTATGAAATTATCGACAGTATCACACAAAATATTGTCTAGTACCATATGTTTGTCTCGGTAAATAGTGCCAAGGTGACAGATTCTGGTCACACATAATATTATTATATAAAGGTTGTAAATACATTCAAATATAAATAAATAACATGCATTTTATGTAGAAAATAGTCCAGATAGCATTGTAAAATACAAATGCAGCTTAAGACATTGTTCTATGTGTTCCATAGAAATGGTAACAATATAAGTGTCTTATGTGTGATTGGTTTTTCAATGGTCCTTTAATTTCCCTTCACCTTTTCCGTTGATATCCTCCAAAACATTGTAGGCAGTATATACTTGCTGACGTGTGTCTTCCTTTGACTATTTTTATTAATACTCCTAAATCGTTCATCAGCATTTCATCATACTTCACAAATCCTCACTTGAGATGCACACTTTCCAACAAAAATAATTTTAGATACTTTTTGTAAAGGTTATTCAGAAAATACATTAAAGAATACCAGAAAAGGCTTATTTACGTGAATGGTAACATCCAACTATCATATTTCAGACTCATTTTATTTGTCACTTGGGATACGGGTTTTCCGACAAAGATAAATGAGGTCATTTCCAAAATTAAACAAAGAAGAAGTACCGATGGGTTTACTTTATCCCGACGTCGTCAATAGAATGGAAGGATGCTTTCCCCCTATCAAGGTCAAACACGTGTCATTATCACTGAGTTATTGTGCAAGACAAGAATATTTATTTGTCGTAAAAATTTGGGCAGTATTTGTTACCCAAGTTACATTACCTGGGCACATTAAACGTTAATTATTTTTTTTTTCGAAATTATAATTGTACGCGTACTTAAGTTCAACATACTATAGCTCACAAGACAACTGTTCTCCGTACAATTTGACCTGGTAATAGGCCCGTAGACGTTTTGACACTGAACAGTTCAAGAAAGTGACAAAACGTGTCTACCTAAGGATTATAAAACATGTATCTCGGTAGTATTCACCGTATACATTCGAAAGTTTATATTATAACTTTCGTCTGTAATAAATTTTTATGAATTCTCTCCTTGAGAAAACTGTTGATCCGTGTTCTCTATATGGAGGATTATTTATAAATTTTTAAATGTGTGTGATTTGATTGTGCTGTTTTGCGGTGAGTGGGAAGGTGGGTGCCCGTAAACCGGTTACCCACACCAATTGAGTGACGTTTGCTACTTCAATTGACCGTCCTGATTCGGTATCATAACCGCAGCACAATCGAATGTTTTTAATGCATGGGTTTTTTTTTTTTTTTTTTTTTTTTTTTTTTGGTCTGCAGGTCCTTGGTGATTTGTGTCATATAGGTTTGTCAGATGTCTTCTGTTTTCTCTTATATTTAGATCTTCTCATGAGAAATTGTAGTCAGTAAAAAATCTACAATGTACAACATTTCTTAAGAAGTAAATAATCTCTCAATACGCTTCCCAGTGATAGACGTTCGCCATGAATGTATGAAACGGTCGGAGATAAATGGCATGTTGATGATTTGCTAAAATAAATAGCTATTTTGATTACTTATAAATGAATTTCTAAAAAAAATATTTTGCAATGGAAAAATACAAATTCCTCCCGAAAAAACACATCAGGTATTATGAGAAGGAAGCGATTATCCGTTTAATTGCATTAATGACATTATATCAAACAAATTCCATGTTTTTTCTTTATATATTGCAATGGCTCAAGAACACGACTTTTTTACTCAGACGTCAGAATCAAGAAAAATAACAATTATATTGCAATTTAATCAGTGATTGCAAAAACCCTTAACACATGATATGATATGCATGTTCTTCATTTGATAAATAAATAGTCAAAAACAAAGAACCCCCCTCCTTTTTGCGCCTTGTTTGTATGCAGATAAATCAAAATACAAAACAAAAATATTGTTGATTTTTGTTTTCACTCTCAATATCAGATGAGAGAAGATACAGAAATCTATGTTCATAACAGTGAAAATGCGCATAAACCATGATTTATCACAAGGTCCCTTAGAAGCAATGTTGATGGGAGCACCATTGAATAGACTTGCAATCGACACCATACGTCCTTTTGCTCATACATTGCATGGTCAAAGGTACATTCCAGTTGTCATAAATTGTTTCACGAAGTTAAAAAAAACTTTTCTAATAATGAATCAAACTGTCCAGACATGCGCATATAGGACAATGGACATAATCTGTATATGTCGATGTCTTTTGTCTATTTATTCCGATCAGGATAGTACTTTTGAAAGTGAAACATTCCGAGAATTCTGTATATCTTCCAATATTTTCTTGAGGAAAGGCAGCATATTGTATGTACACTTCCTGCATATACCATATAATATGCCTTAATTAGTTGTGGATGTCTTCTTGTCATGTTTTGGCATCACATAGAGTCATTCCATTGTAAACAAGATAATACAGTTGGGTGCAGTCCTAACCTTACATTCAAGTGCACTTGAAGTTTAGTTTTTCGTCCTGAAAACCAGTCATAAAGTTTAGTCAAGTGCACTTGATATCAAGATTACTTTAAAATAATTCCGTCCTCAGGTTTACTATCATGTGACACCAAGTTTACTTTCCACGTTTGTTTATTACAATTATCCAGTTTCTTATAACACGATAGATATAAATGTCTTATTATGTACAATTGCATATTTTATATAAAAAATTGTTTTAATAGAAAAATATGGTAAATGTACATGTGTATAGAAAGTAAACTAAACCTGAAGTGCACTTGGAGTAAACTTGGAATCAAGTTTACTACTGCACTTGGAATCAAGTTTCTACTAAACTTGACTCCAGGTTTATTCTGTTGTCGCCAAGTCAACTTGAAAAGCAGTCATAAAGTTAACTTGAAGTGCACTTTATGTAAGGTTAGGACTGCACCTAACTGTATGTATATGAACTTTCCTGATGTGAGTTGTGCGTAATCTTACACTATTGATGTACTGTTATTACCGGGGTGTAACTTGCAATGATTTTGGGTACGAACGTGCGACTGAGGTCGCTGGCACCCTACCAATTCATATATTGAGAAGTGTAAAACATACCCATTTATATACTGACCATATTGAAAAGCATACCCATTTTAGTGCAAAATATCTTCTTTTGTAATGTCCACCTGCGTTTCACCTATTCATATATTTTGTGATTTGAAAGATACCCATTGCTATATATTTGAAGGGAAACTGATACCCATTAATATATTGGGTGGCCTTAAAAATATACCCCATTCTAGCCGCACGTCTGAATATACGTTTATATAGGAAGTTACCCCCCACCCCCCACCCCCCTCCTCTGACGGATATTGACGTATTAGTAGACAAAAAAATTAAATGGGATGATGCATGTGAATGTATATCTATATAGTTTGTCAAATAATGTAAACTGTATGTAAAATTTACGTGCAGGTAATTGCTTAAGCATGGGGGAATAGTAATGCCAGAGATTTTCCTTTATAATTTATTGTGTGTAAATACTTCTTATTCACCATATTGATGTTGTGTAATTTGTGTGTCTATTTAGAATTGTATCCTAACTAACATTGAAGCAACATAGTTTTTACATCGTATTACTGCTTGTGTATGAGTTTTCAGAGGAAATACTAGCTATACTTTGAAATGTGAAAAATGTATCATTGTAAATTTTCCATTTATGTGGGATACCCACTATCCTGAATTGTGTATCTGAACTGTAATTAATGTATTATATATTCTTTAAGCGCTTTTTAATATGTACGCTGGGCTTGTGCGCTTCAGTTGGAACTGTCTTATGTTGAAAATTTAATGTTGGAAACCTGTTTTCATATCATATGTACCTTTTGCGCATTTCCTTATTGATGATCTGACATTAGAAAAAATTTTCAGTTCCAAGGTCTCAGATGGTTATGCATTAAAGTCTCATTTTGAAAATTAATCAGCATTTTTAAGTAAGTCAGTTAAAGGTATAATGATTGCAATTCATCATACATGCATGGTTTCAATCTATATGTACAGTGAGTTGCAGTCCGAACATAAGGTTTTATTTACATATCGACTGCATTTCCTTTATGCATAAGTAAGTAGGACGACTGCACTGCATTTTCCGATGTTTGCTGTCGCTGTCACATTACCTGGGGTATACACTGCGAAAAAAATACACACATGGATAATACTATTCTCGGATAACACTTTCTTTTGTCCATAAAATTATGACAACGCAACCACCCAAAAATGAAAGTTAAAACCTTTGCGGTCTATAAAATTGGGGATTGAATCAAGAACTACTTCTTAACTTACTAACATCTACATATATTGCATGTTGTGACGACCACACCCACAATATCAGTTACTTCCGTATTTGTATATTCAAGTCACACATTACCACTTTGCAGAATGTGGCAGGCGTTGTCATAAGCGTAATTGGTTTGTATAGGGTTCGATATGCCTCTTTATGCATTTCTTTTTACTTTTCAAGAGTTCAATGTTTCTTTGAGTTAAGTGTTGTTATACCCTTTTTCCTTATGTGGCTGTGACACTTTCTACTCAGTGTTACGGCGGGTGTTGATAGCCAAACAGGAGACGCTCACTCCTCCCTGGCACGTGGTCTCACCTCCGAATTTCAGGGGTCCGTGAATGTCCACCGTGGTACATTGTTGTAAGTGCTATAGTCATGTGACAGCAGTAACGTTCGTATTTTACATTATGGCAAAAATTTACACAATATTTATTGTGTTGCAAAGCCACTCTCTGTACATGATCACTGATTTCTGGAAACCCATTATTGTCCTCAATGGTAAGCTGTAATTACCATATTACGACATTTCCAATTGTTACCGTCAATCTTAGCTATTTAACTATATATTTGCTATATGATGCATTTAAAGTTTTCATATTTGGCTAGCAGAAAACTATGTATAACATATTTTCATGTGTAAAAGTATAAGTTCACTTAATTTGAACCTCTTTGAAATGAATTATAGGTAACCATGTGTCAAATTATTCATATATCGAGTTATTCGTCATGTGTGTGCATAAAATTAAGATATATATATAGCGACGGTTAAGGTTTTTTCTTATTGTCAACATTAAAACCAGATGACAAATTAAAAGAGATGATTCATTATGATGCATTGTGGCCAAGAATGTCATTGTGATTGAAAAGATTGCAAAGAACAACGAATAAAAAGAATGAAGAAGATATAAGACAATAATGTTAAAGTGACTTTTATAATTATGATATAATACAATTCAATAACTTGTATCTCAGTGGTGAGTACTGCAATATGCAAAGGAACACTCTGATTTGGAATAACCACCATGTATAATATCATACATGTACTGTATTCAGACTCTAATTTCATGTTTTTCACACTAATCTTCTTAAATTTACGTTTTATTTTAAACTGTTAGATCATTTTCGTTTTCGTGTTTTCGTTTATTTTGAAATAGATGCTATCGAATTAATTGAATATTAAGTTTATTACTTTCCCTTGCGAATGAAAATGAATTCACTTTGGGGTTTTGATTGAATATTGTTTTACCGTCACTCTACTATTGTTTCACGTCTATAGTGACGGCATTTGCATTAAACTTTAAACCTTTGCAACAAACCCAGTGAGGGATCTCTTACGACCCTGGCACGGGATCTTGGGTTGTACCTATGTGTCGACGTTAATCTATTAATTTTTCCCATGACGTTTCCTTCTTCCAACCTGCTCTCGTTCGAATCTTATCTGCGGGACATCAAGAATGATTACCTTTGCAAACTGTCAATTGTTAAAATCATTCTTCAGCCACACTGTCTAAGTACATCCGATGCTTAACTAGGATCTCAGTCGGTATCTCCTCTACACAAATGAAAACTACTATGATTGTTATACATTGCTACTGAAGCGATCGTTTATAAACTTTGTACAGTAGATGAAGACCTACTATTATGAAATTAGAATTATTTACCATTACATAATTTCATTAATAGGTAATCAAATAAAGCAATTGACTTAATAATACATATGAAAATGGAAAGGGCAGATAACCCCTATAAAATTGATTGATAATCACTTTTGTGCTCTGAAACCGCCTTGAATAGCAAAGTTAAAAGTACAGTGGCCCAAAAAATGAGCCTTGGAATCAATATAAGTAGAGAGCTAGGCATAATGGATATACTCCTGAGTTTTAGAGTGATTTACAAAATTTCATCCGAAGGTTTTTAAGAGTAGTTCCTTTTTTTAAACATTGGATTGGTTTTACACAAATGTATTTATGTTTTTTAAGTTTATTTTGTGTTTTACATTTTCACTTCCTGCTTACCGTAGCCACTTTTTGATCCTTTTTTACTTGTTTTTGCGGACAATGGAATGTTGGCTCTGCTAAGAGATTACTAACAAATCTCGACTGTAGGATAACACTAAAATGGATCGTCTTGACATGGTGCCACATTTTTACTATAATAGAGATATTTTGGTGTTTACATTATTATATGTTTTTATTCTATCAATAAGCAATGCTGCATGTTTTTTAACAGGAACGCTTGTTGTTGCCGCAAAATTACATTAAATGACGTCATAGAATCACCGTGTCAATTACCGCATTGTCGTGATTGATGGCCACATTAAAGTAAAATTTGAAAATGTCACATGTCATATATGTTCCTAAACCCTAAATAAAGTCACCATCTGAAATATTTTTTCACAGAAAACACCGATTTATTAAAGCATTAACAATAACAACAAAACGCAAGCAATCAAAGAAAATATTCCAAAGCAAAAGCAGTTGAAACGTGTCCCCTTATTTGTTTACAAAGTGCTGAGAGAATATAATCTCATTTATTTATATTATTTGTATTAACTTAATAAAATATGATATCCAGATACTTTTTGGAAAGGAATTCTGATGTTTGCTTCCTTCAGTGGCGCCGACATCGTCTATGCTTCAATCATGGCTGCCTGCTTTACTTTACATCATCACTATGACATCAGCTGTTCCTCTTCCTATGCTACTCTCGATTAAAAATTTTGGATTTTTGATGCATAGAACATTACTCTTTACTGTTTTATTTTAAGTTTCGAAGCCGGTGTAGCCCAGCCGATCAGGTGCTCAGCTCGTGACAGGAATGCCCGGGTTCGACTCACAAAATGGGAGCACTGTTGTTTTGTCTTTCGGATGAGACAGTAGAACCGAGGTCCAATGTCACTCACTGCTTCATGTGGGTCTGTAAAGGTTTAAATTTGTATGCAATGCATCAGGTAGATGCCGTCACCATATACGTGAATTAATCGTAGAGTGAAGTAAAGCAATAATCAATCAATTTTATGGTTTGGAATTATTCATTATATATCGATTATGACAATGTATATTTTGTTTGAGATTATTTCTTTCTGGGAACATTGTAGGATAATAATCCCTTATCCCATATTCCGGTTTTGATAAATGACGACTTTTTGTCCGAGCTATACCTTTTGGCGTTGTTTTTCATAGTGACGTTATAATGAATCTATGTCATGCGTTATGACGTCACTACGAAAAACAACGCCAAAATGTATTAGCTCGGACAAAAAGACAGCAATTATCGTAACCGGAATATGGTCTATTGCAAATCCTGTGTGTCATCTGTTTCCCAACCTAATAAAAGCCACAAATGAAATGGAGTTCAGAGAGTTCTCTGGCTACATCAGGGTCATTAAATATAGACACGTGCCTGGTTCTTACCGAATGCCTGAGACACCCTATTCTATTCAAAGTTAGAAGTAGCTAATGCTGAATTATAGGTGTCTTCCATGCAAACATGTTAAGTTGACTTTAGACAAAAATTACACCAACGTTCGAATCTGACATTTAACACGACGGTTAGCTGCCGAAAGATTTTGAATGATCAAAATAAAAACTGCATAACACCTTTGGGTCAATGATTCTCTAATGGTACGTATTTTATATAAACCCTAATTCTCTAGTTTGCCTAGTATAATGGTTATTAAAGATTAACTACTGCTTGATATCTTAGCACTGTATCTCTAAACTTTCAAACACAATTTTTATACTACAAGATGTCAGGACGATACGCAGATCCTTCAGTCGTCACTGCAATAGAAGTTAAAGACGATATAATATATCAAAAGAGCATTTTTGGATAATATTATTACCTTTTTTCTTTTTAATTTACATAATATATCATTATTATATGAATAAACAACGAAGAGATACCGATTAGTTACCCAGTGTCGAAGCTCAAATGTGGGCACTTTCTACCGTGTTTTGTTTACATTCCTGTATATACAGTGCAATTATTGATACAATATATAACATATAAGATATATAACATATACAACATATAACCTTCTATACTAGAAGGTTACCTACTTCGACTTCTCCATATATAAATACATATGGAATTTACACGATCTGACTCTTTCTACTGGGTATATGTGACGGGTGTTACTAGCAAGCAGGAAATGCTCACTCTCCCCGGGCACCTGATCTCACTCCATCACAGGGGTTCACATATGCTCTTCAAGTCTTCAAGTAGACATATTTTGTTATTTTCCATTTGTTTTTCATTTTCACTGATTTTGTATGTCCTCTGGTTTTATGATTTTTGGACTTGTGCTTTAGATTTATCCATCATCTTTACATTGTAAAATGTTGAGACCACAGAATTTCGAATCACAATATATATATCAAAAATATGTTTCGTACCTTGGAAGCAACATAGTATATTCCGGTTCTAAAATCTCTTGTTTACCAAAGTTTGCATTTTTATTATAAAACCCGTATAACGCGTGTAGTAGATCGACATTATACTTAGTTGAAGTGCACTTTGGCAAAAGTAAACATGCAATATAATAACAATGTAAAAGTCTGGTAAATGTCAAATCTCGGACTAATAGGTAAGAGTTCAACTGAAGCTTACAAAGTTGATGATAATATCGATATCTATAATAATAGCCAGTGAGCTTAGCCGTGTAGTTAAGGTTTAATGTTATGTCCAACTACGATTTCTAACAACACTGACAAATATTTATAAAAGTTTAATATATTACCTTTTTACTGACTACTAACTCTTTTTTTTTTCTTCCAGATAATTTTGGATTTTTCTTTTTAGGTTCCTCTCTAAGTTGCGCAATTATATAAGAGCCGTATTTACTTTCATCCATCTTTTCCGTTTAGCGTATCATATGTAAACAAAGATTCTGATAGATCGGGAACAGTATCGCCATCTGGCGATGCACAGGGGGAGATAACTCACTTCTATCGCTCATTGAACTCTTTTCAGAAAAAATAAATAACAGATATCCAGAAACAGACATTGAGGAGCTCCAAAGAGAGGTACTTCGGGAGGACCTACTACAGTTCAAGGAGCAGAGGGAATTCCTTGTTTTGAAAAAAAGAGAAATTAAAAATGGAAATAGAGGCATTGAGAGATATAAGACGCATGAATGAGGATTAAAATGTATTTGATGAGTTTAAAGTAATTGTCAACAACGATTTTTCTAATATTGTCATTTCTTGATGGTGAAACATCGCTACATTAGAAACCACTATTGCCATCATCTGTCTCATCCCCATCAAACATCTACCTTCTGTCAATTGCGATATTCTACAAAACTGCACATGCTATCACAGTCTTTGCTACGCTGTCTGGTATGCATTGTTAAGATAGCAAAAGTTGTCTGACGATATCTTTCACATAAAACAGCACATTATAGAATCAAAGACAGGTCTTGTCAAAAGGAACTCATACCGTAAATACTCCACTATAATACGCACTTTTTAGCCAATTCATTGGTCGATTCAACTTTACTTGACTGTAACGGCACAAGCATCGACAGTTTAGCTTACTCTTGCATCGATTCCTTCTTTATTTCCTCTCTTAAGAGGTCACAATGCATAAATTTATACAGAAAAAAATTATAAAAAAAGAATTATAAACAAGCGAATGTAGAAAAATATGTGGTACCCCGCTTTGGAGGTTCTATCAGTAAAGATGCAGTGATCTGTGACATATTGTCATGATTGTGTATGTCTACAGTCACACATGCCAAATATGAAGGCCCAGCGTCTTACGGTTAAAAAGTTACATTGAAGTAGGTTAAAGATCATGGTCAAGATCACATGAGAAAAGTTTTGGTACCTACGGAAAGGTATTGCAATTAGGGGCACACATGCCAAATATGAAGGCCCTACGTCTTACGATTAAAAAGTTATGACCAAGGTTAAAGTTTTTTGTGAGAGACGGACGGATGAACAGACAGACAGACAGACAAAGGAGAGATTTAATGTCCTCACGCTTTCACGAAAAGCGGGGAAGAATTAAGCAAAAAACTGTCACATTTTCATAACTAGAAAACTGTAAGTGAATTATATATCTATTATCAAGTGGGCTGTTACAAATCTATATACCAATGACTCTTAATTGTACATTGTATGTTTAAATGGGTAATGCAATAAGTTGCCCCTACACTGGCGTAATATATTCTATATTGAAGTCAGTGCCATATCATAAGCAGCAGCTGCGTTACGCAATAACCTAAAGTTTTTCATTCGGAACATATGGAGGTCCATTGGCGCTAAAGTATGGCGCCCAAACAGGATCGTAAAAAGTTCATCGTTGAGCAGACCACTGAGTTCAGCACAGAGGTTAAGGTCGTTGTAGGCAATGTCAGACCACCATTCATCTCTTAAGGGAAGTGTGTATACGCACGAACTTGATGCATGAAGGAAGACATTAGTAATCACAGAGTTATATAAAGACAGACGTAAAGTTCTTCATAAATGTCATTGACAGAGTAAATCTTGCGTACGAATTTAACGACTGAAATGTCCGAACATTTTATAGAAGATTTCCTTATGCTAATTGGTTCCGATTATATAAAAATGTGACAGAATCCTCTGAGATCACGATCAGCCAACTTCCTGGTTGTTCGACCTTTGGTAAGTGCGTTCGACACGGCATTTCGGACTGTTTGCTTCCAAATGATGTTGTTTAACACGAAACTGACATTTTTGATTTTTTTCCCCTGCGTATTATGCACGGGTGAAGACGGGGTTTTTTTTTCGTTTTTTTTTTTGGGGGGGGGGGGGGTGGGGGGTTCATGATTTTCGATGTCATTTTAGGTGCGTTTGATACTCGGGTGCGCAATATTCGAGTATTTACGGTATCTCTAATTTAATATCTCAACCTTTCATACAAATGTAGTTCGATAGATTTGGCCAAGGTCAATTCTCATGTTAGGTGTTTGTTCAAACATTAAGGTAGAAAATTATGGTATATAATGAAAGCTCCGTAAAGAATGTTTATGATAAATATGAGAACCCTCCCTCTTATTATGGTATAGAAGGAAACATTATATGATAAAGTTTTTGCAAAATTTCATCTGGATTTGATATATTTGATTTACCCTTATTTCATCATGTAACACCATAAATCTTCTCTTCTACCAACCAAATCATCTCTCTACCACATCTCTTGTCTTGGTGTGGGATTAATTATATTTCTTTTGAGACCTTAAGTGTCGTAATTAAATAAAAACTCTTAAGAATAAATTTCATATATCCAATAAAGAAATAAATAAAATCTATTTATCAATTAAATGAAATTCTAGATGTTTTTGAATGTCATTTCCATTAAAATCATACAAATGGAAATATTCAAATCATGCATTCTCCTCTGTCATGACCTAAAGACTGCAGGTTTTTACACCATTCAGGACAAGACACCTGGATCTAAGAAAGTACATAATCTGTAATCCATTTTTAGATTCCCAATGAGCAGAATAATATGGGGATTTTTTAATAACAAGCAATATTCATGTGAAAAATCCCACTCGGTAATAGGGCGTAAAAACGGTATTATGATGTATATGCAACAAGCATTTCCACTATCGCCCAGGAGGACACCATCCGTATCTATGCCTCTGTGTCTAGCCTCTAGGAAAGCTCCTCGGATTCTCTAAATATGAAGGAGTCGTGATTTGACCCTGGCCATTTGGCAACTATGTTTTGAAATCGACCTTCAAATGATAAAGATAGATATTAAAATATCAAGTGAATATCCAGTGGTGGATCCAGTAATAGAAAGGATACTTTGATTTTCTTTCCGACTTTGGTTTTTGTCTTTACACGAGATTGTGTAAAATTTATTCCATGTAGGTATTTCTGTCAATCAGTAAAATGTCGTTCTAAACAGAAAATATAAATTCTAGTGATAGGTATCAGTCTATATGTATGTGGCAGATAATAAACATACTGTAGAATAAATCAAAGTTAATATATCATGACGTCACATTAGAAATATATGACGTAATGTTAGATTTATCAACGTCATCACACAACATTATTTCTGTTAGTGCGTTATCATACTAATAATACTTATAAACACAAAATAAATTACTAAAAATGATTGGACTGTAATGAGTAACATTTACCTTGATGATCACACATTCCTTGTACATTTAAGGAATGGTATCCTTTGCTATTTACACACACATTTTCATGTTGTGACAGGGCAATGATTCTGATGTGTGTTCCATCCACGGCGCCCACGACTCATAAAAGCCCCTCTTAATGGTTTGTATTTTAACGCTGTCTGGCCATTCAATATAGTCTGTAGCCACTGCTGTCAAAGCGTCGGACACATCTCTGACTCTTCTGGAGACACTGGATAAGTGAAAGCCAAAGGTATCCCCTATGGTCCGTATTATGTCGCCTGTTGCATAAAAACGCAGAGCCATTTCCACCTGACTAACTGCTGGCAGTGATTTGGACCTTAGCGTCGGATTCCATAAAGCAGGTTCTAATACATCGGTTATATATTGGACAGTTTCTTTTGAAAATTCTTACCTCTCCTTGTATTCTTCATCAGAAAATTCATGAGAAAAATATCTATAAACTCTCTCCTTTTTTTTTTTCTCACTCCAAAATTAAGGTCAAAGAGCAGACGATACGCCATATTTGTCCAATGGTTAACTTATTTAGCCTACCTCCATCGACTAGCAAACTTTGCCCAGTAGCTTGTTATATTTAACCACTGGATAAAGGCATTTATCCAGTGGACAACGTTTGAGAAGCAGATTTTATCGGTGGTTAAATTTTAGCCACTCGATAAGGGATTTAACCGCTGGATAACTTTAGTCAAGTTTTTGAGCAACCCGGTCCTGATCCAACCTCTGACTTTCAGGGGTTTGTGAATGTCCACTGTGGTACATTGTTGTTAGTGCCACATTTATGTGACATCAGGTACTTTCGTATTTTACATTTATATCCATAAACTATGACCCAAGAATAATATTAACTTATGTTGGCAATCTACAGCCTGGTTTATGTTGTGTTATGATAGATTTCATACTGCCATAAGACCATCTATTCATTAATGCCATATAAATGAGAAAAAGATGATCAACGGTTTTGTCATTAATAATAAATTACGCATAAACATATAATACATATCAAAAATTTATATGGTTTGGACCATAACAATAAACAGAATTATTATGCAAAATTCAACCATAACAAATCGTATAAAACACCGACTACTATGGTCTAAAAGAGATCCCAGCCAAGGCAAAAATACAGTCAACAAATTACAACCAAAATACGGTGCACAGAAAAGGCCGAAAAGCAAAATAATTAAATAATAATAACAGTTTGATTAACGTATCTACTATCTAAGACATTAATTAAAGAACGGCGGAGGGGGTGGTTGTTAAAAAATTCCTCCACAGACCAATAAATAATCCGAGTTATATAAAGTGAAAATTGTAAATTAAAAAAGTGCAGTGAACATAATGCTGCATTTTGCATTTCGATTGGTTGAAATTCCATAAAAGACAAGTAAATATATATAACAATGCTTCCCTGACGAAAGGCGGGGGTAGGGGTGGGTAGTGACTAGTAGGAGGAATTGTTTTACATAATTCAGAACAAAGGAGACTTACATGTATGTTGTAATAACCAGGACAGTGCTTTATTTACACCTCAAAAATCAATCTCTTGTATTCGGTCTTTTCGTTATACAGAGTTACTTCCCATTTGGGACGATATCTGGCGTGATACAATTATGACGTCATCAAATTCTATGGTAACTTATGTAAAACTCAGGGAAATGATAGTCTACAAATGACGTTTTCATACGAATTTGATGACGTCATAATTGTTTTTACGTCAGATACCGTCGCAAATGGGAAGTAACTCTGTTTAACGAAAAGACTTAATATAAAGCAATTTATTGTGAATCATTGAATATTTATTGAACATTTGTATCATGGAAGTTGCTTACACACATTAATTGTTTTTCTATTATCTATCTTTAATTTTTATGTTTTACGTTACATTGCAGATTTCCCTTTCAAAATGAAATGAGTTAAATATATAATGATTTCTTGGACTTTTTCATAATATTTTCAACTTGAAACACCTCTTTAAAAGTCTAAACAACACATCTGTCATTTTCCAAGTTCGGATGTCGAATTTTGTGATAATCTGATTCAAAAGTCGAATTTCATGATCTGTCTCACACTATTATATTCATAGTCTTTGAATGTCATAGATTTGTGACCTCGTCTATGTATCAAAGTCATTAACAGTGCTCCCAAAATCCGATTTATCAAGACTTCTCAAGGATCACGTGAGGAAACTTATAGGCCTGTAGATGAGATGACTACCTCTCTCCTCACCACACCACACCAATTATCATTTATTATATCATGAAACACAACAATGACAATTTAAGTTTGCAAATATATATACATATATATATATATATATTATATATATATATATATATATATATATATATATATATATATATATATATATATAAATTTAATACTTAATTTAATTCAAAAGAATAACTCTTTCAACCATATGGACCACTCCATTAGTGACTTGTATATTAGGTCTGATTAGTTCAGCGCCATTTATCGTCATACCTGTAAAACGTAAAAATTGTCATCGGCTAATATCAACTAAGTAATATAGAGACGTAAGTTGAAATACGCATCTAATGCACAAATGTATAACGTATGTGTGTTCTAATATTTATTCTAACCACTAAGCCGGGGTTAATGCTGGTGGACCAATGGTTACCGAGGGCATCCTAGGTCTAGTTTTCAGTGCTTTCGTACTGATGTGAGTGATGTATGTGAAACATTCTATACGTGTTTAGCCCTATTTCATGAGTTGTTTGTATGTTTCTTGCCGTGTGTATCTAGTCAGATGACACACTTATTTCTCTCAAGTACCCTGTCTCGCTTCTGCTTCCTAGAGGTTCATGAATAGCCAATATGATGCTATAAAGTAAATACATAAATATTGCAAAATTGTCTCTTGTGTTATACGTAAAAATTTCTCAAAAACAATCAGCATTCCATTAATGTTAAGGATAAAAGAACTACACTGGTCTCTTATTCTGTTTAATAAACTCTACAAATCGTCTATATTTATACAGTTTTGGCTTTTGGGCATCATTCAAAAGACGAAAACTGTTGAATTATGTATATATAGTGCAATGAGGTGGTAGTGGTATTTATATTTTGACAAGTATGTTAATCCTGTTAATCTTTGACAAGTATGTTAAGAATATGACATTGAGATCATCAAAAAGAGTATAGGTCTTATATTTGGCCCCTCTACAGCCTTATGCAGACTTTTACTTGAACGTTGCACGATGACTAACAGGGCGTTGGGGACTATATGACGGACCCTGTCCAAACCGCTTTTAGAGGAGACATGGTCGTGAACCTCGTCCCCTCTGACTGTTAGTCGGGGCTCCTACAGATCTAGGGTCTTAGCTGGCTTTCAGACTCGTAGAGCACGGTTTATCATGTTGATGTCGCATATATTTTTATATCATTATGTGTTTTACAATAACTTACGTGTTAATATTTTTATGACCTCTCAATATGCGATACCTGTTGACAATGTACATGGAGGATTATTTATAAATTTTAAAATGTACGTCCTTTGACTGTTCTGCTGTTACGGTGAGTGGGAAGCTGGGCCCGTAAACCAGTTAACCACACCAATTGTTTGGCTTTTGTCAAATTAAATAACCGTACTAAGTCGGTATCGTAATTGCACTACCATCAAATATTTTTGTAATGTGTTATATGTGCTAGTATATTATTGATATTCATGTATTGTATAGCTCCATGGTGACTTCTGCCACATAACTGAGCCAGTAACTCCTCTTTTTCTTCTATAACCTACATTAGCGACAATTTTTAATTCGCGAGGATAAAAGGCCGGAAAGAACCTCTTTAATAGCTATATGTATTTGGTTAAATAATTTATTCGCAAAATTTAAGCGTTGCAAATCTGAAATAGTTTGAAGACAAGTGTATCGTGTTGAATTGAAATCTATTTTTAATGTAAGTCCTCTGAATACTGAGAAATATTTGTCCGATTTTACAAAGATTCGAAGTGAAAGCTGACGAAAAGGTGCAAACAAATTAACATTGCCAATATGAGGATAGGAAAACATTTGCACTGAAATCATTATACCTTTATCTGTCTGAGTGACCGGTAAACTTGAGTTTCCAAGGGAGGTCAATGAATATCCATCTGAGACATCAGTTGTGAAAATTGTTCCCGATATGACATGATTTAACATTAATTCTGTAAGAAATGCATATAGCTAATGCATTGATAATTGTATCGCGATGTTGTTGCTGTTATAATTAAATAAGCTGTTACGAATATGAATATATGAATAAGAAAATATGGTTGTTTAGATTATAATAGCCCTCACAACAAAGTGTCTTATTTTGTGTTTTCATGCAGGAATAAAGTACATTGACTGATGCATTTATTAGAATTAATGCACGTTAGACACTTATTCTATATATATATATATGCGCTTTTAACGCCAAAATATTGGAAACTTCCATTTTCTATTTATGAACTGCATCATTAAATCATTTCGGAGGGAAGTTATAAATTGAAAGAAACAGCCGGTATCCCATGACAACGTAACGTTTATCCAGAATGACATACTTTTGTCGAATGTCAAGCACTTTAGCGCAAAATATGACTTTAATGACGTCACGCAAGGTTGGAAATGTCGAAAATTTCATTATGACGTAATTAGCATTACAATCAAAAGTCTGCCAAACAGCGCTTTCTGTGTTGAAAAGTGGGTCAAATATGGGGCGCTATAACGTCACCGATCAATGTACAGAAATAAAATACATAGGTCTTGAAAGCTTTATCTCAGGCAGTTACAGTGGTTGTGCATATATTAATAAATAATTAATAGCAATAAATAGGATGTTACCATGGACATAGGTTGTGTTGGCAAGTATTGTCTGAATACTGTTACGATCATCAATAAAAGCTTGGTCCACTGGTAAAAATACGGTGAATGGCCCGTCACCTAGAATTCAAGCTCTTTTAAAATGTCATAATTTTGAATAAAAATGAGTGCTTTACTTATTCCTTTTTTTCAATTGACCTGTTGCATATTTAGCCAACGATATCCTAAATTCAGTAATAAAATATTTTTCAAATCGATGTTTTTTCAACAGACTGATAGGTTATTTCAATATGGTGAGTTATATCTGCATATTATTGTTGGCGGAAAGGGGTGATATTAAAGTTGTGCCATTGTAGTTAATTCAATTTATATTTTTCTTTAACTGTATGGTCAATCCAACATTGTAAAATTCGGTCAATCAATAAAGCCATTTTACTTTACTATGATATTCAGATAGCAAAAGAATTCTTACCTGGGACAGAAGATTTCCCTTTTTAAAATATCCTGCTCCTATCTACACCGTTTTATGGGTTTTTTTGTTTTTTTTTTTTTTTTTTTTTTTTTTTTTTTTTTTTTTTTTTTTGTCTGGTTTTTTTTTAATTTTTATTTTGGTGTTAGTATCAATTAAATACAACCATTCGTTTTACTGACCGCTTAACATCTTGTCAAAGCGTGCAAGAAAGAACATGGCCTCTGCTATAGAGAGAATGTCTCTATTCGACCGGAGAAACTGCATCACATTTTGTGTTGGTGGTAAGAGGACTTGATCAATGCTGTGTATAACACCGTTCTTGACCACTATATCGGAACCTAGTAAGTCTACTCCATTTACTGACACCGACTGTAATAGATCGTAGGAGAGTAACGTTATCATGATTGAAGAGATTGTAAAACTCAGCTTTTTCCCCAGTTGCACTGAGAAAGGGAACCTTCTATCTATATTTATAGATTTACCGTCATGCTAATGCTTTACGAGCTTATATCTTAAAATGTTTGTCTTTAAACTAATATGAAAAATTGATATATTTCTTAAAAGTACTGTTTATACAAATATTTGTCTACAATTCATTTACTAATGTTTGATGCAATAAAATAAATTCAAGTATCAGTCTACAGTATTGTTATTTATTCTTCCTTTCTTTTCTTCGTCTTCATTTTAAAAGAAAAGGGCAGAAGTTTTAAGATTTAATGTATTGTTTCCGACGTTACATTCATGCCGTGTGTGCCGTTTGTATGCCTTGTCCATTCATGGCTGGCGAGACAATCTAATCCGGAGACAATATTCTCTGTCACCTGTTGTAAATTCTATTTTTGAGAGTTTCGTGAATTTCCACAATGGTAGTGGTGTGGGAAAAATACCATTACCATTACTTTCGCAAATACATAGCATGAGGCTGAGGATTGTCTAACACACTTACCATCCTTATGTAAAATGTTTATATATACATAAGTCTATTCGAATATTCAAAATCGTCTTGAGTTGTGGACTCACGTTTAGGTTTTTTGTTTTTTTTTGCTTATACAACGTAACTCAGTTATCCAATACTCATGGAACAAAAAAGTATACAAAACAGCAAACTTGTGAATCAAAAGGAATACAACCCAACAGGGCACCTGCTAATGGAGCATAGCTGAATCATAGGAAAGTGAGATCATGTACCTATGAAAAATGAGCACTTCCTGCTAGCTCACTGACATCCAATAGAAACCCCCAAGTCAGGAAATGTTCAAATATAGAGGGTGTCAGATTAATTTAAATTATACTTACTCCATCTGGCACTTGTGGACTTACGTTTGGGTTCGTTTGCATATAAAGCAATATCTTTTTTTTTTTTTGCTTATACAACGTAACTCAGTTATCCAATACTCATGGAACAAAAAGGTATACAAAACAGCAAACTTGTGAATCAAAAGGAATACAACCCAACAGGGCACCTGCTAATGGAGCATAGCTGAATCATAGGAAAGTGAGATCATGTACCTATGAAAAATGAGCACTTCCTGCTAGCTCACTGACATCCAATAGAAACCCCCAAGTCAGGAAATGTTCAAATATAGAGGGTGTCAGATTAATTTAAATTATACTTACTCCATCTGGCACTTTACTGAAATGAAGGTCTTCTCCTGAGAGGGTAGTCAGAGATGTTCCACTAGAAATAAGCGGTCCTATATAACCTCCACGGACCACGTGCGACAGGATGATATGCTTCAGTTCAGGCAGATTTGCATGTAACTGTGTGCGCAATATTTCTGGTAAATCTGCGAATGCTTTATTTGTAGGAACAAAAACGGTGAAGGGCCCTACATATAAAAAAAAACCAGTGGGATATCTTTACCTTTATGCTGATTGGCAATTGAATAATATTAAGAGATAATTATTACCAAAATATTTCGAATTTTTCTTGTTGAAAACAAATTATCGTGTACAATATATTGTTTAATTTAATATGTGCAATTAATTCTTTGGCGCCCGTAAACCAGTTAACAACACCAATTGAATGATGTTTGCTACTTCAATTGACCGTCCTAAGTCAGTATCGTAACCGCAGCACAAATATTTTTCTATTGTCGTTCCGTGTATATTATGCTGTTGTCATTTTTGTGTGTAGGTCCTTGGTGATTTGTGTCATACAGCTTTGTCAGATGTCTTCTGTTTTCTCTTTTAATGAAGTAAAAGAACCATACAAGAAAGTATTACATTTCATGACTTGAACATGAAATTAAATAAAATTGTATTTCATGAAGTATGATTAGATGGAAAATGGGAAAATCGCATTTCATTATTGCAAAACATATAATAATTAATATCGAAAATGTTCTTTATATGGAAAGATGAACTATTTACCTCTTTTGAACACATGTCGTCAGGATTTTACTGGAGAGAAACGATAATTAGTTTCCTTATTAATTTGGTTCCATTTCCTTTTCTAAATGATCGGAGATCCTCAATCATCTCCTAGTTTCTCATTAGAATATATGGAGATTAACCTCTTACCTTCGTTGGTTAGTTTGTTAGTAAGTCCAACTATATCTAAATCATCCGTAATCACTGTAAAATTGTTATCCCTCAGATACGTAACAATATCGCGATGATCTGAAGCATAACTTTTGCATACATAACAAAAAAATAAAACGCTTATAATATGTATCTTCATTATGTAGCTTAAGAAATTGCTAACCGTTGTTATCAAATAAACTTCATGATATTTCCCATGAGTTTACTTTATCTATGTACATATAGGTCAGATGTCTCAGAAAGAGCTTAATTGTATAACGATATCTCGAATTATCAGTAAGCTGATTACTACCTCACTTATATTCTCAGTTGACAATTACCTTTTACAAAAGCTTTGTTTGATATTTCTCGGTGTGCAATTCAACATAGATTCAAAATAAAACATTACAATGAAATTTGACATAACGATTGCCTTAAATTAAATTTCACCTCTTTTGTCAATTTATTTATTTATTTATTCAAAATATGTTTAAGTATCTCGTGTATAAAATCATGTTTAAGCCTTCCTTTAGGTATAATCATAAACGGGCTTGACCAATCTTATATTCAACCTTCAATTATGTGTGTGATGATGAGTTTGTGTTTGTGTGTCTGTGTGTGATAATGAATGTGTGTGTCTGTGTGTGATGATGAGTGTGTGTTTGTGTCTGTGTGTGATGATGTTTATGTGTCTGTTTGTGATGATGAATTTGTGTTTGTGTGTCTGTGTGTGATAATGAGTGTGTTTGTGTGTCTGTGTGTGATGATGAGTGTATGTTTGTGTGTCTGTGTGTGATGATGTCTGTGTGTCTGTGTGTGATGATGAGTGTGTGATGATGGGTGTGTGTTTGTGTATCTGTGTGTGATGATGAGTGTGTGTTTGTGTCTGTGTGATGATGATCGAGTGTGTTTGTGTGTCTGTGTGTGATGATGGGTGTGTGTTTGTGTGTCTGTTTGTGATGATGAGTGCGTGTTTGTGTCTGTGTGTGATGATGTTTGTGTGTCTGTGTGTGATGATGTTTGTTTGTCTGTGTGTGATGATGTTTGTGTATCTGTGTGTGATGATGTTTGTGTGTCTGTGTGTGATGATGTTTGTGTGTGATGATCTTTGTGTGTCTGTGTGTATTGATGTTTGTGTGTCTGTGTGTGATGATGTTTGTGTGTCTGTGTGTGATGATGTTTGTGGGTCTGTGTGTGAGTTGTGTGTCTGTGTGTGATGATGAGTGTGTGTCGGTGTGTAAGGGGGTGATTTATATTCCGTATTATCATTCCTTTGTGTCAACGCATTCTTAAATTTAGAAGTATATACGAGTATCACAGTTCTAATATTCATCATTACACGTGGCCATTCATTGTATACTATTGTTTTGGGTGTTTGTTTTTGTTTGGATTTGGGGGGGGGGGGGATTTTGTTTTGTTTTGTTTTTGTTTGTTTTTTTTTTTTTAACAAGGATAGGTTATTATGTATCACTGCTCTTTCAATTCTATTTCCATGTTTATTTTTTCTGTTTATTTATGGTTATGATTTAATGTATGAGACACAAACACTATGGTACTCCCTGAAAATTTTAATATTCATGCTAAACCTAATACAAATAAATCGCGCAATAGCATATAACACTGTTTTATTTTCTGTTTGTATTGCCCATTACCATTCCTGTGTAGAAGATGCTTTTTTCTGTGGACCATCTTTGCTGTTTGCTTAGCAAGGATATTGTGCAATTCCATATAGAATGCCCCTGTACCTCAATTGTTTTATACGGTCTAGGATGTCAGTATATCTAAAAATATATAACCTGGTTTGTTTCGCGAAAGCACGCTTCATGTGATTATGTATTTGGTCTTTATTATATAAAAGAACATCACAAAAATATTAGAGGATAATGCAAATGCTTTATTGATCAACTGAAGTGACGGAAATTTTGCTACTGAATTTGTATGATTAACCGGTTTACGGGCACTGCATTCAAATTACCAGAAAAGCAGAACAATTCTATACATTCCAAAACGGTATCCTTTCATTTATACAGTATCCAGTATATTGTATGATCTTGAAACATATATCACCAATTAAGTAAGGTAGATAACTATCACATTAAGATATAGAACAAAATAATAAATGAAAATAGACAAATAGATAAACACATAAATAAACATGTATGAAAATGATTTTTATTCATATTTACATATTATTAATAAATGAAACACCCCTGTTCGATATGAACACCTTGTTCCTCGTCAGTTATGACTGGGTTGAAGGACAGCGTTAATTGCATGCACTACTCCATTTGTTGTTGCCTGGTCCGCCTCGACTACCTTAGCACCATTGACGAAAACGCCTTTAGCCAAACAAATAAGAGATATTAATTTTCGTTACAATATTGCTTTCAGTCCTTACTACATCTTTATCATCTTCGATAACATTGTATGGACAAAGACGTTAGATCCTGTCGTCTTTTGTGTTGGATACGTTATACAGAGCTATTTCCCATATGAGCGGACCTGTATGTGACGTCAAATCAATGCGACGTAAACTAGTTCTATGCAAACTGGTGTAAAATTACGGGATATGATACAGAAATAGTATGATTGTATGAAATTGTTTTATTTCAGATACCTGCTCTTCGCCCAGTAAATTAAATGAAAGTTATCCAATACCTTGAAGAATTTGTTGAGATACATACCTGAACTGTTAATGGTCACCGTAAGCTTTTCGCCAGTGAGAGTCGTAAGCTTCATTCCATCTGTCAGACCCGCAGCGAAGTACGTTCCTGGAACTACATGCATCTTCAGGATCTCTGTGAAATTCACATTTACAAATACTGATATTTTTATTTCAGACAATACTTCCCGACACATAAAACTACATTGCACACATTACTGAAATTCAGACGACCTAGTGTCTGATTCATTTATATACTACATGTATGTCCGTGTTTGTTTTATTAAACTTCATCATATCGAGTTGGGTTATGTTTAGATTTTTCTTTTTTTTTTTTTTTTTTCGTTCTTCTTTTCTTTATCATATTTTAAGTAAATAAGAAACATATATTACATAAAATGAAGAAAGCTCTCTTGTGCTTGATTTTTCTTAAGGGTATGACTCAAAATCATAAGTTCATAGTCTATTATCTTGCAGAAGCAAGCCCTAAATACTAAATATGGTGATGAACCAAGCAAAGCATTGGAGTCAATCATTACTTTGTTTAAGCATATTGCAAAAATAAAATAAAAGAATTTGCATTCCTTCATAAAAAATAATTTCCTGTTGGGTACGGTCCGAACATACCATCAACGTAACGTCGCCATAACAAAAAGTTAGACATTCTCTGGCGCTAAAGAATGCTGAGCACATGCGTTTGCGTTAACGTAGGTTGCTGGGTAATTTAATTTCGAAATCGCGTTTACGGGTGTCATAGTCATGTTAACACGGGTGATCGACACGCCCACTTGCCTATAATTCAAAACAACAAATATACATTTAGAAGCAATACAACGTGTGGAGAAAGTTTTATGTTTTTCATATGTACCATCAAAATGCTACTTAAACATTAAAGAAATAGAATCCTTACATATTGATGTATAAATTTTAAGAAGGAGAAGAAGAAGAAGAGGACAAAGAAGAAGAAACAATTCTGGCTCACAAAAATCTTCCTCCCCCCATAAAAATCAAATGGTTGCCCCAAGCTGATACGCCGCTTGCTTGACAGTGATGTGTCATCGTTGTGTATTGTACGTGACAGTATAGTGAATTTATAAATGAAATAGACATGTATGTAGTACTGTTTATTACTTTGGAACAGCTGATCATCAGACGAGATGGTTGGGAGGGCATTTATTATTGTGCTGAAAGCTGTGTCGATAGGTGCGAAGATCGTGAAGTTACCACCTGTAACATATAAAATGTAGTTATGATCTGTAAAAAAACATGCATATACATAGTCAAACACAATAACCCCACCCACATCTAAACACACGCTATGATGTAACGATAAAAAAGAAAAAATCGTCATACGTACAAGTTGTCAGTATAGTGTAAACATAAAATTTTCAGTCATGAAATTTTGTAAATCACTCTAGAACTAAGGAATATCTTCCTCATACATAGCTCTGTCCTTAGATTGATTCTTTTGCTCAGTTTTTTTGGTCATTTTGTTTTTAATACTGTTCTTCAAATATTTATATAATATGAGAATTCCAAACATTCGGCCACTAGCATCACTGTAGAGACATAAGTTGTCGAAATGCGCATCTGGTGACCAAAATTAAAAGGTATATATGTTCTATATTTATCATAACTATTAGACCGGTGTCACTGCCGGTGGACTGATAGTTACCGAGGGTATCATAAATCTAGTTTTCAGTGCTTTTGTACTGATATGAAATACATACTTAAAATTTTCAGTCATGAAATTAAATCATTTTAAAACTAAGGGGTATCTCCCTAATGCATAGCTCTGTCCTTAGACTAATTCTTTGTCTCATTTTCTTGGTCATTTTGGTTTTAATACTGCTCTTCAAGTATTTATATAATATGAAAATTCCAACCCTTCGGCCACGATCATCACTGAAGAGACATATGTTGTCGAAATGCGCATCTGGTGACCAAATTAAAAGGTATATATATTCTCTGTTTATTATTACACCAGTGTATCACATTTCATGTATCCATGTATATCAGAGACGAGGTTCACAGACCTCTTTCCCTTTGATCTCATATTTCATTCCAATATGCCATACTTGAGATAATTTGCCGTAAAAAAATTACGTCATTTTACTATGACGAGAAAAGCGTCTATTGTCCGCGATGAATCTGTGTCTCTTAAATCAGTAGAAGATACCTCCGTCACGAATGCCCAAAACATGCTATAGATGTTTTTCCAATTGAACATGATATAAGGGGCCTTATGCTAGACAAGCTACTTTTCGTTGAGTAAAATGACTTAAATTAGTTTCGGCAAATTGTCGTAAGTCTGGCAGACTAGGAAAACTGTTACTGAATTATTTTCAGAGTACACATACATGACAAGGATGGTAGAATTAAAGATGTCAATGCAAGAACATATCAGAACAGATAATAATTCAAACTCTAACACTAATTTTAGACAATCAAGAATTACTTTCAAGGGTTTTCTCTAATCCTTCCAGAACAAGGGCTGCATACAGATCCTGAAATTCTGTGTCGTGTTCCCCGAGATATTCGGATATACTCTTTTCCAATGGAAGCAATACACTGTCCACCTTATGGATTACTCCGTTTCTTACTATGGTATCAGTTTTTGGTAGAGGAACCCCATTTGCCGTGGTAGCCTGCCATAAAGATTTAATCATCGGGTAATATTAGGACATTGTAAGTTGCTATATTTCTGTCCATGCTTTTTACAGGGAACACATATCTTTTTGTACTAAGTATGGATTTCTCCCTCTTGGTTTATTCATTGTTTGACGTCATTCCAAAAGCATTTTGCTATAGAGCGACAAAATTTGTCTGATGCATTGCATAGACATATCAGCCTATGTAATGGAACCATGGATAAATATTTTACGTTCCATGTTGTTCTGTGGTATGGGACTTTGGTCTATACTGTGTTATCGGAAAGACGAGATACCAACGAGAACAGCCAATCGGGCCCGAATCAGGAACTGCATAAATGCATTCAGAAGCCTTTCTTATCATTATGAAGTATAGTACATATCAACACTAGCACCCCTTCCCCTTCCCAACCCTAAATGTAAAAATGTGAAATTAAAAGAAAAATGTTTGATGAGAAATACAAGTACACATTATTGAATAGAGCAATTAAATTTAGCATACAGTCGTTTTCCAAGTTCCGAATATTTTCCAGTTCCGAATAATTTTAAAAGTTTAACCTACCAGTTCTCTACAGACAGAGCGTATCATACAAAACTTTTTATTTCATAAAGACAATTCATAACAGTATTAAAAAATATAAGAATTTTCTTGGAAAGTGAAAAAGGGTCTCAAGATACAACACTTTGAATCTAGTTGGTATCGGCGAAATTGTTCATTCCGCCATTTTGTTACTCGAAATTGATTCGTTTTTTTAATTTCCTGTGAGAGTAATATAATGGCAAATAATTCTATGCCGTATAGTTATAAAACTAAGTTTCTGATTATACATTCTACCCTTTTTAGTACAATATAGTGGCACAACAGTCCAATACCATGCGTCTGAATGTTTGTTGACATTTTCCTAGTTCCGAACAGCTGAAATTCGTGTGATTGGAACATGCATTTTTTCGCGGAATTTGAACCTTATTGACATAAGGTCATCTAACAAATAAACACTAGATCTATCAGTTTTACAAAACCATCGTAGTCACAAATACGGCATATTTCTAACTTATTTTCCGATATAAAGAAGAAAGATATAAACAAACAACATATCATGACGAACTAGAGCTACATTCGTCTGCTGTGACATAATGACGCTATGCGCAAGGCAGGTGCGTGCGGCCATGTTCAATGAGGCTCCATACGGGGAGAACAATGTAATAATAAATTGACGTGTACAAAAGAAAGAATGAATTTGCATGCTGAGCAGATGTGTTATACAGACTTAACGGACAATACAGAGGCGGATACAGAAAAGTCAATGCCGGTTGGGAAGGGGGTGCACAATTGAAACCCAAGGCTTCATTGAGACACGAAGCTGCTGGTACGGGTTCGGGGGACCTCCCCTGGAAAACTTCGGTAGGCCTAAATGGTTTTAAGAATGCTGCATTCTAAACACATTATGAAATGATAAATGCTCATTTTGAAAGTGAAAAGGAAAATAATAATAATTATTATTATGAAAATTTTAATAATAATAATAATAATAATAATAATAATAAACCACAAAAACAAAACAAAAGTGTCAAGACAGCTTCGCGTGAAGCTTCCATTTCTGAGTCTATTTTACCTCTTGTAATTAATGTGATAATATAGCATTATCTAGTGTTGTGCATGGGAGGCAAGTTAAGACCAGGCGTAGGGTATTCTATGCGGCGGATGCAAAATACCTGAGGGGAAAGACGACAGATTTACAATAGCGTTACACGAGGTCCAAGTTGTTCCTGCGTTCACTGAGTATTTCAACTTTGAAAGACAACGGGAACATACTCCAAGTTACTTAAGTTTCGCTGCCGCAAACTATTTTGAGTAAATCAAATTAGAGACTCCAACTTTGTAAACAACAGATTAACATTACATCATTATTATAATAACATTTTAGGTCATATATATATTTTCTTCGTCAGGACACGGAGTGGACAGAAAGTTGTCACTAATCAACGTTGCATAGAATAAAACTAATTACAATCTTCCACCCCTTTCCTTCGAGCAGCACACGATTCGCGAGCGCAGTTTTCTTTCCTCTCTCCCATCTCAAACTCTACTTTCCTACAATCTCGTATGCGTTTCTTCTAGATGTTCTCACGCCCTACCCTTCAACCTCCCTCTTATTTACCGGTATAGGCGGATCTAGACATTTTAAATTGGAAAGGGGGCAGAGTTTGACATTTTTCAGCCACACCAATTCAACTTTATTTTTGAAACATCAATTTATGATTCTATGTCCCCAGGCTGCGTTACGAAACGTAAAATTTACAATGTTAAAGACTGACCCCGCCCACCATAATCACATGATTCCTCTGAAGTTTGGATAGCCCTGAAATGAATTTACAGTTCAGGTTTGTTTAATATTGTTTCAAAATTTTGTTCCACGTGTCGTGGTATGAATGGCACGTTAAAGATCCCTCACTGCTTCGGGTGGGTCCGTTGCAAAGGTCAAAATTTGTATGCCCCGCATCAGGCAGATGCCGTCACCATATACGTGAAATATTCGTGATGTGACGTAAAATAAAAATCAATCAATCAATCAATTTTGTGTGGCATTGTACATATATAACCATTTGTGGCTAAAAAGAAAATGAAACTTATTTCGACTCTCATCATATCTCTGTTTCATTCAGAGGTTCCATTCCTATCTATTTCAGCATTTCCTTAATTATCATATCCTAATCCACACACATACACACAATGTCCTAGCTAATGCGTGCACATCTAAATATCAATGCACAATTTAAACTTTTCTTTTTAAAACACTCACATGGAACTGTGAAGTTATGTATACTTTGAACTTATTATCGAAGATCACAGATTTGACGTCACCTTTGAAAAGAGCATGTAAATGCTGAAAAAAAAATTATATTCGTACACACCTATATATGTGAGAAGGATTAAATATTGTTATAGATGTCATCTTTAAATTAATCTTTAAAGTTGAAGGTATGGAATAAATTATCAGAAAGTCGGCGATTAATGTATCATACCGATATCTGTTTGTCCTCAATTTTTTCAATTTTCTAAACTGTCATGTAGACACACATAAATCTTTAACTGATTTTCATTGTTTTAAAAGTAAAAATCTCCACTTTGAGGAAAAAAAATGAAATTTTCAATTTCAAATTTTATAATAGACTGTTGACAATATAAATATATCACTGTATACCCCATTTGAGGCCCCTTTGTGATATCAGTTCGGAACTGGAAACGTTATTCGGAACTAGGAAAATTACCACTGCTGAAATATCCCATAATACTATGATATAGAGTACGACTTTTACTAATGTGGTTGATAAATTCATTCATTAGACTACACTTAACTAATTGATACCACATAAACTCATCTTTTCTCCCTTTCTACAACGAAGAAGACAAAAAATCAGAAACCTGTTCGGAACTGAGAAAACGACTGTACTAAATTTCGCATTTGCCTTTTTAATCCCTCATTAAGAAACGAGTGATTTGAAATTTACACATACTTATCTTCTTGCACTTGGATTCAGTATGAAGCAAACATATTTTTCCACCTTTTCTCATAGTAATTTAGTAAAATAAATAATATTTACGTTGTTTTTGTACGTGTTAATGTGTATTGTTTTGTTATTCAGCATAGTGAACGTTGCTCCATTGGTGAACATTGGTGTTATAGCAATGCCATTCGTCACATGGAACTTCAGCAGATTAGTGAGTGCGTTGGGGTCAGACTGTAGTTGAAGCAAAAGAGAGGGAGGTAACTTCTTAAAAGCGTCATCAGTAGGTGCGAAAATTGTCAGAGGACCTGTAACATATTTATGATTTTGTAAAACGAGTAAACATAAAGACCTACCATGCATACTTTTGAGTGAGACGTAATGAATCTCGATGAAATAAACCCACCAGAACTAATATTTTGTAACCATTTCGAAACCTGAGAGTTTGTAGATTTACACGAATAACAGAAATAATCTATACACTTAGCAGACTGGGGCGACGAACCATCCATGCCTAATAAGCAGTAAAGCTAAAGCAGTCGATAGTATCAATTCAAGATAGAATCAAACAACTTCTTCTGGTGGATAGCCATGTCCGACGTGTATAATTAAACAGTCAAATATGTTATCATAGTAGGAACCTTTAAATCCTTTATCGAATTCGGTCAGACTGAATTAACTTAAAAATGTGGGGTTTTTTTTACTTAGTTCTGATAACAGTATTCCTTTCTCGATATATAAACCAAGAACATTCGATTTTTCGCAGTTTAAATGTGTTGGTTGACATTTTCATTGGCAGATCCAGAGAGAAGATTTATTTGGATGTGACATCCCCTTTCTTTCTTTCGAATCTTTACCACCAGATTGCTTTGCAACAACCCGGCCCCTTCTTCCATTGTTTTAAAATCCCTGGATTCATCCCTACATTATCGTAGTGCATACACATACACGGGACGTAATTGGAATGACATTGTAAATCATATGTCTCCGCGATACCACACAATGGTATGGTGACAGGTATTTGCTGAAAAGTATTTAGAAGTTCGCGTTTCAAAGCGGTTAAATCCAACGGAAAAGGGAAATACGGCAGGAACTTGTGCAGTGTTAATATGGCATACAATCAATACATTCATGGCATCTGTGTCCGGGAGGAGTAAGCATCTCCTGTTTTACTTATAACGCCCTCTATGACTGATCTTAAATACATATACGAAATGAAAGTGGGGTTACTGTGATTAAAATCACAGATTATTTTTCCCTTCCACAGTTTAAATTATGGATATGTTGTTTTTAGATTTGAAATTTTTAAAAATGTACGTTATAATACATAATTAAAGGGGGGAAAATCCGGATTTTAGAAGTACATGTAAGAACACTGTGATTCTCATCCAAACTTTGAATTTGTCATTTACAATTATTATTTTATTCATACAAAATATATTAATGTACAGGTGAATTGGCAAATGCATAACACAGCAGTGGAAATTTGACCCCAAACTGAGTTTTCTTGAGCTTTCTCACGAGTCACGTAAGCCGGCGTGGCCTAGTGGTATCGCGTCGGACTCCTGATCGGGGGGCCGGGGTTCGAGTCCCGCTCTGGTCATGCCGGTGTCATGTCTTTCGGATGAGACAGTAAAACCCGAGGCCCCGTGTCGTGGTATGCATGGCACGCCAAGGATCCCTCAATGCTTCGGGTGGGTCCGTTGCAAAGGTCAAAATTTGTATGCCCCGCATCAGGCAGATGCCGTCACCATATACGTGAAATATTCGTGGTGTGACGTAAAACAAAAATCAATCAATCATGAAGTATGACACTCATTTATGAGTACACTTCGTAATGGAAGAAGAATCAATCACAGGTCACGTGACGAGATTTACTTACCAGGGACCGATTGTTCGAAATTTTAACCACTGGTTAAGCTAACCATTGGTTAGATTGATTGATTGATTTTTGTTTTACGTCACACCACGAATATTTCACGTATATGGTGACGGCATCTGCCTGATGCGGGGCATACAAATTTTGACATTTGCAACGGACCCACCCGAAGCAGTGAGGGATCTTTAACGTGCCATGCATACCACGACACGGGGCCTCGGTTTTTACTGTCTCATCCGAAAGACATGACACCGGCATGACCAGAGCGGGACTCGAACCCGGCCTCCCGATCAAGAGCCCGACGCGATACCACTAGGCCACGCCGGCTTAAAACCATTGGTTTGAGTTTGAGAGACAATTACATTAATATTTTAAGATTTCTGTATAAAAATCTAAATTACTTTACACAGCTTATTTCATATGCTACAAATCAGTACACAGATTGTGACTACAAGTTAAAGCCTTCTCATTTTAAAGATATGGTCAGATGAAATTTAACTATTGGTTAACTTGACCAGTGGTTAAAGTTTTGAACAACTGGCCCATATTGCTGTTTATTTCTTAAAGGACCTTGCTATCACAGACATTAATAGGTGTCGCTTTCAGTATGTTGTTTGTCTTCTTTATAATAATTGATTTGAAGGGGGATAGGGAGAGTGTCGCCGATGTCAACATTTTCTCTGAATCATAATTCGACAATGAAGTATAGGATAACCAACCTCTTAAAACATTACGGCACAATCCAGAAATTGAACCCGGGTCGACTGCAACCCATTTGAGGCGTTTGACCACTACATCCGGTCTCCTCATTACAGAAAAAAACTATATATTGGCTACTAATATACTAAAGTGTCTGTACAATTACAATAAATGTAGGTAGAAAGTATTTCCTGTCAACTCTAACTCACCTCCTGTTGATAATGTTGACGCTAATCCCGCTGTTTTGATTAGGTTCACCAATGTTGTAAAGTTGTTAGCTTGAAGATACTCTACCACATTTCTTTGGTCAATTTGGCAATTAACAGAGAACAAGTTGGTTAAGGCAATTAAAAGCACAATGCCGATCATTTTGCCGAGTTACCTTCACTTCTACAGAGGTCAATACGTTTCACACACAAGATAGTGAGTTTTCGCCAAACCCTTGCACGACTTTGTGACAATGGACTTAAAAGGGTCAAACGTTATCGGTGACTTGTGGTATTTAGTGAAATTCACAACAGCTTTAGTTGAAATCATCTTACATGCAAAATTTCAGTGAACAGAGATTATGAATGCTACAAAACATGTGCCAGTGCTACCATCTTATTCTAGATTAATATGATTACTGGGAGAGAGAGAGACAGAGAGACAGACAGAGAGAGAGAGAGAGAGAGAGAGAGAGAGAGAGGAATACTAGAAGTCACCATTAAAAGAAATATATCAATCGAGATTCTCCCTCTGTTTTGGGTAACATTTTGTGAAGTATAATAAAGTTAGTGTGAACTGTTGTTGAGTTTCCATTCGATAACATTTGTCAAAGGACAGACGAACAAATTGCTATTATAAATATAGAAATGTAAAATACGGTTTGGGTCCAACATGAATTTCAGTAGCTAATAGGAAGAATTTGTGTATCATTCTTCCTTTGGCAGAAAATAGAGACCACTTAAGACAGTGGCGAAAGAAGTTTCATAGCACTGTTTGTATCATAGATTTAACAAGTGGCAGAAGGAACTGCAAACATTGAACTTTCTTATATACTTTCCAACAGATCTGTAAATATTCATCAAAACATTAGTAAATCATTTAGCAAATTATCACATCAGAAAATGAAATGTAAATCCATAATCGTGTCTATTTATGGATATATATATATATATATATATATATATATATATATATATATATATATATATATATATATATATATATATATATATATTCTATGATCTCGCCATTATGATAAAAGTATTCTCCGCTGAATTAGTACTACAGTATCGAAGAGTTACGCTCTTTGATGATATAATATTAATAATATTTTGTAAATAATATAATATTCATAATATTTTGTAAATGGGTTGAAGTTGTTTACATGAAAGGGGATTTGTGTGTGCGTGCGTGTGCGTGTATGTTGTTTACTGATGAAAAATGATCCATTCAATCATTTACAAGTATGGTAATTTTCGTAAATTCGCATTTCATTTCAAGCAAGTGCCCCCACCCCCAACACACACACACATACACACACAAATGGAACAAAGAGTGCTGAATATTCTTATGTTTCGTATGTCTTGATATATGATTTATCATAGACCAAGACATATAATATTTTCAATAGGCCTTCAACTGCCAATTTTTATTTTCTTCACTGTAAGAATATTTCCCTTTATAAATCATATACATGTATACATAATGCAAGCTCACGAAAAACTGCATATGAAATAATTCATTGAAACAGGATTTTTTTTGGGGGGGGGGGGGGGGGGGCCCAAATGGTTAGTATAGGAATGTTAAGAAAGAACAGACACTTTTTGGATACACATTGTATATTAAATATTTCACTTTTCAAATCAGAAAGCAGTAGCTTTTCAGTATGTACAAAACTTCAACATAGAATATTTTTTACTTTTTATTACTATAATGTTCATTTATATGTTTTCTCATCTCAATTAAATCTCAACCCTGGTCATGAAGTTTGATAATATTTTTGCCATTTCTCCAAAAAATCTCTGCAAAAATGTTGACATCATGTTCAAAATGTCATCACTTTGGAAAATTGTGCCAATGAAATTCAATGTGATCACATAAGCACCTTCTGTTATTATCTGTACATAAATTCAAATGTCAAAGTATAATCATGTAATGCATAAGTAATTTACTCTGAAAAAACTGCTTGAATTTGCACGAGACAAAAATTATGAAGTTCCACAAGTTCTCAAAAACATGTCAAACACACAAATAAAGAATGGAATAACAAATAACAACACTTCTTAAGACACCCTTTTATAGCACTCTGATACATATTATTTATCAGTGTATGCAGATGAATGAGTGTTTCATTCCTGTCATTAGTTTCATCAAAATCTCTTCAATTGTTCTACAGTAATTGAAAATATAAAAGTTTACGGATAGACAGATGAAGGATCGTAAACCCTCGGTTCCGGGGAAATTAAAAAGCAATATAAATTCATAGTAATTAGAATTTTAAATAATATTTATTTTATTGAATATTTATTCATTCAAAAACATTTTGCATAACAATGTTTATATGATACATTATCAACATTACAAATTATAAAAACCCCAAAATAAATAAACGTATTTAGGGGGGCCAGGTAGTGCAATCAGGAGCGTGCTCGCTTCTCACCAATGCGACCCGGGTTCGATTCCCGGTGTGGTACGTGAGATGGTGAGGCTGTCACTAACCTGGCTTCATGGATTTTCTCCGGGTGACTCCAGTTTCCTCCCACACAAACGACACCCTTACGCCAAGATCCGTGCTAACGAGCAAGATTTGTGTATTAAGTTGTTAACTTGTTTCTCAATCGTTGTAAAATGAATAAAGTTTAAATAAGAAATAAACATATTTGGTACTAATGCACACACAAATAAATGCATACAAAAATAGCTCATAATGATATGTCCTCATAAAATGTTTTAATTATTTGAAAACCAATACTTACTAAGGATAATACTTTTGCATCAAAATGGTATCAAATAGTATTTCAGAATTGACCCTTCCGTTTCGCGGACTATTTGTAGAATGTTTGTCCGAGGTATGACTGAGGTTTAAAGCATTGTGACGTCATCTAATTTAACAAAATTTTTAGGGTAAATGGAAGGGTCCATTATTGACCCTGGCTTTTGTAAAATTATATCTGTCATTGGTGTTCATAATTCATATCTGTAAGTCAAAGCGTCCATTCAATTCCAGGAATTTAAAATGATACATATTCATTTAGATACTATTTTAATTTGAGAAACAAATTACCTTTTCATTTATTAATGCATACAGAATAGTCTTAATTAATTACAACATCTTCAAAATCATAAAGTGTGTGTCAATTTTTTAACTGCAAAATATAATTACAGAATTGATAATTATTTGAATATAAGATTATTTTCCAATTCTCTTTGAAAATATTATATCATCAATTTCCATAAAGCAGGAATGATTTTCAAGTTACTAAATATAAATTTATCTAAAGCACAAAAAACTTAAAATCTCTGATTTTATGGATAATATTGATAACCTTAGTACTGGACGGAATTGCTGTAAATGAAGATTTTGATGAAAATATGAATAATAATTCAAATTTTAATTGAATAATCGGACGGATTATTATAGATAAAAATAGTGCATAAAATGGTAAACATATTCATATCTTCACTCTCCAATTCATGTTCACTACTGAAATACCATACAAATCATTTTCATTCTCTCACAATATAATACAAATGCTCACAACAATTATTTCATGGTAATTATGGAACAAAATTAATTTAGTTCAAAATCCATTTAAAATGAATCAAAGTACATCATCTCTTGATTTACTATTTCCTTTAAAGTACCATATGGAATACATGCTGCTTGTATGCAGATTAAAGATTTACTGATTTAGAAGTACAGAGTTTAACAAAAGTCCCGGTACAGTCGGTCATCAGGTTAGGATTATACAAGGATCCGCATTTTGCCGGTCCAAATGTCGGACACACATTTCTGCACTGTTTACTTTCCCACTGAAGGAAGTCTCTTTCTTCCCAAGTCAAAAGCGTGTCAATAATTCCCAATAGATAAAATCTATTTTTGTTGGCGAATCAAATTCTCTGAAACTGCTGTCACTTGTTAATGCATTGGGTAATAAGTCGAGAATACTGATTGGGTACGGTATTTTTGTGGGCCAAAATGACCATGAACTTGATGAGCCAGAAAGTGAAATCATAACAAGACTAGAGATAGAAATTGAAATTGAATTTGAATATACATGTAACAAAATAATAAATGAAATGAATGAAATAGATAATTTCATGTTCATATCTAAGCATATATTTGCGAAAAAGATTCAGTCCACCAAAAACGTTTTGGACCAGCAAAAATTGCTGTTTTGCCGGTCCAAATGACCACCAGACCACAGGGACATTTGTTAAACTCTGGAAGTATGTTTACCTGAATTTGTAAAATCTATTTATATAACATAAAAATTCATAAATGAGTTGAAATTATAGCAAGTTGCAATGGGATTTTTCTACTCATTCAGAAATCAATTCAAAATTTTGAGTACATGTTTTTCTTTTTAAAATGCATGTATACAAAAATTAAACCATTTTCATATTTGAAATTTAGCTAATCAATCAGATGTAAAGAAAAATGATTTATGTTTAAAAGTTGATATTTATACATTGGACATATAAACAAGATGTTCATGAAAATCTAACGCCTTCAACATCAACATTTGCTCTAAATAAAGTGATAATTCCTGAATGTGTGATGATTACGGTTATGTGGTTGGACTATACACTTTGGACCTCCTGTTCATTCTGACTCAATGAATACTGTCAATCCTTTCATTTCATTCAAGTCTCTGGTCTTTTAACAACAGAGGGACGATATAGTGTAAAAAAAAATTGAGCTATTAGAAATTGAAAAGATCATATTCTCTTATCATCCTTAAAGTTACACTCAGTGTTTCTTTTTTGCCATCCCATTGTGCTTTTCCTGTTTTGTCATCAACTGGATGTGGTAAGTGAAGTCCTAATTTACTGAAAAAAGAAAGACAATTACGATGATATTAATACATGCATACATACAGTAAATATTTTAAAGCCACTACCAAGTACAATAGAAAAGATAGTCACTTCAGACAAATTGTCACTTAATGCAGAACCCAGCTGTGTTAAGGGGCTACACAATTATGTGACGTTACAGATCATGACGTTATAACTTCACTATGGCTTACTGCAATATATGAAGTGGACTACACTGCAGAAATCAAGATGCAAAAAAAAAAATGCAGTACAATCCCTTCCTCAACAGCACTTGTAGTGTAATTTCATATTAAGATTGTTTTACATATAATGTATGTGAAATGCTTTTTGCTGGGTCTAACTTGTAGATTTAAAAATATGGACAGAATTTCAATTTAATTAGACCAGTTGTTGTAAAATTACACCATTCAGCAATTTCATCCCACTTTTTAAACAAAATCACATCTGTTATGAGTTGGGCACATTTATAAATATTATCAGTGGGCTTCCAAATCTTGTTTACAATAACAGTTGATTACCAAATTGGGCAACATACCCTTGCACTTTTTTGAATGCTTGTTGTTAATACAACATGTGCTATATATAGGAATCACATGATTACAAACAGCCAGGGATAATACTGAAATGTGCAAATAAAGAATTTCAGACTTTCAAACTTGTAAAACAATTTTTCTCGACAGTCTATCATATAAATCATCATCAATGAATTAGCAGTTTCCAGTAGACTATAATATCAAAGAGGACAAGGATTGTCTTAACATTACTGTGAAACTTCTTTCAACTAAAAAAATTAAAATTATTTTTGTAGAATTCTATACACCCTGCACTGTAATGTTTAGGTCAATATCGCAATTTCTGTATAATACTAATCATTCTATAATTGGCTCAGTTGAATAAATTAATCCATTTTCCTCTAATATCAAGCAATAAAAAAAAAAACAAAACTTGTGTAACAGGCAGGGTGAATTGTGGCCGGACCCTGGAATCGAACCCAGAACCTTCCGCTATCAAGACGGATTCTCTATTTTTACCGTTGAGCTATCCGGGCTGATACCCGTCCGTCACACCTGATTGTAATGAAGTCACTCTAGGTCAGACATATAAGACATCTGATTATAAGCATAACAAGTATAACAATGACAGTCCACTTTATACTGCTTCATAGTTGGACAAATGGATCGGCCATTTTATGTCCTCATCATGACTACTGTTATCCACCATTTGTCTGACACTCTACATGCATTTTCTCATTTCACGATTTTATCATTCCTAACCTCTTCTTGATTATGCAGTTTACTAAGGTATCAAACCTCCTGATCTCTTTACCCTATTGCTACTTACTATTTAGGTGTTCTGAGATCTAAAAATTTTTTCTTCACATCTACGGTTACATCTGCAACTTTTGTTTCAGGAAGTATGACCTTGACCTAAAATGTAAATAAAAGTTGATGACACATTCACGACTTCAGGTACAATTCCTTCTCAGTAACTCTACCTCAAAGTTAACCATTCATAACCATACACTGTATAACACTTATGTTTCATGTGACTTTATTTTCAGAGGTATGTCACATGAGATATTTTTGCGAGACATCAATTTCATGGGAGGTCAAAATACAAGCTATGGTTCAAACGTCAAGTCATGTACAGTAGGGACTTTATTTTAATGAATAGTCAAACTTAAACAAGAGTCTCAAGTCGGCCTATATCACTCACCTGAGCACAATTTGCTTTTTTACAAACAAAATGACAGTTCAATTTTGGCAGAAGACTTTCTTACTTTCTGAAAGATTTGATGAAATTGTGTGAAGCTGTTAATGAAAATAAGTCCAGGTCATAGCTCTTAGGGGCCATCTTGAATGGCAGATTGAGTGAAAAGAAACGCTTTTGGTATAGGACTTTGATAACTTACTTATTATAATGTCTGGTGAAATTTTGTGAATCGATTTTGGAGAAGAAGTTGATTATGTGCCAACCAATCAGGCCCCATAGCGACCATCTTGGATTATGAATCTGGTCAGAAACACAAACTTGACCTGCTTCATGTCACTTTCTTGTTGAAAAAATGTATTGGTTTAACTGTTTAGAATTATATGCTATGAGGAACAAAGGATAGTACTTAAATTCTTTTAAACACAAATCCTGTTAAAATTAAGAACACATACCTTTCTAAATCCTCATCTCTTACCATTTATTACAATGTCTTTTAAACAGAATATTCAAGGAAATACATATCTTATGTACTAAATAATCAAACTTTACACTTAATCTTACGACACATACAGTAGAGGTAGATTTGAAATAAAGGATATTCATGTATGTTGTTTTGTGGGGTAGACAATCTCAGTGTAATGCCTGAATTCTGTCATTATATGTTTGGTATATAGATGACTTCCTGTCTCCATATCAGAATATGACTGAAAAACTGCTGAAAATGAGGTAAAATATCAAGAAATCAATTCTTCAATTATTTCATAAAAGAGAGTCTTAACCCTATTAATGTATATGGCAAAGGATTAATCATCTTACCACCATGTCCTCACAACTTGATGTTGCTGGTGTTTTGTTCCCCATTTGTAGAAACATATCCTCAGATGTGACTGCTTGTTTGAATAAGATTTCATATCTGAAAAAAAAAAACCCCACAAATACAGATATCAGATCATCATGGACAGGCAGACAAATACATGGACAGACAGACAAATACTGGATCTAATCAGCATGATGAGTCCCCCATACCTATCAAACAGACATCATTCAAATGTGCTGACAGGATTACACATCTACTCTATCATGCAAAGATAATTAAAAGAAAAAGGGAACGGACAAATAGTTAGCCAACAGGTAAATGGACAAACTCTGTTCATGCTGTTACTGTCCCATACAGACAACTCAATATTTTTTTTGCAATAGAGCTTTACCGATACTTCTAAAAGGTTACTAAAAAGGTAGCTAGAGTGCTCTTTGGACTGAAACTCTATTGATATTTTATCAATATGTTCTATCGCTTAATGTTATTTTATGCACATCAAACAAAAACTGTTTATTGGTACAAAATATATCGATTCTGATAACATGTTAATCTCAGGTATGACAAAATCAAACTCTGGGGATTAAATGAAAAGGTTTGAATGATCAAGGTTTTAGTGATCAAGGCTTTGACTTAAAAGTATAATGATGCTTCAAACTACTAAACTTGCTAGCATGGAGAAATAAATTCAACTTAACAAGGAGTTTGAGTTACCCAAGCCTTTGTAATTAAAATCTACCTATGTGTCATGCACATACAAATGTCTTTATGGGAGTATTTGACACATTCTATAACCAAGATCCACTGATCAACAGGGTTATATGCACTCGCTTTCTCGGTCATCATGGATCGAAATCTCACAAAATAACACATGCAATCAAAGCTGCAAGTAGTGGCCCTATATGAGTCATATGAGGGCCACAATTCCTTACGTTGCGTAAACTTGCAATTTTGATAAATGGAATGGCTGGCACAATTCTATGCATTTCGGCATCATATGAAGCAAATATCTAACATACATAAACATTAAGCTAACAATCAGCAATAACAACTTACCCCAGATCTGTTGTCTGAAGGCTTTACACATATTTTTTCCCAACCTGTGTCAAATTTGACGGTTTGTTTATATTTAGACTGAATCATCCCCACACTTGTGTAATTGCATCTCAGTAGCAGAATCAAACATGTTGATGATTCAGACTACATATAAACAAACTGGCAAACTTGACACAGGTTGGGAAAAAAAGTGTTTGGAACGTTTAGATGACAGATCAGGGGTAAGTTATTATTGCCAATTGTTAGCTTAATGCTTATATATGTTAAAAATTTGCTCCATTTGATGCCGAAATGCATAGAATTGTACCAGCCATTCCGTAAAAATTAATTTTCAAAAATGCAATAACTTAGACATACCACAATAATAACTGCTGCCTCCTTTACGAGAAACCCCAAATGCATTCAAATTAATCTGTACTTTAACCATTAAAACAAAAGTTGTAACATTTCTAAAGTTTGAGGTGTGAAAAACAAACAACAGATATACAGACAGACAAATATTATATAAGGTGTCTTTAGTCTGCCAGCAGTAAATATATAATACTTTGAACTTTGAATGCAACATTTCAGGAGAATTAAACTGTTTGTGAGAAGTGTCATAATTTTATTTTCCTGACATACTCTGGTTCTGGTCGAGGGTCGTAGGTGGTGTCATACTCTGATCCCTCTGGTACATCTGCTTCATCCCAAATATCTTTAGAATCCTTTTTACTTCCTGTTACAGTGTAAACAAATAGAAGAGACCTTAATACAAGTGGCATTACTTGCTGCTTGATCGGAGTCAATCGTTATTGTATTTACTGTAACTCCTGATGTAATGTGAAAAATATCATTTCAATAAATGTTGTTGAAAACAAGTTAACAGGTGTCTTGATATATGATACAGGAAAGAAAACCGCAGCCCATTTATGCATAAAATATAAAAAAGGTTATTTTCAGAAAAATGTATGTTTAGACAAGTTTATCAACATAACCTATTTTGCCAAGTACAAGAAATAATAACTGGAATTGATAAAAGGGATTGGTCGAGACCTTTATAAGTGGAAGACAGTATCACGTCATAATTGGCCTTACAATAATACGGTGCAACTTTTTATCTTAAGAAAGTTAGTATCATCTGATTTCCAGCTTTTGGAAGGACATGAGGAGCAATATTAATGAATACCTATATCGCTTAAAGTAGAATATCTCTCCACAACTGTAACCTAATTTTCCTTCAAACATATTTAAAGTACAAGAAGTACATGTGGTACAAAAATTGCTTTCCTACCCCAATTTATGAGGAATCACTACTACATTACGAACTCTTTTTTAAAAATAGTCTTCTTATCAGAATAAGTTATAACCTCTTTAAAATCTTCTTCGACTGATAGATTCTATTTAAAATTACAATTTTCGTACCTTGGACAGCTTGTTCACTTCCTTGCTTTTTAGCTGGTCCAATCTGCCCTGGACCCATTTTTTGTACAGAAGAAATAGGCTGAAATTACAGAATTCAAATACATTATAATGGACATGTTTCGGGATATAAAAAATAGTAGTAAACCCACCAAAACAATAACCTTTGTTTAGAATCAAATTAACGCAGCACAATCTTAAATTTGTGCCCTCTATAGGACATTAATCTTGTCATTTTAAAATATCTTGTCTATATGTAGAATAAAAGAATTAGAGTACATTATGATAAGCCACTGTATACCAGTTATCAACAGATTTAATTAAAGGGAACAAGAGGTCCAAGGTTTGACCTCCACAAACAACTGTTTGGTTGCATGTCTTTCGGATAAGACAGTAAAAACTGATGTTTAGTGTCTAAGTCTATGCCAACATGTTACAAATCTTTTAATGTTTCTGATGGGTCTGTTGTACACGTCAAAAGTTGTATACTAGTATCAGGCATTAAACTGTAACTAAGTATAACAGCATCAGGCATTATACTGTCACTACGCAAGCAGCATGTATAACAGCATCAGGCACTATACTGTTACTATGCATGTATAACAGCATCTGGCATTATACTGTCACTATGCATGTATAACAGCATCAGGCATTATACTGTCACTATGCATGTATAACAGCATCAGGCTTTATACTGTTACTATGCATGAATAACAGCATCAGGCATTATACTGTCACTATGCAAGCAGCATGTATAACAGCAACAGGCATTTTACTGTCACTATGCAAGTATAACAGCATCAGGCATTATATTGTCACTATATATGTATAACAACATTAGGCATTATACTGTCACTATGCATGTATAACAGCATCAGGCTTTATACTGTTACTATGTATGAATAACAGCATCAGGCATTATACTGTCACTATGCAAGCAGCATGTATAACAGCATCAGGCATTATACTGTCACTATGCATGTATAACAGCATCAGGCATTATACTGTCACTATGCATGTATAACAACATCAGGCATTATATTGTCACTATACATGTATTACAGCATCAGGCATTATACTGTCACTATGCAAGCAGCATGTATAACAGCATTAGGCATTATACTGTCACTATGCATGTATAACAGCATCAGGCATTACACTGTCACTATGCATGTATAACAGCATCAGGCATTATACTGTCACTATGCATGTATAACAGCATTAGGCATTATACTGTCACTATGCATGTATAACAGCATCAGGCATTATACTGTCACTAGGTATGTATAATTGCATCAGGCATTATACTGTCACTATGTACATGAACTGATCTTAAGTGACATTAAGCAACAAACACAAAAAATTCCCAAAATAACTGGGAAAAGTTGAACATTCAAGGCTATTGCTGCTAACATTAACATTATTATCAAGGGACTTAATTCTGGAATGACGGCAGTGAAAGTAGACAAATCAAAGAACCTAATTCTAGAATGATGGTAGTGAAAGTAGACAAGTCAATTTTAGCCTGTATAACACAGTTTACAAATTGATAGCCACAGATAAAAGAATTACTGTTCTTCTTGCTAGGAACGCATCGACAGATGAGCAGGTGGATTACTATATACAACCGTCCGCTGTAAACCAGGAATTATTAAAATTGTAATAATGTCCCAAATACCTTATCATCTATATCACTGTCTGAATCTTGGTCTTCATTCTTCGGTACAAGCATACTTTGCAGTGCCTGTATAGTGTCAGGTGAAAACTCCATGTCTAACTAAGTCTTTGTTTTCTTAGCAAATAAAGACTGAAAAAGGAGAAATAAATTTATACTCTAATTCATAATTTTGAAATTGGAATATAAATCATAGTGCGAAGATTATTATTTCTTGCTTAATGATTATTTGTTTTCTTGCTCTGAACTATCTGTTAATGATGTTGTTTAATGACAATAATTTGTGGTACAAAAGACTATATATGTCTAGCAGTATTAGTTCTAGAGCATTTTAAGTTTATGTTATTCCAAGTGATGCTGATACAAAATGGACAGTGTATTTTCAACATGTGCACTTCACCATGTTCACACTAATGATCACTTCCACTATTAAAACAACATAATATTACTCATTAATGATTGGTGACATAGTAAAAACTCACATCCCCCTATAACATTGCAAAATGGTACTACAAAACACTGAGGTTATAATAGGAACTTTTAATTCAATATCATTTTATAATTAGACATTTATTTGAAAAAAAATGCAAATACAATGTGTACATTGCTCAGACATACACATTATTTTGTCTTTAACAGTGTGAAGCTCTACATTATAAAAATTAGGAAAGTCAATTTCATTATTATATATTTGACCTTGATCCCCAACATTTGACCTTTGAACCCAACCTCATCTTCAAGCCATTTCCTTGACCATTTTCTGCACTTTGCTTTCAAGAAAAAATTTCTGCTTTATTTCATTACTTTAAACTGAGGTTCTGGCATGCATATCAAAAATGTAAAGCTTATAGTCTGCATATTAAATAAGACTACTTCCCATATGGTTGTAGCCAATTGCATTGTTTAGAGGCAGAAATGATGAAGTTAGTGACATACCAAACCTGAAACCTTCAGGTACTTGAAGATGTCAGAAAGACCAACACAAATATACTATCATTTGTACACAGTTCTCAAGCCTAGATAAAGAAGAAGTTAGCATGAGAAGCTCCAGTGAGTTGCAGTGCTTCACAAAGCTTAAAGTTTCACTGAACTTTATTTGTCCTCTGAATAACATTTTTCTTCTTTCATATTCTGTTGAATCATTGTAATGACTTGTATGACACTCTGGCATACTCCTTATGTATCTGTGATGGACAGGTATTGGCCTGGATGGCGGAAGGTTCTGGGTTCGATTTCCTGGTCTGGTCACATCTATTTCTCCTGCCTGTTATATATGGTGCTATGGCAAGCCCTCATGAGTTGCATGTTTGTTTCTGCACTGTGAGGGTTATGATCTTTGGGTTGTTGTGTATTTCTGTGTCTAGGATTGGAAACTTCTGGCAGTGTGACAGACGGGCATCGAAATGGATAGTTCGATGGTGAGAGAGTCTGGCTTCATAGCAGAAGGTTCTGGGTTCGATTTCCGGGTCCAGTCACATCTTTTTCTCCTGCCTGTTACACATCAATTAAAATCAGTTCAAATATTTTAAAGGAGCAAATAAGTACAGCCAGGTTCCTTACTTTTAGTTGGACAGCTGCAGAGCTAATTCTTCATGAAGTCTGTGTTTCCTTTGATCTCATATATAATTCAGCAGAATAAGAAACAATAACCTGTTACCCATTACCTTGTTGAGAGATGTTTTTCATGGCCTGTTGACCCTATAAAATCACTCTGGTATAATTCCTTGAATTTGAAATTATATGGCATGTGGAATGAGGCAAAATGGATTGAATTTTATGGTTTGGTTCTTCCTGTGTGTACTTAAATGGTTTTTGGAGCTATTTAATGGGGTTGGGAACAACCTCTTGTTCAAATAAATGCACTCAATTATGTTCCACAAGTGATAAAGATATATGTATTTCAATTAATATATTGATATACATGTACATTTTATATGCATGGATATGACAGAATTACATAATGAAACATACATTAAAATCAATTAAATATATTCAAAAATATCTTTAAAAAAGCCTAAAATTGGCTAGATTTGACAGGTTCGTTAAGTTGGTCATTTAGGCCAACTGGTCTGGATGAGGTATTGCTCTGCTGGAATGGCCACTAGATTGTGGTGAATCTTGAATAGCAACAGAAGGCGGATCTTTACTCTTTTGATCTGTTATGGCTACCATCCCTGGGAATCGACCATGTTGGGTATGTTGCCTGCTATCCTGTCCCAGTAGTTCCTTGTAACAAATTGTGCCGCTCTAAGTGGATTCATTCATTCATTTTAGGAACTTACTCCTATGTATAAGGAGCACCCCTGGGGGTTAGTTGGTAGGATTAAGCGAATTTATAAGTGATTTTGGTGCGAGTTAGCTAATAAAATCCTTAGTAAATCATAGTGCAAAGCAGTATAGTACATGGATAAGCAGAGTAAAAGTTTAAAATTCAGTAAAGCGTGTGCAGCCAAGTTACTATAATGGCGCAATATTTAAGACAACTTAAAGGTGTGGGAATTAAAAAGCAGACCAGGTTATAGAAGTATATCATTATATTGGGGAAAAAGTAAAACGTAAAATTAAGATGAGCTAACTCATTTAGCTGGGTTCCCATGCAGGGCAGGGCAAATGTGCACAGGGGATTCATGTATTCTGTATAACCGGTGTATGTTTCATATGGGACGTCAATATGTACACCATTCAGCCAGTAATTGCTAAATCTGAAGGTTGAGGGCACATGTATATTATTGTGCACAGTCGGTCATCAATGACCTGTGTAACCCGAGTTACCGCTGGGTCAACTGTATGTACACCATTCAGTCATTAAAGGCTTGTGTTGAAGGCTAAGGGCGCATGTATAGTATTGTGCAGAGCCGGCCATCAATGACCTACAAGACATTGCATCGACTGTGTGATGCACTACTAATGAACTGCTCAACCCTGTAATAATGACATATTACAGGCAAATGCGCTGTGCCCGTGATGAGTGCCATGACATCTTACCGCTAGTATACATTAATCTATAGGCTTCCTATGATTAGATATGTTATATGTAGTGTCCTAACCTATATTTCTCAAAAGGGATGGCGTCGACAGTGAAGCACATATACCAGATCCCTTCCCAATGTCACTATTTGGTTTTTCACTCTATCATCCTCATTTTCCTCGCTCATGACCATTATTGTAGAACAGTCTGGAAGAAATTTCATAATTTCTGTCTTGTTTAGGGTCCAGTTGCTGGTCACAAGTCTCCCTTCTGTCATAATGTTTTTCATTTTGTCCAAATATGGGGCTCTTCATTTTTGTAGGCTAGGTAAGTTGTGAGAAAGTGTTCTCTGTCTTCAGGACCTGTACTATGCAGCGGGCAAGTGGAGTTAATTTGATACTGGTTAAATATTGCCCAGTTAGCCTGGTTAGACTCTTTCTATCTGATTGATATGTCCGCTGATACAAGATCAGTCCAATATGGGTACATAGCATCACCGGAATTACAGCTATTCACTGGAATTACCACATAAATGACCGGAATTACCCTTAAAGAACTGGAATTACCATTCAAAGAGTAGATAATGACCCAATACACCTAGAAAGTATAACTTTATAACACCTAAAATCTTTTTCTGATGAAAAATGACAATAAATATCTTTCCACTGCATTTGGGCAATTTCAGTTTGGGGTCGGGTTTGGGTTAAAGCCATATCGATCTCGTCAAACTGACCACTGAAAAAATCTAATTCTTATATATAAACTTTTACATTAAATTAAATCTGTTCTTTCAGAAAATCATAAACTGAAATGTAAATTTACCAACAGATCAATATAAAGAGGAATGAAATATAACAGAGTTATAAATCTCAATTAGTTGTTCACACTTCGAACACCGAACCCATTCTGATTGTACATACAGGTAAAAAATGACAATATCTCATTGTTCTTTGCTAATATAAACTTTATATAGTATAAAGTTATACTTTCTAGGTACACTGAGTTATTATCTACTAACACAACGGTAATTCCGGTCCATTAAACGGTAATTCTGGTCATATATGTAGTCTTAATGTACAGGTCCAATATGATATGGAGGCAGTATGCTCTAGCGTTGAACACACAACAGCACTGTAGGCTCTGGCCCTTGCTGATGTTCTGCAACCTCATAGGTTTTGCTTTAATAGGAAGCTGAGGGTCCAGGACATTTTTTTTTCCTAGGCTAGTGCTCGGTCAGTGCAAATATATCTGTCCATCCTTGTTCTATGAATAAATCTGTAATCCAGGATCTAATTTCTATTGAAATAGAAATTAACCAGGACCATATCACATAGTAGTGATGGAAAGAATTATTTTTGATAGAATGGGGTATCTGCCCTCGCTGCCAACGACATGCCATTAAATCCGACCTTCCACCTGCACGATATGTTATGAATCTTGCGGCAACTGAGATCAGTGAGGAAATCAAGTCCAAAATTGGAGGAAATTCGAGCTCGAACACTTCATTTAGAAAATTCAATATCAATATACTTTCTGGTATACTAAATTTAAATGTTGAAAAATAAAAATATCAAAATACCTTTTTTTAATTTTCATATGCACACAGAAAACACAAGACAGGTTACCGCATGCCAACACAGGATGTTTACTAATTCCTATGCCTTCACGCATGCGTTACGACCCACAGGTATGCAAATCATTGATAGTTTATTTTCTTCTTATTTTTGGTTTAAAATTGAAGCCACAAAAGACCGAGTACCAACATAAATGGGATTCAGAAATTTTTCAATGTTTGAGTTTAGTTATATGCTACAAACTAAAAGCTAATACATACAGGAATAAAATTTTACACGTATTTTATAAATGCAAAGTATGTAAGGAAACAAACTTCTCCCTAAAAACATCAACAATTCCACGTGTTTCTAGAAGGCTCCAGTCAACTCATGAATCACTTGCCAAAAATATGTAGTAAAGAGCTTCGAGGCGATACGAGAAGGTATTATTCATGTTGGCAGTGATATATAAAGCTAGTGAGATGCTGCTTGGGGCAACTATTTGCTTTAAACAAACCACGCAAGTGTAACAGAGGAAAACTTCATCAGTGAGGAAATTTTCACTGCACAGAATGGCTGCTCCAGCTATTGGGATCGATCTGGGAACCACTTATTCTTGTGTAGCAGTATTCCAACACGGAAAAGTAGAAATTATAGCCAACGACCAAGGAAATAGGACAACGCCAAGTTATGTTGCGTTTACTGACACCGAAAGGCTTATCGGAGATGCGGCCAAAAACCAAGTCGCTATGAATTCGTCTAATACGGTTTTCGATGCCAAGAGATTGATCGGAAGGAAGTTTGATGACCAGTCTCTTCAAAATGATATGAAACATTGGCCTTTTAAAGTAATCAACCGTGGTGGGAAGCCGGCAATCCAGGTGGAATTTAAAGGAGAGCAGAAAACTTTCAGCCCAGAGGAAGTTAGTTCGATGGTTTTGACCAAAATGCGCGACACCGCTGAGGCGTACATGGGGAAAAAGGTCAAAGATGCCGTCATTACTGTACCGGCCTATTTCAATGATTCACAGCGTCAAGCAACAAAAGATGCCGGTGCCATCGCCGGATTTAATGTTTTGCGCATTATTAACGAACCTACGGCCGCGGCTTTGGCGTACGGACTTGATAAAAATCTGTCGGGAGAGAAAAATGTATTAATTTACGATCTCGGAGGTGGTACCTTTGACGTGTCGGTTCTTACCATTGATCAAGGTTCCATGTTCGAAGTGCGATCAACTGCCGGCGACACCCATTTAGGCGGGGAAGACTTCGACAACCGCATGGTTGATTTCTTTGTACAAGAATTTAAGCGAAAACACCACAAAGATATATCCAAGAACAACCGCGCTTTACGTCGACTCCGGACCGCGTGTGAACGTGCAAAGCGCTCGTTATCAAGCAGTTCCGAGGCAAGTCTGGAAATCGATTCTTTATACGAAGGAATTGATTATTATACGAAAATATCTCGGGCAAGGTTTGAAGAATTATGCTCTGATTTGTTCCGTAGTACAATGGAACCGGTTGAAAGAGCTATACGCGACGCGAAATTAGACAAATCGAAAATTCATGACGTCGTTTTAGTTGGCGGCTCAACTCGAATTCCGAAAATACAGAAGCTTTTACAGGAATTTATGGGAGGAAGAGAACTTAATAAATCAATCAATCCTGATGAAGCCGTTGCGTACGGCGCGGCAGTTCAGGCCGCCATCTTGACCGGTGATACAAGTGAAGCGATCAAAGATGTACTCCTCGTTGACGTAGCCCCACTGTCACTCGGAATCGAGACAGCGGGTGGTGTGATGACCAACCTGATTGAAAGAAACAGCCGAATTCCGTGTAAGACAAGCAAAACTTTCACGACATATTCCGATAACCAACCTGGGGTACATATTCAAGTGTTTGAGGGCGAACGCGCGATGACGAAGGACAATAACTCGCTTGGAACTTTCGATTTAAATGGAATTCCCCCGGCACCAAGGGGGATTCCCCAAATTGACGTCACTTTTGATATTGACGCAAACGGAATATTGAACGTAACGGCTGAGGATAAAAGTACTGGAAAATCGAACAAAATCACGATCACGAACGACAAGGGCCGGTTGAGTAAAGCGGAAATTGATCGTATGGTTAACGAGGCCGAAAAATACAAGGACGAAGATGACAAGCAGCGCGAAAAAATCAAATGCCGAAACCAACTGGAGAACTACGCTTTCAGTGTGCGCATGGCGGTAAACGAAGCGGGAGATAAACTCGAACAATCAGACAAAGATACGGCATTGAAAAAATGCGACGAAGTTTTAAATTGGCTCGATTCCAACAGTCTTGCCGAAAAGGATGAGATTGATCACCAAATGCGAGAGCTGCAAAACGTTTGTTCACCTGTTATGACAAAATTACACGGTGGTGGTCAAAGTGGCTCAGGCGGAGGTGGTCAGCCGTCTTCAGGTGGCCCTACAGTAGAGGAAGTTGATTAGAACAGTAACAATTTAGTATTTTATGCCACAGTGTATTCATGTATATATCTATTTATTTTTTGAATTGTTTATTGCTTCGCATGCATTTCAAATCTACTTTTGCAGCAATGAAATGCTTCTCGTGTTAGTGTGAAATAGACATTAATATTTGGTTTACTTTTTCAAGCATATTTTATTTTGAAATAAAAAAAAAATTAAACACAATTTTAAATTTTCAAAATGGAAATTTAGACGTTTATATTGCTGGAAGGAAAGGGGGTGGGGCTGAGTATTATACCTACGATGTACATGAGTGTACATTATATGGATATACTTGTAATTTGTGGTATGTGCACACAAAGGCGTTAAAAACGCTGCTGAATTATAGACGTACGGTAGCTCAGTGGACATGGCTAGTAACGTGGTTTATAGTTCAAACCACACATGCGACCGATTTATTCGACGTCATTTTCTGATGTAAATTTTTAATGTATCTGTGACGAATCCTGGATCAGATAAAAGGGGCGGTCACTAAAACTATATATCATTTCTACACTTCCTTTGTTACTGAAGAAAATGCACTGTCAGTTTCACGAGCATAGAAATGCGTTGCCAAAATACAGTGTGTAAAATGAAGTAAAATCACAGAACTTGGCGGGAACACCAATCACGAACACACACACATAAACGATGTGCCTAAAGCATGGGTGTACGTAGTGCTTTTACCTATCTGCTTTGTTAAGCTTGATAATGATCATCAAAGAATTATGTGTACAGATCGACGAGAAAGGCCATATTGTTATATACATGTATATGTGTTGCCAAAATACAATGTACGTACATCAGTTGATATAGATCGTGACATTATATCATTGTCAATTACATGTCTGCGCTTTCCTGAGTTGTTCACCCTACATGTAGGTGCAAGGTATTATTCATCAGTGCTACTAACATGCCTTTGCATTCCTGGGACGTTTTCTCTACATGTAGGTGTCAGATATTATTTATTATTGCCACTTATACATGCCCTTGCTCTCTTTGGGTGTTAGCTCTACATTTAGGTATTATATATAATTCTGATCGGAGCCGGATCCGATTAGTCGGTATACTGTGCTTGGCTCAGAGCCGAAAGGTCAGAGGTTCGAACCTGACCGGTGAGACCTCTGTGTCTTCGGAGATTTTAAAACTGAGGCAACATGAGATAAAAGACGTTGCATGGCACGCAAGATATCCCTTACTGCTTGAGTAAGTTTGTTGCTTAAGCTTAAATGTCTGTGAAATTCACTGAACTAAAATTAAAGCACTCAACATTTACGTAAAACACTGGACTTGTGAAATAATAATCAATCTGTCGATTGATCGATCGTTCTGTCTGTCTGCTGTTCGTCCTTTTATGCATACATGCATCCGTCCGTCTGTTTGTCCACCCGTCCGTACGTTCATCGATCCATCCGTCAATTCGATCATCCATCTATTCATCCATCTAACTACCCATTCATCCATACATTATCAATGTTCATTATTCATAGGGACTATTTAAGGAGAGTTTATAAGGTGCGCCTTGAACACCCTCTCCCCGTTACCAACAAACTTTCATTACATACCTTGAGTTAAAATGCATCCCCTTTATTGCTAAGACTTATTGCTGAGTTTCCTGAAATCCGAACACTCTCTTGGCTTTATGCCTTCTCCTTGTCAGAAAACAATGCTACCTGAAGGCGGATTACTAATTCGTAGAGCTGTGTAGGAATGCTAATTACATTCCTCTCTCTAATATCTCTGATTCAGCAGTTCAATTCCAATATAAAATGCATAATTGATTCTTCTTACATCTGATTCTGTCATCTGTAGTGCAGTATTACTAAGTTTATAGATAGTTGATGTGCCGCATTCTTCTGCATACTATCGATGGCATGGATCGACCATGAATTAATTTTAAATGAGCGTTGATCGGAAATCGAGTCTTTGATCAATACATATAAACTTAACAGTAATGTTATGACAAAACCGAATATATATATATATATTATGAAATCACACTTTCTTTAAAATGTTGCTGAATTGAGAAAGTAAAACCGTCTTCCAATCATCATCATCATCATCATCATCATAATCTGTAAAATAATTCTATACACACACAAATAAATATGAGATTAAAAACAATAATAGTAGTGAATAGATTCATGAATAAATAAAGGAATAAATCAAAAAGAAAAAATAATTTGATGAATGGAGAGGGGGGGGGGACTATCACTCAAAGTTTATATGAATCAAATAAATTAAATAAAAATAAAATATGACTTTTAAACGTGACAATTTCAATGCTTAGGTCACATAATTGTATATGTTCTGTAGATTTGCATTCACTAGATAAGCCGGCGTGGCCTAGTGGTATCGCGCTGGTCTCCTGATCGGGAGGCCGGGGTTCGAGTCCCGCTCTGATCATACCGGTGTCCTGTCTTTCGGATGAGACAGTAAAAACCGAGGCCCCGCGTCGTGGTATGCATGGCACGTTAAAGATCCCTCACTGCTTCGGGTGGGTCAATTGCAAAGGTCGATATTTGTATGCCCCGCATCAGGCAGATGCCGACAATATATACGTGAAATATTCGTGGTGTGACCAGAGATATATATACACATGTGTATATATATCTCTGGTGTGACGTTAAACAAAAATCAATCAATCAATCAATCATTCACTAAATATTGACCATTACGCAACGAATAAACCAAAATTGTTGACACAGAAGGACGGACGGGTGAACAGACTGACAGACAGGTATTACCTATTCAAAGACTGTTTATACTTTGCTATCCTAATAATCAACAACAAAACACTGCCAGAAAGACAAGGTGTTGAAAGAAGCATATTGACTTCGAGGATAAGATGGTGACATGAAGTCATTTATCTATTTATACTAGTGGATAATTCCTATTTTCCGATTGATCTTATTATTTGTAAATGATTATACAGCATTCCAAGACAAATGTCAAGTGGTCAGTTGTCTGGAATGACCAATGAAATCCCTTATTGTATAATAATCGTACTGCATTTATTGGCGATTTGATGGCCATAACATCACGAGGGTAACCACAGAATGCAAAGAGAGACACCATAACGGAAAAGACACCAACTCAACAAGGTGGACGGGACATTGACATGGAGGAAACATTCAGTTTGGTTGAGAAAAGGGATCTAAATCATTTGAAGACAGCGGGTGATAAGAAAATCCGGAAAAATAAAGACTGGCGATTGCTCCGCAGTGACACGACTTTTCTTGCTTTTTTCGAGCAGAGGAAACGCAGAGAAGATGTTATTGGTTGGTAACTTACATTAATTAACTGATAAGTTTTGAGTATGTGAGAGTACGAAGTATGGGGGAGTACGAAGTAGGCTTATACTCCGAGTAAAGCTTGTTGGTTCGAACTTTGCTGATAAAACGATGCTTATATATGACAGGCCGCACGCGGCATGGCCACATGTACAGTGTATGCTTGCGCGCTATTAAAGCATGCTAACTTGAAAATATTAAATACAAATTACAATATATAGCAATATCGTAATTTGGCGAAGTTGGATAATATTTCGTTTTGGCAAGTCTATTTTTGAAGACGCACAGATACGGAACTACGTGTCGATCGTTGTGGCTGACTCTAAATTAACGATAGAATACATTTACATAATACACCTGGCGTTGGTTTTAAGCACATGTCGTAAGTTCACCAGGCCAATACTTACGACTATGTTACGTCCATTTTACTTAGCATGCATATCGTAAGTTTTCACCGTAGTTGTTAAAGTCTTATGATTTGGTCGTTAGTCGTAATTTAATTCTATCGACAGCGAAGTTAGAAAATCTCATAGTATGTGACGCACAAATTCGTGATATACTTCGGAGAAGAACATGACGATGTGGAGGCGAAGGTCCTACTTATAACACGACGATCATCACAATAGCATGATGTTAAAGAAATCTTGAAAATCCTTTGAGATTCAAGGATTGCCCACCCCTTTAATTAAAGCTGTCAAGTTTCCTGTTAATTTAATAGATTTCATAATTTGAAATTAGGAATTTCTCATTTAAAATGAACCTTTAATTATGTTATGGTAAATCGTAGTATATTTGGGGGAGGGGGGGGGTTGTCTATGATTTTCTGTATTATCAAACATTTATGGTTCTTTATGATAATATGCTTGCGGACACTATGAAACCACATTTATCGTAAGTAGGTCCTACATTTTGGATTAAGCGCCTCTTTGTGATCATGTAACATCTTCACGTCTATTCAGGTTCAGACTGAAAATCTTTACCTACAGATAAGAGTGATGCGGGGAAAATTATGAAAATTAGATATCAAAATATAGACTTAAAGAATTACATACATTTTATTGAGGGTTACATGGACAAAAAAATCATTCTCTACAACATTCCACCTTCGCTCTAAAATTATGGACATTTAGAAATAAAGAGCTTTATTTAAGCACTAAATCTTCTATGTTTAAGTTTATGTTTTATACACCGAATATATTGATACCAGCAGTTGTTATATATAGGATCTGAAATGAATTTTCACTTTTTTATTTCATCAAACACGGGCTTCACACAATTCTTTTCCACGCCATGACGTCACCTATGTTATAATGATATTTCACTGCCTAAACAGCAAAACGTGTGATAAAATAATATAGGAGAAAAGTATATTTTGTAGAGAAATGCCGTTGATATAGTATAGTTTATTGATCAAAAGCGGTACAGCTTATAGATTTCAATAAATATAATCAACAGATATATAATAATATATATATATTTCACGTGTACTATACAGATCACAGTTTATCTAATAGAATATCTCGCATTATATTTGTGACAAAATTAGAGAGACTTAAAAATGCAAAAGAGGCAAAAAGAAAAGAACAGATTGAAGAATTACGAACAATTTGTGCAAAGTTCAAGGTTGCCGTCCCAAGAAAATTTGAGCGCCAAATCGGTAAATCTGAGGTAGAGATGAGATTTAATGCATTCAGTCTGAAACAGCTAAAAGCGATGTGTAGGATATTGCAGATAACATGTATATCTGATTTGTCTTTATTTTCATGTATATACATAATATTTAATTGTATATTACATTGCAACATTATCACTTCTCATGTTGTTATGATTATGATGATGATAATGATGATGATGATGATGATGATGATGATGATAACAATGATGATGGTGGTGATGATGATCATTATGATGATAATCATTATGATGATGATGATGATGTTGATGGTGATGATAATGATGATGATGATAATGATGATGATGATGGTCACAATATAATAATGATAATGGTGTGATAATAATGATGGTGATGATAATGATGATGATGATGATAATGATGATGATGATGATGATAATGATAATTATGATGATGATGATGATGATGATGATGATTATGATGATGATGATGATTATGGTGATAATGATGATGATGATAATGATGATGATGATGATGATGATGGTTACAATATAATAATGATAATGGTGTGATAATAATGATGGTGATGATAATGATGATGATGATAATGATGATGATGATGATAATGGTGAAGATAACGATAATGATGATAATGATAATGATGATGATGATGATGATGATGGTGGTGATGATGATGATGATGATAATGATGATGATGATGATGGTAATGATTATGATAATGATGATGATGATAATGATGATGATGATGATGATGATGACGATGGTGGTGATGATGATGATGATGATGATGATGATGATGATGATGATGATGATGATGGTTACAATATAATAATGATAATGTTGTGATAATAATGATGATGATGATAATGATGATGTTGATGATGATGATGATGATGATGATGATGATGATGATGATGATGATGATGATATTCTCTTTCAGAAAGACAGGAATGTGACTTCACTAGATTTAACAGGAAACGATATAAGCTACCGGAAATGTCAATGCCTTCGTCGCTTATTAGTGTCCAGTACAACCTTGACTAAACTGGTAAGCCGGTCTGAAAACGATTTACTTATGTTAGTAGGTTTTGTGAATTTTGTAAACAGTTCCAATAGCGTTGCAATGAATCTTTTGAGGATGAACCGCATCCGTTATGACCCGTAAGTTTAAGTATCAAAGATGTCTGAATTTTACTTTATGATAATTAAGTTATTTTAAATTAATAACTTATATATACTTTTATACAAATTAAAAATTTTAACTTGTTTAATTCAGATATTGTGTGGATGCCATGTCAATTCGGAAACCCTCTACAGTTTTGTCTCTGTGGCCACTAACATCACCTATTTAAATCTCTCAGGTATTCACAGTATATTTTACCTTTGCATGGTCTAAAAACAAACGAAGGAAGTGAAAAGTTATATACTGTATACTCTATGTGCAAATTATTTCAAATTCTCATATACCTAGCAGAATTTTTCAAGCACTTACATGCATGGAATGAGACTTGAAAATGATGAAGTTGCCCACAGAAGATATAATTCATGATACACCTTAATGTATTGTGTGACTGTGACACATTCTACACAGTTTACGTATATACTTTCATCCTATACTTGCAGGTGCTTGTATCTTCTGTAGACATTCACTTCCCTCTGGTTTTCAATTAATTCCGTTTTGTGTGTCTGGGAAAATAATACAAAATAAATTAATAAAAACTAAACGTTGTTTGCGTAAATTTGCCTGGTTTTACTGGTAGTGGTGTGAAATAGCCACCATTTTGTTAATAGGATAATAATAAGCCATGTCTTTGGTCCAGTTGTACAACAAGCATAAATTTCTGACTAAATTTAGTCCGAGACTTAAGTTAGTCGGTTTGATGAAACGACATTAAGTCAAATGCTTAGTCTAGATGGAATGTTAGTCTAAGATAAGCGTGGTCTATACTTAAGGTCCATTGATGGTTCCAAGGGTCCATGGTAGTGGGTTCTTGTAAGTGGCAAAGTGACATGGTAACAGTTACATTTTTATTTTACTTTATCTTATAATTTTTTTTCGCAGCTAAAGAAGTTTATTCGATACGTGTTCGGATTTTGGCCGTTAGCTAATGGCGCGTTGATGTCATGTGTTTTGTATGCCGACACTATGAAGTGAAAAATGTGTTGGTGTGGATTAAAACAACTTGAAACACATATTTTTCCGAACAAACGCACTTGCTGCTGATTTTATGCATATTAGGAAACACTGTAGATCTAAAATGAAAATAAGTAAGAAAGCGAAGGCTCAACATATATGCGGCAAATGTTTCATATCTATTCAAAAGAGAACTGTGCCCTGTTGAACTGTCATTTTTTATCATTTTAAAGCCGAGTGATTGATTGATTGATTATTGTTTTACGTCACTTCACCATTGTATGACGTATATGATGCGCTACACAGAAATTTATACCTTTGCAACTGACCCAACCGAAGAGTGAGGGATCTCTTACTTGCCACGCCTACCATGACACGGAATCTCGTTTTTTTACTGTCTCATTCGAAAGACAGCACATTGGTGTACCCATGGTGGGAGTCGAACCCGGAACCTTTCGGTCAGAGGCCGAGCACCTCATCGAGTGAGCCATACCGGCATAGTTTTAAAACCGAGCCTAGATATGTAAATGGTAAAAGCATGGCGCTATAACTGTGTTTGAATGCCAACAAAGAGATATACATGTTATAAGCATATACCTTGATATTTACTTGTTTAATATTCGCATGTTTTTCGTTACAGATAACCACATATCTGACAGAGATATTGAAGCTATCACACAAATCTTACAGGTGACAAACACCAAATCATGTCTATAATGTATATGTGCACCCATATTTGAAATACTTATATTATCATAAAATAGTACCTGCATTTATGTTACCCTTGTATATTTCTTTTCATTTTCTTATTAGGCTAGGGTTTCCTTAAATAAACTGAACCGAGGGTCAGGAAAGGCGTGTACATGATTTTGACTTCAGCTAAGTCGATCATTGTTACCTTCTCATTTGAATACCTCTCTATCTTTTCTCTCAGACGCCCGTTATTGCTATATTATGTTTTGTTTTGTAATGTATACTGAATATACTGTTTATACGTTTTTACCGAGTACATGCATTTCACTTAGTTTTTAATAAATTTCAAATACAGTTTTATTCAATATAAAATTAATTAAAGTAATGATCTACGCCATTCTAATAATCTTCTGTGCTTGATGGAACGTATAAACATTTTACATTGATGTACGTTTGAACTTTTTAAAGACATTCAAGAAACTCAAACTTTATAAATTTTGACATAATATTCTGTCACCGCTTTTAGAGATGCAAACTACAAAATGCTTATTGAAGATGAACTTTGGTGTATTTGATGTTAGAACTAACTTCCATTTCTTTGTTAAGTGGGTAACTAAAGTCAGTAAGATGTAAAACTAAATGATTGATTGCATTTGGTGTTTTACGTCGCTTTAAACAATTTCTCAATTATATTGCTACACGGACGAACCAACCAGGGAATGGCAATGACGTTTATTTATACTACACAAATTCTAAGTAATTCCTGACTGTTGTCAATCGGCAGAATCCTGTCATTCTTTGAATTAATCTGTCCGATAGCTGCAAGCCAGAACCCATATATAGTATAAGGGAGGTCCACTAATTTCCATGTTGCTTGCAGTGAGCGCATTATATATATATAATATAAGCAAAGGTTACGTGAAACATCACAACTGAGACAAAATTATAATTATGAAAATCTTATTTCCGGCAGATATTGACAAACCGCAGAGGGATCCAATCCAGTCTTTACAATTATGTCCAGGGCTTTAACACCCAATGTTTAAGTAAAAACGAAGCCTCATATTGATATGGGTACCGTCGACAAAGATAGCAAATCTCTAAAAGAAAATAAGTACATGTAGCATGGTGAATTCTAACGCTTGTGAATAATATCCACAGTTTATTTATAATGTAAGTTTGTATTAGATAGGTGTTTGCTAAAGATAGGTTACAATAATGAAATACAAATAAAATGCATATTAATATAATTAGAAATTTTAATAAAATTATTTACAGAAATTCCATTCTTTGAAATATCTGTCGCTAGATCATAATGTCCTTGAAAGGAGAGAGTTGGACAAAGTCGGTAAATCCATCGGTGAGTTGTGTTTTTGCTTCCGTTTTAATGTTGTTTTGCGTAGCTATAAATTTAAGATATTATGTAGTGCTAAATTTAGTCTAATCCTTACACTTAAATACGTTTATAAAATAATCAATGTAAGTTTGAAAAATATAATCAAATATTTGATATAAACCAACTGTTTATTTTTTAAGGTTCAAATAAAACATTGGAAGAACTAAATTTATCTTGGAACAAAATCCGTTTGAATGGTGCTGTCGACATTCTGAGGGGAGTCAGGGTAAATCTTAAAATTTTTGTGACTAATTCAAAACAAATTAAGATGCAAGTATAGCACTTGTCTATTATAAGTTCAACTTTGACAACGTAACAGTGAAGGTAGTAAACGTGTCAATTCTGTCTATAACGTTTCTGATGATCAATGTATATTGTGTCTTTTCGTTATACAGAGTTACTTCCCATTTGGGACGGTATCTGACGTAAAACAATTATGACGTCATCAAATTCCCATGAAAACGTTATTTGTGGACTATCATTTCCCTGAGGTTTAGATCAGTTTCCATAGAATTTGATGACGTCATAAGTATTTTACGTCAGATACCGTCCCAAATGGGAAGTAACTCTGTATAACTCAAAGACCGAATACTGATACAAATAGGGGATAAATAATAGTTGATGCCACATTAGGATTCGTCTTACCTTCTGTGGCTGTGATACTCTTATACTGTACAAGGGAAAAAAGACAATAGAATCAGCAATATATCATATGTGACCATGGCCATGTAGAACAAACACGAATAAGCACATAATAGCAAATTCCAAGAAATATTCAGCTCAGGTCAGGTGAAGTGACAATCCTAACTCAGTTAGACCACATTCATCCCAAGTTAACATTGCTGAAATGTTTTGAGTCATTAGTGCATGTGTTTTGAGTGTCATGGCAGATGTGACTAGCCAAGGAGAAGATGTTTATAACTCTTGGACACCTGATCTAAAGGAGTTTTATCCAGAAGTCAGTTAATGTTCTTATTAGGGCAGTATTATGATTTGCTAAATTTATATTCAACCTGTTACACCAGTTGGGTATGGATCTTAAACAGGAGTTGAAGTCAACTATTTCTAATTCTGGTTTTTGTTAACATAATACCATCAGACTATATTGACATGCAAAAACATCAACTGTCACTACAGCTTTCTCAGGTGGAAATATTGTTATTGCATTGAGTATTTTGAAAGTAAGAGGCATACAATATACACAATATATAATTATTCACAGCTACAAAAACAGCTAATACATCCAATGCCAGACTTGCAACAATCTTTTGACTTTGTATTACAAAAAAAAACTTGCACAAAATTTTCATAAAGAGTATTCATGAATATAAACGGAGATAATCAAAATTCATCGCATAAAGCTCTGAAATGTAACTATGTAATGATTCATTTTAATTATATGCTTATTTATCAAAGATTTCATTTTGTTTTGAAATGTGAAGAGGAACAGCCATATGAAGAAATTTGATATATCCTGGAATGGCTTAGGGTTTGAAGGGTGTGTAGCATTAGCAGAGGTCTTAACAGACAATACGTCGTTGGTAGAGCTAAACGTTTCTTCAAGTAGAATTCATCCTCCAGGTCTATTGGAAATGATCAAAGGATTGACAAACAATAAAACTCTGAAGATATTAGATGTACGTTTGAATTATTGAATAAAGAATTTAAAGAAAAGGATTAATATTTGCATTTGTATGAAAATTTATAAATTGCATCATTATGGTGAGACTTACTTTTTTACTGAAAATGATAGCAATGATATTAATATCATAGCAGTTATAAAGATTAATAAAATAATAATAATTCATAAAATTCATTTATACAATGACATCATTTTCCTTTGTCAGTATTTCTTAGAAAAAAATTGTGGCCTACCTTTGCACAATTCAGCAGTGCCTGGTGTAGCTATAATTATAATGATGCATGAGTTGGGTACAATTGATACCTTAATATTACATATATATCGCCAATCTTCGTTTTAGATGAGCAAAAATCCCATTACACCGATGTTCACTGCAGTCTTGCTTGATAATATATCAAACTCACAAGAATCGATATTGGAAAAACTCATTTTGAAGGTATATGTTTTTCAAGGCATGTCATATAAAACTTTGCACATACACCTTTCTAGAATTCAAACACGAAGTGTGTGTGTGTGTGTGTGTGTGTGTGTGTGTGTGTGTGTGTGTGTGTGTGTGTGTGTGTGTGTGTGTGTGTGTAGGTGTGTAGGTGTGTGCGTGTGTGTGTGTGTGTGTGTTTCTGTGTATGTGTGTGTGTCAGAGAGAGAGAGAGACCAATTATCTTCTGATCATTGTTTTGTTTAATTTGCATTGAGTATCACATCAGATGATAGATTTAAGCGAACACTATAAATCAAACGTGACCTGTTGGAGTGAAGATCAAAATGATAACATTTACTTTTTTTGTATAATATACATGAGTGTAATAACTGCCCATAACTTTTAAAATGATCATCATTTCAAAACACAAATGTTGTATGGGATTTTTATGTATATATTTCTAGGATATAGTTATTAATGAAGAATGTTTATCTGTGTATGAGGAAATCCGGAAGAAGCGAAACTTCAAAGTTATTTACGAGCTCTCACTGCCAGTTCGAGGAATGAACATCGATAAGATGACAAAAGAAGTACAAGCTCCTTCAATGTTCAATCAGGACCCACTGCAATTATTGTACATGTTGAAAGAAAAAAATCGGGCAAAAGATTTTTTTAATAGAATAAACAAAGATCACAATGACGTAGTTTCTCCTGATGAATTGTGGGAATTATTTAAGGTATTGATACTACAAAGCTGTATCTTTAGATAATATATAGGAATTATAACCTGGGGAAAATGTATTATTGACTGATCCAATGACCGTTCATATTGAAATTCAGAAGCCGACATTGCTTTCAAGTAATATACACTTTAAATAAGGGAATAGACATATCTGCAATTTATATAGGCATATATCTAAAACAAATTGGCTGCCTCTGTCAACTGGTTTCATGTCTGGCAGTTTTATAAATTATTATCATAAAAAAACTATTTCCTCCCACCGTCTGTTGTCAGCTCTGTTTATGCTACCTTTAACAATAGAACTTCTTTGTGTTATCCATTTCCTAAGAAATTTTTGAAAGTTGATAATACTTGTTGCAGATACTGTTTAATACAAGCACCTAAATTTTGTGTAAATTTGCGATTATAACTGGATTTAAAAATAAAATCTCGTCAATGATACATTAAGCTTGCAATGTAAAATGTGCATGATGCATAATTCCTTCTCTCGAAAATTATGTCTCGTATTTTGTCGATTTTTTATTAGCTTTGAGACATCCAGTTTAACAGTAAAGTGTAAATCATACATAAGTATAAAACATCAGGTACATAAAATGACAAAGGAGAATGCAACTATACATTCTTATATAAATTATGTATACAAAATATATACTTTGTAGTTCGTAGAATTGTTCCCCGTGGATGATTTGACTCAAGTGTTATACTTTTTCCCTGATGTTATATGGCAAGCGTTGGTTCATATTCATTTATATGCACAATGCTGAATTTTATCTGTTACTTCGGTATGCAAGGCCATTCATGGCAGATGTGGCTAGACATTCAGAAGACGATTACTAATACCGGACACCTGGTCTCACCTCTGAATTTCAGGTGTCCGTGAATGTCCGATGTGGTATATTGTTGTTAGTGCCATATCCACTTGACACCACTTACTTTCGAATTAACTGAGACTAAAGATTATACATTCTTCTAAATTTATGGAGCATCCTCCTCAAGTATATCTTAATTCTAATATTGGTTCCTTGAATTGGCTGTTAGATTTAGGTCAGATTGGTACTTGTTTCCTTTTTAGATATCTATACTGTGAAATTAAAACTAAATTAATACGGAGGGTTTGACTTAAGTGTTATTATACCCCTTTTCCTGATGTTATGTGGCTTTGACACTTTCTGAGCTGTGTTTGTCCACATTCATATATATATACAGTGCTGAATTATATATTTTTCGTCTGTATGTAAGGGCATTCACGGCGGGTGTGACTAGCCAAACAGGAGGCGCTCACTCCCCCGGGCACCTGGTCTCACCTCTGAATTTCAGGGGTCCGTGAATGCCCACTGTAGTACATTGTTGTTAGTGCCATGGTCATGTGACACCAGCTACTTTCGTATTTTACTTGCATATACATTAAATATTCACCATGATGTCATTGCAAAAATAAACTCATACAGAACATAAGAAATTTACAATTTATTTCCAGTATGTTGTAAATGTGGATGAAGTAGGAAATTTTGACGTGAATATTATTAATTCTTTATACAATCTCATTTAGGATTGTGGAATCCCTGTCACGGCAATGGTAATAGATACCATTATGAAGTTCATGGACACTGATAAAGATGGAAGTATTGATATCAGGTACACTTTAACTATTATAAATTTCAAAATTGTCTCAACCATTTTATAGAAACAATTTCAGATAAAGCAAATCAAAATAGAGTAAGAGTTTGATAGATAAAAAGAACACCAAGAGGCAGACAGAGGAGTAAATAAACACGAACAATCGATTGGTATATTATATGGCCGCAAACTTTCCAATGTAAAGCAATTTATATAAATAGAAATGCATTTTGAATTATTACGGAAACCGTCTTTTTGTAAAAGAAAAGCATAGAAAGTCTCTACATTGACTGCTAAAAAATACTCATATTTCTCAGTTTGAAGCCGGTGTGGCCTATTTGATAAGGTGCTCGGCTCGGGATCGGGAGATCCTTGGTTCGACTCCCGCCCTGAGTGCACCGGTGTTCTGTCTTTCGGATGAGACATTAAAAACCGAGGTCCCGTGTCAAGGTAGGCGTGGAACGTAAAAGATCCCTCAATGCTCCGGTTGGCCCGTTGCAACGGTCTAAATTTGTGTGCGATGCATATACGTAAAATAATCGTGGAGTGACGTAAAACAAAATATAATCAATGAGTCAATCAGTTTGAATTTAGAAAATTATCTATAGAAACTGCAATAGAAATACATATTTGGATATATTTCATCTAGACTTAGTACTAGAACTTGACTAAAAGGATACGATTCATAGGCTAGTAAACGACCCTGAAAAATGATTAATATCCGTAATTACGATACCAATTACATTTACAGCATTTAAAGACAATTTGTTTTGTTACCAGTATAATATATTTAATAGCAAACATCAAAAGCAAGCAAACATAAAGCATGGTAAACAGTACATATGGAAACGGGGAGAGATATTAGCGCTAGTTATCAGCATTTGAGAACAATTATATCTATCCATCAATAAATTTGGGGGTACATCTCTTGGAGAGAATAAATAAAAGTGTAAATAGCTCCCTGCAAAGTGTTAAGAAATATTTTGTTTCCCAGCATTTTCAAATGTACACCATCCGGTTCGAACAAATCGCAAGTACACTTTTTGAGTTCGGGGTATTTTATATTTGTTCCACCATTTCGTATAACTTATGAGATTGCAAAATTGTTGACTCTAATTCTATTAGTTTTGGCAGCTTAATAACTTAATAATAGAATTGACTGACACAAAAAAGGTCTTCTGCTTATCCCGCTACTTAAATACCCATCTTTTCTTACAAGATTTGTTTTGTTTAGAGGTCGCCTTTGTACAAGATCACATTTAAGTTTTTTTCTGATGCAAAATTTGCATACACGTTTAACTGTATTCTGTTTTAGTGAATTCCTTGAAGGAGATAAAAAGATAAGGAAAATATCAAGGGATCAAGCAAAGGATAAAAGTTTGAATCCGGATGAAGTAAGATACACAAAATACTCGCGTTCGTTTAAAAGAGGACAAATCGATCCTATGACATTTAGATTGAAGATAAAAGAAGAGGACACAAAACTTAGCAAGCTGGAATCCATTAACGATGTTCCCATGCCTGACAGAAAATTGTCTCTTATTAGTAATTATAATATGTATGATGAAGAATAAAGTCTTCATATTACAAAAAATATAAAAATATTGACTATGCAATGTAAGTCGTCTATTAGTTTCAGTGATTTCAACAAGGCATACACTAAGTAGAAATTGCTAATGAAAATGCAAGAAGGTCTGGTATGAGAAAACTTGATTGAATTTTACTTTATTTTTGTTCTGTAATGGAAATACCTAATCAAAGTCTCCAGGTCAATGAATGTTCGTTTTCGTTATCCCAGTGTAGAATTTCTGTCGACATAAACCACAGTTGCTAAAATAACGAGATAGTGTCATACAACAAAAAAAAAACATAATTATTATAATAACGAAGGGGAAGACAGAATACTGACAAAATTGTATGACACACATTACCAAGAAATGCACATAAAACATGATTGTAGTCGATTGTATTCCAGGTAGGATACCGATTTGGACGGTCAATTAAACGTAATTTAACTGTCACAATCAAAGCATACACTTTGAAAATTTAAAAATAATCCTCCATACAGAGAATAAGGATCAATCGGTTTCTCACAACAAGAGGTCATAAAGATTTCAACATGAATTGCATTATTGAAATAATATGCTAGTGGTAAGCGGCAGCCATAAATAAAACTAAAATGCAATACTGGATATCGATAAATGGACATTCTGGAATAATTTGTAAGTACGTTCTGTGCATTAAATAAAACTTTATATGTACTGATATTTATTCTAAACACTCGGTCGATGCCATTGCTGGTTGACTGTCGGTTCCCGAAAATGTCCCAAGTCCAGTTTTCAGTACTTCACTCCTGACCCCTACTATATTTTCCCTATCTAATAAGAAAAAAAAGAAATTGTCAAATTATTCAAATTGTCAAATTATTCAAATTATTAATTAAGGATTATCCGATTCATGCATAGCTGTGTATTCAGACGGGTTCTTTGGCTTTTACTTCTCAGTCGATTTGGTAATAAATTTCCTCTTCAAGTATTTATACTTTCGATTTCCAAAATTTAGGCCTTAAGTATCGATGATGAGACATACATTTTCGAAATGCCAATACCTTCCATCAAATTATAACACGTTTGTTTGTTCTGATATTTATTCACATAATCTGAATCATCAGACACCATTTCAGGATGGCTTTAATGCTCATGGAATCCACATTTGACTTTAAATTCCTTATTTGAGGACGGTTCCTTAGCACAACAGAAAAGTTCACTGTTTCCGAAGATCAGACTCTCCTCTACAACCATGGAAGTCCTGTTAGAGACAGAAATCTCTTTTAAAGGAATAGACAGTTTTAGTATAGGTCGACACCCAGGAGAGTCCACGTACAATGGATTATCTTCCTTCGATACATACACAGTACACTCGATAATGTCTTGGTCTGGTTTCAATATCTCAAAGAATTGTGACTTTGTATAACCTGGTCTCAACTCTTCTCCTTTTGTGACATACTTAAAAAATACATCTTTGCAACGAGAAACGTCTTTGATGTTTGTTCTTTTATTCTCTGCATGAACCTTTGGATCAAATTCGGGCCATGTTTGAATACCGTAAGTATAACGAGAAACCCTTACGGAGATCGGTTCTGTTATGAAACCAGTAAAGACAGCGCCTTTTAGCACAATCATTCCATTCTCGTGTGGAGCACTGACAGTTTTCTCAGGAAATGATTGTTTAAATGCATGCTGTATTAAGGTACACTCCGAAAACCCACCAACCATCAATATTTTATCGACTTGACGTAGCTTTGGTTCACGAAAGAGCTTTCGGACATGCGCAATAATGTCTTGTTTTGTATGATTATAAAACATTGCAAACTCTTTACTTGGAATTGATAATTTCCCTTTCCCGAATATTATGTCCTTCATGGAGCAATTCGATTGTAGCAGATCATCAAATGCTCTATAATTGGTGTATTTCGTGATCGTGTCATTGAGTGCAACAGGAATACGTATAGATATTGAACCAGATCCAGGTGTGAACTTCTTTTTCAATTGTTCAAAATCTCGCATCAGATCAATATAATCTTCCATTTCTTCTTCTCTAAACTTCTGTAAAACTTTTTTCCCGATAAGTCCTTCAAAAAACTTTAAGAAACTTTCTTCCACGGTCTTACCGCCCCACGGTCCTCCGGATGCAGGACAGAGTTCTTTTAGTTTTCCCATCGATTCACCACTGGCTATTAATTCATGCACCGTAATATCCGCAGTTCCTCCTTCATTAATATAAAAAGCAAACATATGTTAGTTTAGAATATAATGAGTAATTAATATATGTGTTCTGCTTTACCAATTTTGTAAGGAACTACCCTTTTGGGGGTTTATTTCTTTGTTTCATTTGCTAACTTTAATTCTTCCACCCACCTGGCGCTTCACTTTTTATAAGCAAAGTCCCATGAATTTCCACCTCTGTAAACTTACATTTTTGTCAGTGCCAAGGTGACAAAGTTTCAGTAGAAAAAGTGTTTTAGTTTCTTTGTCAAGCACGAAGGAAGTTAATGTGAATTTCGATTGAAAAAAGCAATGTTTTGTTATAAGAAAGCACTTAATTAGATAAAACTTTGAGCATGCCGTTACTAGAGATTGATGCAACCTAAACATTAGAGGTCGCCGGACTTCTTTAGCAAAGGCGTTTGTGAATACGTATTAATGCATATTATTTATAACGCTATTTATCCCAACATGTGCTCATGTTCCATGTTGTAGCTTTCAGTATATTTTATGTCGAAGTAATATAAATATGGATAACCTAATGAAAATATCATTGAGAACAATGCGATATCTAATTTTATAAATGACACTTTTCATTCATTACCTTTGAAAAATTATTATTATCATTACTGTATTAATAAAGTACAGATAAGATCACGAGAATGTGAAGGTTTTGAATACAGCTACTCAAAGGGTTTAGTTGCTTCTGAATCTACATGTACATTTGAAGCTTAAAGTAAAGTCTTATTTTCAATTTGAAATATGAAAAGAATTAAAAATATTTCATCTTTGTATGTTTCAAATTATTTCAAATGTAGATATTCATGTATTTACAATTATATCAAGAATATATGACACTTGAAACATCGCTCACGATAAAGTTAGAACCCATAACACATTCGGAATGTTTCACACCTCATCTCATTAAAGTATCAAGCAATATGTAAAACTCAAAACGAATACGAATAGCTGTGAAAACCATTCATCTTGGATAATCTATAACAATCACACAAGTAGTTGATACAGATCGCCACAAAATATCCTTAATCATGTGAATTTATGTGTCAACTACCTGTTGTATAATACTCACCTCCAAGGTCAACCACCATATACTGTGCTCCTGGGTTCTTCAAGGCACTTTGACCGACGTCGTCTACGCCAAATGGCATCGTTTGACAGAAAACTGATGCTGCCTCTGGCTCCAAAGCAATAGAGAGTAGCTGTGCCTTTATACCCGCCTGAAATGAATAAGCGCCATTCATGTTACTTTGCAGGTTTTTTTTTTTTTTTTTTTTTTTTGCAAGATTTGTTTGTTTATAGTCTAATGCCAGTCATGGATTATTTGATGACAGCATGTTTTCTGAACAGCGTCATTCTAAATACCTATGCAATGGTAAAGGACCACTTAGTTGACAGTGTATACTGCAGAGCCTCGGTTTTTGTTTTGACGACCAAATGGCAGAGAAAAAGAATTTGATCAATCAACTCCAAAATATCTTTGCTTGCCGGTAAAACTGAAGAAAAGGTTTTAAAATTACACATGCAATGTGATATTCCTGACCCAAACTTGCTAAACCTGATAACAAGCTGACGGAATTAATACAGAAATTATTGTCAAATTTTAATATGCAATTCTCTTATAATCCGTATTTCGTTAGACTATCAAGACGTTTTTATATGTGACTTTATTATGTATAAGATTGATGACACAGAACAGCGGAAATGTATAAACATTTTGAAATGGTAAATGCCAATTTCTAGGTCACTAGGTCAAAATGATGTCAAATGGTGACAGGTCTGTATAATCGGAATATTAATGTAATATAGAAAAGCCTTATTTTCAACCGTTCGTTTAAAATTGATGTTTTATATAAAATAACAGTTCCGAGTACTCTTTGATCAACAAATGGTTACTCTATGCAAAAGAATTCATATTAACATATTAAAGGGTTACTATATATATCTCTGTATTTTTTACATTGAAATTAGAAACTCGATAGTAAGGTTATGGCACAATCTTGTATCATATACATATCTGTATGCATATTATTTAAGTTTACTTTTTCTGCAGCCATTCTCATGAATAACTTTGACTTGTCATCCCATATCGCAGGAACGGTAATCACGAAGTGTATATCATCTTCTTTAGTATCCATGATTTCATTTTTCAATCGTTCTAAAAGATGAGTCTTCAGGAAATGGATTGACATACTAAATACATCCATTGCTTTCATAGGTTTTCCTAATTCGTCTTCTATCAAAGTATTCTCGTTTAAATTCTATAATAAAAAAAACGCGTTATACAATAAGTTGTTCAGTCAGTGCGTGTAAACATTTGATGGGAAACTTATCAGTAGTTTGAATTTTAAAACTTCTTATTAACTCTCGAAATCGAAGGGCTTACAAAATCAGGGAAAAGGAAAAACAAGAAAAAACAAATTACAGAACATCTAATAAATGAAGAGATGTGAAACCACCCCCCCCCCCCCCCCCCCCACCCCCCCCCCCCCCCCCCCCCCCCCCCCAAGGAAAACCTCCTAAAAGACTAAGCTGTAAAATAGAAGGCGCCACTGATATGAAGGAAGAAAGAAAAACAAAGATGAAAGAGCACAAAAAATATTTCAAATATTCGAGACTATTTATAAAACTTATTTAATCTGGTATTCAGTATGGTCGAAAGAAGTCTCAGATCAGAATATCTTTCAAAATTCTGGATATCGAGTTGTCATATTAGATTATTATAAATTAGAGCCTCGCACACAAAGAACACCTCAATACACTTTGAAAAATAATAGACAATGTGTGTATTTTGTTACTCAATTGTTGATTACACCGAATTCTATTCAAAACTTGCTTTAAAACAATTAAGCTGCCTTTATCGAAAATAAGCATTCAATATTTGTTAGTAGCATACACTTTTAATTGAAATTTCCAAATACGTATACGTTATTTACATTGACATGTATCTATAATTCTTATTACTTTTTATGCTCGTGTGTGTATGTGTAAGTGCGTTTTGTTGTTAATTTGGAGAATTATATCCACTATATAATAGTGGTACCTCCTTATTGCATAGTTTCGAAGTGCGTGGCGGACCTATCAGAATTTGTCAGCTTTTACAGAAGTTAACATATACAATGAAGCAAAATCCTGGATATACTTCCATATTCATATGACAAAAACGACAGAAAAGAGTAAATAATGAGAGAAAAGTCAAGATAGATATTTAATCACTATAAAAGATAAAAAGATATTTAGTATAACACAACTTCATTGAACCCCTTCTTACCCTTCCATTGAAGAATATATTTAGACAAAGAAGTACGTAATAGATAATTTAACAGGGCTCATGGACATATTTTTATTATTTTTACCTCAGATCTTTGAAGCGTCATTTTGAACCTATGGAAATAGTAGTAGTCATTGTGCTGACGTTTTTTTGCAAATTCTATATACTTGTCTTCTGCGTCGTAACCAAAGTCTAAAAATGATTTATCAGAGTTTAGCAGTAGAACCGTAGGTGCCTTCAGAGACGCCAGAGATCCTCCTCGCCATGTGTTCGTTCTGATTTTTTCCATGTCATTGCGTGGAGAGAAGGCATATCCTGAATATGTCGTTCCGAAGTCTAAGGCAGCCACGAACAAGTGCGTAGATGTTGGACGTATGGACAGAGATTTTGATTTCTGCATCTCTTGTTACTCTGTTAAATAAGAAATCAAACTTCTGAACATAATTTGTATTCAAATAAATCCCAGGGTACAATGTGTTAAATGGAATTTATTTGGTAACATAGATTTTGTCAAGATTATCTTGTGGTTTTCAGTTTCCGCAATAATGTTATATCAATTATCAAATAATATTCTCCTATAAAGACACCGAGGGGTTTTTGACGGTAATAGTAGTATTTTGTAAACCTTTCCATTCAATTTTTGGTCGCCCTTATCTCAAACGCAGTATTGAACTATTTGTTATCTATCATGCAGCCGGTGTGGTCTAGTGGTATCGCATTCGCCTCCTGATCGGGAGATCGGGGTTCGAGTCCCGCTCTGGTCATTCCGGTGTCCTATCTATCGGATAAGACAGTAAAAACCGAGGCCCCATGCCGTGGTATGCATGATACGTTAAAGATCCCTCACTGCTTCGGGTGGGTCCGTTGCAAAGTTCAAAATTTGTATACCCCGCATCAGGCAGATGCCGTCACCATATACGTGAAATGTTTGTGGTGTGACGTTAAACAAAAATCAAACAATCAATCAATTTGTATCTTGTATTTGTAAAGTGTACTTTTAGGCTATAGATGAATATATCTTTAATTTTCTTATCGTGTTTAGTTTTCAGAACAAACGCAAGGATCATGAAATTGAAGCCTGCACTAAATTATTTGATCTTAAATGATAAGAACATTAGTTTGTCGCTCAAAGATCGCTCCGACCAGTCATTTATTCAATAGTTTTGCATTAAATGAAGCTACATGTATCATGGACGTCTAATTGGTATTTTTGACACAGAACTGAAGTAAATGTAGGGATGTGTATATCATAGATGTGTATAGTGTATACATTATATGTCGAATAAACAGTATAAGACTCAAGTTTAACTTTCATAAGTCCAAATAAGTTAAATACTATATGTTCTCAATATGACAAATGGCTATGTGAATACATTACATAATGTATTTTGTTTTTTTATAATTGTCTCCCTTCATTTCAATATAATTTCATGTGTATGTTACTGGTACTTGTGCTTTGCATCATAATTGTTATTACAAAGTATCCTCCCCAGCAGATACACGGGCCCTAGGTTTGTTCTGTTTTATCTCGAAGATAGATAGGGCAGCAAAAAGTTAATGTTATTGGCATAGATGGTATACTTTGATTAGTAAGAATTATATGTATGTACGTTACTTTAACCTACAAACGATGGAGTCGGGAATGAGCATAAATGCCCCTGCATCAAATTAAATAAATCGCTCTAAAACTAAGGAGTATCTCCCTCATGCATAGGTCTGTCCTTAGATACATTCTTTTGTTCACGTTTTGGTCCTTTGATTCAACACTGTTCTTGAAAGAAAACTAAGGAGTATCTCCCTCATGCATAGCTCTGTCGTAAGGTATATATGTTCTATATTTATATGAAACGGAATTTAAGCGTATTAGTGAGTGTAGCACAATTTTCGGGAAATAATTAAAGGGGAAAAAGGCGAGATTGCGCTATTCAAAATGTTTCAAGGTGTACACATTGACAAAGTATGTAAAATTGAGCACCAAAATCAATAACATCCATCGATTTCCTGACAGCAGGAGTATTACATATAGATGGTCTATTGAAATTAAATTACGCAAATTGTCTGGTTTTAATATTGTCACATTATAGGAACAAAGCTCTTTGCTCATATGCCCTATCTTCAAGGTATTAAATTTCCACCACTGCTAAAAGTCTTTTTACAGACAAACATGCTATACTATTTGTAATTTTCCACCTTTGTAATAGTCGAGTTGACAGTCAGTGGAAAGAAACTCCCTCCCCCTTTTGGTTTTGTTAGCATGATTCTTATGGATTCGCACCTTTCCATGGCGACAATTAATCAATAGCAGACCTCTATATATAAAAAATAAATGTTCTTGCTTAAATGTACATGTATTATGTTTTACGTTTTAATGTCATTGACAACAATTTAATGCCATCACATAAAATCATAGATATATGACATTTCAAGTAATTTTTGTGCTAATACATTTATATTAAAACGAAAGTAGAAAGTTTAATACGGGAATATAAACGATATCAAATAGGCAAAATTAATTTATGGACTCTATATAACATTACAGATACCTTTCCTTGAGTTTCTATCAAGTACTATTAACACCACCACATTTAGTATATCTACTTCTCAAATGTAGATGCAAAAATCACCGTTTAATATCCATCTTATCTTGGTCTCTATACGGGTATTTTAAATCTATATACATGTGTAATCATGTGAATGCTTGATTTATCGAAAAACTCCTTCGTCACTCCTCTATTAAAGTACAGAGCAGTGGCGGAGATTCTATATATCTTTACACGCTTTATTATTCACACAGTATTGAAACGTGCTGTATGTTTGATAAAAAATGAATCAATCGAGGAATTACTCAAGACTGGTCCATACTGCCAACGTTTGAAATATTTTTCTAAAAATAATCTATTGGAGGTCCCTTTTATACTTTATTTTCTATAAACTTGGGCACGTTTAATTCGCACATGAACAGATAATGTGGTTCATAGAACTGGGCATTCATACAGCAAACTGTTGTCAAAACACGATAAGCAAAGAATATATCATTAAACAGTCAATTGTTTACGAATGAGCAAATTGTGCTCAGATGACCGATTATTTATTTGCATTTCTCTTTCATTCTTTCAGGAGGGGAGGGATGGGGAAATACCTTAGTTGATGATCCCCATAAAAGTCTTCTGTGATTCATTTGGTGGTTAGAGGGTATCGGGGTCTACGAGGCAAAGGAAGGGTAGCCTTCGCAATCCTACCTTTACACCACGTGATATGACATGTTGACCATAATACAATAATTTTTTATATCAATCTTCGAACAACCAATGAGTAAATGTAAGCAGGTATGTGCCTGAAAATTGCATTGTTCGTGTGCAAGTCCAGTGGGACGAATTCGAGTGGGGATGGAAGTTGGAACTTCCTCCTCTTTCTTCAACAAGCTGATGTAGTGTAGTTCCAAATACCAACTGCAACATAAAGGGCCAAATTAGAGTAGATTGGGTTCGTGGGAATGTTTCTATGCCAAGTTTTCTTGTATCTATACCAACATTCATTACTCCAAACCTGTGTTTCAAATTAAATTACAATTGATACCATATATAACTTTGAAATATATGAATGATATATCAGTGTAGTATATTGGATCCTGTCTTTTAGACATAGAGTCTCCCAACTTTTTTGTAGTTGAGATATGGTGTACCAACGAACTTTCTCACAGTTACAAAGCAATATGCCCTAGTGTCCGTCTGACATTGAAAAGGGAGGGGTATGAATATAGAGATGTACATTTCAGTATGAACCAATCACAAAATCGTTTTCCTACAAGTTTCATTAGTTCGAATCAGTGACGACTGGAACACATTCTAGTCTGATCTAAGGTATTGATTTTGAAAAAGAATTGTAGAAGTAATAAGGTTTACAATAAACAGGTAAACAGCAGGTGATATGATAATCCATGTTAGATTTCTACTTGCATAAATTGCATGACAGACATGCAATAATAGATGCAAAACTTTAATATCAATATCAACATTAACTGTGAATTTTTTCAAAGGTAAATACATTTTCATGATTTTGTACAGTAAAGTTCATCTGCAATAAGATGTATGCACCACCCTATCCTATCCAGCAACATATGGCAAGTGAATGTAATACGAGAAGCTGCAATGCATACTGTGAGAATTCCGCGAAACAAATATTCATCGAATGTCAAAAATTTAGTTCAAAACTTGACAGATATACACTGATTTTTTTTTTACTTTTACAAAGTTATGATTATAAACTATGCTTATGTAATGAATTTCTTTTATCGTCATTGGCGAATTTCCGGATTGTCATTATTTTATACATTTCATTTCTAAAATAATAATTTCGATCTCGATTTCTTTTAGTAAATTGCAAAAACAAAAAAAAAAAATGCGTCGGCACGACAAAATGGTCCTTAACGGAAACACTTTATTATTATTATTATCATTTTATGTATTATCATATTTAATTTTTGCGTAGAACTAAATCAGCAAATTAGACTAATATGATATGAAAAATAAGTTAAGAATAAATATTTACTTACAAGATCAAGAATTAGATATATACAAAATAAGATAAAAATGAATTTCTGAATAGCTCTTAAACATTAGAATCAGACATGAAATATAAATAAAATAATTCTCTGTTCTAAAATCAATGTTTAAAAATCAAGATGAAAAAAATTAAAAATAGAACTAAAATGTAAAAACAGAATTCGGGCACTGTCTTCCGTCCTTATCGTACTTATCTACATATCCTACTTTTATTTTAACATAACATGGTGAAAATGAACAAGCCATCCGTCATCCATCTCTTGTACAAATTACAAAAAAATCATTTAAAGGCCATCATCTTTGTCTATATTAGTGCAATGAAGTTTCGTAAATACGGAGCCAAGTGTACCTTGACACACTCGGACTCATTTTATTAATTATGACTGCCATCTTATTTCGATTTTAATCTAAAATGTGAGTCTATTTTTCACTCGGCCACGAGTGTCACTGTACAGACACAAGTTGTCGAAATCTGGTGCACAAAATATAACAAAGGTATGCAAGCTCTAAATTTATTATTAATGAATATATGTAAAGTTTAATCAACATGTATATTTTTGTTTTCCTCGGTATAAATATATTTTCATATTTAATTTGTAACAATCCTTTTGTTTCACAGTGTTCATTCATCATGTATATCATTCAGAACATCAAAGCTAACCTCTTGTATTTGATCAATAACTACATTTCTCACTTGGAATCTTATCTTTGTCTCCTCAAAAATCATCGTTTCCTCCAATTCTACTGAAAAACGTGTTGTAATATTAACCAAATCTAATTTCAAAACACCCAACGTCCTACACTTTGGTTCGTCCGTGAGTATGGGATATTTCCTTTCAGAGAGGACGATTGCACATTCTACTTCTGTAGCTGTCTGTGCCGTTAGAGGAATAACGAAAATTTGAGATCGTTTGAATCCGGGTTTTATGCATTGACCTTTTTGTACAAACTTAAAGAAGCCATCTCTGCATCTGACTTTTTCTCCTATTTTAACTCTCTTTTCTATGGGATGGATCATTTCTTTCCACACTGGCCAGCTCTTTACTCCATAAGTATATGTTGTAGTAAAATGAGAGTTTGAATTGAGAATGTGTGCAGAGTAAATTGCTCCTTTTAAAACAGCCAATCCACATTCCAGTAGAACTACAAATTTCTTGTCAAGAAGTGTCTTTGCAATTGCAATTTGAAATAATTTACATCCTGAAAATCCACCAACCATCATGATAATCTTGACATTTTTCACGTTTTCGTCGTTGAAAAAAGCGACTACATGTTTCACAATAGCATTTATCGTGTCATCAAAAAGAATTCTAACAAAGTCTTCGGTTTTCCATTTCAATTTTCCATTACCGAATGAGACGAACTTAGAGTATTTTGATTCCTGAATTGCCTTTACAAATCCTGCCTTTCCGCCTTTCATTAAATCAGTAAATGTATCAGGAACAGTAATTTTCACGATTCTTCCCTTGAGCTTTTCGGGATTGACACTCTGCTTATGTAATTCAAAATTTCGAAGTAACTCAATTTTGTCCTCCAAAGCATTCTGTTTGAATTTTTTCATGACCTTTTCTCCTACAATATCTTGTAAGAAATTTTCAAACGCATCATCAATGGACTTTCCACCCCAAGGTATAATACTGCCAGGATGTACTTCTTCTAAGGTTCCATCCTCACATTTCCGGTGGATGGTTACTTTTGTGTTAGCACCTGAATGATAACGCAAAATAAAAATGTAAATTTTACATTCGAAAATTTTGTATTTAAGGTTATAATTCGCTATTAAAGAAGTGAGAAACTATTTATATAAATATTTTATATGGATGTTCCCCGAATAAATGTTAGTTCCAGAAGGGTTATTTATATATTTTTCTCCAATACCTCGAGGACATTAAAGAAATCAAAAGAAAATACACATGATAAATGATAGCAAAGGAGGTATTGGAGGCTGAGAGTGTCATAAAAGTATTTAACAATAATCAATTCGAAATTAAAATATAAATAAACACAGGCCATTAATTTCTAAATAATGCAAATAAGAGTTATGGTTCTTGGACCCTGCAACTCTCCTCATAAAAATTTATGTACCTATGAAGTTTCATGTGGGTACCTTTTATAGCCTTTTTGTACATTTAAGTATGAACAATAACTCCTAAACTGTACAAATAATAGTTATCGTTCTTGTACCGGGAACTTTTTCTCATAGCGATCTATCTTCCGATGAAGTTTAACATTGACGAATCGTATAGTTTTTGTGCTTTGGTCAAGAAAAATTTAAGTATGAACAGTAACATGGGCAATAACTCTTAAACTATACAAGAAAAGTTATGGTTCTTATCCGTCTCACTTTTTCCTTATCGAGATCTATCTACCATGATGATATCTCTTATAGTTTTGTGTATTATTCCGAACAAAATTATGACGGACAGACAGAAAGAAAAAGGAACGGATTGGTGGATGGACAAAGCTGCCACTATGTGCACTCCCTTCTGGATGCATAAAACTGTACATTTACACAAAGATTTAGGTTATCGATTGGTCAAATTTATTTCCAAAACGTTACAGTAAGAAGTCTCTTCTGAAAAAAAAAGAAATAAAATTCAAAACCGATGCCTTTTTCAGTCGACACACTTAGCGCATAGTAGTCTAGTACATTCCTTTCACGAGACACATCTTCACGAGACACAGCTTCGTACAAACACGTCAGAGGATATACATTGTGTATTTCCTTACTTTTCCACCACTATCCCTAAGTTATTACGGTACAATATCCCCTGTATACCCCAGTAGAATCATCATCATCATCATCATCATCATCATCATCATCATCATCATCATCATATTTGAACATTTCTATATCTGATACAGGGACAACATTTTCAATATCACTTGGAAACAAATAAGCTAATTATGAAGTACTTTAAAACTAAAGATTTGACAAGCTTACCACAGTCTAAAACCATAAACATTTCTCCTATTCTTAAATTGCCCACATATTCTGATGACAGTCCTTCATTTGGCATATGTTGACAATACATAGAAGCTGCCTCTGATTCTGATACCAGCAACAATTGGGTGTTAGGAATTCCTGCCTGAAATTCAACGATTTTGTCATTCATATCGTATTGTATTTTATTCCATGGACTGTACTTAACATTTTTGGTTTTTTACATACAAAACAATCTCGCATTGATAAAACAGGCTTAAACGAACAACATACAAAAGATAGGACAGAAGACATCTGATCAAGCTGTATGAAACAAATCTAAATAGAAATGCACATAAAACATGATTATATTCAAATAAAGAGACAATGACATTACAAAGATATTCAATTGTACTGCAGTTATGATATCGAATTAGGGCGGTCAATTAAAGTAACAAACGTCAGTTAATTTGTGTGGTTAACCGATTTACGGGCGCCCGCCATCCCACTTACGTAAAAGCAGCACAATTAAAGGACATATAATTTAAATTTATAAATAATCCTCCATACAGAGAACAAAAATCAACAAATTTCTCAAGACCAGAGGTCATACAATTTCTTTACATTAAACGCAGAGATGATGGATAAATCCAAAGCACAAGTCCAAAAATCATAAAACCAGAGGACATACAAAATCAGTGAAAATGAAAAACAAATGGAAAATAACAAAATATGTCTACTTGAAGAGCATATGTGAACCCCTGTGATGGAGTGAGATCAGGTGCCCGGGGAGAGTGAGCATCTCCTGCTTGCTAGAAACACCAGTCACATATACCCAGTAGAAAGAGTCAGATCGTGTAAATCCCATATGTATTTATATATGGAGAAGTTGAAGTAGGTAACCTTCTAGTATAGAAGGTGTCAAATATGTGTAAAATGATCGGAATCGGTCTCAGTCCAGAATATCATTTAAAAGTCTGGATAACGAGATATCATATGGAGTAATAAGAGTCTCGTAACGACCATAGAATTATATGAAATAATATTCCATTATCAAAAATATGTAAGGCGACATCAACATAAATAAATTGTGCTCTGCCCATATATAAGCGAGAATAGATCCTTTGATTGTAGCATTTCAAACTTAACAGTAACAGTGGAAGAGGCTAAGAACCTTGTCTCCTCTGGAAAGGTTTGGATAAGGCCCGTCATGGAGTCCCCACCGTCAAATTAGTCAACGTGCTACGCTCAAGTTAAAGTTTGTATAAGTCTGTAAAGTGGCCCAATACTAGACCTATGGTCTTTGAAATTATCTCGAAGTCACACTGTTGATGTCGAAGGCGTTTAATTATTTTAGAACCCGTCAATATGAAATTATCGGAACCTTTGACTTCTTAGTTTGTTTATTCCCGTGGAAATTTGGATGAGAAGTATTGTTGAAAAATCACATTTCCGAAATTATATAAAATGTCTTAATAAGATCTGTAAAATTTACCGAAAAAAGTTTCTGATATCACAGGGAGTCAGAAGTTTAAATGTGATTTGAAGATTTTTTTGTGAGTACAATTACATACGTCATCAGAATATTTCTCTCTAATGTCATTGTGATACCGATTTGTGAAGGTCAACAGACAATTTCCGAATATGTTAGTAGATACAAGTGTTTTCCTATGTCTAGTTCACATGTATACCTATTGCTATAAGTACTCTATAAGAATTTGCTTTATATATCGTACTTACATTTATACATTCCCACTTTAGACATTTTTCGTATTGAGAGAGAGAGAGAGAGAACTTGAGAGTTTACAATGGTGTACAGATACAGAGTTGACATAGGTGGAACAGTCATTTCGTTTCCTCCGAAAAACTAGCCATTTACCATAGGAAGTGACTTTTCCTCCGTTCAAGAGGACTCTTTCTCATTATTGTTATATTTACCGAAGGTATTGGTTGAATATAAGAAAATAGGACTCATAACACGGAGTGCTCATATACATAAGTCTACACTTGCATTATATGCATGTTATTTAGAATGCCCAAAATACCTCTTTAATTGCCTAGGTCTCTAAAAAGGGAGCTTCCAAGTGCTCCGACATTTTTACTCCGACAGTTTTAACTACGACACTGTTAATTCCGACACTTTTTAATCCGATGCTTTTTACTCCGAAACTTTTAAATCCGACGCTTTTTACTCCGACATTTTTTACTCCGACAATTTTACATATTTTTCTCCGACATAAGAACATGTGCTACGTATATCAATTATGCAACGAATGAGCACTTTAGTATTTTTACATACCTTTACCATAACTGTAAGACCACACATTGTAATACCTAGCTTGAAAATCCTAAAATAAACATATTGTTACAAAATCTTAAACATGTGTTCCACGACAACACAATAAACGTGAGATCTCTTTAACGTGTCTGACACAAGTTGCCCAATAAAGAAAATTTAATCAGGTGAAGGTGCTATTGGAATAAAATTGGCAGAAGTGAAGCGATGTTCCTTGAAATAAGGGCCCCTGTCTCCTTCTTTGCATTTTAAGCACCGTTATATCCCTTCTTATTAGTGAATAAACATGTCACACCCCCTATAGTATCAATTTATGAAAATGGTTTTTATTGTCAAGTTTTTTGAAAGTCAACACACCAGTGGCGGATCCAGGGGGAACAGAATGTGTGTCAACCACTTTCACCCAACCGGCAGTGACCGAAAAGTTTTTCTTTTTAAAAAATTCTGTAATTGTTGCATATTTTTGGTAAAATATCGGCAAAATAACTTTTAACCCAACCCCCCCCCCCCTTCTTTCGGCAAAGGGGATGCTAGATCCGCAACTGTCTCCTACACCGTTACAAAATGTTATACCCTTTACGGTAGTATCATATTACGACATCGTTTCATCGATATCGCCATATAAAAAGACATTTAGAATTTGTCGCAGTGAAAGGCGTCAGTAAAATGTGTCGGAGTTAGACGTGTCGGAATTAAAGTTGTCGGAGTAAAAAGCGTCGAAGTTATTTTATGTCGAAATTAAAAGTGTCAGAACAACGTGATTGTCCCCCCAAAACTCCCTACTTGGGAATGATAAAGAAGCTTCCCATTACCTCATATATTCCAAATACATGTATATAAAATATTTGGCATTGAATTGGAACCTTAGGTTTTGAGAGACGGAAAATTCCGACAAATGCATAACCTCTAACGGATTTTATTTTTCGGCGTTACGAATACATACCATCTTTGTAAATATTGACATAAAATATTAAAAAGACATAATTCAGATTCATGATAAGTTATTATGATTAGATATGTCGCTATCATTGCATTTGGGTCTGCTCTGATGCTTCTGGTTATGTCTCAAAAACATAAATAAATAAGGATGTTTTGTTAATCTTGCTGAACTTTTTCAACACAAGTTGTATGAAATTCTCTTTTCTCCAGTTTGAGAATTTAAGTTGTTATCAGGAGAACCATTATGAATGAACAAGACTCATTAAATATTGCCAGAGTCACGGGTTATTTGGTTCGATAAACTATGTTTTGTACGTCCATATAGGCTTGTTAAAAGGTTTTTTGTTTTTTGTGCATCTCTGTTTATTACTGACTTTACGTATTGGTATAATCAGCCTCCTTTCGCTAGTTAGCAGCAATGTACTCTCCAGCCATATCGTTTTGTTTCACAACCTTATACATGGGCATATTCTAAATACAACGCTTTCGTCCTGATGAATAAGCTACTTGCCACGAAGCTACTCACACAAGGCCAAAATACAGGACAGACATATTCTATAATCACTCGAGACGTTATCGCAATGTTGCATGTTCTTGCGCGCACATACATACACACTTACATTTGAAAATAGAAAAACAATGCACCATACAGAGGGCAAGGACCAAAGCTACTCGTTTTAAATGTCATAAAAATGTAAACAAGAACATTATTATAGAAAAGATATTATCAAATTATTAAATAACATCATGAGTCAACCATGCTCTGCCAGTCTAAAGAAGCTTAGTATTCTGATACCCCGAATCAGTATTCCTCAAGAATTCGTTAACCTACCGGACATTTGGTCGCCTATTTGATTTCCAAGGGACCATGGCTTTCAATATTGATACTGTTTGGTCTACTGCTTTTATAAAGGTCACGGAGTCATTACAAAAATACCCCTTGTATTATAGATCGCCATCAAAATTTCAATGTATGTATTGATACATCAATTTCATTCCAAACGTTATTTCCACATTTTTGTTCTTTTTTGTCTGCTTTCGGGAACTCCCTGCTATATGTACGAAATGTCTGTCTGTATGAAATGTCGATTTTCAGTTATTATAAACCTTCAAAGCTACGAAACACAAAATGTCTGAAGACTGTTAGACTTCAGAGACAATAGGACCACCAACGACATAATTTAACATCATATATCCGAATGGGTCTTTGGACATTCATTGCTGGAGTAAACAGCATGTTTCATTATATGGTATGATTTATGTTTAAGATCTTATATCTACATGTACCTTTACTCCCGCTTCTCTCATAAATGCTCTTGCCGTATGATCCCAAATTGTCGGCACCGTCAATACAAAACAAATATCTTCATGAGTATCTGCATGTTTTGGACGTTTCATTCTATCCAAGATATGTTCCTTTAAGAATCTGATTGCCATTGAAAATACCGTCATTGCCTCTAATGATTTTCCTCTTTCCTCCTTAATCATAGTATTCCTTGCAACCTGTTACAAAAAATACCATAAAAAGAGAGTATGGCAATATTCATTATGGACACCTTACAGTCCTATGATTTGCTGTCAAAATAACATGGTTCAATACTTCCAATTGGTTTGAAACTACAACTATGCTCTTTCGGATTCAATCACAGAGTCACATTTTTCTATGCAAGATATGTAATACATCATTGTGTTTATTATACATTATTATACATGGGGACACAAGGAGGAGGCAAGGACACTTAATCAAATTATCTTATTCACGATATGAAATCCTGTTGAACTAAATGCAAAGTGCTTAAGGAAGGAAACACTTAATTCCAGTAGTCCTCCAAATATACCTACTTACAGTAAAACTGACCGAAACAGAGAGCAGTCCTTCTAAATAAAATGAAAATACAAAACTTTCTGGTACTCTGTACTTTCATACAAAGATAGGCAGACACGCACTCTTAAAATCGGACGTGAGACCAGATGTTCAGGAGGTTTTAGCGTCTTTGTCTGTTGCCTATATATACTCTTCAAGGAGATAAATTCGAAACCAAGTGTTAACAATCAAAGTAATACAATATAGTGGGCGTCAAACAATTTATAAAAAAATATAGACACACATCAGTACGGAAGCGTATTGCTGCCAAAGTGAAAAATTTTTTGGGATGCTAAGTCGTACGTACAACATACTAAGTCGTACGTACGAGATAATAAGTCGTACGTACGAGATAATAAGTCGTACGTACAACATACTAAGTCGTACGTACGAGATACTAAGTCGTACGTACGACATACTAAGTCGTACGTACGAGATAATAAGTCGTACGTACGAGATAATAAGTCGTACGTACGACATACTAAGTCGTACGTACGACATACTAAGTCGTACGTACGAGATACTAAGTCGTACGTACGACATACTAAGTCGTACGTACGACATACTAAGTCGTACGTACGACATACTAAGTCGTACGTACGAGATACTAAGTCGTACGTACGACATACTAAGTCGTACGTACGACATACTAAGTCGTACGTACGACATACTAAGTCGTACGTACGAGATAATAAGTCGTACGTACGACATACTAAGTCGTACGTACGAGATAATAAGTCGTACGTACGACATACTAAGTCGTACGTACGAGATACTAAGTCGTACGTACGAGATAATAAGTCGTACGTACGACATAATAAGTCGTACGTACGAGATAATAAGTCGTACGTACAAAATACTAAGTCGTACGTACGAGATACTAAGTCGTACGTACGACATACTAAGTCGTACGTACGAGATAATAAGTCGTACGTACGAGATAAAAAGTCGTACGTACGACATACTAAGTCGTACGTACGAGATACTAAGTCGTACGTACGACATACTAAGTCGTACGTACGAGATACTAAGTCGTACGTACGACATACTAAGTCGTACGTACGAGATACTAAGTCGTACGTACGACATGGTATGCCGTTGGTACCAGGGTCGAATCCAGGAAGTGGTGATAATTTGGCGGAGCGCAATGTTAAAGCAAAAATATACATGTGAAGGCAATGCGTCTGGGATTGCTTTGTGGTGTCTAATGAATCCAGGGGAAAACCCAGTAGTAGTTCCCTTCATCCAGAGATATCCACTAGGGGTCACCTTGCAACACGATAATGCTCGCCCGCATACCGCACGATTTACTCAACGCTACCTTCAACGAAATAACGTTAACATCTTCCAAAGGCCAGCAAATAGCCCTGATCTCAATCTGAGCCAGCACATATAGGATTTATTGGGTAGAAAAGCGGACACGCGACATCCATTGACCATTCAGGAGCTAGAAAATGTTCTTATAGCAGAATGAAATAAACTAGCCCCAAACGTAATTAAACGTTACATGAATGGCATACGAAGTACAATTCGTGCTGTTTTAGCAAACAAGGGTGGTCATACCCGATATTAAGCAATAATGGTTTGATTTGACGATAAAGCTGTCTTTTGATTCCAATCAGAATTTTGTCTTTTCCTGAAATGACCCCTTACACCTTTCTCTGCCTGTTATCAGTGAAATGCTCATCAAATTTTGATAAGATTGTTGAATGTTATCATAAGATGTATAAATTACTTATTTACCAATTTGAAAAATATAGCATTTACAGTTTAGAAAATAACTCAAATTGTATACAGTGGATGCTGTTTTAGCTAAGTATATGAAATAAAAAGGTTATTGACTGAATATTTGGAAGCATATTTCCCAATACTCAGTTAATATTCAATAAATAAAACTGTATGAATATATACATATATGAATGTATGCCGAATGCGCCCCATTAACTCCGCTCCTGAATATGACTTGTTATCTCGTACGTACGACTTAGTATGTCGTACGTACGACTTCGTAAGTCGTACGTACGAGATAATAAGTCGTACGTACGACATACTAAGTCGTACGTACGAGATACTAAGTCGTACGTACGAGATACTAAGTCGTACGTACGAGATAATAAGTCGTACGTACGACATACTAAGTCGTACGTACGAGATACTAAGTCGTACGTACGACATACTAAGTCGTACGTACGAGATAATAAGTCGTACGTACGAGATAATAAGTCGTACGTACGAGATAATAAGTCGTACGTACGACATACTAAGTCGTACGTACGAGATACTAAGTCGTACGTACGACATACTAAGTCGTACGTACGAGATACTAAGTCGTACGTACGAGATACTAAGTCGTACGTACGAGATAATAAGTCGTACGTACGAGATAATAAGTCGTACGTACGACATACTAAGTCGTACGTACGAGATACTAAGTCGTACGTACGACATACTAAGTCGTACGTACGAGATACTAAGTCGTACGTACGAGATACTAAGTCGTACGTACGAGATAATAAGTCGTACGTACGAGATAATAAGTCGTACGTACGACATACTAAGTCGTACGTACGAGATACTAAGTCGTACGTACGACATACTAAGTCGTACGTACGACATAATAAGTCGTACGTACGAGATAATAAGTCGTACGTACGACATACTAAGTCGTACGTACGAGATACTAAGTCGTACGTACGACATACTAAGTCGTACGTACGAGATAATAAGTGGTACGTACGAGATATTATGTCGTACGTACGACATACTACGTCGTACGTACGACATACTAAGTCGTGCGTACGGGATAGTATGTCGTACTCAGGAGCGGAGTTAATGGAGCGCATTCGGCATACAGTCATACATGTATATATCCATACAGTTTTATTTACTGAATAATAACTGAGTATTGGGAAATATGCTTCCCGATATTCAGTCAATAACCTTTTTATTACATATACTGAGCTAAAAACAGCATCCACTGTATACAATTTGAGTTATTTTTTAAACTGTAAATGCTATATTTTTCAAATTGGTATATAAGTAAATTATACATCTTATGATAACATTCAACAATCTTATCAAAATTTGATAAGCATTTCACTGATAACAGGCAGAGAAAGGTGTAAAGGGTCATTTCAGGAAAAGGCAAAATTCTGATTGGAATCAAAAGATAGCATAATTGTTAAATCAAACCATTATTGCATAATATCTGGTATGACCACCCTTGTTTGCTAAAACAGCACGATTTGGACTTGCATGCCATTCGCGTAACGTCTAATGACGTTTGGGGCTAGTTTATTTCATTCTGCTATAAGAACATTTTGTAGCTCCTGAATGGTCAATGGATGTCGCATGTCCGCTTTTCTACCCAAAAATTCCTATATGTGCTGGCTCAGATTGAGATCAGGGCTATTAGCTAGCCTTGGGAAGATGTTAACGTTATTTCGTTGAAGGTAGCGTTGAGTAAGTCGCGCGGTGTGCGGGCGAGCATTATCGTGTTGGAAGGTGACCCCTAGTGCATGTCTCTGGAGGATGAAGATAACTTCTTCTGGAATTAGAATCTGATTAGTATAGGCCTGTACATTTAAAGTACCATTTACTACTACAAATGCGCGTTTTTCCGCCGCCCATGATTCCACCCCATATCACAACGCTGCCACCACCAAACATGTTTCTTTGAAGGACATGTGTCAGTATATCATTCTCCTTGTCGACGGTAAACCCTGGCTCGACCATCATGACTAAGGTTAAACCTTGATTCGTCAGTAAAGAAAACGTTATTCCAGTCATTCCTCTTAAAACGTTAATTAAAATGTCTACACCAGTTAACGCGAGTATTGCGATGAAAAGGCGTCAGAATCTGTCCGAAGTATGACTGTAAGCTCGTATCGGCCTATTTCTAGCCCTTACCATATTACGTGTATAGTGTGTGCGTTGGCACCATAAGGTTTGGCCGTAACTGTTGCTGGCAAATGACGTTGACAGAGATGCGTCAACGCTATGCATGATCATAACGGTCATCGCGGACCGTAGTTGCACGTGGTCTACCTTATCGAGAACGATCTTCGCCAGTCAGTCTTCATTGAAGAACTTATAAAGTTATGATCTTTCTCGTGCAACCAAATGCCGTGCTAACAGTGGTCGCTGTATGTATCCTGTAGATAGTTATGTCACTATTGCTCATGCAAAACTGTGCAAAAATGATGGACTTGTAAAATCTGTTGACTACTTCCAAAACACTCTGTATCCACAACTTTTCGGCCACTTGGTCTTTATGACTTGGCCTTATTCGCTGCGTTAATTTAACCAGCAGTTGTGGATTTTACGGAGAAACACATAGAAAATGACACGAATGTTTTGATTTCTCAGTATTTGTGGTACCGATATAACCGGACGACCAATTCCTTTGTGGAAGCCCGTCGGTTAGAATGGTTAACTGATCTGTAGACCAAAGCAAGCATCTGATATCATAAATTTAAATTGGAAATTCAGATTATAGTTGTGGAGGTTAAAAATAACAATCACAAGAGGAAATTCCTTCATCTTCTTTTACGTATATAACATATACATATATTGCGTGTATTTCAGCAGTCACGTTAAGTACGAAACACCAGGTCGAGTTATACCCAAGACGGTGTATGACTACTTCAATCCCATTCTTCTTCTTCTTCTTTAGCGAAAATGATGTGGACGGCTAGTAGGAACGTAGTGTATTTTACACTATGTACATCGGTTGTATCTGATATACCTCAGTCTCTCCGTTACATGTGTTAGAAAAGAAAATTAAAAGTATAGGTATACAATTAGCAAAATACTATTCATTGTAGGCCACGATTTACCTTTAACGATTTAAGAAATTATACGAGCTCCCAAGGCTTCGTCCCCCCCCCCCCCAACTAGGGTATTTTCCTGGATTCACTAAAAGCAATCCCAGACGCATTGCCTTCACATGTGTATTTTTGCTTAAAAATTGCGCTCCGCCACATTATCATCACTTCCTGGATTCGCCCCTGGAACTTACGGCATATTATGTCGTACGTACGACTTAGTATGTCGTACGTACGACTTAGTATCTCGTACGTACGACTTAGTATCTCGCACGTACGACTTACTATGTCGTACGTACGACTTAGTATGTCGTACGTACGACTTAGTATCTCGTACGTACGACTTAGTATGTCGTACGTACGACTTATTATCTCGTACGTACGACTTAGTATCTCGTACGTACGACTTAGTATGTCGTACGTACGACTTAGCATCCCAAAAAAATTTTTCACTTTGGCAGCAATACGCTTCCGTACATCAGAAAACGATGCAGATAATATCACTGAGATCAAGTAATCCCCCTTTCAAGAAATTTGAGAGCACCGTTATGTACTAAACTGAAAAATGTACTCTTATTCTGACTCGTGTTTTACGCTCTCCTTTAACACTTCTGCAAAGGGCAAACACGACTAACGTTCGACATAATTTTTTAATGTCCTATAATTGCATCACTGTTTCGTGAATTGTTTTCCTTGTCACACACACAGCTGTAGCACTTACAACATATTTTAAGCAACTACAAGCATTTATATTGAGCTCATATTAAAGTATTCTTACTCTTTTCTTTTTGTCCCATTCCTGATGGAGGGCTAATTTAAATTTATTGAAATAATAATAGTCATCCAGGTCACTTTCGGATAAGTCAGTGTATTGCTCTTCAGCATCATAACCAAAAGCCAAGAAGGAGCCATCTGGATTCAGAAGTAAAGTTGAAGGGATCTTATGAGATTTATTAAAGTATTCTTACTCTTTTCTTTTTGTCCCATTCCTGATGGAGGGCTAATTTAAATTTATTGAAATAATAATAGTCATCCAGGTCACTTTCGGATAAGTCAGTGTATTGCTCTTCAGCATCATAACCAAAAGCCAAGAAGGAGCCATCTGGATTCAGAAGTAAAGTTGAAGGGATCTTATGAGATTTATAAATTCCCTCTTGCCATAAATGAATGCCTACACTCTGCCACTGATCTTCTGTAGACATTGCAGCCCCGGAATGCGTAGTTCCTATATCTATAGAAACCAGAAACGCACGCTTGGTATTGCTGTCTGGTTGTGGATTTGCCATTTGACATCTACAGAAAACACACATAAAATCTTAATAGGGCAGTAACCGTTTTAAATTTTCAACATATTTTAATATATCATACTTGCTCAATTAAGCATAAAATTTCAGATAAGAGAAGATGTAATAATGCATAAAAATCAGCAAAAATGTAAACTAAAATTAATACAAGAATATATATTTTAATTTAGAGCGTCAAATGTTCGTTTCATCAACTAATGTTTTTACTCAGTGATGCTCAAGGCTAAAACTGTGGAACTTCAACTTATGAATTGGGTCTTTTCGTTTTGATGAGTTATTTCCCATATTAGTAGGTATCTGAGGTCAAACCATTCTGACGTCATACAATTTCTATATCATTGCCCGTACTTTTACACCAGTATACATAGAACTGGTTGACGTCACAATAGTTTGACGTCAGATACCTGCTTATATGGGAAATAACTCTGTATAACAAAAAGACCCAATATCTGAATAGAAAACAAATGACTAAACTGACCTAGAAATAATCGTCAAAGAACAAATCTAAAGATAGAGTCAAACATTGAGACATTTTTTTCTTAAATTTAAATAAATCATAATTTTAATATTATTGTAATGTTGAAGTATATCTCTCGAGTTATGACATAATAACTGAAGACTGGGGTTGTGATCACCTTTGGGGATTAGCAGTTCACCATGTAACAGTATCGACCCAGAGGTTATAGTAAATATATACAGATATGCACCTATTTAATAGAACAGATCATCTACTCAGGAACATAAGTAAACCTCACAAAAAGGAGTGAGAGCAAGCACTGGATGTCGTGGTGTATGATAGGAGCTTTGTATCAACCATAGAACTTCCTCAGTGACGTTGTTAGTCTATCACTGCAAGTCTCCGAGTTTCATTGTGAAAACATCGATGTCAAGGGAAAAATGGCTGTGTACAATCTACCCTTTATGTAACAATTATCAGAGCTGTAAACATAACACACATGCATACATATTAAGCAAGTAGTAAATCAGCACAGAGCGTTATGATTATACAATGAAAAAGAATACGAATGTTATCAATGTAAACAAAACACAAAAAATGCATAATATATAAATCATATGTTACATAATGTTACAACTATGTGAAAAAAATTGTCTCTAATTTCGATTCTCATGTATCCTTAATTGTTACTGAAACTTATTTTGTCTGATGGTTTTCTCGGCGATCTCTTCTGTATCCTTTTCCTTCTTTAATGTTAATTTCGTTTCAAAAGAGGAATCGAATCTTCTATATTATTTATTTTATTTTATTTATTTAGTTTTCGTCCACAATATCAACTTTACCAACTGTATCTCAATTTTGTCTGTCGTATTTAATTGCTTGTTGCTTAGTTAATTCACTTCTCTAATATATTTAGATTCTGGAATTTATACTATGTAAAGCAGATGGTTGATATTTGCCCATAAATCTGTGAACGTATATTAAGACCTCAAACTTGTGCTAAGGGTAACGGTCTTGAAAAAATAGGTAGGATATGTAGCCATATTTTAGACAAGTAGAGTTTAAAGGTATTTGCGCACGATTGGGCAAAGATTTTGTTTACATTTTTATTTAAGTGTTTTGATATGTTCATAATAGATAGATAAAGTCACGGCAAGGTGCCCGAAATCAGTCGATCAAGAAATAAGGCAGCATGTGTCATGTAAACACGGTGAAATAAAAATAAACAAACACCAGACCCGAGCCGTGTAATTACAGTTTTTTGTTCAACAGATTGCTTTTTATTTGGTTGCATTGCATGATTTTATAATTTTTACTGTCTGTATTGAAGGGAAGAAAAATACTATTAGTAGTTTTTAGAACATGAAAGGAGAGTTAAACGTTGTTATGGGTCGGATTTACTGGTACCGTTTTCAAATCAAACAGCACATATCATGCCTGTATTTGGATCAGGTTTTAAACAATCCCGTTCCCCTTTATATTCTGATATGAATTTCCCTGCCAGACAATTATTCTTCAAAGGATTCCTGGTTTTGGGCAAGGAAGCATCTTATGTGGGCTTAACTTTTACTGGGCTTTGTCCCTTGACAAAATTCACCTGCCAAAAGGCCGTTTTGTCACTGCCAGGGTCATATGTACACCACAGAGATTGTGAGTTACGGCTAAGTTTTGTGACGCAGATGGTCGCGTTCAGATCGCCGTAAATCACCGCACCCATTTCACCATCGCAATTGGTCATTAGCGGTGATTCACCGCAACATTGTGGTATCAAGCTGTGTGCGTGAATTGCTGGATTGCTACTATTATTGCAGTGATTCCGCTTTAACGGGCGGTCAATTAAACTTAAAGAGCAAATGTCGCGGTGGTTAGTTGCTTAGATGATACGGACAACTGGATAACAGTCGTTCTTTGCAGTGTATGCTCTAAACATCAGCAGTTGATCAGACGTTTATAAAGATCAAATATTTTACAGAGGGTTTTTTTCTGGATCAGAATTTCTAAATCGCAATATGGCCGGTAAGAAGGACAGGCGCAGTATTCAGCCTTTTCGGACATTCCTGAATTTAATAGGTTTTGCCGACAGGACCGAAAGATTTTAAGCACTCTGCAGGATGCGTACTGTAATGAACGGATGTCTCTGTGTCATGTGTACGGCTATTTCTGTAAGAACCAACAGACTAGAATAATCAAAGTACTTACAGTACTGGTAATCGGGCTTTTACATGTAGTAACTGGTCAAGAAGCAAATGATTAGACTGGAGGTAAACACAATTGACAACAAATTTAAGGAAAAAAGAATTTACACATTTCATTATGGAAGAACAATTCTTTAGTAATAGTGAAATGAAGTTTACCATTGGTTAACTTTGATAAAGTATTTCGTGAGGCATGGCATCTACCCTTGATCATGATGAAAGCCATAGATTCATTACTGTTTTAAAAGATATATCTGTCATCTCCTACCGCTATAGATAGCAGAATTATGACCTTTCTTCCTGATTGGTGTATAGCCAAAACGGCCCAAAAATAAAACGACCAACACGGAAATAGGAATAATTTTTTTTATTAAAATGTCAAATTATTTGCCCTCTTACTATCTGAATAAAAAAAAATCTAACACCAGGTGAAAAAAACTATTTTGAAATCAGAGTCGATCCATTGTCAAAATATTACAAAGTTCGGCCGGTGTGGTAAAATGGGCCGTTTTGGTGTGGGCCGTTCTAGTGTGGACCTTTTTTCTTGGGCCGTTTTGACTATAACTCTCTGGATTAATTGCTTTAGTACAATTTCACTTGCATTGACAATCCATGGCAATTAAACCTACTCTCAGTTTAGCAGGATATTCTATTTATCCTTGAGGTGTATTAAACCTACACTCAGTTTAGCAGGATATTCTATTTATCCTTAAAGAGCATTAAACTTACTCTATTTACCAGGATATTCTATTTATCCTTGAAAAGTTCAATAGATCTACCATAGAAATTCAATAAACCTTGATAGTAGCCGTAGTTCGAAGAGTAATGCATGAAAAATTCAATTATCGCCTATTTTTTTTTTTTTTTTTTTGGGGGGGGGGGGGGGGTTGGGGGGTCAAAATTGCAAAACTTTAGATGTTACGGAACAAATCCGAGAGAAAACCTGAAATGATACTTGGTTTATTTGTTTCCATTCATGTACGGACGACATTAGAAGAAACTACATCTTGGTTACTACTTTGTTGGAAATGACGTCGATCTGAGAATAATTTCAGACATTAAACAGCACAGGGAATAATACATGTACCCGGTTTTTTTCTGCCAAGCGATAAGGCAATGAACAGCGCTATACCAATGTTTATGTATGACGCTTGAATTAGAAACATGCTTCAATCGTCAAAAATAGACGTAGGGAAACCCCTCACATACACATGTACACAAATATTAGACCAGTTGGGAATGCTATGCCTGTCTAGATCTTAAAATATCTTGACAGTGACCACAACGATACTAACTGGGGTTCAAGTGACGCGTTATCGGTTATTTTTATATCAATGGATTTCGTTTTGTTTTATTCATTAAGCCTAGAATCAACAAATACTGACAATTAATTACATCCTCGACGCCAGAGACATATATATCTAAATTTAGATATATACGTCCCTGTCGACGCTAAACGTCTATATTAATAATGCTGCGTATGCAGTGTGTACTGCATGTTATCTGCCCATACGGCCTGTGCTATAATTAACACAAGCTGGAGTAGAAGTCTCTACAGAATGGCGGTGGTCACCTGTGTCCCCGCGCAGTGATATCAATCAAGAGCAGGTAACTTCAGTCTACACGAATACACATATGTATATCTCTGTTTGCAATGTTACATATATATAATTAATGATCCAATAAAGATTCAATACGTTCTGAAAATTATAATGCTAGAAATTACATCAGAGATTATGTTTTGAAGCGCAAGAACACATTGAATGAGAAAGAGGGCTTTAAAACTTATAATTAGACTGCCTCGTTTTGAGAATCGTGCTCGGCCTTCGGCATTAAGCCCGGCTAAAAACGGAAATCGGAAATGGGATTTTTTTTTTTTCAATGAAAAAATGTTAGGGTCGGCGTGTTTTTGTAAGTGGGGTCGGGTTACCCCAAACACATCACTTTTTTGGCCTAAGTACATTAAGTCTCGTCTTGAGCTCATTGACATGGAAAAAAGTGTCTGTACGGTAAAGAATATAGTAATTACATTGTTAGCAAACCGGGAATATATTGAGTTTCAGTGTATAAACTCTGCTCATGTGTGTGTGTTTTTTTTTACACATGCAACTACTTCCTTAGTAACGTCCACTTGACAGCGGTCACTAGGAACAGGACAGAGGGAAATTTGAAAAAAAAAGTAGTAGAAAATATAAAAATAGGAATGTAAATAGAAGAAATGAATGTTAATTAGAAGGTCGTTATGGGGAATTTACATTACCATCTGGATTTTGATAAATTTATCACGACGCCCTACCGGGCATTCATTTTTTAAACCAAATCATTTCTGTGTTAATGCATGTACATCTTCACGAGTCAAGGGAATATGATACGTAAACTTCTCTCTCCCCTTGACTGATTGTCTTGACTGGTCGCGGGTTTTGATGGCACCACATAGCAAAACATATTCCATATACTACTAACCAGTTGACCATGTATGTATGTATGTCTGTATGTTGGTCGATCGGTCCATCCGTCCGTCCGTCGGTAGGTAGGTAGGTAGGTTTGTAGGTAAGCAGGTATGCAAGTAGGTAGTTAGGTAGATAGACGTGTGTGTGTGTGTGTGTGTGTGTGTGTGTGTGTGTGTGTGTGTGTGTGTGTGTGTTTTCTAATTTTACTAATATATTAAAGTTACAATGCGGTTCCTACACCAACTTTCCATGTTATGGTAAATACTAGTCTTGATTTTGTTACCTACAGTATGAGGTGTAAGTAAAGCTGGGCTCCTTCCACCAAATCCTTCGTCGTTGTATCTTTCATAATTAATGGAATTTTATTATATATCAAAAGCAATCCCTCCTATTCACTTATAAACTCGCACACAGAATTCCATTCCCGCCTATCCTCAATCCTATGGCGATCCCCTTGCATTGTTTATAATATTTCCGTCACAATTTACAAATGTTGTCATCTAAAATTTCCCTATAATTTGCATCACGTTTGGAATCGCTATGAAGGGATTTATTCAAATTTCAAATGCTTCCCTACGTGATCTAATTCCGCTCTTCTTCGGTATTGATGGGCAGAATTTACAACACTTATCACATCCTTTTAGGTGTTTTGAATTATAGACAGAAATACAATCTGTAGTATGCTTAACGATGCTTTGCGCGGTTTTAAGCTCTAATATCGTCAAATTGCATAAGCTTAGGGGGACTTCGATCCCTGGCACCACCCTCCCCCACACCATCCCTCCCCTGACTTCGTCTCCTAACTCCAAACTTGGATCCATTTCTGCTTTATGTTTCTGTGAAATGTCTGTCTGACTGTCTATCTGTCTATCTATCTATCTATGTTAGCAAAAGAAAGGCTAAGAAAATATTCAATGATGTGTCCACACTAACCCATGATTGCGGTTTGTGTTTTTGACGTAACCTTACTTAAATTTAAAGTAGAATTTATACGTTTGTTCAGTTCTGTACTAATGACATTTTATCAGTATTTTTACCTTTTGTTGCGTCAAATTCCCAAGCTAATTCAAAGTACATGTGTACGTTAAATAATAACAAACAAAAGCACTTCAAGCCTTTTCCGTGTTTCGTAGACAGAAACATCCTGCCTCGGGGAAACAGATTTGTTTGGTTGGTATATAATGTATAAGAAAGGCAATCTGAAGCATTACACTTGTGCATGCACACGGTTCAACTTTTAAATTTGATCACCTGCTAAAACTATAATTTCAAACAAAACATCCTATGCTGTCGTTTAGGGACTCCAACCAGTGGAGGATCCAGGATTTCCGAAAAGGGGGGGGGGGAGGGTATATCCAAACTTAGCCAGTTTTGGTGAAATATCTGGATTTTTACCAGTAAATATGTGACCACCAGGGGTGGGGGGCCCCCCGGCCTCCCCCCCCCCCCTCTAAATCCGCCACTGCCAATGAATCTCAGTTTTGAAAAGTTCAGTACTCATCAATTAAACACATTTTTTGTAGCTATAGACAAGCTTTTTGCCAACTTAACTTTGAATTTATTTATTTAATGCTCAAATCCCCTCTGTTGTCTCATCCTCGCTATAGATGGGTCAAGACAGTTTCAGCTCAGATAAGCTTAAATAATTAGCATACATGTTTATTTTACAGGGTCCTTATATACAAGTCAAGAATAATTCAAACATTCAAACTAGAACCAAAAACGTTAACGCTACTTGACTCATCTCTAGTTCTTTCTGAAGCATTTGGTTTTTAACTCTATACAGCAATTTTGAAGAAAAACTTTTCAAGGAAGGTTACTTCTTGTGACTTACTTTTACCTTATTTAGTCCCCTTTTGATAGTGATAAAAAACAACATTTGTGAGGAACAATGAGTACTTTTACTCCACCGAGTTTCATCAAAATCGTTCCACTAATTCTGCTGAAGTCCATCAGAGTTTTTATTAATAAGACATAATTAGTGCAGCAATTTCCTTTTCTAATATTAAAAACTCATTTAAAAAATCCTAAAAGCTTTTTTGTATGCCAATTATTTTCAATGTGTAAATGACATTCATTTCGGAATAAAAACCAAGAAAATCAACCTTTATTATAATACACTTCTAGGTCACTCTGATCCATTTGGGTTTTGGTCTCAACATCCTGGAATCGAACCGAGTGCCAACATTGAAGGTTCGAATCCCTGACTGAGCCTCTATAGTTAAGGTGATGTCTGGCAGACAAGCGAGAAAAGTATTTGCAAAAAGTGATATCTGGCAAAGGCAGATGAGGTATGGTGAGATAAGAGAATTACACAAGGTGATATGTAGCAAGAGAAAAAAGGGAATTGCACAAGGTGATATCTGGAAATGCGGACAAGGGTGTTGCACAAGGTGATATCTTACTAGGCAGATAAGATAATTGCTCAAAGCAATATCTAACAAACGAGATAAGGGAATTGCAAAAGTTCTATCTAGCAAGGGAGATAACGGGATTGCACATGATGATATCTAGCAATGGAGATAAGGTAATTGTACAAGGTGCTATCTGGCAGGGGAGATAAGCAAATTGCACAAGGTGATATCTTGCGAGGCAGATAAGGAGAGTACAATCGATAAATCGAAAAAAAAATACTTTAAGATGTGTAAGTGCAAAATGACGTCAAAACTTTAATTTCGGAATAAAACCAAGAAAATATATTATTATATATCATTTATATTATGACACACTTCTAAATCAGGCTGATCCATTTGGGTTTTTGGTCTCAACATCCTGGAATCGAACCCGGCGCCGACATTCGTGGTCCGAATCCCTGATTGAGCTACTATAGTAAGGGGATATCTGGCAGCAAGGGGGTTGACTTAATTGCATAAAGTGATATCTGGCAAAGGCAGATGAGGTAATTGCAAAAGGGGATTTCCAGCAAGGGCGATAATGGAAATTTCACAAGGTTATATATGTCAAATTAGATAAGTTGATTGCATAAGGTGATATCTGGCAAGGTAGATAAAGGAATTTCACAAAGTGATATCTGGCAAGGAAGATAAGGGAAATGCACGAAAATAATATCTGACAAGGCATATAAGGGAATCACACAAGGTGATATCTGGCAAATCAGATAAGGGAAATGCACAAGATGATATCTGGCGAGGCAAGAAATGTAATTGTACATGGTGATATCTGGGAAAGGGAAATATAGGAATTGCAAAAGGTGATATCTAGCGAGGTAGATAAGATAATTACAAAAGGTGGTACCCAGCAAGGGAGATAAATTAATTGAACAAGGTGATATCTGACAAGGAAGATAAAGTACTTGCGCAAGGTGATATATGTCAAGGCAGATAAGGGAAAACACAAGGTGATATCTGGCAAGGCAGATAAGGGAATTCCACAAGGTGATACCTTGCGAGGCAGGAAAATATAATTGTACAACGTGATATCTGACAAGGCAAATAAGGTAATTGAACAAGGTGATATCTGACATGGAACACAAAGTAATTGCAAAAAGTGATATATGTCAAGGCATATAGGGGAATTGCACAAGGTAATGTCTGGTAGGGCAGATAAGGGAATTACACAAGGTGATATCTTGCGAGGCAGAACATGTAATTGTACAAAGTAATGTCTGGCAAAGGAGATAAGGGAATTGCACAAGGTGATATCTGGCAAGGGAAATAGAATAATTGTACAAGGTGATATCTGGCAAGGTAGATAAGATAATTACACAAGGTGCCGCATTACGGTCAAACGTTTAATAATACTAAATAATGAACGAAAATCTTCGATGTTTTTTTTTTTTTTTTGCAAGTACATTACTTGAAATGTAAATATAATTTTAACAACAGAAAGCAAACACCATATATAAAGAGATAAACGAATCACACTTACAAATGTTCCGATATAACTATGTATATTTAAAATTTAAAATGCATTTATGTTTCATCCTATCCAATAGCCGACATGTGTTTCCATTCCTTTCATGTACGTCAAATAACGCCTTGCTTCATCTATTGATTCATATTCCATTGAAATTGTTATTACACACACACACACACACACACACACACACACACACACACGCACACACACACACAAACTTACCTTTTGTCAAAAGCAAAGATGATATGCAGCCAATTCTTCAGCAAATACTATACAGTAAAAGTCAAATATTTTGAATCATTTTTGAAAATGTACCAGTACGTTATTGACGTACAGTAATACCAATAATTTACTCTGTATCAAAGTAGAACTCTTTTAACAAGAGGAAGTTTTACTATCTGACTTTCCTCTATTAAAGTTAATTCTTTGTTTCACGGAGAAACAAGTGATCATGCTTTTGAATGTTTTAGTAAAGGCGATGCAGGTTTCAGATATTTAACATATAATTAGTTTGTTTTCCCTAGGATAAGGGTTTACATCTGATTTCCGCATTGCTAGCAGATGATAATGATGCTCTTTATGCAGATACTTATGTAAGTCGACCTTATGTGTACTGCGTTCGTGAGTTCTTTACTATTTCTTTGGAATTGTACATCAAAACAATACGAGATTTATATAGATCGACGTTTTGGCAGAAATGGGGCGGGGTCATTAAGCTGTTGTTTGGCATTTTGGTCTCCTGATTTCTGTAATTCTGAGGAAGAATTTTAATCTTAGCAATACTAACTACTATACCTACTTGATATAAATTTTCTTTATATCATTTTTCCTGTATTTAGTTTTGCTTAAAAGTATAACTCTCTGACTTTGAGACAGAATACCAAATGTCGTGAATTTTGAACTTTTTGATTATTAAAGTTTTGAATTTCATGTTGACTGCATACTTTGAATACAGCAGAATCTAAATGAAAATCATCAACTGAGAGACTGAAATTAACAGTAAAAATACAACAGGAACTAAAAGGAAAAAATCTTCACCTATATTGAAATTAACAATAAAAATATCAAGCCCTGTATTGCTTGCGGCCGCTATCAAATAAGACATAAAGAGCTGTGTTCAATTTTCAATCCGTTTTGCTCAACGAGACAACATGAATATTGATGCCCAAAATTTGAGTATTATTTAACTGAAACAAGTGAAACTTTCTCTTTTATTTTTACTGACATGGGTTATACATCAAAAACAATTCCGTAATGCTGACTTCCATAAACATTTGTTGTTTGAAAATCAAATACATTTTGTATCTAACTACAATAATGTATTCATCCGTTGTATGTTATAACGTTATGTTACAATAGATGGTGAATAAACTACCGGAGACAACTCTTAGATATGTATAATCAGTTCACAAATCGTGAAGCATGTTTATCATTACTAGAAAGGAAATGTAACATGCTCGTATAATTCAGCATAGGGAGTCAAGTTGTAATATACAATGAAATTCTGCTTATTTAAATAGATGCATGTTATTACTTCCTTGTTTCATATCAACTATTCACGGAAATCTGTTATGCAGTGTTGTGATCATTGGGGTAGGGGTGGCATGGGGGTGTTTCGTGTTAATTAGAATTCCAGATTGTTTTATTCCTTTTTACGGGAAGCTCGGCAGAGCCCGATAATGTTTTGTGGTGAAAGAAGAAAATTTTATATATATATATATATATATATATATATATGTGTGTGTGTGTGTGTGTGTGTGTGTGTGTGTGTGTGTGTGTGTGTGTGTGTGTGTGTGTGTGTGTGTGTGTGTAAATCCGCCACTGTTAAGTATGTTCGTGTATACAATATCGCAGTAAACACTTTCTTTCTTTAATTAATTCCTGTTATTTCATCGACATACTTACTTGTACACTCATTTCTTCTCTCTATCAAGTAATAAGCTTACTAGAGTTATCGCGCTTTACTCTCACAATATGGATATATGAATTACATTGTACACTTAAATGATTAGTAGTTGTTAACTATATGAAAACATAATTATAATATAAAACATGTAACAAATTACCATAACAAATACAGAATTAAATAGGATATACAAAATGTATACATGTACATGTATACCGTTAGTCCAACAGTGTCCAATAATCATAGGGACAAAGCTGAACAGGACAAATAGTATCATAAGATTGATTGATTGATTGATTTTTGTTTAACGTCACACCACGAATATTTCACGTAAATGGTGACGGCATCTGCCTGATGCAAGGAATACAAATTTTGACCTTTGCAACGGACCCCCCAAAGCAGTGAGGGATCTTTAACGTGCCATGCATACCACGACACGGGGCCTCGGTTTTTACTGTCTCATCCGAAAGACAGGTCACCGGCATGACCAGAGCAGGACTCGAACACCGGCCTCCCGATCAGGAGTCCAGCGCGATATCACTAGGCCACGCCGGCTTAGTATCATAAGCAATACAGCCTATAGATCTGATATGTAAATGCAAATAGCATTATAACAAATATATATATATATATATATATATATATATATATATATATATATATATATATATATATATATATATATATATATATATATATATATATCAAGCACTTATATATATCAAGCACAAATGGAATCAGTGAAACACCTGGGAGTACTATGGCCGTTGGATCTCCGAAGAAATACCTGCTGAAAATAAAGACAAAGTTGATTACGTGAACAAATTGATAATGACATTTAAGCAGTACATCATACAGAAAACAAGATCATAATATTCCTGTATGTTTACACATTTTTCCTGAAGTTACGTGTGTGTGGACAAATTTACTAAAATTGCATTGTATTTTTTTGTGCTTAAAAGCTGGACTAATTTGAAGACAGAGGATCTATGATCGAAATAAATTTTCAAAAATTTTACCCTAAGGTTATGATAGTGGAGACATTTCAAGATAAAGTGAAACTCATCTTCAATTTACAAACTGGACAAGTGCGTCTCTACGAAGACGCATGGTATGTTTTTGTAACGACCAACTTCAATAGAAAAACAATGTGAAGAAAGTCGTATTTTGCTGACAGAGCAACTTCAAAGACACACCTATGACTAAAACAAACCAAAACTTTTCGATATAATACTTAAAACTATAAGCCCATCGTGTGAATATATATACAATACATCAGGTGAAATAATACTACGCGTGAAGACATGGTAAAGCAAAAACAGAAAACAATAACCACAGAAGGATATGTAGTTGACACTTGAAAAACACCAAATCAAAATAAAAGGTCATTTAGACAATAGATACTATGTATACCAAAATTAGAAAAAAATACAGTAATCAAATACATGTACGTAGTTCTGTATTTTAATAAATAGGCTTAGTACAAATAACAATTGATTTGGAGCCTTTCTCATTACTGTGTGACTTGTATTTTCCATAGGTACTCGGAACGAAAACTTTGATACGACCCCTAACTTTTCAGTCTATAATATTTTATAGAGTATAGGCTGAAAAGTTAGGGGTCGTATCAAAGTTTTCGTTCCGAGTACCTATGGTATTTTCATGTACATGGTAATGACATTTGCCAGATGCTTTGCGTACAAAGTTCAACCTATGCGACATGCCCACATGTAGCAGTGAGATATCTTTTCGTGCCATGCCTACCGTGACACGAGACCTCGTACTGTCTCATCCGAAAGACAGGACACCGGTGTATCAACGGAGTGTATAGAGCAAAGGACCTCTCATTTACAAGCCAAATCTTAAGCCTGGACATTGATTTTATTACATTGGATTCTAGTCTCTCACCCAGAAATCAGGCATCGTGATTACAATGGTATCAGATGTTTTTGTGACATCTTTACGCAATTGTTCCATATGCTTTCCGTCTTGGTTCTATCATGTTAATAATAAGATCTCTTACGTACTGATTCTGTTTCGTTCTGGTATTTCAATTTAGGGGGCGCAGGCGTAAAAATTCTTTCCACGCGTTCTTTATTCCAAATGGAAAATAACAACGTTACATGATTCAAATAATCATAAGAGAGAGAGAGAGAGAGAGAGAGAGATAATATTAAGACAGTAATATATCCTATATTCTCATTCCGATTTTTTAATCCCTATACCGTGTTTTCCTTTTCTTTTCTTCATTTTTATTTCAAATTCACAATTTGTGAAAATAGCGCAAAACTAATTTCCGTGTTATACCGGACACTTTCCGTATGTGAAATAAATCAATAAAAGTTAATAAATGGCATACTTCAGTGTTTCCTTACTCTAACTGTATTCGGTGTACAATTCCTTTACGAAAAATAAAGTTCCTTCCTGTCCTAATTTTTCAGAAAAATTGGTTGAAATCTAGGATTTTTATTACGGCCTATTTTAAAGCATTTGAAAATCAAAAATTTCAATAAAATTTATACAACCATATTATACAATTCACCTAAATATAACTGATCATACTTTGATTTTCGTATCTGTAATACACACGAGTTAATAAATGTAGGTGGTAAAATGTAATTGTTTCCTAACTTTTAATCTTAAGCTATGTCATTGAGTACGTCAAATATAACCTCCTGTATTTGTTGAGTATTAATAACTCTAACTTGGAACCTTATCCTTGTCTCTTCGAAAATTATGGTTTCCTCCAACTCCACAACATCTCCTCTTGGGACACGAGACACGTCTATTTTCAAAACACCCAACTTTTTACTTTTTGGTTCATCTGTCAACATGGGATATTTCCTGTCAGAAATGAAAATCGGACACTCTAATTTCGAAAGCATCTGATTCGTAAGGTGAGTTGTGAAGATTTGGGATCGTTTATATCCTGGTTTTATGTATTGACCTTTTATCACATACTTAAAGAATCCATCCCTACATCTGAATGTGTCACCTATTTGAACTCTCTTTTCTATAGGATGGATCATTTCTTTCCAAATTGGCCAGCTTCTTACCCCATAAGTATATGTTGTGTAAAAATGGGAATATGTATATCCAAGATGTCCAGAGTAGACGGCGCCTTTTAAAACAGCTAACTCACATTCATCTGATACTATCACTTTCTTCTGTGGAAATGTAACTTTCATTGCCATTTGAAGAATTTTAAAGTTTGAACAATCACCAACCATCACAACAGTCTTCAAATTATTCACAATGTACTCTTTGAATAACTTGACTGCATGATCTACAATCTTGTTTACAGTATCATCCAAAAACATCGTAGCAAAATCCTCTGTTTTAAATTTCAATTTGCCTTTATCAAAGGAGACAGTATCAGAATATCTTGATTCCTGAACTGCCTTTTCAAATCCTTTTTGTTTCTTTTCAAAAGTTTATACAATCCCATAGGGATTGATATACGAATGTTTCCATCCTTCATTTTCTCAGGATTTATAGCTTGTGTCTTTGTTTCAAAGTTCCGAAACAAGTCTAAGTAATCAAACAGTTCTGCCTGTTTGAATTTTTCAATTACCTTCACACCTACAATATCTCGCAAGAAACTTTCAAAGGCTTCATCAATGGATTTTCTTCCCCAAGGTATATGTCTGGTAGCATGTATTTCTTTTGTGCCATCCTCAAGATGTTGGAGGATCGTTACTTGTGTGGAGTCATCTGAATAATAATTTAACATATTGTATCTCATGAACAGAATCATGAGAATACATCGTGTAGATGATTCAGATTACTTATATACTTATACGAAGCTGAAGGAATCAAGTTATGTCTCTAAAGAGAAGTAGCAGTCAGTTCGTCGGTTCAACTTTATATTCAGATATATAATTAGCTAATTTTCTATCTACAATATCAAATTTTTATATTTTAACACCTTATGTCCAAGGAAGCTGACGATCTGATTAAACCGTATTTTATTCCGCATTCTATTTGTCCATTTGCGGATAAAGATCTGGCGAAACCGTTTAAGGGGTTATGTTCTGGTGAATTTTGCTTTTCAGCCACTTTATGGGTCGGCTACTAATTCCTAGGAACGAAATTAACACCACCAGCGTGCGTGACCTACATTGTAGTTTTTGAACAGTTGTTGTTACATATTGTGTCACTTGCACGTGCTTAATCGAGTCATTGATTGGTTATGGAAAATAACGGTTTCGGTGACTGAAACGTCATCAGAGTTCATCAGAACATTACCCCATACGGGGTTTTCCCATATCTTTATCCGCAATTTGACAAATAAAGAAGTGGAATAAAGATATGGTTCAAATCAGATTGGGGAACTGGCAGTTAAGGAGACCGATTAAAGCAACATAGGTGCTCTCAAATACACACTTTGGTGGACATTCATCGAGCTTCGGTAACCAGACTTGAGATCACGTGCTAGAAAAGAGTGAACGTCTTCTTTTCAGCTAAGAACACTTGTTGGGAGTGCCAAACAAATACAGCCTGTACAAATAGTTCTACGAGTTACAAATGAAATGAAAATACAATCGCATTATCACAAATATCATATTTACAAATCATTTAATTTTACATGTTACACGCATTTTGATTGGTTTTAAAATTTGCGTTATATCTCATTAACGAAATTTTTCTCTGACGACGTCATTTTACGTGTTTTCTTAACTTTGCGGTCAATACTTACGCCACCGCGGTAGAAATTTGGAGATGTTAAGAAATAGTGAATTATTAAGGTACCACATTTCCATATAAAATATAAAAGTATTTGAAAGGAATTAAATGATAAGGAATGAATCTGATTTGTCTTTCGTTGGATAGAGGTGCACCACGCAAAAAAGGATTGAACACTTGTGTATCATGCTCTACGTACAAAAAATAATTGATTCATTCCTTAAATCTACAGAATAAGGAAATGATATCACTTCAGAAAACTGTAATAAACATTAATTGTAAGATTTTAAGAATGAAAATCTGACATGTTTACCGCATGCTAAAACCATCAACAGGTCTCCTGCTTTTGGATTGACTCTATATGGTAGTGACATTTCCTCAATCGGTACATACTGACCATAAATACAAGCTGCTTCTGATACTGATGTAATCGATAATTGGTTCTCAGGAATACCTGCCTAAATATAAAGAAGGACACAGTTATACAGTAAAGCTTTCTAAAATGTATATTCAGTGCAAACTCTAGAATCTTGATGTCTTCTAATAAAGATTCAAAATAGTCCTCCAAAGGGAAGTCCAGTACATAAAAAGTTAAGGAACACAAACATTCTATATTGCAAATTTTCGGCCTCACGACCTTTATCAAGCAATTTCTGAAATGACAAATATTAAGCTATGTAAAATTCATAAATAAAATCTTAAATAGAAGCTTATGTATTTTCAAACGTAAACATGAATTTTACATTTTTTTATATCTATTTGTTTACTAGATTACTAACCGTTTATAAAACTGATGTTTATATATATATATATATATATATATATATATATATATATATATATATATATATATATATATATATATATATATATATATATATATATATATATAAATATATATATATATATATATATATATATATATTGGTGTGCAACGATGAAACAAAACCTATTCATTATTTCCAAAAATTCATGAAATGAAAGGCAATATATAATCAGCAGAAAGGAATATAAAATAAAAGACAAGAAAAGACTTAGGATTACAAATAAACCCCAAAAATGGAATGATGTCAGGTTCCTACGGAGATTTAGATTTATTATTTCTTACATTCGTCACTTACGTTCGATAGAATTTGTCGAATAATGAAAATACAAAGAACAGAAGGTTGTCGTGATACGTTTGCATCAGGGTAATAATACCACAGGACGGAGAAACAGATGGTCTGAATGTGGATTTTCAGTGCCGAAAAAACTTACATATTGTACATTGGGCAGCGCAACTCGAACTTAAAAACGAAATCAACGTATTTGAATCAAAATGATGTTACTAATATCTTGTTTGTGCATACCGCTGTCATGCTGTAATTTAGATATCTTTTATGAGGTAGAATTATTGCCAGAACCACTTTCAGAAAAGTCTGGTTTCAAGATTTTATTTTATTTATTTTTTTTTTTATTCGCTGTTATAAGAACATTGAGAACATATATAATACAATACTCACGCATGAACAAGTAATTCATATTAATACACACACACACACACACACACAAATATATATATATATATATATATATATATAATATATATATATATATATATATATATATATATATATATATATATATATATATATATATATATATATATATATATATATTATATATATATATATATATATATATATATATATATATATATATATATATATATACATTTACATCACATTATAAATAAATACTGTATACATTTAACCCGGAGGGTTAATCAATTTATGAATTTACATAATCTTAAAAGTAAATTTTCTTCTTTTTTTGTAGCAAATAATTTATGAAATTTGAAAACGTTAAGTCGTCTAAAATAGAACATTTCTGGTATATAATTTGTTGGTATAATAAACAAAATAAAAACGTGAAGTAGGAAACTTGGCCTTTCATCAGTTATGTACAAAACCAGAACTAGAAATTAAAAGTATAATCATCTGAAGAGAAATGTCTCTGTTATTACGTACACGTATAAGGCATTTTCTCGATTTTGCTACGGAAAAAATCTCTTATCAGTAAAAGAAACAAATAAATTAAACAGTAAGAGATAGGAACCGAACGGATGCCACATGGTCTGAATGTCTTCTTACTTGTTCTTGATTGTTCTTGATAATGATAATTACTCCTCATTTATTGGAAAAGACTTCAGGATTTTGTCAGGTCAGTTTAGTATCTTAAAAGTAATATTATAATAACAAGAAAATTCAGAGAACTGAGATGTCCGGCTTTGGGGGTTCTCTCAGAAAGGGTGCTGTGGTCTGTGAAATATAATCATGGTTATGCATGTCTACATGCCAATTATGAATGCCCTATGACTTACGGTTAAAACGTTACATTGAAGTAGGTCAAAGGTCACGGTCAAGGTCAAAGGATAAAAACAATTCTGGTACCAACGGAAAGGTATTGCAATTAGTGACACACATGCCAAATATGAAGGCCCAACCTCTTACGGTTAAAAAGTTATGATCAAGGTTAATTTTTTTCTGACAAACGGACGGACAGAAGGACAGACAGACAGACAGACGAAATGTCACCACGCTTTAGCGAAAAGCGGGGGATAATAATAAAGGAACTGCATGCGATTTATGATTACATGTAGAGTTGCAAGGAGGATCAGTTTCCATTTTTCAGTGTAATTATTTGCTTTCTTCCTTTATTAGTGTGGTTCTGAAATGAACAAAAACTTACTTGAATAAAATATCTCAAATCTATGATAAAAATACATTTTACGGTAAAATAAGCTGATAATATAGACCGTGAGTTTCAAGGCACCACAGGAGTGAATGGTACATGTACAGTTTGTATGTCAAAGATCCTATAATCTTTTTATTTCTTATTTCTTACTAGAATTTCTTGGATGATCGTGCCTCAACATGTTTTAAAATAAATTACTTTGTATCTAACAGCGATTAACTGATCATGAATTGAATCAACATTATTGGAAATAGAGAAATTACGTCTGATTCAGCTGTATGACAAACGCAAAAAGTGCAATTCAAAACAAACAAGAATAAGAACTCGAAAATATATTGGACGGTCATGCAGTTCCTGTATTGACACAAACAAAAAATTGTCACTTAATTGTGTCATTATGTGGTCAACCGGTAACCTGATCTACCTCCCTTCTTTTCACTGAAGAATTACAATAAAAACAAACAGACATACCGAATCTATTATATCTCTCACACAGAAAATAAGGATCAATAAGTTAGGAAGTTATGATAATAAAAGTATAAATCGTATTTTAAAATAAATGTAAACCTTATATCATCTGATAAACTCAACTCATGGCCTTCCGTAGTGTTCCCAACAACTTGGTACGCAGACGGCAATTCGCAAGGAACTTTGTTAGTTCAATGACTATTACTTACTGTATGTTTGCTCAGTTTCGGAAATGTTGTAAATTACTCAATCTGTGAACAATCTAATCAAAAAAGACTTGGAGATTTTATTACAATTTATCAAATTAATCCATATGTCTGGAAGGACCTTAAAGCGTCACACTGAATATCTAAGTATGAAATAAATGTCAATTCATGAACAAAACAAAACCTCAGATCTTAGAAGTTTTGGTCGTATTCATTAGAGTATAGTCAATATGAACGTTTACCAAAGACCTTTTCATGAATTATCATTTAATTTCACATATAACTGGCATTTTGATTAGGTGAAAATTTAGTAGTATATCTCATCCAAGATTTTTTATTATCGCGTTTTTGTAATTGAGTGGTTAATATAATGACACCACTGCTGCAGAAGTTTAAAGATGTTGAGATATAGTGCATACATAACGTACCAATTTCTGGGAATATAAAAGATTTTCGTTGGATGCGCTCTTAATGAAGAGATCTATCTAAATGTATTTTACTATATCAGATATGAAAAAGAGTGGGTCAACATGCAAATGTTTTTAGATATTTTCTCTCTGAATTGATAATCTTTTCAGAGGAGACAAGGTCCTGATCCTCGTCCCATTTGACTTAGTCGGGATTCCTATTGATCAAGGATCTGAGCTAGCTTATAGACGAGCAGAGCACGGTTTACTTATATGTTGATGTCGCCTTACATATTTTTGATAGCAACATATTATTCTATAAACGTTTCTTATGTAATAAAATTTTTATGACCTCTCCTCTTGAAACCTGTTGTTCCTTGTTCTTTATATGGAGGATTATTGATAAATTTTTCAATGTGTGTCCCTTGATTGTGCTGCTTTTTTCGGTGAATGGGAAGGTTGGCGCCCGTAAACTGGTTAACCACACTAAATGAGTGGCATTTCTTTTTCTTCAATTGACCGTCCTAAGTCGGTATCGTAACCGCAGCACAATTTATTATCATGTTTTGTGTGCATGTCTTTGATGACTTGTATCATACCGCTTTGTCAAATGTCTTCTTTTTTCTCTTTCAAACTGAATGGTAATTAAATCGTTTTGTTCATATTTTACTATTATCATGTTTTGTGTGCATGTCTGTGGTGATTTGTGTGATACAGCTTTGTCGGATGTCTTCTGTTTTCTCTCCTGTAGATTTCGTTTAGGTTTTCTTTATCTTAGTTTATAAGAATTATTTTATTCAAATATATACTGAAATACCAAATACTTCCTTTATTACGCATGGGATATACATCACTTGTATTAGGACACTGATACAATTAGAATACGTAAGCTAGTACTGGAATTTCTTTGGTTTTTGTCATTTGTTTTTTCTTTCTTTCTTTATTTATTTATTTATTTATTTATTTATTTATTCATTCATCTTTTATATTTTCTTTTACAGAAACATGTATAACATATCCACATTCCTTTCCATATCTGTGTCATTACGTTAATTATCGTCAGTTTTCTTTAAAAGCTTTGATATTGATAACGCGTTGCGATAATTTTAATAAGAAATAACAGTGATATATGTTAATCTAATGTAATGCGAGTAAAATGGTGTTTGTGACCCCCCCCCCCCCCCCCCCATTGTCCATCTAAGTAACATAAATGCAGTGGTATATACACTGTTGTTTGATTGGTGTTTGTGAAACATTGATATGTGGCGTCATAACCTCTACTGCTTCAGTCCTGTCAATATATTTGAGCGAGCACCAAATCCCACCCACCCACTCCCTTTTTAGAGCCTGATTCTGCTTTGAGTTTTTGTCTATTGCAGCCATCCATTGGACGAGGGATATATTGCATACGAGATGAGATCAGAGATGGGACCCATCTTACTCTTGGACTTTTCATGAACGTATCTGGGATTATTTAGACCGTATATGCATTCCATACGAACAATACATGCTTTAGACTCATCTTTGTGTATCGGATTCATCATATACAGTGGACTTATCGACACTATAACTATGTTATCGTATTTGTAAAGTATTGAATCCTTCACAAATGTTTTAACATGTGTACCGGTCTTAAAATTATTCAAGTATCAAATTCAAATTTAACTTGACAGCTCTTAGTACCTATAGTTTTATTTGACTTTTCTTTTTTTTTTTTTTTTTCATGATATAGCATTACTAATAAATGCTATTTCATTCTTTGTCATAGTATCTGGCATAATTCTGGGAGACCGACATATATTTATAAGCCCATCCAGTCCAGTTTATTATTAGGAACCTATCTGCCGTGCAGAAAGAGGTTCAGGACAGTGCCAATAAAAGGCTGGATATAATACATTGTCGGTATGTCGTCCTCTGTGTGCCAGAAAACTCCTCATAATAGGAGAAAGACTAAGATATAGTGCAAAGTTTCACTTACTCTTCCATTTGAGACAAAACTGAATTAAGCTTCATGTACAATATCAAAACCACCAGACATTTAAATAAAATACCCCTGCATAATCTAAAAATCTAGATCATCACATGATATGCACAATAGCTTTTCTATTGTTTTGCCTAAATCCGTTTACATTTGTAATTGTTTAAAAATATTCCATACTAACCCTTATTCCTGCTTCTCTTGTAAAAGCTCTTGCTGTATGATTCATAACTGATGGAAACGTCAATACAAAATCAATATCCAACATTTTTATGTCTGGAAAACTCTTTCCCAAATTATCAAACGCATGTCTAATTAGGTATTTGATTGTCAATGATAAAACGTCCATGGCTTCTATTGTTTTTCCTCCATTCTCTTGAATCAGACACGTTCTTTCTACCTATCACAAATTAAAAAAAAATAAAAATACTGACTCAACTAAATGACAGAAATCTCCATGGACACGCAGAGCAAACAAAAAATGAGAACTTTCTCAGATATCACAAATATTAACATGAGCAACATATTCTTGCCAGCATGAGAACGAGCAAATGTGACTAGTTTGTAGAATTCTCAATTTACAGTTAGATGGTCAGGATATAATTTCCTCTGAAAAATGCTTCGACAAGGCCCGTCATATAGTATAGTACAAATCTTAACTAAAATCTCTGCATAAATCTGAAGGCTGGTCCAATCTAGGACATTTGGTCGTTCCCATAATCTCAGTGGCATGAAATAGGTGTCAATGGCATTTAACTACTTTGTATCCCAATAACTTGAAATTGTTGAAACCCATGATCATCCTTATTTTACATATTAACTTCCTGTAGAATTTTGGATGTTTATGATATCCGTAACCGACTTAAAAGTATGAATGTAATTTGTACTTGTATGGAAATCCCATAATCTGTCAAACAGTCTGTGCATTGACCTCCAGTGACAGATTGGAGATAAAGTGATACTGCCGGTTGTTTGCTTATATAATAACCACGTTTATGCCATTTTATGCTGGGATGCATATGATTTACTCGCAGATCCTTTTTATCAAAAGTGCAAATTAATGCAATATAAGGATTTGTAGTCCTATAATTAAATTGGGATCACATTTTGCTGCTTAGCATTATATCATTAAAACATCCACGATTTGTAGGCAAATGCATTTGCCCTGTAAAAGAATAATGATTTAAATGAAACAGTAATCAAAATAATTTTCCAACTTAAACTTTGTTATATTTCTTCATTCTACGAATGTATTTATACAGATTTAAAATGAAGTCGCCTTTATATGTATCTCTGATTACTGTTACATTACTCAAAATCTTATTATGATCTGTTTGGAACAAGGGCAAAGTTTCGACACTGTGACAAAAAAGTAATTTCATTTTCTCTTTTTCTATTATAAGACCTGTGTATTTGAACAATGTTCAAATACACAGTTAACGTGATATGCTTCTATAAATCAGCATCGTACAAAGTGTTTTTAAGAGCATTGAACGATTTCACTCCGCAGTTTTTATGCAGGCGTCTGGTGTATACAATATATTGTATTATTGAGGAAACAACACAAAAGAGAAAACAGAAGGCATCAGACCAATCTGTATGACAAAAATACCAAGGACTTGCACATAAAACATGATAATAGTAAAGTAAACACAGAAAACCACATTGAACTAGTTCACTCCGAAGATGGTTTGCAGGCGTGAGGTGTGTACAATATAAAACAAGAGAATGCAACGTATTATATTAGTGAAGATACAACAAATGACATCATAATGATATATCAAACACAGAAAAAGACACCATAAAAATATTCGATTGTACTGCAGTTATGAAACAGACATAGAAAGGTCAATTAAAGTAATTAGCATTATTCATTTTGTACGTCAAAGTAACGCATGAATAACGCCTAATATTTTCAGAATCTGTTAATAAGAATTACAACACAAGCAGTTCGGTGTTTTAATAAGACAAAATTTGCCTGTTAAGGATAGTTTCTGTTCATACATTGATACTTACACACGAAAGTCGTAATTGACTTCTAGGAAAAATACAAAACAAAATAAACAGGATCAAGAAATTCTGAATTGACTGAAATATCAAGATACCAACGCATTGGAAACAGATTTCCAAAAAGTAAAACTGACCTCTGTGTCCCTTCAAGTTCACGACATTTTTCTACAAGTGCGTCATTTCACATTTCTTTGTCAAAATTAAATTGCATGGCTCATTTCAAAAGTATTTTGAGTCCCATCATGTGTGTGTGTGTAGGTGTGTGTGTGCGTGCATGCATGTATGTAGAAACACATCGGATTTAGCCGTATGACAAAAGTCATTACATACAAAAGAAAATGCAAACAATAAAGAAAGAGAAAGGCATACCGACTTAGGACGGTAACTTGAATTAACACTAGTACACTAGATACTCTTTTTGTGTGATTAGTTGGTCCGAATGCCCACTTTCCCACTCATCACAACGGCAAGATAATTAAAGGACACATTTAAAATATATATATATATATATATATATATATATATATAATATATATATATATATATATATATATATATATATATATATATATATATATATATATATATATATATATATATATATATATATATATATATATATATATATATATATATATATATATATATATATATATATATATATATATATATATATATATATATTGATAAGAGACCAACAGGCTAACAAATTTCATAAGTTTTTAACATACACACATGAAGTGAATAATGGTTTTAAAAATACCATTTAAAATATAAAAGTGATGTCAATTTAAGTCTACCGTGCTCTACTCTTCTGAAAGTGAGCTAGGGTCCTTGTTCCATTGGAGTCCAGACAAACAATCAGGTGGGGCAAAGCCTAGTGCCTTATCTGAGGAAATTTATAGACAAGATCCATCATAGAGTCCACGTCTACTTGTTAGCGTGTAAAGCTCCAGAAAACATCTGTAAAGTGCTGCAGAAGGGCCCAGTACAAGACTGATTGTCTTAGCAACGACCTCAGGGTCATATTGTCGACGGTGTTTGACTATTATAAATTCTGATGTCATGAAGTCATCGGAGCTTTTGTTTTATACCTTTCTAGGTTTATTCACTGTAGAAATGCGGATGGGAGATTCTATTGGATACCCAATTTTGTAAAGTAATGATTCCGAATTTTGATAAAAGCTCTAAAAAGATCTTGATCTGATAATGCAATCCTGCCTCTGTCAAATATTGTTATCAACCTTTCAACCTGACAACATATCTCTTATAATAAAATTACCTCTGACCTCTGTATAGAATAAGGAGATTCATTATATCTAAATATCATAAGGCGTTGCCATACTAGAGGTCCGACCTTTAAGCATACCGCGCGAAAACCGTATCTAACACGTATATACAAGTAAAAGTTGACCCAAAACGGATCGTTGGTCCCGATGCTTAAATTACGATTGAGCGATAAAATAATTACAATTGCCACTAAGTATAATTCTTGTCATAACGTTTAACTTTAGACAAAATTATTGTCAGTTACGCGGTACGCGGTAAGAACCCACTTTGAAAAAATTACGCATTGTGAATTTTTTTTTTCAAATCGCGTTGGATTTTGAACAAGCGTAACGCATATGGAAATATTTTTTCAAACTGCGTTAAATTTGGGACTGCCTCAACGCGATTTGAAAAAAAACCCTATTTTTTACAAATAGAGTTACACAGACCTATTTCGACGCATTTTGAAAAAAGGGGACCCATGAACCGGTTGATAGGGTTATCAATCTTGATATGATTACCTTACAGGTTACCACTACGGATGTATAGGAATATGACCCGGACATAATTTTAGTTCCACAGGATACTGTGACCTCGATCTGGGAGTTATGACCATGTATCAAGGTCATATTTTGCACTTAGATAATTGCCAACTATACTTCGAGGTTTGGTCTCTGTACATTGCGGCTCCATATTCGAGTATAATGTTACTGCTTTAATAATGTATATATTATTTTGTTACGACAGTGCATTGTGATTTTTAACTTCGAGATATGACCTTCAGTCAAAGTTCTGACATACGTGATAATTGAAAACAATCCTGTGGTGTTACAATGTATTGACTGCAATTACACTTCACGGATGTCAGAAATAAGGTTCGGGAAGGGTTTCACTGTCACTGCGCACTGTGACCTTGGCCTTTGAGATACATGTATGACATAGGGTCAAGGTTATATCATTCTTTTAGTAGACCAATCATGAGATTGTTATTAGAAATTGGTAGCACATGGCTCGATTCCGACTACTAATTTTAGTGAGGACCTCATAAACAATCTCTTGGGTTGGTTTTGAGAAGCGCACAAAAAATTACGATTTTGTAATTAACGAAGCGGAAACCATGAAGAAATTGTAAATGAGGAACCATGACGTCGGCATAAACCGGCCCAGATACCTATCAGCTAGCATCAGCAAATCGTGTTCACATACCGGTATTTATCTGGACTGTTGTTAACTGTGTGTTAGGTAACAGAGAACTAACAAAAGTCCGAATAAAAGGTAAATTTGGCACGATTTTCCAAAGCTAGCGTTCCGTTATCGGTTTTCTCGTTTATTTCTTAAAAGGGAAAGTGAAACTAGAGGCAGGTTCCTACATGTCTCACTTCAGATATTATTTAAAAAAACTTAAAAACCCTGACAGCAAAACTCGCACCATAGATTTTATGTTTAAACAGGCAGAATTTTTTGTCATCCCTGCCAAGTGTTTTAACGAAAAAATAATGAAAATGCCTGATGAATTACCTGTGTACACCTGCTCGCTGCAGCATGGGGTAAAATACATTCTCCTCTCTCACTGCGAATACAACCAAAAGTCAGAAACAACAACCCTTACTGATAATGATCTGACCCATGTTGTAAATAAATTCAAAAACTGAAAACCAGAGAAAATGCTCTGTAGAAGCACAAATAAGCGAGAAGTTTGAAATTGCTAATATCTCTTTCTTTTATATTTTAACAACAGTACATATATTTTCTTATCATATTTTAAATATATAAAAAAAATCCCAATTTCGAGCAAAAACACCGTGAAATTCCCATTCCAGCGCCATAGGCCATGTTCCCAAAATAGTGAAAAAAGCCCTGCCATTTGTATGACTTGATCCATTTACAATTGGAACAATGGAAATATTTGACATGTTAGTCATGGACCTGTACTGATGTTAACCTGACGGATCCTGGTTCTGCATCTGAACCCTTTCCTGAACTGGTCTGTCCCAAGACCACGTATATCCAACATCTCCAGACCCAAAGGGAACCATATTGTTACCCATGGGTTGATTGTAAGAACCCCACTGGGTATTCATACCAGGCATACACATAGGTAGCATAAGACCCTACGGAAAACCATATCCTGTATAACTTCCTGAAAACCCAATATGTGGCGCAAATCCCCGATATGGATTCACATGAGGTGACATCGGACCTTGAAATGCAGGATGTGCTCTTCCTTGTATGCCAATGATTTGGTCCACTCCAAGGGGGCATTATGGGGCTAGAATATGAAAATTTCATATTCTGACCACCGTCTGACATAAATGGATAAGAGGTTTGCCCCTGGACTGGCCCTACCCTATTCACTTGGCCTAACCCTGACTTCCTGACTAGCCTCTTGACAGTATGACCCCGAGATCATCGCTAGGACTATAGTTCTTGTGTTGGGTCCCTCTACAACCCAATGCAGACTTTTTTTCAGCGTTGCACGCTGACTAACAGGGCGGTGAGGACTCTATGACGGACCTTATTCAAACTTTTTCAGAGGAGACAAGATCCTGATCCTCGTCCCCTTTGACTACTAGTCAGGACTCCTATTGATCAAGGATTTGAGCTGGCATACAGACGGGCAGAGCACGGTTACTTATGTTGATGTCGCCTTACATATTTTTAATAGCAACATATTATTCTATAAACGTTTCGCGTGTAATAAAATTTTTATGACCTCTCTTCTTGAGAAACTTGTTGATCCTTGTTCTCTATATGGAGGATTATTTATAAAAAATTTTAATGTGTGTCCTTTGTGGGTTTTTTTTTTTTTTTTTTTTTTTTTTTTTTGGCGATGAGAGGGAAGATGGGCGCTCGTAAACCGGATAGCTACACCAACTGAATAACGTTTATTACTTCAATTAACCGTCCTAAGTCGGTATCGTAACAGCAGCACAATGGAATATTTTTGTAATATTTTTTCGTGTATTTTCTACTATTATGTTCTGTGTGCATGTCCTTGTTGATTTTTGTCATACAGCTTTGTCAGATGTTTTCAGTTCTCTCTATTGGCTTTCAGGTTCAGGTAAACCTATTTGTTTAGGGCGGGCATCCTGATTACAAGTTTTTCCATTCCCTACTTGATCTTAACCCCTGCATCCTTGTTGGAACTATGTCACTATTGACATTTTCCAATACTTGTATAAATGGGGTTAAGGAGTTTGCATGAAACAGGGCCTCAGAAACAGATATAGATATCTCTGCTATTAAAGAGGTTGTATGAAGCATGGCCTTAGAACCAGAGATAGGCACATCTGCTGACCCAACTTTCTCCCCCTCACCTCTTTCCTTACATCCATTCTTTTCATTAAAAACAGGTAATATTCTAAAAAACCAAAATTCTTTTCATTTGATCTGCCTTTTTAGCTTTTTTATTTGAATTCAACTGGTTTATCATATAATCAGGGTTTGGTTTTAGTCAACCCAATCCAGGAACTCCTGTGTCACCTTCAAATGCTGAATTTTACCAAAGGACTCTTTAACTAGGTTACCGTCTTTAATCCTTAACTTCATAATAGCTTTAGCTGTTGCATTGCCAACGACATGGAGGTTTTGCAATTCTTTTTCATTTGCTAAATTGATACAAACGTTGTCGTTGCTTAAGGCCATCGTAACATTTAAATGTAATTACTGTCTGTTCAGATTTATTAATTTGACTTAGTAAAAACTGTACAACTACTCTACACCAACACACTATAAATGTCTCTCACTATTTGAAAAAAAGTAACAGTTCAGTGACTAGGCCCTTACCTTACTACCTATCTGAAATAATCCCTAAAAATTCTAGTTATTTTATTATCTTTTTAAGATAAAAGTACTAAACATGCATTAACTCTCGATGGTTTGCATGGTGCCAAATATTTAAGTTCTATTGACTTGGCACAAGGATTTTATTAGGTAGCAATGATTAAGTTATACATTGAGAAAACTGTTTTTAGGGTGAAGTGGGGGTTTATACGAATACGTGCGTATGCCCTTCGGTCTTTGTAATAGCCCGGATACTTCTCAAAAGGTTATGGAAGCTTGTTTCAGTGGGGACAAATTTGACATTTTGTTACTTTACTTAGATGACATTCTTGTATTTTCATAGACAATAGAAGAACATTTTGAAAGATTAGATGTTGTATTCTCAAAACTTAGTCGACATGGATTGAACATGAACTCATCAGTTTTTCAAAAAGTCTGTGAAATACTTGGGTCATGTAGTATCGGGTGATGGAATATCGACCGATCCAGATTAAACCGAATGTATTACAGTCGAACTTTGATAACTCGAAAACCCCCGGAAACTCGAAGTCATCCTACGGTTCCGAGAACATTTCGAATATTTTAATGCTATTTGCCTTCTCAAACTCAAGCTACTGACACTCGAATACCCTCGAAACCTCGAAGTAATTTTCAAGTCCCAATGACAAATTTGTACTTTGTAATTTCACCGTCGATAACTCGAAGCATTTTACCATCGAAAACGCGAAGCAAATAACAGGATAAAATGCAATTGGCGTGTTCACAAGCAAATAAAATTACACGGTTATGTGCGTTCAAGCCTGACGGATAAAGTTATTATTAACGGATCGTATATTACACGTTTATCCATATTAGTAAAAGGGCCATCTTTGAGGTATAGAACTGAATATATCTGTTCTTAAATCAACCAAATTATTTAGGTAAATTCTCTAAACTATGATTAATTCCTGTGTTTTTGCAATGCTTATGCAAAATTTGAGGTATGAGACAACGTAAAAAATTTACTAAATAAATGTGTATATTAACTAAAAAAAAACTTTATTAAACTTAGTATGAATATGAGGCAAAAACTCTTGCTTGGCCACAAAGATGGCCGATAACGGGAGGTAACTCTAACTAAATTAGTGCTAATGAAACCTATATATATCTATATTACATATATACGTCCCTGTTAGTAATTAAACAATCAGGGTATCAATGTTATTATCTACATATGATTTATCTTACTTTTAACTACCGTAATTATGAAAGGTTTTTTAATCTGCTTATGGTGAAAATTGTCTTGAATTATACAAGCTGCAAATTTTAAACAATTATCGACGTTATAGAACTTCATCTAAGATATCGAGGCAAGCCTCGACATCGTTAAACAGTGTCAAAGCCTATAGAATAGTTTTATAAGGGCAGATCTCCAAGTTATACATTTTTATTAAATACTTAGATGATATTTGACATGACTTACATTTAAATTGAATAAATTGAGAATATTATATTGTCTTTATGCTATTTTCAGTATCACAGTAGTACAAAACGTACCTAGGTAATACATTTCGATCTTTTCCCTTCTAATTTCCCGCGAATTTTCGCAACTTACAAAACTCGAACCTACCCAAATTTGAAGTAATTTCGTAGGTCCCGAGCACTTCGGGTTATCAAAGTTCGAGTGTAATTCATGGCTTATTCCTACGTCCGAAAAGGAACTAATTTCGTTTTTAGGACTAGCAGGGTATTATAGGCGATTTGTGAAAGATTTTTTAAAATTGCTAAACCACTACACAATTTGATAACGAAACCAGAAAGATCGAAGAAAAGATCAATGAATTATTTTCATTAACTGTGTCGACTTATGACACTTATTTCTGCAGTTTATTTATTGCAGATATTTGAATAGTATTTCGTAGTAATTTTGGTATTTAACATGAATTTGTTTAATCGAAACACATTATATGTAATGCTTTTATTTACAACAATGGAAATATTTTCGAGTAATGTTGTATATAATTATAGTTTCTTTGATATACAATGATATCGCTGTTTTCGATCATAAGAGTCACACAGGTCTGATCGAGTCATATTGCAGTACACTCCTCTGTTTAACCCTTACACAGGGTAGGTGTTGTGCATTTAATTGAATTGAAAGTGCATTTCCATTACCTTCATTAGAGTGCAAATATAATACATCATGCATGAATGATCTGTAATTTTAAATTTGTTTTAATCTTTTGTAATTTGGTAAAATTGTATAAGAAATATTCGCTATTGTAATATGCAACGGATGAACAATTTCCATTATCTTATCAATAACTTATAATTACATATATGTTTTTAGGCACGTCGCTATCATGTGAAGTATCATGATTCGTAATAATAAATGAATCCTACATATCTTGGGTCCTGTTACATACCACTAACACAATTTTAGATGCAATCCCTTAACACAACAATAATAATACACTTATTATGATTATAATTATTAAAACTACACAATTATTAACACAGTCTTGTTTTCACACCCAAACTGTGCAAAACTTTATGATCAGAGGAAACATTTAAATATGACTTATCCCTTGGAAAAAAATGAATACTCTTAAATAGATACATATTTTTGCAAATAGGCACACAAACTAGCAGCTAAGTTTTTCGCCTAACCACTTGCACTTAGTGACATTAGGCTTAGCAAAAATACATGTATTGTATAGTCTAAACCTTAATTAAAAAATAAATTTACAGTTTATCAAAAATACACTTAATAATTATTAACTCTGGGATGATTCTCCTATACATTGTGGGCCGCTTAGCTTTCTTGTTTTTCGATTAAAAAATAAAACAATGAAAATTCTTAGAATATTTTTCTTTTTCTGATACTGTTAATTCATATGTATTTTTTATATCACATACATCTCATAAATTGTTAGAATTTAGATTATTTTCATAAAGTTATTGTTGCCTGACATATGCATTATAATGGATTTGGTAATTCTTTACCAATTGAACAGTAATTGTTTGCATTGAATAAAAATGTTTTTCATTTGTTACGTTTAATCCGCTCGAAATTATCACAAAGTAAATATCACTACATATCATGAACAAGAAACATAAGCCCATTTTAGCCGATTATTATTACCAGGTGCCGAAAAGTACATGTCGGGTGCCGAAACAACTTTTAAGTCCCGAAACGACCATAATTCACTACACATGTATACAGTATAGTTCAATTTTGTTTCTTGTATGCACGCTATTTAAAAATATCCATTTACGTCACTACAGTCTATTAAAGATAGACAGGTATGAGCACGCTCTACTTTGATACTGATATGATCTCTGGGATGGTGCTGCAGGGCAGCACGTCCATAAGGAAATCCTTACATCTCGAATATGAAAATCATAAATAAAAGTACAATATATTCATTAGAATTTCTTAACGATTAGTTAGGAAAATACACGTACCCGGAAGTTGGTTCACCAAAAAGAAAATAAGTAAATAAATAATAATGAATAAAGTAAATAAATAAATAAATAAATAAATAAATAAATAAATAAATATATAAATAAATAATGATGATGATGGTGGTGGTGGTAATAATAGCACGTCCTTAAAGACCATCACAAGTCATCTAAGAAAATCTGGGGATTGTCCTTTTGTCATAAATCAAAAATCAAAAAGTTACAGTCATGAAGTAAAATACTTTATTTCTTACTTACCGATTTTATATTATATCCATACTACTGATTTCGTACATCTCAGCATTTCTTTGTTGCAAAAAATGACCGGCCTTTCCCAGTTATCTATGCTAACATACGTGACTAAAAGTAGGCCTATTACTGTTTCAATTGACCCTGATCCGAGTTATCGAAGTGTTTGGGCTACCTTAAGTCCCGCGCGGCATGAAAAATCCAAGGCTTCTGAGTAGAAATCGATATTTTTTGCGGGGTACATTTTTAAATGCTATCTGCAAACTTTCTCTTGACAGATGTCATGTTGCACATTGGAGTTATCTTTCTTTGTCCACTGTGACGTATCCGTATTTATATGTGACCGTATTGGATGTATTTTTAGAAGTGGCAACGTAGTTCCTACGACAAAAATCTATCGTATCTGCTTGCACCAAACAAAGAATTTCACGTTTTGCATAATCCGGTTTTCTTGCGCGTCCGGCGATTTTGCGCAGCGCATACGTTCGCTTTACCAGGGACGTATATATCTAAATTTAGATATATTTTATATATATTCTCTTAGCTTAGATACACTCTGGTACAAGCAACATATATGAACGAATAAAAGGGGCGTTCCGAGATTCGAACCCGGAACACGCGAGTATTGATCACTGTGATTTCCAGGAATGGAACACAGAACATACGACTTACTAACGGTAATCACTGCGGTACCCTGTGGTACCACACTTGGGAAATTTCTTTTGAATTATCCTGTGGGTCTTGCCAAAGGCTTTCTACTGATACCCTGTTTGGAAAAGAGACCATTCCGTTGTAATGTTAACTGTTATTATTCAATCATTCGATGGAAAGTGAAGGTTAATAAAATTACAATTACATGATTAGAATGCGAAATGTATATAATTACAAATTACAATGTTGAAATGAAAGATGTTTAAAATTTATAAATTACAATATTAAAATGAAAGATGTGTGACTTATAATAAAACAAAATGAACTGAAAGTATTGATACAATTTAGACTTTGAATAGTATAGTAATATAGACAATTAAATAGAAATTATACGTGTTATACCTATTTGGAAAAGAGAGACGACTCCGTTGTAAAGTTAACTGTTTATTATTCAATCAATCGATGGAAAGTGAATTCGCTATATTCACATTCCACCGAGGTTCGAATTCGGAATCGATTCTTTAACCAATCAGGTAACTTGGTACAAACAGATTGTAAAACTTGACTAATCATATGTGTCAATACAAAAAAGGCGGAACCAAAGCTATGGTCGTTTTTGACATTGATCACTAAATAAAGATTAAGCTAAAAGTGTAAAAAGTCAATTAGACAAAATTTCGACAAAGTTAATTTAACAATTGAGAGGAAATGACATGATAACAAAAATACTTAGAGAGACGGACATTAACAAATAAAGTGACCGGAAGGTGATAAAATAATACGTAAGAAATTTAGCAATTCACGTTAAAGATTAAGTATTTCCAAAACAAACAAGGCAAATGACAAAAGAGAAGTAATCCGAGCTTTGTCCCCAACTTCTGTAAGAAAAATTTTCAACATAATTGTCGGGAAAAAAATAAAGCATTAAAATAAAACTAGAAACCTAAATTATTATACAAAAATACAAACGCACGAGGTAAATTTGAATGACACAAATCCGTACTCAAAAACAAATATTTGAAAAAAAAATTATAATAATAGGTATGAATCAAAATTCATAATTTATAAGCTGTTACACTAATATTTAAAACATTGTATATGTTTAAACATTATTATAACAATCTCCCCCTTAGCACAGAGAAGCTTTGTACGCAAAGCAAACAGTTTGTTTATACAAAACGAAATCAATATATATATATGTATATATATATATATATATATATATATATATATATATATATATATATATATATATATATATATATATATATATATATATATATATATATATATATATATATATATATATATATATATATATATATATATATAGTCATAATAAGTAATCACTGCTGCATAATAAACACCAATTATAAATTCACAAATCATTTAGGTATTATGTAAATTATTGAGACAAGTAATATCTACAAGTTGCAGCATAATAAAACAACATACGCATAGAATTTTCTAACCCTAATGACATGCAATGATGAATTTATACAAATTGAGAATATTTATTTTATTGTATAGATATACAAGATAAATAAATAAATAAAGTATATATATATATATATATATATATATATATATATATATATATATATATATATATATATATATATATATATATATATATATATATATGTATATATATATATATATATATATATATATATATATATATATATATATATATATATATATATATATATATATATATATATATATATATATATAAATGAATGGTAATATTCTGGAACCGGACACATGGTCTCACCTCGGAATTTTTCAGTATTTCGTGGTTCACTACAGTTCCTTTTTGAAATATTTGTAACTTCAAATCCAGTGCAGTCTATATTCATGCTAGACATAAACGGTGAGACAGATACCCTAATGTCAGGAATGTTTAGCAGAGGATTAATTTTCCAAAAGGATGGACACAGTGGTAAATTCAATATAGGAACTAAAATACACTCTCCACCTGTCGTCAACTCAAAAACAATTTGAGTAAACCTTTGTTTCCTATATACATATAATCTATAAAGTATATGAAATATAAAAATCAATATAACTAAAACGCTATTCAAAACTGAAGCATAATTCCAAGAAAAATCATCCAATAATAATTCTATCTCTGAAGGTTTAGGGGTGGTAGCCTTTACATGTTTATAAATGAAAGAAAGAATGGATGAATCCGATTTCACAAGCGATGCTTGTTGTAAAACTCCAACTATTGCTTATAATTTTCGCATTTTCATGAAGAAAACTACTAAGCTAACAAGCGAAAATATATAGATACACCCAAAGCAACAAAGTTTAATATGTCATTCGTAGTCGACCAAGAATTGGGTAATTCAATGTTTCCTTCTAATAAAGGCTCAGTGAGTGATTGGAAAACTAATTGATCTTTCTTAGCAGAATGAACCATTTTTGATAAATTTAAATGTGATTTGTGATCTGCTGCCAAAAATTGATTATAATCATGTGAATACATTTTAAAGTCTGGCAATGTGACATTTACAGGTTCCCAAAATGTTGTATCACCTAAAATTAGTTGTATTTTAGACTCATCAAAAATTCTTGAATAAGAGCTAAGTTAACAGGCTGAGCTTGAACACTAATATTTAAACTTTGGTGATTTTTAGACACTAACCTAGGTGGATAGTAAAGATCTGTTGTGGTCAAACTACATTTACATGGAACACTCAAAATACAAAATTTACAACCTGTTAATAGAGTTTGCTTATCGGGGCAATTCATTTCAATGTTCCAACTGTTGTATAGTAAAAACAGTTGTACTAGAAAGTTCAATAGTATCAGGTTTTAAGATATTTTGCAAAAAGCCAAAAGTACAGCATTGTTTCACCCAGTTCTTGTTATTAACAAATAGACCAATGACACAAGATGTAGAAGTGATAAGTGTAAGTGCTTTCTTTAAATCGCAGTGTAAATGATTCTGCTTTCAACATACTTCTAGTTCTGCCACTAAAAGAATTGTGTAATATTATTGTCGTGACGTAACAGCAAAATAAGTCGGCATGTTTAACAAACTGGTAGCATGAGATGACGATGAATTGATTGGTACTGGGTATGAAATGACTTTATATAAATGAAATGGTTCTCTTTGTGATGTGACAGGAAATCTAATGGTGAAGTACATGGTATTTCTATTTCTAGCATAGAAAAAGTTAGTGTTTTGATAATACCATTTAACATCAGTTTGCAGAAGATAAAATGAAGGTTGTTGTGTTAATAAAACTCTTTGTATTTGTGTAATAGCGTGATGTAATGTATACCTAGGCAATAATGTTGGCGTTATTTTACCTTGAACTAAAGTAAGTATTGATTCACGTAAGGTATCCAGCTCCGTTCTTAATCTACTAGCGATATCTATTTGATTAACCAAAACCTTCGCCATTTTAGAAATGACCATTTGAATTTGCTGTCAATCACGAGAAATTGTTTTCGACAAAGTGGTTGTTAGTGATACATAATTGTAGATTATCCATGCGATTCATTGCTAAAGCCGTATACGAAAACATGTGTGTACCATGCTGTTTTGGAACATTAACAATACTTTAGATATTTGTGTCAGGGAATTAATATGTGAAGCTAGAATATTGACATCATCCATTGTGACTGTTCCAAATAAACCTTTAGATAAACGGTAATAGCGATCTAAGTTGTCTCTTAGTGTTTCCCTCCTGTGATAGGGATTACAGATGTGATAAACCGTAAAGTACTATTCAGATATGTATAGGTTTCTAACTGAATACCATGGATTTGGTCTAACAAAGACTGATAAAATTGACAATTAGACATGTGATTAATATCTGCGTCCTCGTTAACAGAAAATTCTGATAGTTTAGGAATCTGAGTTGGAATAGAAATACGAAATGTTTGCAACCAAAATTCTTTTGACAAATGCATGTTTCCCTCATATTTAAAAATAGTACCATAATTAAATCGAGGAATGACATTTTCAATCTCGATCTTGTTTTGGGTTGCTGTGACGATCACGTTTGTAGCTGGGATGCATAGGCATATCAGAGTGTAGATGTAAAATGGAATCCATTGCCAATGACCAAAACCTACAAAGATACCAAGAATGGATAGTGATTGGTCAATAGTCAAAATAATGCGTTGATCAGACACAAAGAAAATCAGAGTGATCAATCTCTGAATTGACTAGTAATCCAAAAACGCGCACATTCTCTTCATAAACTTTTAATCATAACCCAGGTAAGCAATTGAATTACCAATTTAAACCTGACTGACGCAAAACTGCTTTCTCTGACCTATATCTCATTACTACATTTCGCATATTTTTTAAACAACCCAAGTACATAAATTTATATTGAATGCCTTTTTCTTAAGCGACCTTTTTCGTGTATTTCTCAAAATATGCTTCAACGAAATCTGGTTTCAGATTTTCTTGTGGTTCCCATGACCTAGAACCGTCTTCCCATTTGATTCTAAAACATTGATCTTATGTCTATATTTTCCTAACACCGTGATATGTATTATTCGCATTATCAGTTTCATTTTCGGAGTCTTGTCCGTCGTTATCCGAATAGCTCGGAGATTTGTTACTTTCTCTAACGTCTGTATTTCGATGTGATTCATCGGCGTGATTGACCACTTGAGAGTCTTTGCTTATTTGTTGGTTCGAAACTTTTTGATATTTCAGATTTGCACTTGCAGAATCTGGATCATGGAAGTGTTTTAATTGTGCTGCATTCATGAATGAGTTTAGTTCCTTTCTGTTCGAACATCTTCTTATTTGTAAGTATACTTGGAACAAATTTCTGATATATAAGAAACTCGATACTTTTCAGCTAATTTAGGCGAAAGTCCAAGAGGCGTTTTGTTACATTTTATGAGGACTCTGTCAAAAAGTTTAAAATCTGGAATCTTTGAGCTCTTATAAAATCTCTGTTTAGATTTGTTTTTGGAGTTTTTAATGTTTTCAGAAGCTATTTCATGTGTAGTTTTCAGATTTTCAACTATTTCCTCTACTTTATGTTCAGAATTTTTACTGCGATTTTTATCCGACGGTAAGGTACCGATGTCAAATGGAAGATTCATTTCAACCCCAAAATCCATGTAGAAAAGCGAAAAATCAGTAGATTGGGTTGAAGGTGAATTTCTCAATGCCATGAGTATACCTGGTAACCTGTGAGGCCAGTTATTTTGTTGTTTGACCGCATAAGCTCTTCGGCATTGTATCAAAGTGCTGTTTGTGCGTTCTACTTGACTGTTTGTTTAAGGATGATAGCTTGAGGTCAAGAAATGTTTTATGTCAAAGATGTCGCAGAGAGATGCAACAAGATTGTTCATAAAATATTTTCCTTTGTCCGATACAAGAGACTTTGGATAACCAAACCGAGTAAAGATATTCTCAAACAAACATTCAGCAACTTCAGTAGCCTCTTGAGTTTTCATGGGGAAAGCCTCTACCCATTTTGTAAAAGAATCGACAACGAGTAACAGATACTGATAACCCTCATTTGTTTTGTGTAACTTCAGGAAATCCATATGCCATCGTTCAAACTGACCAACTACAGGAAGCGGAGTTAATGGAGGGGGTCGTGCATGAAAATCGCGTCTAGTGCGCTGACATGTGTCACACAAATGAATATATATGTAATCATAAATACTTTGGTGCATTCGGGGCCAGTGATACTTTGACTTTATGGCAGCCATTTAACTCGCCTTTGGAACCAATGATACAAAACACCATTACATATATCATAGTACTTAGAAGACTAAATGACTTTGTTTTGTGATTTTACATCTTCATGCAGTATATCATTTTGTAAATATGCATAAATTTCATAAAGTTCAGCATTTGTGAGGTAACTTCCGCTTCAGTTTAAATAGATAAAATTGTAGGTACGTCTGAGTAAAATAAAATAACTAAAGTAGGGTCTGGTACATAATCAGTACTGTCAGAGGAATCACTTCTGAAATCATTAACCGTGTCGTCTAAAGATGAATTGGAATGCAAATCTGAGGTCTGATTGTCTGTCAGAATAGAAATGATGTTTGCATCTGGTTCAGTATCATAGTCTCGGCGACTAAGTGCATCTGCAACTTGGTTATGTTTGCCTGGTCTATGAACTGTTTCAAATTTGTAACCTTGAATTTCCATAGCTCAGCGTGCAAGGCGTCCTGTGGACGTTTCTGATTTATCACATACTATAGGGCTTGGTGATCTGTATATATAGTGCATTTCTTGTCCGAGAGATGGATTCGGTAGGTTCAAATACCCTCCAGAACAGCTAGCATTTCCTATTCTGATGTAGACCATTTTCTCTCACAGTCTGTTAAGCTCCTGCCACCAAAAACAATAACATGTTCTTTTCCTGTACTATCTAACTGTCCTAATACAAAGCCTATAGCTGTCGTAGAAGCGTCACATGTAAATATAAAATATTTAACCTACGATAGGTGCTAAAAGCAAAGCCTGTTTGAGAGTATTGAAGGATGTTTGACATTCATCAGTCGATTCAAGCCTTCCGTCTTTGCGCAAAAGATTATTTAAGGGACTGGCAATATTAGAGTAATTTTTGACGAATTTCCTTTAATAATTACACATTCCTAGAAATGATCTAACGTCTTTTTGAGTTTTGGGTTCTGGAAATGTGCTAACAGCTTCCGCTTTCTCTTGGTCTGCTTTAATACCATGTTTAGAAATAATATGACCTAAATATTTCATTTCTTTGGCAACAAACTCACACTTAGTTGGCTTTAATTTAAGGTCCACTCTAGGCAAGCGTGTAAAAATTTCATTTAAATGAGCCAGATGATCATCAAAAGTTTCCGAAAAAATTAAAATATCATCTCCAGATGATCATCAAAAGTTTCCGAAAAGACTAAAATATTATCTAAATATATCAAACACTGTTTCCATGTCAACCCTCTTAAAACTTAAGTCATAACCATTTGAAATGAAAGTGGAGCGTTCATCAAACCGTAAGGCATACGTTTGTATTGGTAAATTCCACTCTGTGTAATAAATGCAGCCTTATGACGAGAATCTGGATGCACACTTTTTTGCAAGAAAGCACTGTGAAGATCTAAACTAGTGAAAAATTGAGCCTGACTTTGACCAATAGTATCAAAAACACATTCAAGAGGGAGCAATGGAAATGACATTGGTTTACTAACTTTGTTAAGACGTATATAATCTGTAACAAGTCTAAATTCACGAGAAGATTTCTTTACAAGTAGACAGGGAGAGTGCCATTCACCGTTAGATTCTTGAATGATGTCATGCTTTAATACATCTTCACCTTGCCTATTGATGTCAGCATGATTTGCAGGGGTTGTTCTATAAAATGGCATTTTCTTCTTCCTCTTCTTCCAATATGAAGTGTACTCAAAAGTTGAGCGTTATACTTCATGTGGCAGTCAAGATAAAAGCCTCACAGGCAGTATGATACAGTTAAAAAGTTAAAATCTTTGATCCTCATCCTAAGCTGAAGTGGGCAGGTGATATGTTGCCCATTGCAGTCCGGTAGTCCTTCAAGGAACATGCTGATGGAAGTCTGTTCCAATCCCTGATGGTACACGGGAAGAAGGAGAACCGGTATACATCCTTGTTCGCTGTTGGGATGCGAAAGGTATGTTGTCCCCTTGTCCTGGTGTCTGTCTGGATTAGGTATTGTACTGCTGGAATGTCTACTAGATTGTGCTGGATCTTGAATAGCAACAGAAGGCGGATCTTTACTCTTCTGATCTGTAGCAGTTCCCATCCCAGGGAGTTGACCATGTTTGTCTCCTATCCCAGTAGTTCCTTGTAGCGAATCGTGCCGCTCTACGTTGGACTTTCTTTATCTGGTTGATCTGTCCGCTACTGTAAGGGTGTCATATGGAGGCAGCGTACTCCAGCGTTGGACGTACAATGGCTTCGTAGGCTTTGACCCGTGCTGATGTTCTGCAACCTCGGAGATTTCGCTTCAGGAAGCCTAGAGTCCTATTGGCTTTCACTGTGATGGTATCAATGTGCTTGTTCCACTTCATGTTGCTGCTGATTGTAACTCCCAGGTACTTGCTTGAGTCCACTACTTCTAACTTATGGCTGTGTAGTCTATAGCCTGCAGATTGTTTTCCGCTTTGATGAGACCTGTATGACCACGCATTTCTCCGGATGGAAGGACATCTGCCACTCTTCTTTCCACCCCTCAAGTGCTGTAAGGTCTTGCTGTTGCTTTCCTCTGTGTTGTTGATCGGGCGGTACAGTAAACAATCATCTGCGAACAACCTGCTTTCTGACTTGGTGATTTCTAGGAGGTCATTGATGAATGTAAGGAAGAGCAGCGGGCCAAGTACTGTTCCCTGTGGTGCTCCTGATAGGACATCTGCACTAGATGAGGCATGTCTGTTGTACAGGAAGTCTTTAATCCATAGCAGAGTGTTGTCTCGTACACCATAGTACTGCAGCTTATGTAGCAATCTCTTATGTGGCACCTTGTCAAATGCTTTCGAGAAGTCTAGTAGAATAATGTCAACTTGGCCTCCCTGTTCTACAGTGGGGGTAATACTGTCTATGGTGCCGGCTAGCTGGGTTTCACAGGAACGCTTGGATCTGAAGCCGTGTTAACTGTTGCTGAGGATAGAGTGCTGGTCGAAGTGGTCCATTACCTGGCTGTGGTTGATGTGTTTCAGTAATTTACAGGAGATGGAGGTCAGGGAGACTGGTCTGTAGTTGGAGGCCTGATGCTTATCACATTTCTTGTACACTGGAACAATAGAAGCTGATCTCCAGTCGTCTGGGATAGTGCCTGAATCCAATGAGATCTGGAAGACTTCGGTCAGTGCTGGAGCTATTTGGTCTGCATACTCATGTAGAAGCCTGGCTTGGATTCCATCTGGTCCTGTTGCTTTGTGGGAGTCGATGTTTCTTAGTAACTTGTAGACTCCTGTTGGCTGACTTGGATTGAAGGCATCGCTGAATAAGGACTTGCACCTTTGTTTGGCATCCATGTGATATCCTCCCTGGTGTAGACTGAATGAAATTGCTGGTTGAGTATTTCCGCTTTGGACTCAGTATCACTGTAGAAGAGTCAATCTGTTTCTCAGTGGGGCTACTCCTTGTGAGTCCTGACGTTTGCTCTTCGGGTATGACCAGAATCTCTTGCTGTTGTTCTACATCTCTCAACACATACTGTTTGGTCTGTGAACTCATCATGAGCTGACCTCATTTCCCTCTGTGCTGCTGCCTTGAGTTGTCGGGCCTGGTCCTCAGGGTTCTTTGTGTGCCATGTTTTCCTGAAGGCTTTCTGGCGTTGACGGAGTAGGCGTTTGACCTTTGTTGTCATCCATGGATTTGAATATCGGCCCCTACTGATCTTGGTGGGAATGGCGTCTTCTACTATCGTTGATATGGATCCTCTGAAATCAATCCATATGTCGCTGGCTGTTGTGTGTTCTTTTGCCATGATGTTGTTCACTGCTGTTGTTATATGCTGACTGACCACCTCTCTATTTGCTTTGTCCCACAGTAGTATTTTCCGGGGGCATGACTGCTGATGGTATGTATGAAGAGAGAGATCTAATATCACGATATCATTGTCACTTTTCCCGATCGCTGGTAGGGCTTTGCATCTGTCGATCAAGGATAATGTGATGTGAAGAGGAGGTCAAGGATATTGCTGCCTCTGGTAGGGAAGGTCTTCAAGTTCATTACTTGGTCTATAGCTAAATCATCTCGTAAGTTGAGATATGCATCATTCACCTGTCTCGGGACATACAGACTTTTGATGGTACTAGATTTTCAGTCGATGTCAGGTTGGTTGAAATCTTCTGGTAAAAGTAGGTTGATTTGTAGTCAGATCTGACTGCTGTGATGTCTGTAACTAGTGTCTGAGTATACTCCTCATCTGTTCTGTTTGGTGGTCTGTAGGCTGCTGATATCAAGGCTGACTTTCCATGTCTGAGCTTTACTTTGACGCTGATGAATTCACAGGTTTCTCCAATCAGGGCTGTGAAGCTTACAATGGAACGTTTGGTAGCTATCAGTACTCCACCGTGGGGATCATTCCGCCTGTCTCTTCTGAACACTTCATATTCCACAGGGATGACCTCTGATGAGTTCACGTCAGGTCCTAGCCATGTCTCCGTACCAATGATGAAATCTGGTTGGGTTGAGTCGATTAGCGATTGTAAATCTGGTGCCTTATTCCTTTTACTCTGGAAGTTGATGACAATCACTCTCAGTTTCTCATCCAGCTTCTTTTTTATTCCTGTTGCCGCTGTTTCTTGGGGGATGTCGTTGCTGGAGGGTCTCCGAAGGATAAGTCCGATATGGCACTGTTGTCTGTGATGTCATCTTGGTGTTTCATAAGGCTCGACAGTTGATCAAATGAATTTGAAACAGATAAGGTTGTGTCTTACATGATTGTTGAGTGGTTTGGGTTCTCACAATTGGTACATATCCATGATACGGAAGTATCTGAAAGTCTGTCATACATAGATGTAGAGATTCCCATGCATGATGTGTGGTACCATTGGTCACAGCTGTCACATGCAACTACCTTCTGGTTCCATCTACAGGCTTTGCTGCATGTTCCACAAGGAAATTCAACTGCAGGTCCTGGGATGGGTTCGATTCTTTTTTCTCTCCTAATGCTAGCAAGAGCATGAGACACTTATACCTGTGATGTTGTTTATGCGATTGTATGTTCTGTGAGCAATGCCTTATCCAATAGTAACAACTGTATGCAGAGGAAATTCGGGCTGATACTGCAAATGAGATATCGTTTGACCTATACAGTAACAAGTTCTCATCTAGGTCACCAATAAGATTATAAGGGGTCACACACAATACCTGAAAAAAGATCACAAGGGTAGAGATCTTCATGTCGATCAGCTGTTAGAGGTTGTTTACATTGGATATAAAACCGGAAGTTTATGTACAACAAAGAAAAAGAGTTGAATCAAAGATATCTTAAGATATTAGGGGTATTCACAAATCAATTTGGGGTTATACTTATCCTTGGTGTATCTGATGGATGTTTACACCGATGATACACTTGATCTAAAGTATTAAGGACTATTTTTGAAGAAAAATATTTCTGCAAATTGAAGACGTCGTCTTGACTGCCACACATGCGCAAAGCTTTTGACAGGTTTAGCATTAGGATCAGTCTCTATTCTATGCATGTAAGTGCTGCATTGTCCTAACACATGATATCCCGTTGCAAAAACATCTCTATTCTCACTAAGAAATTGTATCATTGTTTGTTTCTGAGACTCGCACAAATCTGAATCGCTCAGATCCAATGTAAGCGATGCATTGAGTACGTTTACATGGGCAGTGTTATGAGGTGATACAATATGTGAAGTGTCATCAAAACTGCAAACTGAATCAGTGTCATAATCTGCTACACTAGCTAGAACTCTCCCTTTACATAAATAAATTTCATGATTATTTGGATTTAGTACTTTTAAAACAGCCTGGCCATTACTTATTGTAACCAGACATTTAGCACCCAAAATATGTAATATTTGAATATCCGGCATAGGTTCTAATAATACGTCTTCCCCTTTGTCTGAAGCCTTTGTAGTGGTTGCAGTGCAGTTGACGCAGCAGCGTTAACGCTTGCTGATATGTTGGCATTTAATGTCTCTTTTAAAGATTCACTGAATGCATTAGTAAGGATTGGAGTCAGCAACTTAATACATGTAATTTCATAATAGAAAAATATTAAACTGAAAAAGCCAACGTTTTCCTTCGTGACATTTATGACATATGTATATTAACAAATAATGTTTAGCAGAACCAGAATGCTATTCATGGCTTAGACAGGATTTGTGTCCTTTTCTCTTGGTCCGTGATCGTTTTCTATATTGATAGGTCTTGCGATGTGTTTTCAATGTTTATTTGTAGTGCAACAACTATGTTACAGTGGCATAGTAAAGTATACGACTTAAATCAGATTAAATATAAAACTTAACAGTCCTGAATATAAAACTATATGAAACTAAGCTCAATATAACATCAAATCCTAATGTAAAGCTCTATTCTAACTATACTTTAAACTTAAACTAAGACTAAAACGAAGACTGAAAGACTAAAACAAAGACGAAGGCTAATACCAAACACTAATAGTAGATATATTCTGACAACATAACTGTATTGATACTACTTCTAATGCAATACACCACAACCCGTATGTGTACAATATCTATCTGTAAACGTTATCATTAATTCTCGTGATCCCACTTCAAATGCTCTTTCAAATGCAACAACGGAGTGTCCGAGAATCGTGACAATTATAGCATTTCGAATTTTAACAAACATACTATGACTACAATTAATATAACATGAAAATAAAACAAAGTACAATAACCTTGAGGACGATATTTAACGTCGGGGAGGTCATATGGTCACAGACTTTCCGCCAAGTGGGGAGGGGGGGAGAGGGGGCGTCCGACCAACCTCGAAATTTGACAGAAAAAATGAAAATTGATAATACCTGTTCGAGAGACCGGGGTTCGAGTCCCGCTCTGGTCATACCGGTGTTCTGTCTTTCGGATAAGACAGTAAAAACTGAGGCCCCGTGTCGTGGTATGCATGGCACGTTAAAGATCCCTCACTGCTTCCGGTGGGTCCGTTGCAAAGGTCAAAATTTGTATGCCCCGCATCAGGCAGATGCCGTCACCATATACGTGAAATATTCGTGGTGTGACGTAAAACAGAAATCAATCAATCAATCCGTTGTCCTTTCCAAGAACATTTTTGGTTTAAATAAGTCGCGAGATTCTGGACTATCCGATATTTGAAAATTGTCACCCAGAGAAGGCATTTGTGTATGTTTATGGACTTATAACAGATTTTTTATGGTTTGGAAACAACTGACTATATGTTCTGTAAAGGAGTAACAACCATCCAAAGGAGTTCGGGGTGGGGGGATAGTTTAGCCCTAAAAATGGTCACGCTTGGGGAATGAATACACAGAGTAGATACGACATAATGAGAATATACCACAGAGTTACTGAACAAACAACTGTTTATGTCGTGCGAATGGCATAAATATCTCGTGCCCATGACTTACTAAGTCGTGCGCACGACTTTTTACGTCGGAGTTTGACTATAGAGATAGTGGTGGCCTCCTTGTTATTTATGGGGAAATAATCAGTGTTATATGTCTGACTGAAAAGGTGTAATTAAACGGTGCTACTAAAAACCGACCTCTTACCGAACTCTAGCTTTTTTTTTTTGGGAGGGGGGGGATGTTAAAAGTTGGAAATATTGCAAACTGATTAAACGTGATTAAAATCTGAACTTTGTTCCGTCTCTCTATTTGTCCCATTCCATATAAAGATCTGAGCCGCGTTCACAAACGTGCGCATCCGATGCGCAGCCGAATGCTCATTATTCGAACGAGGTTACTCACTGTAACGCTGCAGCTGGACGAGCCTAATTTTTATTTTATCATTAATTATTTCAAATAATCAATTATGTATTGACATTATTATTAGAGAGTAATTTTATATTCGTTAGCGCTCACTTTCGTTCAAGTATGTTAAAACTCCTGCAGCGGATGTGCACTAGGGTGCTCTCTTTATTGAACATGTTATTGGTGAAACCTTGTAAGGAGTCAAGTTCTGGTGAACTCTGATTTCCAGCCAATCAGTGGATCGGCTACAAATTCCTAGGAATGAACACAGGCGATTATATCGCCTGGGTTCGCCTCTTTCCTGTGTATAGCGTTAAGGCCTATAACTTCTCTGCTCTCCAGAACCCGACTTGAAAGTTTCAGCGTGATGATATAAATGAAACAAATACTGTATCTCTTCCTTCTCTTTGCTTTTCTGTTTGTATGATATTTATCTACATGACCAGCAAATTTCATCGAAAAATTCCCAGTCCTTCCCGAGATATCCAGCAGCAAAGTTCAGGATGACCCAGTTTTGAGGTTACTTGAAATTAGCCTGGGCGCAGAAAGGCGTCCACATATACTGGTGTATAGCAGTCGGTTTTCAAATGCAATGGGCGAGTACACTACATAGGATTATTCTTAAAGCATTTTCAAATTGTACACCTTACCTCGATTCGACAAATAAAGTCCCTAACTATTCTTAATAGCAAAAGCCTTTGCTAGCAGCATTGCTTTTCAAACAGGACGTTGGGGGTATAGTCATGCTACGATGCTAATCATGTTTGACAGGTGAGATTGGTTCAAACTCCCGCTCGCAAATGTTTTAGCTGCAGTGAGAGTGTTTGGCCTTTGCCCTTGTCGTGAACGTGTTTGAATTCTCGAATAGTCGGTATGCACTTGTCCCTGCGCCCGCCCGATAGAATAGAAACCAATTCCATACTAGTTTAATGTTTGTATCTTTATTTATGTTGAAATGTGTTTTTCAAAATGTTCAGGACTTTGCTCTTTGATAACTTCTTTATGTATTTCAACGACGCATGCATTCATGCCGTACTCTTATAATTACGTCTTCTATGACTGGACTATTAATAAATATGGAACATATATACCTTATAATTTAGTGCACCATATGCGCATAGTTCGGGGTTTATTTATTATGGGCGAACTTCCCTTCCGACTTGCTTAGTTGGATGGGCTTCACTGTCAGCTGAGCCCTCTCAAATATGGGAATAAGTGTATACATGACGATTTTATGTGCAAAACAATCTAATTCTTTTTCTTTATAAGAGAGTCGTGTAAACTTTATATATGTCGAGTGTCTCTTCGTTCTAAATACTCAATGTTCTATTGAACTTTGATTCAGGACAGATACCGACATAAATTAAAGCGCTTTGGTTTTATATTTTACCAGTCATTGATTGGATATATGAATCATATAAGTATGACGTTGAAGTAGATATTTCGTAAACGGTATATTGTTATAGAAAAAAAGAAAATCGAATCTATATTTAGATGGTGAGATACGATTGAATATTTTACTATCCTACTTGTTGCTACCAACTGAAACGCTGCCTTTACGGTATTCGAGAGAAAATGTCCGTGGTACATATTAAATATATAAGTTGTAAAAATATTGAAAACATAATATTTTCAAATAGATGACGTACGATTTATAAAATATAAAAGTGAGTCAAAATGCTCACCCACCTTAATGCATTTATCCTTTGTATGTGTGGAAAGGGGGGGGGGGGGGAGGAGGGAGGTTACACAGCAGTAAACTGTATGTTTTAGGTGTACCGCCATTATGTATCATTTCATTCTTTTTTTCGTTCTAGATCCATGTTTTCATTCAGCCGACTAACCTGATTTTTTATATATTATTATTTTTTAATTTTTATTATTATTATCGGATCTGAACATTTTGCCCACTGAACTACCCGGTTTCGCACACAGAGGAATACATTGTAACTCTGTGCATTATTGCAGACACAGCTTGTTCACAAAAGACCATTATTTTCTTTTTCATTCATAATCATTTCTCTGGGTGTTGGTGTGTGTATGTGTAGGTGTGTGTGTGTTTGATTGTTTGTGTGTCAATATTAATTAGAGTGTCAGTCTTTAACACATATCAGAAAAAGCTGCCATTGAAACAATTTAAAACATGTAAAAGATAAAAAATATTGACGTGACGGCTGGGTATGTCTACCCATTTCCTCATTTGGTAAACCGTTCATCCTAAACGTGGGAGAATGTGAGTTCGAATAGTATAGAAACTACTCTTATATCAATATGCGTATACCAAGGACCTCAACTACAGGTATGGAAACCTTAACGGATGTGATCACATGCCGTCACATTACCCAGCATCCGAGTTGTGGTGATCACATGCCGTCACATTACCCAGCATCCGAGCTGTGGCTATCACATGCCGTCACCCAGCATCCGAGTTGTGGTGATCACATGCCGTCACATTACCCAGCATCCGAGTTGCGGCTATCACATGCCGTCACATTACCCAGCATCCGAGTTGTGGTGATCACATGCTGTCACATTACCCAGCATCCGAGTTGTGGTGATCACATACTGTCACATTACCCAGCATCCGAGTTTAGGTGATCACATGCCGTCATATAACCCAGCATCAGGGTTGAGGTGATCACATGCCGTCACATCACCCAGCATCCGAGTTGTGGTGATCACATGCCGTCACATTACCCAGCATCAGAGTTGTGTTGATCACATGTCATCACATTACCCAGCATCCGAGTTGTGGTGATCACATGCCGTCACATTACCCAGCACCTCAGTTGTGGTGATCACATGCCGTCACATTACCCAGCATCCGAGTTATGGTAATCACGATATTGACTTTAGAGTACTGCGTTGTCGCAATGTTGTTCCTTCAATTGATTACGTGTGCACGACACCATCATAAAACATATTTTGGATAGTCCTCATAATGGTTTAGTTAATAACATTTTAAAGCTCTTAGTGTTACAGCTCGCAATTTACTCGGGTCATGACATCTTTATATGTAGTCTATATTGTGGTTTGATGCTCAGTTTTTTGCTTACCTAAAGGAATTCTTAAGAAATGAATCCTATATTTTTTTGGTTGATTGAGGTATCAACCTAAAATTTGGACGGAAAACTTTTGCATCAATGCGCTTCGCGCACTGATGCAGTTTTCCGTCCAAATTTTAGGTTGATACCTCAATCAACCAAAAAAATATAGGATTCATTTCTTATCATTTTATTTAGCTTATATATGAAAACAAAAATTAAATAAGTGTCCAAGAAACATAATTTATTATGGTACTACATTACTTTTTTTATCTCTGATACATGTGACGTGATCGCGTAGTAATACAATAACAAGGTAAACAACATTTTGAAGTCAATAATGGCGGCTAACACGAAATTCGAAAATTTGATCCTATTGTCTATTGAAAAAATTAGAAGTGAAAAGGAATGAACAATTATTAAAACACGACTTAATGAAACATTGCATATGAGGATGATAATCTGCTACCTAAGGTATTTATATTTTAAATGGTACCAGTATCATTAGAAATGCAATGCATATTGACTGGTGCACGTGCATGTCACAAGGTGGAAAGAGTAGGCTCAAGGACTTTGATCGGAGGCAGCACCTGCTCTGGTGCCCGTTCTGTATGCCCAGTCGGGTATGATACCGTAGAAATTTTAGTTATCAACGTCCATTGTCAAACGATCGGCTAGTAGCAGACGAGTACTGTTTTTATTTTGTACTTGACTGCATGTATTTCTAAACGGCACTGTATTGTAGCTTAATATAGACCTGGCCTAGTTATATTTTACATTTTTATTGAATAAGAGTAAGAAATTATATTTTATATTTAATAGTTTCTGAAGTGAAGTGCGATTTCTTTTATACTTTGCATTCATAATATATAACGAAACAATTTTATGCAATCGATTAACAACACGGGAATCACGGTACTATAAATAGATCGGGGTTTCGCATTCCAGAGGAAAGTAGCTCCGGCAATTGTGACATATCTGCACTCAAAATTTTGTTCATGCAGAAATGAACTAAATGTTTTAACCAATCAGATTCGCCGCAAAACCAAGAACACAAAGAAAATTAAATGATAATAACATGAACGCGCCATGTGCGTTGCCGGTGTTGTAGCATAGACTTCCGCCAGCATAGACATTCCCCGGAAAAACCGACCCAGTATAGATCTTCCCCTCTAAAGGAGAAATTTTATCCGTACGGTTTTCCCCCTTCTGATTATCAGCATAGACCTCCCCCAACCTCGACGGATAAACCGATCTGAGTTCATCTTTCCCCTATTGATTCCGGATTCTTGTCAAATCGGAATACTCGAACCGTAATGTAGTCTTGATTTTACGTACTTTTGAAACTGAAATACCTATCGGCCGGTGTAAAGCCGAATAATGACCCCCGTCGAATAATGACCGGGGGTCATTATTCTACATAGAAAAATGACCCCCCGGTCATTATTCCACGACCAAGGGGGTCATTATTCGACCGTAGAATAAGTGGCACCAGCCCCAAAAATTGCAAACCCCTCGTGAAAAATATTGACCCCCATAGAATAATGACCCCCTACAAACCGACTTGATTTCTTGATAAATGTTTTCAATGTGTACTTTTTATATATATATACCTTGGTGTACTGAAAGTTCGTGGATATGGTGCATGTTGATGCTTATAATACTTCAGATAATTCTGGTATGCATTTTTGAGATTATTTTCAACCACCTAATTTTTTCATTGATCACGATCAAGATCCAGATCAAACGAGAAATGGATAAACGAAGTTTTATTTCGTAAACAACAATGGTTTCCGAAGCCAAACATCCAAAGGGAGAAATTGGTAGAAAGTAAGGAAATCGGAAGATTTGAGTTGTAAAGCGGTAGGCGAAAGACTTTTGCCGAAATCGGTAGGGTTAATATGTATGTAATTCTGATTCATAAATTGAATAAACCCGATGACCTTCGAAACCTGGATATCGCCTCATTTTGTGACTTATCGGATGTTATAATATTTATAACATAAGTAAATTATGTGTTTTAGACCCGTACACGCGTCCTTGGACAAGTCGTTCCGAGTCTTTACATCTACAGGAGAACTTGGTTCATACCGGAAGTCAAACAATTTTTTCCTAGTGTATTCAGATTATCATCCTGAGATGTTAAAATAAAATGACAATTGAGTTTGCACACTTGGTGTAGAAAAAGAGAACTATTTCATCTGTTTAGAGAAGAATGAGATTTCCATAAAGACAGAAGTATAAAACGAAAACCTTTTCCCACGATCCAGGACATTATATAGAATATGCTTAATTAAGGGATAATTTGCATAACTAATTAAAGTGCCTTGTACATTTGCGTCATTATTATCCTCACTTATGACGTTTTATGGTTAATACGAGGACCCTACAACACAATATGAAGTCCCCCTCTCTCGAAATGTAAATGGCATTCTGGGACAAGACAATACACATTAAAACCCTGAATCAATCAGACATTACACCTAATCATGACCTTACCTAAAATGACAATTCTTACCAATTTAGAGAGTGTTCCATAGAACATTTGCGACGGATGCGCCTATTGGTACATACTAAACATATATGTCATTGAAAATGTCATCGTTATCCTTTATCTGTTGATAAAGACCGCTTGACCGAAATTTACAAAAAGAGTTTGTTTTTTTTTATACCCGCCACCGAAGTTGTGGGGGTATACCTGTTTCAACTAGACTGTCCGTCCGTCTGTCTGTGGAAAACGTGGTTTTCTTGCGGTAACTCTTTTACCATTTTACATCCATTGATGATACTTCACAAATATATTGCCCATGACCTCAAAAGAGCCCTATTGATTTTGGGGTTAATCGATGAAAGGTCAAGGTCAAACGAAGTGTCTGTTGAAAAAGTGGTTTCTGCAAGATAAATCTATTACCTTTGGACACCTGGTTATGATACTTCACAACCGGTTAAACACACCATTTGGTTGACACTCGTTATATCAAATGACCGTCCTAAGTCGGTACTGTAGTTGTACTTACTAGTATCAAATATTTTTTTTATGTTTTATATGTTTATTTTATCATTGAATTTCATATTTCAGTGGTAGCCTCCGCCATATACCTGAGCCAGTAACCTTCCCCCTTTCATTTACACATGTGTTGCCCATGATCTCAGGCAATCAATTTTGGGATCAATAGGTCAAAGGTCAAGATCAAGGAAGTGGCTGTGAATAGTTATTTCCGCACGATAACTCTATTACTACGAATGGCTTTTTATTCGTGTATACCAATTTTCGTGGATTGGGCGAAAACAACTTATTTTTGGGGTTCAAAATTCGTGGATATATAAATTTGTCTTTATCAAATATACATAGATTTACTAGTTCGTGGGAAGAACTATCCACGAAAACCGCAAACACTGGTACCACATGAATATTAGGTCATTCACAGTACCTTTAGACATCCTAATATTTTTTAAATAAAGGCCACAGTCAAGGTCACAAGGAAAATGGTCTTGGTGCCATTTGAAACTTGTTCACATCCAATACTGATACTTCACTCATGTGTTGCCCATGACCTGAGAAGGACCACTATTGATTGGGGGTCAATAGGTCAAAGTCAAACGAAGTGTCTGTGGAAAAAGGTGTTTCCGCACGATAACTCTCTGACCTTCCAACATCCTAATATTTTTGACATCAAGGTCACAAGGTAAATGATCTTGATGTCATTTGAAAACGTTACATTCCAATGACTGAATTATAGAGCTGAACATGAAATAAGCCATGCTTATCTGGCGACCTTGAAATCAGGGCGATGACCTTGGGTCAAGGTCATGACACACATTTGAGTCATAAGGAACATTTTTGCCAAGTTTGATGAATATCTGTTAATAGAAGACTGAATTCGAGCAGAACAGAAACACATGATCAGATGGTGACCTTGAAATCAGAGTAATGACCTCGGTCCACGGTCATGATATACCTTTGGGTCATAAGAAACATTCGAACCATGTTTGATGAAGATCTGTTGATAGATAACCGAATTGTAGAGCGGTACAGAAAAATCCATGCTTAGCTGGTGACATTGAACTTTGTGACTCACCTTTGAGTCATACGGAACATTCGTGCCAAGTTTGATGAAGATATGTTTATTGATGACTGCATTATAGAGCGGAACAGAATCTTGATAGACAGACTGACACACTAACGGAGTGGAAACTTAAAATGCTCTTCGGCGAATTTGCCGGTAGGACTAATGAAACAAACTCTTTTTGCAAATTTCCGGCCACACGGCCATTATCAAGCCTTAGTGGAATACAATGTCTATTTTTTATAACGTTAATATGCTGACTTTAGCGCTGAAGCCATCAGCGTGTTAACATAGATGTAAGATAACATATTCTAGCCGTGTTCAGTATTTCACCAATGGTAATAAATTACCACATTTGTCACCAACGGTTAAAATTTGTCGACAACATCAGCACTATCAAATTTGAATTAGCCTATTAATAGGTCATCAAACTTAGTAAAAATCGCCAACACTCTACTTATGTGGCAAATTCCACCACAGGTGTATAGTGTTGGCGTGTTTGACCAAGTTTGGTGACTTAATTCAAATTTGATGATACTGGCGTTGGCGACCAATTTCAACCATCGGTGACACATGTGCCAAATTGTTGCCAAAGGTGGAATTCTGAACACGTCTATTGTTTTCCTTTTATGATTGATACAGGCCGCGTGACAGAAAATTTGCAGACAAACAGAGCGTTTGTTTGAACATTTATTCAATCTTCTTTCCAATGAAGGACACCATAGATTTATACTTTTAATATAGTTTAATATAGTTTAATTTTTTCATATAATAAATTCGATATCTTGATATCAGAAAATCATTTTCTGGTATCAAAAAAATTACGATCATTTTCTGATATCACAAAAATATATCACAAAATCAATTTTTGACATCAGCAAATGACTTACATTTTTTATATCAGAAATTCGACTTTGTGATATAAAATATTCTTGTTTATTTTCTGATATCAAAACATTGATTTTTGATATCAGAAAATGTTTTTTTTTTTATATCACAAAATGATTTTTTTATATCAGAAATAGCTTAAAAATATTAAAACAGTGCCCCAAAATTGTCCAACATTTAAAAATCCCAAATTATGATTGTTCAACATGAATTTCCATGGCCATAGCCAGAAAACTATGAGAGAGGGATTCGATTCGCGAAGCGCTTAAGGCGCGATCCTGCTAGGGGTGTTCGGGGGCATCCCAACCCCCCGGAAAATTGTTTACAATTTTACGCAAAATGTTTCATTCTGAGTCAATCTGGAGAAGAATATTGCAGTCTACAATATTGAAAATTATGGGCGTGAAACAGAACACACAGTTCTGATATGAATCGTGACTTTAATAGTCATAGTTGAATAAGAACGCCGAGTTTAATAGTGCGTGGTGGTTTTCAAGGGTTACCTGTATGTCTAAAGAAACTCGCCTGTAATCACTATTTGATTTCATTATTGTTCACTTTTAAAATAATTTTTGATTTTGATGACAGTAATGAAGTATTATAAAGAAATTTTTATTTTTTCTTATAAAAGGGGCTTCAATTATTAATTTTAAGTTTGATTTCATACTTCAGATATACGAAGTTTATGAAGAAACGAATCGCGATGATTAAAGCCCCAGTCGCACCGGGCTTGCGACCAGGATACAACCTTTCTGCGACTGAAAAAATAGAAATCGGATGTAAATCGTAGAATAGCCGTGCGACCAATCGGAAAGATTTTGGGTGATCGCACGATCAAAATAAGTCGTAGCCAAGTTTTAAGCATGTTCAAAATTTACCTACAACCACCTGCGATTGAACAATCATTCAAGAAGTTTCATTGGTCGCAGACAGGTCTTGTATCGTCGTGCGACTAGTCCTACATGGACGCACCACCAATCGTATAAGATATCGCATGCAAGTGATCACGTGGTTGGTTGTGCGACTGGTGGTACATTTTAGCGATTGGTCGTACCTTCTAGCTGCGACGTGCTGCTTTTGGTTGCAATTGGCCATGCAACTGATCGTAGGTGACCATGTTTAATTCGCCTGATCAGTTGCTAATCCTCAGGACCGGTCCTAAGATCACCTGCGACTGATCGTGCGATCAATATTATGGTAATCGCATGACCAATCGTGCCACATGTCGTGCGATGACCTACCACCGATCGTAAATTAATCGCAGTATGCGATTACCTTTTGAGATCGTAGCAAACATCGACGATCGATCGCAATGTCATCAAATTTCCATCAATCGTACGATATAGAAATCGTACGATCCGGTGTCACTGGGGCTTTAGCTGCTTCGAAGTTTGAAATGAAATACAGTCTCGAATCAAAGTCCCATGATAGCTAGCTCTCCAATTTGAGTACAATTATAAAAAAAATGGAGCTTGAAAGAGTGTTTAAGTCTCTAGCATTTGCTTAAAAAATCTTAAAATTTGGCGGAGCTATATTAGGAAACTTACAAAAAAATGCAAATATGGCTCCTCAAAGCAATGAATATGAATTTGGAGTTCTGCATGTAAATCACATGTGCTTGCAATAATTTAAAATCCATCTAATTGCAATCCAATGCATCTTCAGCGAGCTTAAAGAAACATTCGAATAGATTTTGTTCATGTAAGGATCAGTGTAGTGCCTATAGAATTTGGTATATTATCATCATGTTTTGTGCGCATGTTTTTGCATCTTTGGTTGAAATACGAGTCCATGAAATATAGAAATAGTAACCGAATGATTTGTAGCCAATCGTGGTTCAAATGTGTAAACACTAGTGCTGATCATAAAATCGGAGTACCCCTACCCACCCACACCAATCTTCCATTTATCTTAAAAGGTTTTATGATAATTTTGCTAGATTCTTTTGTATTTTGTATCATTTTATCAATTAACTCTTTGCATTGGTTGCATGACTGAATCCGTTATGGTATAGATTTGTGTGTTTTTCCATGATATTAGATGATGTAATCATAATGCAAATACGAAAACAACGATTTTTGTTAAAAAAAGATGCGACGATGTTCCGATTGTAGATGTTCATACTTGGTACATTTGCTTATCTGGAGATGCAAATATGCTTGAACCAAAATCGTAGGTCGAAGATCAAGGTCACTATATTGACTCTCTTGCAAAATGTTTGTTCGAGCTATATATTTCAGTTGTATAAATGAGTAATGATCGTGCTAGGTATATTTGTTCCTTTTTAGTTATCGATGTGTCATGACCTTGAACAAAGGTCACTATTAACTCTTTTGTAAAATTCTTGTGTATGTGATATCTTTCAGTTGTATGAATTTGTAATAATCATACATGTACTTGGTACATTTTTTCCCATGGAGATGCCAATTTGCCATGACCTTGAACCAAAATTGTAGGTCAAAGGTCAAGGTAACTATTGCATAATTCTTGTCCAGTGTATATCTGTTACTTGTATGAATGGGTATATATCATTTTCGGTATATTTGTTCCTTTAAGTATGCTAGTGTGTTATGAACGTGTATCAAGGTCGTGTGCGAAAGGTCAAGGTCACAACCTTATTGTCAAGATCCTGTTAGAACATTTGATATTCAATTTGAGCATACAAAATATTGTTGCCACGGGGTATTATTCCCGTCAGCATAGTGATTCAAAGACTTATCATGTTGTGGAAAATACCAAATATTATTAAGTACAATATAGGGTCATTTTTCTATGGGGGTCATTTTCCTATAGATCGAACATGTAGAAAAACGACTCCCCGGGTATTTATTCTACGATTTTGACTCATTATTCTACGGCTAGGGAGTCATTTTTCTACGTAGAATAATGACCTATCCGGTCATAATTCGACGGGGGTCATTATTCGGCTTTACACCGGCCATGGAGGAAAGTAAACAAACATGCATACAAAACAAAGTTCCCATTTCATCAAACTCTATGGTGTATACTATATCAAATGCACAGCAAAACGTAAAAATAAGATATATAATTAATGAGCAGAATCATTGGGAAAATTTCATTCACATTGCCTCATGATGCCATTTCGTATTTTAGATCTTAATTGTATGAGAATAGAACAAATTTGGTATTGAAAAAAAAAAAACAGTTTCAACCCCTTAAAGATTTTCCTCTGTTTGATTTCATGGTTTTGGAGTTCAAATTCTTTTGACTCAAGAACGAAAAACCCCAACCAAACAAACAAACATAACAAACAAACAAAAAAGTCGCCACAGATCTATCCGAATGATTTGCAGAAATGTCTACGACATCTTTACGACATAAAACAACATCAAAAGAAACAAGATGTGTTTGTGAAGTACGAATACAAGCCGTAATTCTAAAGTAGATTACACTAGAATGTCATGGTTAAAAGTCATGGAACCATTTATAAGAACATGCCAATATGAACACTCTTGTGAAATATGAAAGCTCTTTCATTTACTACTCGAAAGTTATGGCCAAGGTTAAAGTTTTGCAGATTTAGGTCAAACGCAAAGGTCGAGGTCGGGAAGTCAAACTGTTGGTACCAGTAATTGATATCAATGGTAAGGTCTTGCTACAAGGAATACACATGATAAACACCCTATCATTTACAAATCAAAAGTTATGAACAAGATGTAAGATTTTAAAAAGAAGACGATGCTCAAATATATCAAGTGGAAAGGTCTTATCACAAGGATTCCTCGATGGAAGCCCTGTCACATACCATTCAAAATTTATCGGTAAAGTCCAAGTTTTGCGGACAAACAGACAGACAAACTGACGGACAGGACAAAAACTACATATCCTAATTCTTCGATTACGGGTGCATAATACCGACGGTATATATATGTGAGAGAGGCTTGTACATGTATGTAAATATATATGTATGTATGCAAAATCGTGTGATCCTTATACAAATACTGAAAAGAACTTCCCAAGATAAAAACAACTTCTCGTCAGTGATACTTCCCGCAAAACTTGTAGAGATCTCTTGGTTTCTTTCCCCAATAATTTTTGCAAGTTACGTCCTATTTCTAGATCCAATAATTGTTAAACGAATTTTGAATGTCACTTCATATAATTTCCACAAAGGCTGGTTGTTGGTGAGATGATTGGTGTTTTACGTCGCTTTTAACAATTTTTCAGTTATCGCGGCATGGAAGCAGGAGGTAATCAATCTCTTAAACATGGTGGCGCAACCCGGGAATCGAACCCAGATCGTCGACTCCACAAGCCAAGTGCTTAACCACTACACCAAGCCTGTCCCTTTTCCACAAATGAAATTTGATTCTCATTTAGGACCAGAGTAAAGAGATATCTATAATTTGCAATAAACCAACGCCCTCGTGTTGGGAAATCAGTGGGGTTTTTTTTTTTGTTTGTTTTGTTTTGTTTTGTTTTGTTTTTTGTTTTTCATTTTGTTTTGTTTTGGGGGTTGGGGGGGGGGGGGGTTGGGTTCAAAATTTCAATTACAAACTGGCCATGTGCCGATATACGATGAGATTTTGTCAGATAAACATGGTAGCCCACATATTATACATATTCAGTTTCATTGACGTGTTGTGGGGCAGACTTGGTGTAGTGGTGAAGCGCTTGGATTGCGGCGCCGACGATCCGGGTTCGATTCCTGGGTTACACCACTATATTAAGAGGTTGCTCACCTCCTGCTTCCATGTACCGATATAACTGAAAAATTGTTGAAAGCGACGTAAAACACCAATCAACCAACCAACCATTGACGTGTTGTAATATTCGAACCATACCGGATTTTATCTCTAAAGGCAGAAAAAAACGTACTGATCGCAGGGGGATAAACTGTACTTGGTCGTTTTATCCGTGGGGGATAATCTATGCTACAACACCGGAACTATATGTATACATATATATTATATATAATTGCGCATGCATAAAGTTCGATAAGACGAGTTGTCTTTCTTAGTACATAATGTAACAGTATAGATAAAAATTTTAAGAGCCAGCAGTTCTTCTAGGCCCTTTACACTTCGTAAGAAAACAAACACAATCATAAAGTGGAAACGGCACGCGATGATGCTCGTCTATTTATTTATTTATTTGAAAATCATTATTACATTTAAACATTTAAACTGCAACAACTCAAACTTCTGCTTAATCTGATCACATCAAAATCCAAAACACATAACATCCCTTTATGCAATACTGCTTCAGGGATAAACCAGATTCAATCAGAATCATCAATACAATACTGCAATTTGCATATTCCATATTCATCATTATCATCAATGCAATTCGGCATACACCATATTCATCAATGCAATACTGCATTCTCCAATTCTGAAAAAGCCGGCGTGGCCTAGTGATAACGCGCCGGACTCCTGATCGGGAGGCCGGGGTTCGATTCCCACTCTGGCCATGCCGGTGTCCTGTCTTTCGGATGAGACAGTAAAACCCGAGGCCCCGTGTCGTGGTATGCATGGCACGTTAAAGATCCCTCACTGCTTCGGGTGGGTCCGTTGCAAAGGTCAAAATTTGTATGCCCCGCATCAGGCAGATGCCGTCACCATATACGTGAAATATTCGTGGTGTGACGTAAAACAAAAATCAATCAATCAACCAATTCTGAAAACACCATTCTATTATGTTGTAAACTAAATTCCATTCAATTTCTTATTTTAATAAATAATGATCATAAGAATTATTAAAACAATAAGCAAAAATATTACTGATAAATAATTCTAAATAGATACTAAATCATGATATATTAACAAACTCCAAACCATAAAATTAATTAACTTATAAGTCGAAAAACCTATTCTGTCACATAAATACACTTAATTCTAAACAATAACTTTAAAAATTTAGGTGTGTTCAGCACGAGCACTGCCAGGTCGAATGACTGAAATGACCACTATGGTCACACTTCAATGCACAATTCATATCTAACTCGAACAATACTCAGTGTTACTTTAGGAGAAAATAATTTAATTTTAATTCCCTCCCGATCAAACAAATTAAATTTTATTTCTCCTAGGCCCGTCACACTTTGTAAGAAAACAAACACAATCATAAAGTGGAAACGGCACGCGACAATGCTCGAGCCAAAGAACGGGGGAAAAATACTGTAATCTGTTATAATATAAATCTGAAATACCTATATTCTTAGAAACAGAAAGCCTTTCATCAAATAAATCTTTCACATAACCATTTTGGCAGTTTCGGATTTCCTTCAGTCATGACGCTTAAAAAAGCCTATATGGTACACCAGAATTAGCTGCAACTGTGACACCAACCGCACTTAAAATGTGTAAACCAAAACGTGATATATTCGACACAAATGGTGAAAATGCATTAATAAATAGTTCTCTCATTCTTGTATATGACAATGGCTTATTATCAGCCCTAAACATGTATGAATCTGTACATTTCACAGTATTTCTAAAAAGATATAAATCAGAATATTTAATGCTTCCAAATTTGAAATTTTTTTCTAAATTAGTAACAGGACATAATTTAGAACCAGTTCTAGCTATTATTAACCAATTACCATCCCTATAAATGTCGGTTTTACTCCTTTCAATAAATACTGTCATATGATTTTGATAGAAAATAATACCTGAAACTTTCAAATGTAGTAACTCAGAACATCTCAAAAATCCAGCATAAGACAATAAACAGGCAGATATTATTCTCTGATTACATAAATTGCCTTCTTCAAATAACATATCATACATCTTCTCTAATAAAAATGGAGTAATAGTCTCCTTTTTCTTCACTGATAAACATAATTTTCTCTTAGCACCCTCCAACACATTACGCACTAAATCACAATCTGTTGATGACGGTTTACTTATTATCAAATGCGCCCATCTGATTCCATAAAATGCGCTCGAAAACAGGATGTTTGCGACTCTTGCGCCAAACACGATAAATACAAAGCAACATGAATAGCTTTAGCCGGAAGACAACACGTTTCAGGAATATGATGCAAAATTGACCATCTTTTCCATCTCATAAAGGCAGAAAAATATCCTTTTGTGGTATTTATAGACTTGGATTGAATGACCAAAGAAGTCACCAAATTCATCTTCTCGACTAAAGCATCAGGAGCTCCAAAATATCATCTTTAAATGCCTGCAGAAATAAACGAATTAATAAAAATAAATTATAAAGCAGAAAAATCAATTCTTAATGCAAGCATTTTAAACTTCAAATCTTTACTACCAAAAAGGGTAGTAATCTTACCAGGTATATAAAACTCTTTTTCTACTGGTAACTCAATACAACCTACAATTGCTTTAAATTGTTTTCCATCCATTAGTAATGGCCAAAAATTTGCTGACGGCCAATTTGGTAATACTACAGTACCTTTCGCTGTGCACTGTTGCATATACATAATAACTTTTGGCAATAAACATGGGTGGTACAAACCATCCATTAATTCCACACCAGCTAACGAAAAATGCATCAGTACCTATAGACCTGTTTGAATAATATCTAGTATAAAATATAGGCAACAGCATTATATTCCGATGCAAAAAAGTCTATTTCATGTGGGCCCCAAAGATGATCTAAAAACTGGAAAATTGCGTTTGAAACAGCCCAGTCATCAAAATCAACAATGCGACTAATTTGATCGCCTCTTTCATTTTCCTTCCTTGGGACCCATTCTACAAATAAGGAAACATTGTAGTTCAAACACAATCGAAAAACACTTAAAGCGAAATATTGTAGCTCTTGTTTTATACTTCCTTTCTCTAAAATGCTTACTACATTTTTATTATCTGTATATCATTTCACTGATCTACCTTGAATATTGTCTGTCATGGATAAAAATACTCTATATAATGCAACCAGCTCCCTCCATGTTGAACTTTTCGATCGTTCATCATAATTCCACATACCGTGAACACAGTCATACGGATTATCAACTGAATAACCCCCATAACCAGTACCGCTGGCATCTGAGTATACAAATGTATTGATAGAATGATCGCAATTAAACGATCGCTGACGTATCATAGTAATATTCTCTTTCCAAAAATAAAACACCAATATACTATCTGAGGATAAAAAAATAACTTCGTTCTAAGACGAAGCTTTAAGTATATCTACACTCAAAGGTTTTGTCATGATATACACTACATTTCCTGCAACATAAAACATGGAAATAATCTGTCCCACAAAATTGGCTAACAGTCTAACATGAGAGCAACCTTTATCTGATAAAATCAAAGAATGTCATGTAATGTTCTTCGAACTTTCTCTATTCTTTTATCAGAAATACTAATAACGGCATTACGTGAATCTAAATGAAAACCTAAAAAGATAATTTCTGAAGAAGAATACCAAATTGACTTATCAACCTTTGGTACAAAACCACTTTGAATCAAATCATTTTCCACTTCAGTGGCGATCTGAAAACAATTATTAAAATCTGAGTGACATCCCAACCCGTCATCTAAATACATGAGGATGCGCTTACCCTCGCCCTTCCACTTTTAATAAGGGGTCTAGTAACCTTGGTAAATACGTAACATGCTGAAGATAATCCAAAAGATAACACCCGAAAACGGAAGTATTTAATAATACCATCAAAACACCAAGAAAAACCTAAATAATAAGTATGCGGCTCATAAATTTCAATGTGATGATAAGCAGAATGCAAATCAAACTTATAACAAAAATCTCCTTTTTTAAAAAAATTCATAGCAACCTTAATGTCATCAAATTTTACAGAGGTCTTCCACAAATGCTTATTAACGTGCCTCAAGTCTAAAATAAGACGTTTCCTGTCGCTGTTTTGCACTGATACCGTTAAAGGATTTACAACAGTAGGTATACTCGAACACTCTACTACTAAACCGCTAATGACAAGGTCGTGTATAGCTGACTGAACAAAATTTTCATGCATAAGCGCCGACCTGTTATTTCCTAAACATACAGAAGGTGGTATAGTATACAAAGGTAATTTATAGTCATTCTCAATAATATCAATTGCAGAATCATAAGCACCAATTGATTTCCAAACCCTAACATTTTCTCTTAATCTCCCTTTTACAATTATATCTTCAGAGCCTTGTTCATAATTAAAATAATCATGAGTCAGTGTAATGTCTGATAATAATAAATACTCATCTTTAACCGATTTTTCAATCACACTTTCCTTTGGCCGATGATCCTAATGTCGAACTTGCTGTTGGTCCTCTGGGCCTTGAGTAGTCTCGCTCTGGGCACTCACTCCTCCAGTGAATGGGTGTTCCGCAAGAGAAGCAGCATCCGAATTTTTTGAAACTCGAACTGGGCTTAGACCATCCAGAGAAGGAAGGATAGGGGGTTGTGTACTGTTGGCTACGAAAAAGATAATTGTCACGTGAACGATCAAACTTGCCCGAAACGTGTTTCTGTTTCTGTTTAGCGAGTGAAGCCGCATTTTTTTCTTAAGCGCACGGGATTCTGCTCTGTTAATACGACTTTCGTCCTCTGAATCATCTGCGAGGGGGTTATTTTCATATTGCCTGACAGTTTCCCAACCTCCGTCACTAGTATCTGCTATCTTTATCAATTTATTCCGACGTTCTATCTTGAGAGACAATTCTGATGAAATTTCTAATGCATAGTCTTTTTATCATTCTTCAATGCCCATTCCAATTGATTCAAAATCTCTAACAGTTCAGAATTAAAAGAATGCTGAAGTCTCTTTCCTTCAAATTTCCACCTAACCGACGCCTCGGTTTTAAATTTTTTCAACTGCGAATTTGAAACTACCTGACTTTTCAGCTCATTCAAATTATTTGAATATTCTTGCTGAAATCGTTCAAAATTCTCACCCTGGCGTTTTACAGCTTGCAAAATATGACTAAGAGACACGGACTCACTTTCGGACTCCATAAAAAATTAGGTGTGTTCAGCACGAGCACTGCCACGTCGAATGACTGAAATGACCACTATGGTCACACTTCAATGCACAATTCATATCTAACCCGAACAATACTCAGTGTTACTTTAGGAGAAAATAATTTAATTTTAATTCCCTCCCGGTCAAACAAATTAAATTTTATTCTTTGACGCACGTGCACTGTGGACAATTTAGTAATGGTCTCGTTTAATGAGGACGTAGGATGATCATGGGAGATCAGGGTGATTTCAATGATGTGTGGACATGGGTGAGAATCTTTACAGTGGCCCCAATTCTCTACCGGCGATCAGAATTCATGGATTTTCCTACTGTGTGTTGAAAAGGTATAGGCCTTTCACAGTTTGAAACCAAAGAATGTAACGTAGATCATCGGCCAGCACCCTTACAGATACCGTATCCTGTAACAAAAGACAGTGTGGCCGGATTGCAAAGAGTTCGAAACAAGGTTAAGGTCACAAGCTCAAAAGTCATAGTTTAACTGAAAGCTCTGGTCATAAAGAACTTGTATGTGAAGCATCGATGCCCTACCAATATTGTGCAAAAGATATAGCCAAAATTAAAGATTTAAGGTAGTAGAAGCGATCTAAGGGACGTAATTCTGAAAAGTGTTTAAAACGTTTACATGTATGGGTGCTTTTCAAGCATGCTTCAGATCTAGACCTATGTCGTTCACATAATAACCGTTATCAATGATTTTATCTAAACATGCACGCACGTTTTTCAAGCATTTTTTAGATGAAGATCTAGAATATTTGTAAACATAACAGACCATCATTTCTCCCATATTCGCAGAGTTATCCTCATTATTTGTCTTAATGGTCAGCCTTTCTTCCACAAGGGAGTGAAAGATAAGCGACACACGTTTTACCGGAAATGACGCTAACCTAGTTACTGGCACCTAACAAGGTCACAAGGTCATTGACTTTGGTGTCTTTTGAAAGGGATTCATTAGTAGGGCACACCTCTCAGATTGAAGTCTCTGTCTCTTATGTTTGATAAAGTGTGGGCCAAATTAAGTTTAGCTAATTCTGGCATATGGTTCACGTTCAAGGTGACAAGGTCATTGACTTCTAGGTCATTTGTTGAAAGGGCTTTATAGGTGAAGTACACACGCCATATATGATGTCTTTTACTTTTATAGTTCAAATGTTATGGATAAGATCGATGTAGTAGATTAATACTTGTAACACAGATAGGACAAAAAAAAACATGGACCCCAAACACTACGTAATTCGATCCTGAGACATACAAAGAAAATGCCATACACAAAGTGCTGTATTGTATAGACTTTCAATATTTCAAACATTTGCTGAAAAGAAAAATGTTTTAGGATGTTGTTTATTTGGTAATTATTATACATATCACATATGGACATTTTAGCATAGTGAGAGAATGAGGGGGGATTCAACTCTTAATAACTTAGCAACCTTAGATTAAATTCCCTTTAAACTGATATAGAAGAAAGCTGTTATATTTATAAAACATTCACAGTTTAGTTTTTTTTTACATCAAACGATAGAATTTTCTTACAGATGGATAGAAATAATCTTATGAGGGACTCAAAAATTGGTCATTTTTACTAAATCAATCAGGGACTAAGCAAGGGATAAATAAGGCATTTTAATTATTTTAATTATATCCTTCAAAAGCATTGAGAGTTTTATATACTGATCAAAATCTTTGTTATCAGTTTCCATGAACATTTGAAATATCTTGAAATAAATTCAAAACATGATAAAGTGGGTTGAAATGCTTCATTTTGTGCTGTTGTCAAAACATTTCCTATGGATCAATTCATTTCAAACGGTGTCATAATGTGTATCTATATAAAGGCTAACTACTATGTGATTTTCAGTGAAATTGATCGATAGGAAAATTTTGGATACCTCGAGGAGGCTACTACCTTAAAAGTAGGTCAAAATCCAAGGTCAAAAGTCAAAAGTCATGGCATAATTTAAAGCTATGGTCATAAGAAATCTATGTGTGAAGTGTTATCTTTATACTCCTACTAGCTACTGAAAATTTACTTAAACCAGAAACTTAACCATTTTGCGTCAACCAGAAACTTAACTGCTGATGGACAAACAACCAGAGGGACTGCCAGGCGGACAGCAATTTAAAGATCGGAAATGCTTTGAAATGCGGCAAAAAATCGTACGAGGTCCGAACCGACTCCCTCTGAGTAACAACCATGTATCTGGACATCACTGTCATATACTTGTATTTCTGGAAAATGTAGTTATAGCAATGCATGTGTACATGTGTAGTACATTTGTGAGTATATCTATATTTACCAGAACGTAACATTTCTGTTTGTTGTTGAAACTGAGAGACTCGCATGAGACTCGTAAGGTACGATAATCCGATAGTGGCAGTAAAATCATGCTTTTAAGAAAATTATTACAATAGATCTCCAGTTACCGTTCGATGTTAAGTTGTTTGGAGAGCCCCCCCCCCCCCCCACACACACACACACACACAAATCAGGTGTAGCCCTACACAGTGTAGCTTGACCTCCGTTAAACAACTCATCATGAGAAAATTTGATAAAATTCCTCGCTATTTCCTTCTGGGAAATCAATAAATGCTAATTTTGCAAAATAAAAATAAAATGAAATAAAAAAAATTCAACAATCACTTCGTTATCACAAATGTAGAATGGTTTTTAATTGTGAAATCGAAACCGGAAACTGTTGTTACCAATGTGTATGACACTTCAAGGAAAGTTGATCACATGATTTAGAAGCGGAGTGCTTGGGGTTATTTTCTAAAGGAAAACTCATATCTATAAGCAGATTCTATATTTAGAATCTTGGAAATTCTGAAAGCGTCCGAGAAAACTCGGATCTATATTTAGAGGAGAAAATCCCGATTATTCTATCTAACTATAACGTATTAACGGGCCCATATCTATGAATACACTATGGGTAATCTTGAAGGTGTCAGAGAAATCCAGGATATTTTTAGTAGAGAGGGAAATCCCGGTCACTCTATATCTCTATGACGTATTCCAAGAATTTGCCCATGATTGATTGATTGACTTGATTGCTTTTCTTCACTCCAGGATTATTTCACGTACCTGGTGACGGAATCTACTAATGCATTGCATAGAAATTTATACCTCTGCATCGGGCCCACCAGAATTATTAAAACATTTTTCATGTGTCAGCGTAAACAGTGGCAAGGCACCATGGTTTAAATTGTCTCTTCCGGAAGGCACAACACCTACGTGGAATCGTTGGGGTTCGAACACGGAACCTCTTTGTCACGAATCAAACATATCATTCAGTGACCCATACGGCATACCAATTTTCCATGAGAGGATCCTGGTGTCAAGAGATGGAATGAGTTTCCAGGTTTCTTGAATGTAGTATTAAGTTCAACGGCAGCCGCTCATTTCTAATACAATAATAGTTCATTATAGCACTTCAGGAGATATTCCTAATAATTAATAGATAATTAATAATAAATCATTTTTATATATCAATAATGGAAACTTATATAATTTCTATGATGACGTATGCATGGCATGTAAATAGGCAAATGCCTTTAGTACATAATTCAAATCATTAAAATCAATGGTCGAATTTTATTATTTTCGATAGAACTTTATATATGTATTATTATACAGGTTAACTTTTTATTATGATCATTCTTAAAACTTGGTATTTATAATGGATATGCATTAATGAATTAAACTTTAAGAAGTCTTCTTTCTGTTTTACTCTCAAACATCAAGTACGTTAAAGCTAACTTCTTGTATTTGATGAGTTTTTATAACTCCAACTTGGAACCTTATCCTAGTTTCTTCAAATATCATTGTTTCCTCAAACTCTACGACAGCTCCCTGTGGAACATGAGACAAGTCTAGCTTTAAAACACCTAACTCTCTACTCGTAGGTTCATCCGTCAACATAGGATATTTTCTTTCTGAAATGAAAATCGGACACTCCAATTCCGAAAGCGTCTGATCAGTGAGGTGAATTGTGAAGGTTTGGGATCGCTTGTATCCTGGTTTTATGGATTGACCTTTTATCACATACTTAAAGAAGCCATCCCTACATCTGTATGTATCTCTTATTTGAACTCTCTTTTCTAGGGGATGGTTCATTTCTTTCCAAACTGGCCAGCTTTTTACCCCATAAGTATATGTTGTGTAAAAATGAGAATTAACATTTCCCACATGTCCAGAGTAGACAGCCCCTTTTAAAACAGCTAACTCACACTCTGTCGGTACTATCACTTTCTTGTCCGGGAATTTATCTTTAATTGCTATTTGGAATAATTCGCATTCTGAAAATCCACCAACCATCAGAATAGTCTTAACATCTTTCACAATGTCGTCTTTGAGTAATGTGACTACAATTTCGTTTATGGTGTCATCAAAAAGAACATTAACAAAGTCTTCTGTCTTCCATTTCAATTTTCCTGTCTGAAGAGAGATACTATCAGAATACTTTGATTCCTGAATAGCCTTTTCAAATCCTTTCTCTTTTCCTTTAATAAAGTCATAAAATCGAGAAGGAACACCTAATATTTTATAACTTTCCTTTACGTAATTTTTATAATCTCTAAAGCGTTTCTTCGATTCAAAATTTCCAAATAACCAAACATAATCTTCCAATGCATTCTCTTTGAATGTCCTCATCACTGTTTCCCCTACAATGTCTTGCAATATATTCTCATAGGCTTCATTAATGGACTTTCCTCCCAAGGGTGATTGAGTAGCAGTGTATAATTCCTCTGTGACATCCTCACATCTACGATATATCGTTATCTTTGTAGTATCACCTGATGATTAATACAACATGTTAATTCATTTTTAAAGATACCATCCTGTAATATGTACGACCTATTAATAGCAATAGTCTGCATTCTTTAATAGAAGAATATGCTATGTATTATAAACTCATCATAAAACGATAAGTTTTGTTCCGCATAGACTTGTATATTGCAAATCATTAAATTAAGCTATTTCATCTAATTTTTTTTTCGTTTTTCTATTTCTCCCATTTTCTTTCCTTTTCTTTCGTTTTTTTTTTTTTTTTTTTTTTTTTTTTTTTTTTGTTTTTGTTTTTTTTTTTTTTTCGTCTTTTTCTCTTTCTTTCTTTTCTTTTCTTGTCTTTACTTTCTATTTTTTTTTTCAAAGCATTTGCTTATGTTATTGTGTTAGATATATGTATGACAGTATTAATTTTAAATGACCACGTGAACGAGACCTTATACTCCTGCATCTAACCTCCAAGAGGTGAGACTCGAGATGCAAACCAAGGATTTAAACTCTGCCTTTTATATAATGAATAAAGTTGTATCTACTGATTTAGAGTGAGTAGCACTGATGAGAATGACCGCAATTGTAAACAAAGAAATCCAGGTAAACAAATTCAGGTCTTTTTCTGTCACATGCTTTTAACGGACTAGGTTAGTAGAAACACTACCATCAGATCAGTGGTATATTATCAATTAAAAATTTGAAATGCATTTTTATTACACGAATTTATAACTGAAATTCTGCAATGTTTACCACAGTCTAAAACCATAAACAATTCTCCTGTCTTTAATGTCCTTAAATTGCCTCCATATTCCAATCTCAATACCTCATTCGGTATATGTTGGAAATAAATGAGAGCTGCTTCTGGTTCAGATATAATCGACAATTGGTCATTAGGTATACCTGCCTGAAACCAAACAAGAAATTAAGTAAATTTAACATAATCATCAAAATTTTTTTGAAAGGTTACTCTACTCAACTCCTGGTTCTCCAGGGCGCCATGATTGCCTATTTATATTTTGTCTTGTTTTATAGATATTCCTATTTAACTACTAATCATTATCTCGTATCATTTAACTCTCAACAGGCAAATGACACCATGATGCAAGACCAAGACAAACTCTTTATAACCCTTCGAACTGGAAACGTACAAAATACCTTATGAACATAGATATACATTTCATACATAAAGAACCATTTATAAATAATGAAGTTCGAGTTATCAAATTCCCATTTCTCCTTCAGAAAAGATTCATCTAACTTTTCATATAATAGAGAAATGTTTAACAAATGCTCCATTGTATGTTAATGTTTCATAAAGGCTGCATTATTGCAACCCAATTCAAATATATTGAAATTGAAATTTCTAGGACACGTGAATGTCCTATTAAAGATCGCATGCTTTGTATTGTTATGAAAACGATTTTATACATTAACAATAAAAGGCAGAAGTTTACCCCTAGATGATACATTAAATAACACTTCGTTTCATCTATATAACAACCAGGCAGTGTATAACCATGAACTTCAGGGATGTAGTCCTGATATGTATTAATCTGAGTTCAAATTTTTACGCTGTCGATAAATGAAATCACGCAGTGTTACAACTCCATTAAAACAGATGTGAAATGTTCATAATATCGTAAAATAGATGTCAGTTAAATATGCATGGTAACCTATTTATCATTGATATTTATCTAAAGGTAAATAGTATTTAAATTTTTTTAAATTTATTTATTGATTGATTGATTGATTTTTGTTTTACGTCACACCACGAATATTTCACGTATATGGTGACGGCATCTGCCTGATGTGGGGCATACAAAGTTTGACCTTTGCAACGGACCCACCCGAAGCAGTGAGGGATCTTTAACGTGCCATGCATACCACGACACGGGGCCTCGGTTTATTTTTACTGTCTCATCCGAAAGACATGACACTGGCATGACCAGAGCGGGACTCGAACCCCGGCCTCCCGATCAGGAGTCCGACGCGATACCACTATGCCACGCCAGCTTTTTTTTTTATTTAAATTTAATTAAATTAAATTAAATTTAAAGCATGTTGTAATGAAAATTGAAGTTAATACCATATTCTATCAATGAAATCAAAATACATAATAGTAGATAAATGACACATTTTCGACAGTGAGTTAGATTTGTATTTTACAATATGCTGCATATTATAGAGTTATGGAATTGCTATATAACTTCCTGGGCTAAGTGAGGGCATGTGTGGTGGTTATTGGGTTTTTTTAAGTCCACACAAACACTGCAAAAATCATTACACTGACGTCAAATGTCAAGAAGATGGTGTCAATGAGGTTTCAGAATTTCTGTACGAGCCTTTTTAAATTCAAAGGTTCCCTTACTGAGATTCAGACCAAAGAGCTTTAAAGTGTAAAATGATGTTTAATGGATAAAAAACCCCATTTATGATAAACCTAATAATGCCAGTTATGCATCCTCACATAATAAGGTAATAAATCATAAATATTAAAAGTGAAAATATAAAACCTGTTGACAACATTCAAAAAAGCTCATTAATTAAAAGCTCTTGATTGAATCGAAAATGGCTTGAATATTTAATTGATTTGTTTATATTCATTTACGATTCTACGACTCTATACTTGCAGTAACTCCAGCTTCTCTCATTAAAGCCCTTGCTGAATGATCCCAAACTGATGGCACCATCAATACAAATTCAATATTTGTCATATTTCCATTTCTGAACTTTTTGACACGACCATAAAGATGTTTCAATAAGTACTCAATTGACAATGAAAACACTATTATGGCTTCTAAGCTTTTGCCTCCATTATCTTTTATCATAGTGCCTCTTCCAATCTGAAAATTCAAAGATTGTCGGTTACTAATCCATGTTAGTAATTTTAACGGATTTTAAGAGCTGCATGCTTTGATAGCTTGTCTAAGTCGTTACTTTATTATGTATGTTGTATTCATTTGACTACAAAAATCCCCAAAACAAACGTATGATTTTCAGGGTAAGTGTCATCGTATTGTATTAACTGAGGCATCTACACAATGATTGTACAAATGCATTCTTTCCATCTCTGTTTATTAAGTGAAGCGTTTATGATACTTTGTTGACACATGTATTTGCATTTGTGTGTTTTGTAAATGGTACATGGTTAAAAATACTGTTGAGCAAAAACAAAACATGCCAAAATATGCATTTCACATCATCTTTACATCTCACAAGAATTCATTATTAGTTGAGCCTTTCATAAAGCTTCTTATTTATGAAACTGACGTAAGGTATAACAAAATATATTTAAGGCCACACCAATCTGATCACTAGTTCTTTAGAAATTAATACATTAAATTTGAATTTTAAGAATTTATAATTATAATTTTTTATTTATTTTATCTTTATCTATTTTTTTATTTTTATAATAATTTTTATTTTGTCGGAATTTTTTCTCCGTTCCGAATCTAAATTTACGCAATATTTTACTTTTTCCAGAAAAAAGCAATGCATCTTCCAGTTCGAAATCGGTATTTCTTTTTTTTTTTACTAAACTGTTTTTACTAAACATACAATACAATAATTAGGCATTAAGCTGCTATAGGCATACAAAACTACGAGACAAACACTTTTGAAAATGTTTAAAAGAGCTACCAGAAAATGAACTACCTGATCGATGAAGACAAATGTAATAGAGATCTAGAGAACACTTCAATATCTAAACAGTTAAGAAAACCATACAATGTTCTTAATGTAGCAAGCCTAGGCTCATATATCGTGATGGAAAACTCTGTGACGACAACAACTATTTAATGACTCAGATTTACAAGTCTTGTCTGTTGATTCTACATTTACAAGTTTATATTTTGAGAATTCCAATCATTTGGCTACCAGCATCACTGACGAGACATAAGTTGTCGAAATGCGCATATGGTGCACTAAATTAAAAGGTATATATCTTCTATATTTATTAGAACCACTAGGCCGGTGTCACTGCTGGTGGACTGATAGTACCCGAGGGCATCATTAGTCTAGCTTTCAGTGCTTTGTACTGACATGAAATATATACTTCATATTTTCAGTCATTTTAATTATGTAAATCACTCTAAAACTAAGGAGTATTTCCTTCATGCATAGCTCTGTCCTTAGATAGATTCTTTGGTTCACTTTTCGGTCATTTTGGTTTCAACATTGCTCTTCAAATATTTATATCTTTTCAGAATTCCAATCATTTGGCTACCAGCATCACCGACGACACATAAGTTGTCGAAATGCGCATATGGTGCACTAACTTAAAAGGTATATATCTTCTATATTTATTAGAACCACTAGGCCGGTGTCACTGCTGGTGGACTGATAGTCCCCGAGGGCATCATAAGTCTAGTTTTCAGTGCTTTTGTACCGACATGAAATATATACTTCATATTTTCAGTCATTTTAATTAAGTAAATCACTCTAAAACAAAGGAGTATCTCCTTCATGCATAGCTCTGTCCTTAGATAGATTCTTTGGTTCACTTTTCGGTCATTTTGGTTTCAACACTGCTCTTCAAATATTTATATATTTTCAGAATTCCATTCATTTGGCCACGAGCATCACTGACGAGACATAAGTTGTCGAAATGCGCATATGGTGCACTAAATTAAAAGGTATATATGTTCTATATTTATTATACATGTTTATTACCAATCGACAGCATGACCCCCGAGATCATCGTTAAGACCATAGGTCTGGTATACTTGGAAACAAGTACATAATATTTACATGCTTACTCACAGAATGTATGTCGGAATATCTATCAATGGATAAACATAGGTATATGTACTGAAACACATTTTTCTTTATTCATGATTTTATAAAAAAAATAATACAACTAGATCGATCGATTGATTGATTGATTATTGTTTTACGTCACTCCACGATTATTTCACGTATATGGTGACTGCATCTGCCTGGTGCATTGCATACAAATCTAGACTTTTGCAACGGACCCACCCGAAACAATGAGTGATTTTTTACTTGCCCCGCCTACCGTGACAGGGGACCTCGGTTTTTACTGTCTAATCCGAAAGACAGAACACCGGTGTGCCAAGGGCGGGAGTCGAACCCGGGACCTCTCGATCACGAGCCGATCACCTTATCCACTACGCCACACTGGCTTCAACTAGATCGAGAAGTGTCTGTCACTTTAAAATAATAATTATATAATATACCTTTTGAATATTATACAATTTCATCAGATTATTTTCTTTGCATCATTTCAATGAAATGGAAGTTTTCATTAAAGTTTTTATCACTGAAAGATAAAAAGGAACTTTTCCCCATAAATTCTTATCTATAACATTGCTGATATAAATGTATTTGACAGAAGGCCATAATTCGCAGATTCAAAGAGTCAAGAGATTACGTTTGCCGGAGTAACATGCCTAGTAATGCATTTATTTTTGGCAAAAAGGTGTCTAACATATTCAAATGAAATTGATGTACCATATTTTCAGCAAGCCTTAGAGAAATGTTTCCAATAGTATGCATATACTGTGGTTCAGTTGATGGCCTTCTAGATGACAACGATCCAAACATATCTTACTTTTATGAACATTTCTCTGTTGTCCGTACCTCATCTTCACAAGGTCGTACAAATGGAAAAGAAGCTAAAACGTAGGGTAAAAAGTTCTTCAAATAACTACAAAAAAGGACTAACTTAATGTAATTGTTTCTGAAATGTTGACAATTTTTCCATATTGTTATATTTTGCAGTTTCTTTAAATTACTTCATACATTTTACTATACAATGTTTAGTGTCAATTATTAGTCACACATTTTGACATTTTGTTTTGTAAACCTTAGTAGTTCAATAAAATACGTTATCTTTTTCATTTGATTTTGAAAAATATAATTACATATAATGTGGAAAGGCTTACTCTTCCAAAGCATCTGGGTCCGGCGCCATAAACTGAGAATATACTTAAGTCAAAAATTTCATTTTAATTTATTCCAATATTAAACGTTCAAATAAATTTTAATGCAGAATGGTTTAATTCTATTTATCAGTAGAACAAAACTAAATAAAATCCAAATCCCAGTTATTAGTTCATTGATGAACAGAAGAATATGAATATTTGACTTAAGTATATTCTCAGTTTATGGCGCCAGACCCTGGTCTCAGCTTGATTAAGGTCTGTCAGTGTGTGATTGTTAGGGTGTGATTCTTGTCATACTTTACAATGATTTCATAAATTACTTTATTTTCTTTAAATATCGCTCTTCAAATATTTATATAATATGAGAATTTCAACCATTCAGCCACGAGCATCTCTGAAGAGACATAAGTTGTCGAAATGCGCATCTGGTGCACAAAATTAATAGGTATATATGTTATATATTTATTTATTCTAACATTTATGTATGATTTAAACTAGAATTAACAATTTAATCTATTTCTTGCATCAAATAAGATTTCATCATAGTTGTATTTGAGATTTTTTATTATTAACTTTCTGACCTAAAATTGTATCCTGAATTGATAATCAATTTTTTTAATGCAAAATATTTATTTTAGTAGAAAACGAAGAAGTACCGAAGGGTAAACCATATTTCACAGTCCATGGAATAAAAGGACAATATCGTGTATAGTGTCATATTCAGACAAATGCAAATAAGAATTGTTTTAAAATAACATCTGTGTATTGAAAAATAATTTTTAAAATGGAGACTGTTTAGAATAAATAAAAATTATTATAAACATGTCTGCACTGTTTTGTGATACAAAACATGATTACTTTTCATCTTTTGTTATATTTTAATTAATTATGTACTTTCAAAAATTCTTAAAATTTGATTTTTGAAATGAGAATTTTGAATTATAGATTAAAGATAATTTCTACTCACTACAAGATAAATAGTGCAAATCTTGTCGGTCTAAGTTATATGGCGTCTTCATTTCCCAAATTATACGCTATGCCAGGGCATGCTCTTAATACGAAAATTTCGTCCTGAGAGCGAGGCTTCCTGCCACGATACTACTCTCACAAGGATATATCGAGGAACGTCAGAAATTGTCACTAAGGAAGTTCTATGCTCGATATAGACATTTAGTGCAATTTCAGATCCCTCTTTTAAGAATGTTAACCGATATTTTGGGACCTGACCATAGAACTAACATCTTAACTTTTTGACTATGATTGATTTGACAATTTTGACTTCCTGTTTTTGTCTCATTCATGCGTTCATACGTGTATATTTATGTATTTACTTCCTCCACTTGAAAAGTTGTTGCAGTACTGCATGTTACGACGGGTGTTAGATGCACCCAGGAGACGCTTACTCCTCCAGGGCACCAGGTCTCACCTCGATTTTATTTGGGTTCGTATTTGTCTGAAGATGAGACTATACATGATGGAACTATGAGATATAGCTTACCCTTTGGTACTTCTTCGTTTTTTTTTTTTTTACTTTTATGTACATTATAAATGTTTCGAATCAAAGAATTTTTTTAGATACAAATTACTATTTTAAAAATAGATGCATCGTTTTAAGCTTTATATTGATGAATTTTGATATTAAACATATCCTAAGTTGATATAATATTCTTTATAGGATTATCCTTTAAATTTTAGAATTACTATTATTGTCGCATGTTTATAGCAAGATTTCTTATTAAATTGTTTATTTGTTAATGCTTTGATCAGCATTAAAAAATCAGAATATTAATCAGAAATCTTGGTATGATATATAAACACAAAACGAAAAAAAAAAGTTTTCATTCTACCAGCCATTTTATTACTTATCGTACCTTATTTTTGCTCTCTCAAATTTTGATTTTTCATTTTGAAAATTCATAATTGAAAAAAAAAAAGAATTTCGTTCGAGAATACCTACTTTTACCATAGTACTAGCGATCAAATTGTCATGACCCAAGTTAACTTTTTTCATGTGCATTAGAGTTCTTTGCTTCCCAGTTGATAACACTGCTGGTAGAGTGACGCTTAAATCCATAATTCTAGTTGTCAATCAAAGCATAAAAATATTGGGTAACTAAGATTTACAGATTTGTTTCTGGCTGAGCACTTCTGAATATTTGTCTCTGTGCAAAAAATATTTGAATTATTGAAGAGATACACTAAAAATCAACACTCTCTATCACCCACTAAACCGCCTACCTTGTTATAATAATATTGACATGGTCCCTAGATTACAAAGTCGTATGCCGCAATTATTATCAAGGTAGAATAACAAGTACTTTCTTATTTTACATTTGATAGCATCGTATAACAAGAAAAGGATTTATATTTACAGCAATGAAATAGTATATGTGAAGTTAACAATAACTAACTGACAGCAGAATATACAAGGAACACTTTCTTTAACAATTCTTCTGTAACCATGCAATACTTAGCATTGAAATTTAACTATAACTGTATGCCATACATAAGCAAATATTATTAAGTGGATAAACACAACTCAGTATTCCAAGCTCCGAGGTTAAAAAACTTTTCGTGCTTTACCTCTAATCCCTGGCCCAAATATGAGATCAACTAAAACATTGAGGTTATAAACTTGTTACACTTTGAGCATGTGCCCAAAGTTGAGCATATGTTCAAATATTTTGAGACTGATTAATACAAGTTCAAACCAGTGCTCAAAACACCTATAACCTCTACCAATCTCAAACTCTAGTAGCGGTCTCTACTGAGCACATTCTCAGAGTCTGAGTTTGAGTTTAAAAGAATACAAAAAGATAAAAAGAAAACAGACAGTAAATATGGTATGCCAAATTAACATATATTCAAATAATTGTACCTATTTTCAAATGAATTAAAGATAAGTACAATTAAATTAAAGATAGGTGTAAATGAATTAAAGATAGGTGTAAATAATTATACCTATCTTTAAATAACTGAACCTATCTTCAAATAAATTACACCTATCTTTAATGGAATTGCACCTATCTTCAATTCAATCAAAGATAGGTTCAATTGAATTATACCTATCTATAATTCATTTGAAGATAGGTAAAATTGATTTAAAGATAAGTGCAATTGATTTGATAGATATAATTGAAACATATCCACAAAGGATTTGAAGATAGGTACAATTCAATTATACCTAGGTTCAATTCGTTTTTGAGTTATTGAAAATAATGAACTCTCCCGTGGAAAGATTTTATCGCCTTGAAAATAAATTTTGAAATATATTGTTCAGATGATTGTGTGTATTTTACATTAGAATTAATACACCGATCCACTTTCGTCGAATGTTAAGCATTTTAGCGCAGAATACGACTATGATGACGTCACGCAAGGTTGGACAAGTCGGACATTTGACTATGACGTCATACGTAAAACAATCAAAAGTCCGCCAAACATCGCTTTCTATACTGAAAAGGGGATCGGTGTATTTCCTCTACTGCTGGCACAACAACACTTTGTAGTAACTCAGCCATGGGCATGGCGGCCAAATGAAGATGAAAATAAATTTTCGCGCCAGTATGACGTACAGAAACAAACATAAGGTGAGCAGTTATTATTGTCAATATCGTGATAATTAAAGATAGGTTCAATTCAATTGCACCTATCTTTAATTCAATTATACCTATCTTTAATTCACTGCATTTGTACCTATCTTCAATTCAATTATACCTATCTTCAAATGAATTAAAGATAGGTATAATTGAATTAAACCTATCTCTAATTCATTTGAAGATGGGTATAATTGAATTAAACCTATCTCTAATTCATTTGAAGATAGGTACAATTATTTGAAGATAGGTACAATTATTTTAAGATATTTTAATTTGGCGTTCCATAAGAAAAGGAATCAAATAGGTCAAACGTAAGTCGCGTTAAACTCCCAATAGAAGGTGTCCTGCAAGAGGCACTTTCGAATATGAAGACATTATCATTTAGGGGTATGCAGGTGAAAAACAAAGAAAATATGAGTAATAAAATGTATTTTTCTTCCTTTTTTATCTTTATCGATGTTCTCTAGACAAAGATTTAACACTCAATACATATGCTTAAAATTCGATAATTGTACTTGTTAATATTTATTTTAATTAGTGCGTTTTAACCTTAATTAATCTTTACATGTGATAGGATTTTACTATCGCAATCACTATTAGAATAAAAAAATACTTTATCTATTTGTTTTTAGTATTAAAACTCAGACTCTCTTATTTTACAGCAGGAGATTATGTGCAACGTACACGAAAATAATCACAAAAATGAGTGCGTACTTATACTAAATAAAGATAGATTAAATCAACATGCTTTTACCCTTTTGTTTTTGTCCCATTCCTGATGAAAAGCCCTCTTAAAATTACGAAAATAATAGTAGTCTTTGCATTTGTCTTCGCCGTCCCCACATAAAATGGTGTAATGATTTTCAGCAGAAAATCCAAATGATTTAAAGGAGGCGTCCGGGTTTAAGAGCAAAGCTGAGGACTCCTTTGCTGATATCAAATTCGACCCTTTCCAGGAATTGGTATGAACGTCTTGCCAGTTCTTTCTTGAAGAAAATGCATATCCTGAGTATGCCGTTCCAAGATCTATTGCTGCCACAAATTTGCATTTGCTTTTGCTCAACGGTTGAGAATATGCCATTCTAGCACTCTTAATTTATTCATATAAACTGTAAAAAATACGAAAATGAAAATGAATCATGTAGATCTAATGCGTTTTTATTCTATTGCATTTTATTTATAGATACACAAAGTATGATTTATTGTATATGTAATTCTCAACTTTGCACTAGACCACATATTTAAAGCAGGAAGAAATACTTTTCTGTTTAAAAAAGAGAGAAAAGAAGATACCAAGGCAGTTAACTCCACTTTTTTTTCGTTGCAAAGACTTACTTCCCATTTGGAGCAGTATCTGACATAAAATCAATTATGACGTCATCAATTTCTCAAGAAACACAAGGAAATGATCATCTACAAATGACATTTTCATAGGAGATTGATGACGTCATAATTATTTTACATAAGTACATACAAAGACTTTTTTGTACCCAATCGTATCAAAACGCGACTTGTACTCCGTTCCTATACGATACTCTCCATTGCACTGTACCGAATTCGGACTAATGGCGATTAAAAGCAAAAAGCAATTAAGAGCAATAAAAGGAAGTCGTTATATCGCTCATCAAAGGCCATAGAAAACACGATTAAATTAAAAGTGAAATTAAGTATCAGGGTAAGTGTTTAAGTGCATATAAGTGTATAATTCACATATATTTAAGACTCAGAAGACTCGTATACCTGATCATAATCTCGTAGCATAAATATTTGAATTTACCTTTTCACTGGAATTTCTCATCTTGATACACGATTCCTAAAATCAAATACTCATAATTAATAATTTATGTGACCTTACAGTATGAAAGGGATAGAAATTACCGGTCAGTATGTAGTATCCAGAATGATGTCAAAAACAGATCAAACATTTAATTAAGAAATACGTATATTTCACATATCTATCTTAGAATTCTGAAATTATTGGTCAACCCCATTATTAAAAGTAGTGAAATTTGTTAGAAAAGAATACATGTACATGCATAATATCGTATTGAAACCTTGGCAATTTATATCCGATTTATTGTAAATACATATTTTTCGGTATTATTCTGTGAAAAAATTAGTTAGAATCACATGGCAATAATATCTATTATAGCCGATCGAATCGATTGAAAACTAAATAGGTTGGTTGGTTGATTAGTGTTTTACGTCACTTTCAACAATATTTCACTTATATCGCGACATGGAAGCAGGAGGTTACCAACCTCTTAAACATAGTGGCGCAACCCGGGAATCGAACCCGGATGGTCGGCGCCGCAAGCCAAGCGCTTAACCACTACACTAAGTCTGCCCCTAAAATCCTAAATAGGAGATCCGGAGTTTATCAAACTTTTATAGTTCTAGTTTGCATATTGTTATCTGTAATTTAGTGTATATGTCAACGACATTTTATTAAATAGGTAGTTTTAACTAAAGGTTTGGTAGATAATTATCACTAATGCGCCTCTCAAAGTCTGGTTTATCAATCGCTAATATTTAATCGCGATATCTCATTTCATATACCAGTCAGTTCGAAATGTTTCGATTTTTGAGGTCGACGCTTAAAATTCTTTTATAAAAAACAAAATATTGACTGCTATTAGCTATAGGGAAGCGCAATAAGTGTCTATGGAAATAAAAACACTTCGTTGAAGAGATAATACCATTTGAACCCTAAATACATGTACATTCGACTGTTATTATAAAATTTTCTAAAACAAAACACCATCTTTCAATGAGTTGGCTGTTGGAGGTCTGCTATAGAAAACTAATACCAACATATTTTATTCTTAAATCATCTTTTAAAATTCCCTCAATCATACTCTATGTAATGTTCATAGTATGAAATTAATGAATGAGCTGCCCTCTCATTGTTTTACAATGATTTTGGGACAAAATAAGGGGGTAGGGTAATAAAATCTTACTTTGCGAATATATATATACATATTTATTCTGTTTATTAAGTACATGTGGTATTGTAGAGTAAAAATAGATAATGAAAAAGAGATTGACACATATTTTACATAATCAGCACAAATATCACATTTTGATGCATATGTACGGGGGATAATTTTAGCAATCAGTGATGCAAGACAGCCTTTTCTCTTATTAAGCGTATGGAATTCTAAAATTGATACTGAACCATGAAGGAAACATATTGTACTACAAATAAGAAGTGTTTATAACCTGCTTATCTACATAAAACTGCCAAGCAATGCAATCTAATAGATTATATGTTTGACTTAGGAATTACCAAAATATGAGAAAGATGCTGTCACCATATTAGATCTTTCGCAGTATGAGACAAATTCAGTCACCGTATGAGATCTCATGCTGCATGAGACAGATGCCATTACCATATAAGATCCTTCGCTGCTTGAGACAGATGCCGTCACCATATAAGATCTCTCGCTGCACGAGACAGATGCCGTCACCATGTAAGATTTCTCGCTGCACGAGACAGATGACGTCACCATGTAAGATTTCTCGCTGCATGAGACAGATGCCGTCACCATATTAGATATCTCATTGCATGAGACAGACGCCGTCACCATATAAAATCCCTCGCTGCATAAGACAGATGCCGTCACCATATAAGATCCTTCACTGCATGAGACAGATGCTGTCACCATATAAGATATCTCGCTGCATGAGACAGACGCCGTCACCATATAAGATATCTCGCTGAATGAGACAGATGCTGTCACCATATAAAATCCCTCGCTGCATGTGACAGATGCCGTCACCATATAAGAGTTTGCGCTGCATGAGACAGATGCCGTCACCATATAAGTGCAATACTGTTGTGTGACTTAAGACAAACATTAAAAAATCTTAAGAAATATTCATACACTTAATATAGAAATATAAATGTTACACCGGAAATATTTTTACAAACCATACCATTTCTGGAGTCCGTGTCCGTTAAATAAATTAGACTCTACTGTACACGATTTAAAGTGCACAGCGTTTTATCAGTGTAATAAATTTAAAGACACATTTACTCCCATTAGTTCTTGTGTATTAATATTTTATCACTATACTCATTTAAGGTGTTAGTTTGTTCCACTCCAACCACTATTGGACCCAAACATCTGTATACTTCCCTATGTACTGCTTGTTAATGACTGTACGACGGACCATGTGCAGACCTCATTCCAACCTTCTCCTTGCACTTCTTTCGACGATGTCCAACGAAAAATACTCCAATTTCGGGGGGCATGGAAGCAAGTAATTACAAAATATTGCCACTAATGCTAAGAACTTAAATTAGATTTAAAAGTAGATTTCGATATTGTAAATATTTTCATATTTGACGACACCTTTTGATAATTTCACTCGTCTTGACCCTTTTCCCTTCCACTTTGGATTTGCTTCCTACGCCATTTCGTTCACTTTCTTGTTCCTTTCCAACATAAAGTGCATCAGTGGAGAATTTAGAGGGAGGGGGACGGGCCCCCTTTTCGCCACATATTTACAAGTTAAAATCCAGATTTGGCACCTAAATGGCCGAGTAGTTTGGCTAATACATATGTGCCCCCCCCCCTTTTTTCGTAGGTCCTGGATCCGCCACTTTGCATAATTGTTTACTTCAAAGAAAACCCCACCGCATTATGATACAAGTTCTTCTAAGTTGTATAACATTTATAATTGATTTTAAACAATCGATGAACCAGAAAACTTGCATTTGGATCCCTAAATAAGGCGCTTCGAGAATTAATAAATAAGGCCTTCGTCTACATATGGGTACTTGTGTGCATATTAAAACACCGTGCCATACTGACAATGTGTATGCCCATTCGACCATGGGGGACGAATTTAACACTAGTTTTATAAGGTGAAATGCATCAAGGAAATGTCTAACATAAACTTCCGAGTAAGAGTATTATAAAATAAAAGTAGAATACTCAATGCGGTCTTCATCTCTGCAATGGATAGCGGAAATGGACGTAGAAGGAAGTCAGTTCACACACGCTGGTTATTGTACAATTTCATAAACCTCTCTGTACATAGTCCCTCAACAAGTCATCTTAAGATATTCGCAGCTCACATTTCCCTTCAAAGTCAAGTAAATTTCTCACTTATGCACTAGAATGGTTTATCTTTCACTTACATTTTGTTTCTCCGTTTTTCAGCAAATGTTTACATCCCAGTATTTCTCCATTTCAGTCTTCGTTGTCTGTGTTATCAAATGTGATTTGATAAGACCTGTGATTGGTTGATTTAGCCACACACACACTTGTCTGAAACGAAATCAGAAATACTTAAAACACTGATATATATATATATATATATATATATATATATATATATATATATATATATATATATATATATATATATATATATATATATATATATATATATATATATATATATATATATATATATATATATATACATTGGTTGGTTGATTGGTGTTTTTCGTCGCTTTCAACCATTTTTCAGTTATATCGCGACATGGAAACAGGAGGTTACCAACCTCTTAAACATAGTGGCGCAACCTGGAAATCGAACCCGGATCGTCCGCGCCGCTAGCCAAGCACTAAAGTACTACACCAAGCCTGCCCACATATATATATATATATATATATATATGTATATATATTTCACTTATATTCGCTGCCCGACTGGGACTCGAACCCACGACCTGTGGTACCGAATCACATGACAGTTAGGTGAATTCCAACGACGGTCAATGCCCAGTCGGGCAACGAATATAAGTGAAACAATTTCATTGCCCAAAAAAAGGGGGAGGGCGGAGGAGGAGTTTAAGCCATATTAAAATATCAAATATATATATATATATATATATATATATATATATATATATATATATATATATATGTATATATATTTCACTTATATATATATATACGTCCGACGTATATGTGAATAAACGTCTATGTATAAAACCTACACACACTAAGCAGTGGCGGATCCAGGGTATCCAAACAAAAAAATAAAGGGAGGAGGCAAATGTGAAAGTCAAGTATTCGCAAAAAATACTCGGCCATTTTGGGTACCAAATCTGGAGTTTCAATCATATCATTTGAGTGCTTCCAACCTCACTAAAAATGCCTGCAATTTCATGGCCAAAAAAAGGGGGAGGGGCGGAGGAGGAGGTGGTTAAGCCATATAGAATATCAAATGTTGACATACATCAACATATGTCTAGTTGCGTGGATGAATAACAACGCTACCGAGACGCAAATTGATATATTCATACACAGTGACGTCCCTCTACCGATCCGACATATTATAATTATTTGTATGACTTTACCACTGAACACAATGGCTATATAGTACGTTATACCCAGGCACTCACTCCTTCCGGACACCTTGTATTTGCAATGAGTGGGAAGGTGGGCACGTAAAAAATAGAGACTCAGTTTCCGATGATTTAAGAGTAAAATCAATTCATAGCACAAAGTCTTTAGTTTGTGCGAAATTGTATCGTTAATTTCGAGAACTCTAATGTCATGCTTCCTTCTTTTGCTTGTTGCTTATTGTGACGGTGTAACGTCATACTTCGTACTTTGTGATATATGATTTACGCTATTATTAGCAGTTATGGATTATATGTACAAGATTCTTAAACATAGTGGCGCAACCTGGAAATCGAACCCGGATCGTCTGCGCCGCTAGCCAAGCACTAAAGTACTACACCAAGCCTGCCCACATATATATATATATATATATATATGTATATATATTTCACTTATATTCGCTGCCCGACTGGGACTCGAACCCACGACCTGTGGTACCGAATCACATGACAGCTAGGTGAATTCCAACGACGGTCAATGCCCAGTCGGGCAACGAATATAAGTGAAACAATTTCATTGCCCAAAAAAAGGGGGAGGGGCGGAGGAGGAGTTTAAGCCATATTAAAATATCAAATATATATATATATATATATATATATATATATATATATATATATATATATATATATATGTATATATATTTCACTTATATATATATATACGTCCGACGTATATGTGAATAAACGTCTATGTATAAAACCTACACACACTAAGCAGTGGCGGATCCAGGGTATCCAAACAAAAAAATAAAGGGAGGAGGCAAATGTGAAAGTCAAGTATTCGCAAAAAATACTCGGCCATTTTGGGTACCAAATCTGGAGTTTCAATCATATCATTTGAGTGCTTCCAACCTCACTAAAAATGCCTGCAATTTCATGGCCAAAAAAGGGGGAGGGGCGGAGGAGGAGGTGGTTAAGCCATATAGAATATCAAATGTTGACATACATCAACATATGTCTAGTTGCGTGGATGAATAACAACGCTACCGAGACGCAAATTGATATATTCATACACAGTGACGTCCCTCTACCGATCCGACATATTATAATTATTTGTATGACTTTACCACTGAACACAATGGCTATATAGTACGTTATACCCAGGCACTCACTCCTTCCGGACACCTTGTATTTGCAATGAGTGGGAAGGTGGGCACGTAAAAAATAGAGACTCAGTTTCCGATGATTTAAGAGTAAAATCAATTCATAGCACAAAGTCTTTAGTTTGTGCGAAATTGTATCGTTAATTTCGAGAACTCTTATGTCATGCTTCCTTCTTTTGCTTATTGCTTATTGTGACGGTGTAACGTCATACTTCGTACTTTGTGATATATGATTTACGCTATTATTAGCAGTTATGGATTATATGTACAAGATTATATTTTCTTCCAACCATAAATTTAAGGAAATAGAGTGTATTTGTGATGATATGTTTACCGATTTCTGTAACGGAATGTTGTTAAAACTAGTTTTTGGGTTTCGAGCTATCGTTCTATAGCCGTCTTGTTGTGTAACAGCTTGCACGCCTTTGTCATAACAGTAGTCATAATTATAAAAAAAAAAACCGGTGTGGCCTAGTGGATAAGGTGCTCGGTTCGTGATCTAGAGATCCCGGGTTCGATACCTACCCTGGGCGCACAGGTGTTCTGTCTTTCGGATTGGCACATAAAAGATCCCTCACTGCTTCGGATGGGTCCGTTGCAAAGGTCCAAATTTGTATGCAATGCATCAGGCATATGCCGTCTCTGTATATGTGAAATAATCGTAGAGTGGCGTAAAACAATATTCAATTAATCAATCATAATTGTAAAGGCATAACAGCCGTTATTTTCACGAAATTTTCATTCTGTGTGAAAATATTTGTCTTGTGGATAAAGATGTCATCAAATTTTCCTAAAATGCACCGATATCCCATCATTTACAAAGCCTATGCTTAACAGCCAATGTTGAATTTTCATCATCGTAAACAAATTCATATTTTAATTAAAATACAAAACAACAAAATGTTGATTTTGTGGCTATAAGATCGCTTTTGATGCATAGAGCATGTGCTTATTGCCTATTTTACATATTTCAATCATCTTGTAATGTAAAAAAAACAATATAGGAAAATAATTGCTACAAAATCTTTAACTTGATCTGTGTACAAAAAGTATGAAAAACCATTTCGATGCCGATGTTTTATATAAAACTTTTGCCGACAGAATTATATGCGCCTCGTTATGGTTAGGTGTCTACCGGGAGATAAAGTTGGTTGGTTGATGGTGTTTTAAGTCGCTTTCAACAATATTTCAGTTATATCGCGACATGGAAGCAGGAGGTTACCCACCTCTTAAACATAGTGGCGCAACCCGGGAATCGAACCCGGATCGTCGGCGCCGCAATCCAAGCGCTTAACCACTACACCACGCCTGCCCCACCGGGAGATAAAGAGAAGCATGTCAGTTTATACAGATATAGAGGAACCTCAGCTGAAGTTAGATCTCGAGTTCATATTTTGAATCCAGTACACCAAGAAAATTTACACCGATACATACGAGAGGTTACAATGCATCTTATAAAAACACCTACGCCCACACAGAGACAGTGACACTTTCTCAGCGGTTAGTAAGTATATGCAGTTCCAGTACAACATTTTAGCCTTACATAGGCATCACAAGTGAGCGACAATAGTGTTCTTGCACAGCACATGCGCACAGACCTATTAACATCTCGTACCAGGTGAGTCGTTAAAGTCGGTATAGAGCACTAACAAACACACACTACAATCCCGGTATTGTGATTTTAAACAATACCGGTAACCATCAACAGCACTTGCTTTCCTGTATTGTTGCAGTTGCAATACCGGGAACGTAGCATCGTTAATGCATGATTATAATCAAATATCTCTATATTTGCTTATCAACACAACAAATTGTGGAATACAGGTACCAGTTATGGAGTTTAGTAAAATTTATCTTGAACATTTTTTATTCGGACATTTAAGCCTTTACGATCAGTAGTCCAAAGTAAATTCTTCATGTAATCCGAAGTTAAAGAATAAAGTCGCATCAAAATATAGTGTTCAGGGATCACCATGGTCTCGACAATGGGTCTTGTACCCTTTACAATGTAGACCTAGACTTGTATGTATCAAAATATAAAAGATAGATATCCAACTTTATGATGAATTAATGTTAGTGCGGAATGTGTTACGTGGCTCATTAACATAGCCACAGATCATGTGTTGAAAATCTTTTATTGATACAACTGTGAATGTGTTAAAATTTAATAAACCTACGAGAACAATGCACTACAGTGAGATCTTCCTTGAAGATTAAAACCGGGAAACAGGAATTCCTTCTTTCTGTTTTGTCTTTATGTTTATCACGAAGAATGTCTTAAGAAAAAAAAGTACAAATGAATACAGTAAACACAGAATTACTGACGTTCGTTAATATTTTACATTTTAAAAGTGTTACTTTGAAAGAGATGGTCGCAAACCATATCCAATGGCTTTAAATCCCGTTTCTGGCCCTACATTTGTAAGGACCGACAAATACCAGTACATGGACTTTTGAGGGGTGTAAAATTTGGCTTTATACACTGTATGTGCTACTTGGAAATGCTTTTATTACATTAAACTACCCTAATCTTCAAGTAGACAGAACATTAAAATCTTATACCGAACCACAAAGCGACAGAAACATGTCCACCAACTATTCAATAAATTATGACCACAGTCAGTGTAAAAGGGTTCTTTTTTTCAGCACGACCGGCTATTCTACACAAGTCTTCTATATTAACAATACTGGTTTCCGGTGTTCTGATGAGAAAACAATACTGGAAAACTCCTATTGTTTATACACGATACTGATCGGGTATCTTATACAGGTTTATTGTTGATACACAGAAATGTAAAGATATTTGATAGGTATCTACATACATTGTTTGTCTTACACTTCTTGTTTCCGGTATAGTGACAAAATCGATACAGGAAAAGGGTGTAAATCGCATATCCGTATTTCTTGATTCTTAGTTCTTTGACCATACATGTATACAAGTATTACATGTAAATGAGCCTATGCCGATCGAAAGGTAGCTATTGCACGCTTGTTTGAGCTTTATTGTCGATGTCGTTCGGATCAAACAACCCCGAGGTTCCGTGTCACGGTAAACGTGGCACGTATAAGATCCTTTGCTGTTTCCCATTGGTATAAAATTTCTGAGCATTGCATCAGACAGACGCCTGTGCCAAAAAGCAATAACTGTGGTGTGACGTAAATCAAAAATCAATCAAACGAAACTTCTTTCATTTTAAAACCACAGGGGCCAACCGATTCTGCATTTTTGGCTTTTTTTGTACTCATGTGATACTAATACATGTAGGTAAATTGTAAGATTCACTTTGAATGGTTAGAATGTGATTAAAAATAGATTTACTCCTTGTCAAAACGAGAGTTTGTCACCAACATGAGACATCAACACAGCGTTCAACGTTATAGGCGAGACCAGGTTCCTGGGGAGTCACCATTCCTTGACAGAGGTGAGACCAGGTTCCTGGAGAGTCAGCATCTCCTGTCAGAGGTGAGACTAGGTACCTGAGGAGTAAACATCTCCTGTCAGAGGTGAGACTAGGTTCCTGGAAAGTAAGCATCTCCTGTCAGAGGTGAGACCAGGTTCCTGGGGAGTAAACATCTCCTTTCACAGGTGAGACCTGGTTCCTGGGGAGTTAACATCTCGTGTCATAGATGAGACCAGATTCCTGGAGAGTAAACCTCTCCTGTAAGAGGTCAATCTGATTCCTGGGGAGTAAGCATCTCCTGTCAGGTGAAACCTGAATCCTGCGTAGTAAGCATCTCCGGTCAGAGGTGAGACCAGGTTCCTTGGGAGTAAACATCTCCTGTCAGAGGTGAGACCGGGTTCCTGGGGAGTCAACATCTCCTGTCAGAGGTGAGACCAGGTTCCTGGGAAGTAAGCATCTCCTGTCAGAGGTGAGATCTGGTTCCTTGGAAGGAAGCATCTCCTGTCAGAGGTGAGACCAGGTTCCTGAAAAGTAGGCATCTCCTGTCAGAGGTGAGACTTGGATCTTGGATAGTTAGCATCTCCTGTCAGAGGTGAGACCAGGTTCCTGGGGAGTAAACATCTCCAGTCAGAGGTGAGACCCGTTCCTTGGAAGTCAGCATCTCCTGTTAGAGGTGAGACCAGGATCCTGGGTAGTAAGCATCTCCTGTCAGAGGTGAGACTACGTTTCAGGGGAGTAAACAACTGCTGTCAGAGAAGAGACCAGGTTCCTATGGAATTAACATCTCCTGTCAGAGGTGACACCAGGTTCCTGTGGAGTCAGCATTCCCTGTCAAAGGTGACACCATGTTCCTGTGGAGTCAGTATTTTCTGTCAGAGGTGAGACCAGGTTCCTTGGGAGTCAGCATCTCCTGTTAGAGATGAGACCAGGTTCCAGGGAAGTAAACATCTCCTGTCAGAGGTGAGGACGGAGTATTTGGAAGTAAGCATCTCCTGTCAGAGGTTAGACCAGGTTCCTGGGGATTAAGCATCTCCTGTCAGAGGTGAAACCTGGATCCTGAGTAGTAAGCATCTCCTGTCAGAGGTGAGACCAGGTTCCTTGGGAGTAAACATCTCCTGTCAGAGGTGAGACTACGTTTCAGGGAAGTAAACAACTGCTGTCAGAGAAGAGACCAGGTTCCTATGGAATTAACATCTCCTGTCAGAGGTGACACCAGGTTCCTGTGGAGTCAGCATTCCCTGTCAAAGGTGACACCATGTTCCTGTGGAGTCAGTATTTTCTGTCAGAGGTGAGACCAGGTTCCTTGGGAGTCAGCATCTCCTGTTAGAGATGAGACCAGGTTCCAGGGAAGTAAACATCTCCTGTCAGAGGTGAGGACGGAGTCTTTGGAAGTAAGCATCTCCTGTCAGAGGTTAGACCAGGTTCCTGGGGATTAAGCATCTCCTGTCAGAGGTGAAACCTGGATCCTGAGTAGTAAGCATCTCCTGTCAGAGGTGAGACCAGGTTCCTTGGGAGTAAACATTTCCTGTCAGAGGTGAGACCGGGTTCCTGGGAGTAAACATCTCCTGTAAGAGGTGAGATCAGGTTCCTGGGGAGTCAGCATTTCCTGTCAGAGGTGAGATCTGGTTCCTTGGAAGGAAGTATCTCCTGTCAGAGGTGAGACCAGATTCCTGTGGAGTTAACATCTGTCAGAGGTGAGACCGGGTTCCTGAAAAGTAAGCATCTCCTGCCAGAGGTGAGACCTGGATCTTGGATAGTTAGCATCTCCTGTCAGAGGTGAGACCAGGTTCCTGAGGAGTCAGCATCTCCTGTTAGAGCTGAGACCAGGTTCCTAGGGAGTCAACATCTCCTGTGAAAAGTGAGACCTGGTTCATAAAAAAATTAGCATCACTTGTCACTAGAACAGATCCATGGGGAGTAGGCATCTTCTGTCAGGGGTGGAACCAGATGTCTGGAGAAATAACAGTCACTTGTCAGAGGTGAGACCAGGTGCCTCAGAGGGTAAGCAACTTCTGTAATGAAAGCAGGTGCCTGGTGAATTAAGCATCTCAGGTCAAATGGTGAAACCAGATGTCTGGGAGAGTATTTCGCACTTAGTGTTTGACCAGCAATGTTGGGGGAGTAAGAATCTAATATATATATATATATATATATAGGTAGATGTGATCACCTACATGTAATAGTGCAATAAACTTGGTGTGAGGTAAAACAAATATCAAACGAACCAGAACACAATCATTTAGTTAAAATACAGTTTACTGAGCTTTAAATGGGTAACAATTAAACAGCAATGTGTAAAATCTGTAAATTAAAGAAACACAACTATATACATTAATTATAGGCAACTTCTCACATCTGCAGTTAAAGAAATGATTCTGTAATAATGCCCAAAAAGTTATAATTAGCGTAAAGCGTTAAGCGGCCTTTATGTTAATTTTCTTGAAAGGTTTTCATTAGTTAAGTACACATGCGAAATATGAATTCTCTATCCCTAGTGGTTCAAACATTATATAGCCAAGATTAAAGTTGGCAACAGACAAACTAACAATCAGCACAAAGACAATATGCCCCCAATCTATCGATCTGGGGGCATAAAAAGTAATTTCACCACCACTCCACACCCCCCCCCATTGCTTCATTCTATACTACCAATAATATCAATAGGAATAATTTTGTTATTGATTTTACATAAAAGCAGTGACCAGAGAGGCAAAGCACTCTGTTGCAACACAATTCATAGAAGAATGACATTTATTTATCTTTAAGCAAATCAAATGTCACTTCTACTATTGTATTAGTATACACATTCTTGGCTTGAACTTTTAACTCAGTTTCCCCAAAGATCAAAGTTTCTTCTATTTCCACCCTTTGACCTTTTTGTAACTGAAGTGGTACTTCCAAAGTTCCTAGTAATCTACAACCTGATTCGTTGATAAATTGTGGGTTTTTCTTTTCAGATATGTAGACGGCACATTCCAACTTATCCTCCTCTGGCTTCAGAGCTTGAAACACTTGACTGGCCTTGTGTCCTTGCTTCAAATGTTGACCTTTCTCTACCATTTTGAAAAACACATTTTTACATCTAGCTATTCCTTGCAAGATTACCTTGTTGCTTTGAGGATGCTTCAGTTCATTGAATTCTGGCCAGCTCTGTATTCCATAAGTATAACGGGAAACACGTCGAGAAATCACATTGGACATATGTCCAAAAAATACTGCTCCTTTCAAAACAGCGAGTCCTGGTTCGGAGGGGCAAACCACTTTTCTTGTTTCGTTCTCAAAAGATGATTTCAGTTCCTTTAACACTAAATCACATTCAGAAAATCCCCCTACTAATACTATTGTGCTTAAATCCCGAATATTATCATTCTCTTGGAAGATAGCATTTATGTGAGTAATAATTCCTTCAACAGATCGATCAAAAAAAGTTTTGAAGTTAGCTACATCATTCCATTGAAATTTACAAGCAGATGTAAACTGAACTGTGTCTATATATTGTGAAGCTTTAATGACCTCCAGCATTTTTGTCTTCTTATCTGCTTCCACCATTTTCCTCAGCACTAGAGGCACTTTCATATATATCTTACTAGATTTTTCACCAGAAAGTGACCTCTTCTTTATTTCAAATTCACGTGATAAATATATATAATCTTCCATATGCTCACGTTTGAATTTCTGAAACAAGTTTCTTCCACATATGTCTTCCAAAAAGGTAAGAAAGGCATCGTCAACACTTTTTCCTCCCCATTGACCTCCACTGGCAGGTATGACTTCTTCTAAAGTGTTGGTTTTCCCACATTTCTTATGAACTGTTATGTCGGCTGTTCCTCCTAATGCAAATATGTATATACATGTAGATCTATATAATATATAATGATAAGATATATATATATATATATATATATATATATATATATATATATATATATATATATATATATATATATATATATATCTTTTGTTTCTTGTTTTGTCATATTGAAATTAATTGACTCACAAGGAAACATTATATCTGCCAAATGGAATGCAAGGAAACTGAACCTATGCAACAGACCCGGTGTAATAACAGATCATGCACTTGCCAATGTCAACGCTGACACCGGACCTCGGTTTCACTAAGTCCTCTTACATACTGTTTACTGACAAGCGAACAAATTTACATATTTAATTAACATCTAGGTCAATAGCTTATCTTCAGAAGCAGAAAAAGATAGAGTTTACAATTTTAGCTCCACTCCAAATTAAGCTCCTTTACCAAGCAAGAAACGACCAAAAGCCTGAGGCACTGATAACATTAATTCTTCCTCTTAATATTTTTTCTACGCCATAGGACATCTAAGGGTAAAGGTTCAATCTCCCTTTTCTTTCTCTTATGTCTCTCTATTAGTTCTAAGTCATATTATCTTTCGAACATGTCTTTTTCCATACCTATTTAAGATATAAGTAAATAAAATGAGAAGATGTTCATTCAGATGGGTATTTGTATCATAAACTAGAATTGCTCTGACAAAAATCCTCGCTTCACCAGTCATACATTACAACAATTTTGGTTATAATAATATTCAGTCAACTATAACACTATAACCTTAATTGGGTCAAGATGATGACATCCATAAGTCATGATTGACAAATGTGGCCTCTTATATGTAGGTGTAATGATGACAAACCATTGATCTACATTCCGGAAAAGCTTTTGATAAGTCATGTGACCCTGACCTTTGTACCCAGAGTGATCCTCTGTTGGTTATCAGTGTCTTAAAAGCTAAATCTAATGATACTAGGTTCAAAAGCGATCTATTTACAGTCCTGAACGCATGGAAAGCTAAGTTCTTGCAAGGAGCCATAACTCACACAATCAGGTCGCAGGATCAAGTCCCACGTGTGACGATCATTGGTGTCTAATAAGACAGAGAAAACATAAAGCCACTCAAGCAGTAGAGGTTCTCACATTGTAAAATCCCTTACAAGCTCTACTTTGACTACCGGGTAGGTTGTTGCATTAAAATTTCTGTGAAATTCAGCGGGCAGATACTTTCTACATACGTAATTAAAACTTCACGTACGTGATGTAAGAAACAAGCAAACAAACAATCTTACTATATGTTAGTTATATAGTAATTATCTACATGTATACTACTGTATATCAGGCAAAGTTTGCCAGTGGTGAATTCATCATCCTCATTTTTCTGGGGTTGTAGGTCACCTATTGTATCATTATTGACCTCAAAACCAAGGATTCCGAGTTCTGAAACTCCTACCTTCAGCTATGGAAACCTCAAGTAAGATTATAGATCTAGAAAATTATTGCTGATTAATTTCAAAGTCATTTAGACTTTAAGTCGAAAGTCTACGGATTCGAACTTTAATAGATGTACCCTTAATGTCTACAAAATATTAGTCAGAAGACGGAGAGTTAAACAGAACACTATGTGAAGATATGACGCTTGAAGGATTATCAAAATGCATAATGAATTCGTGTCACTTCTACATAGTTTAGGAAAGATCTTAAAAAATATAAAAGAAATCAAAATAGCCCAAGTACATACCACCAAGATCAACAACCATGTATGACTTTTCTGCTTGAACTTTGTCATAAAATCGTTTTTCTTTCAATTCTGGATCTACATCCCTCTCTGTGTTCAAGAACTCGTACTGACAATAAATGGAGGCTGCCTCAGGCTCTAGTGCAATCTTTAGTTGGTCTGAAGGAATGCCAGCCTTAAATAAAATGAGTAGATATAAAAACAACTGGTGTCAAGTGACTATGCCACTAACAACAATGTACTGCAGCTGATATTTACGGACAGCTGAAATTTAGAGGTGGGCCCAGGTACCTGGGAGGAGTAAGGATCTCCTGAATGGCTAGCAACACCCGCCATGAATGCCCTTTATACAGAAGAAACAAATGTAACTCAGCAGTGTATATATATATAAATGAATGTGAAAGTGCCATTGCAACATAACATCAGGAAAAAAATGAGATAAATTTATGTTAAAGGAATCTTCCTTTTTGAAAAAAAAAAAAGCTACAGGTCTAGCTGTATAAATTATAAAGAAAAGATGACTTCGTCGTGTTCGTGACATAATGGGTCAAAGCGTTGCAATAACGCTCACCTCTGCCATTTCTGGATTCAGTATAATTTTCAGAAATCAGTACATGTACTGATATAAATCAGTACATCAGAAATCAGTACATGTACTGAGTCACATAAATCTGAGTACATCAGAAATCATTACATGTACTGATATAAATCAGATACTGGTACATGTACATACTGACATAAATCAGTACATAAGAAATCATTACATGTACTGACATAAATCAGTACATCAGAAATCAGTACATGCACTAGCTGACATAAACCAACTACCTGTATATCTTAAAGCACCCTTTAACACTGTCCTCGGTAGTTAAGTTACAATGTATTATCAATATTATAATTGTCACTTTTTATGTAACATAGTTACACCAGAGAACTATAGGTCTCTAGTTACACCAGGCAGGCAGGAAGGAAAGGGAGAGACATATGACCCTCACTTGGGTAAATTGTGCCCTCCCCCCGCCTCACACACACACATTTTGTAGTATATTTACAATATTCACATAAAAGTTTGATTTTATTTTTATAAAACAAGCTGTGTTTGTGAAACAATAATGCCCTCGATGGCAACAAAGTCCATAAAGTTTGTTTTTAGCATGAAGGTCATTGTAAAGGTCAAATGGTCATCGACCTTGGTGTCATTTGAATGGGCTTCATTATTTGAGTACACACGGTTCAAAAGTTATGACTAAGGTTAAACTTGATAACACAAAGACAAACAGACAGAACAAAAATAATATGCCCCCCGATCTATCAATCCGGGCCATGAAAAATCCCCAAATGGTAATCATGTTTTCTGAATACAAAAAAGTACATTTCACATTTTACTATGATGTTGTGCTTGAATATCATTACTTACTTGGGCCATTATGTTGTTTACGTTGTTTATATACAAGTTAGACATTCCGTTTTAGTCTTATCATGCAGTATAAAGCAAATTTTGAGTGTAATGACGGCGTCAAGTATGATCGAACGAAATGACCCATGGACATTTATCATTTTCAAGAAATGACTAAAATAATTTATTTTTCTGTCTATCGATGTATAAAGAAAACACCGATAAACTGCATAACCCATGAAGATTCAAAATATTACAGTTATTTCATATGATTTTGGTACATGTATGATAACAGATACGATTTTTTTCTTCCTCCTTTTCTTTCTTTTTTCAACATTTTGAAAACGACATTTTAAAATTTGGCACTGTAAATTCACTGAATTTAGCCAATTAGAATCACCTATATGTCCGGCCCCTATCATGTATATTTAGATATATATCCAATTATACATCACAGACAATTACCTTTGTAGCAGCCTCCCGCATGAACATTTTGGCCTTGTCGTCCCATATTGCTGGTACTGTGATGACATACAATATATCGTTCAGGTCTACCCCAGAACATTGCTGACCAATTGTTTCTAAAAGGTGATCTTTGATATATCTTATTGAATGGGTAAATACCGTTGAAGCTTCCATACTTTTTCCTGTCTCGTCTTCAAGCAGCATCGTTCTTGATATGTTCTATATGTAATAAAGAATATTACAAAAATGCTGTTGTAACAAATATTCAAGGCTCTAGCAGTTTGTTGTTGTTGTTATTGTTGGTGGTGGTGGTGGTGGTGTTACTGTTGCTGATGTTGGTGTTGTAGTTACTGTTAATGTTGTTGTTGTTGTTGTTTGTGGTGTTTTCTTTGTGGTGGTAGTTGTGATGGTGTTGTTTTTGTTAAACTGATATGCATGATTCTATTTCTTACATAGTGACAGTGCTTGCCAGATACATTGCCTCAAATTTCATACTATGCAACGGATCCTTTTCCAAATTAGTGAGGGATATTGTGAATGCCAAAATCATCATTCTTATCCTTCATCGTTCTCAGAATATGAAATCGACAAATAGCTGTTGGTCCTGAATTGAACTTACAACCTCTTGGTCAGCTGTCCAACAATGTCCAATATTCAAAGGCTCAATTCAGACTAATAAGCTGTATTATAAGTGTTTATGTCTTCCTATTCAACTTGCCTCATAAGTCAAGTGAATACAGCATCATGCTGAAACTTATCACCGCTTTAAATATTTTGTGTCTGAATCAGAAGTATAGATTATTTCCATTAAAAGTAGTGTATGTCTCAGACTCAAAAAGATGGTGTGTTTTTTCCAATTTTACATCAATATCGGACAAATGAAGTCTTGTCTCTCAGATTTGCATCATATTACTGTGACATCACAATCCAAGAATAAATGTCCTATAATACAAACGTCGGGAGAAAATAGTCTGTCTGACATAAATCCAATTACATCATTTGAAATTAAGAAAAATTCTACATCATAACATAAGTTTCTTTAACCAAATATCCCTTTACGTTTCCTAAAAATTATAGTCATTTTTCGACTATATACAGGCTGAATTAACACATTAAATATTTGACGTTGTTTCTTCATGAAATTTTACATATACATGTAATATATTCTGAAGGATGAAAGAATTCGTTTACTATGGTCAGAATTTTGCTACAAGGAGAAGATATTGATATGGCCAAATCTTTGGAGAAATAAATATAATAGTGGCAAGATGTTCAATGAATTCAGAGGGGAATTATTTGAATGACATCATATATGAACATCCTCTCGTCGGTAGACGCAAATAGGTTTCAAACAATGATGAAGAAATTACCTGATTTTGATGTAGAACCATTTTAAAACGATGGAAGTAATAGTATTGACTATAATCCAGGTAGGATTTCCCATCCTTTCTGTTCTCTTCGGCTTCTTGGGCTAGCCTCATATACTGATTCTCAGCATCATAACCAAAAGAATTGAACGATTTGTCTGGGTTCAGCAGCAAGGCGGTGGGCGTTTTCTGAGATATCAGTTCACCACTTTTCCAGTTATTTGTGTTGACTCTGAACCATTCAGCTTTTGGTGAAAAAGCATAGCCCGAGAAAGTGGTACCAAAGTCTATGGCTGCCACATAGAGCAGTTTCCCCGGTAACTGCGACTTCAACTCTTCTTTAGATGCCATAATTGGCTCTCTTATATTTTACACCTGAAAATACAAATTGTAAGGAAAATGTACTTTTAATTGAGATAATAAAACTGATCCTATTTTTTGTGGGCTTGACCACAAACTTTTTATTGTTTTACCTTCTACAAATCACTAAAACTGAAATCAACTTCTCATTGTTCACTTTGCAGTTTGTTATTTAGATATGAGTAAAATTCTATAATTTTTTTCTTAACTCAAGTTGTAATATCATCACCAGAAAGAAAATTTCATTGTATATCAAATAAAACAAGGACTCCTTAACTCATTCACTGTAGATCTGACTGACCTTGTGTTTCTTTCGCCAAATTCTATGCTCATTTGAGATCAGTTGGAAATTGGTACACAAAGGAACCACAAGTCAGATATGATTACTGCATATTTGGTATTTGCAACGTATACTAGCAATTGCAGTACATGTTTTAAGCTGGTTCAAGGGAAAACCTTGGGACAATATACAATCCTGCCCCAGGGATGAGGGATAACACATATCATATGCTTTCAAAGAAAATGTGTTTAGGTATCTTCTCCAGAATCAGAAGTCAAAGGTACTTTATATTTGATATGAAGCAACTTTTATGACATTAATACATTTAATCCTGTTCTAGGGACAGACGTACAGATTTTTCATAGGCTTAACACTTAAAAAATCTTTTTAAAATCTTCTCAATGACAATACTTCACTGTGACTTTATCTTTTATTAGTATGTAACATAAATATGCCATGTCGTATCAAGTTTGTTCAAGAGAAGACATTGCTGTAATGATGGCTCCACCCAAAGACTGAAATTTTTTTTAAAGTCTACAAATTGAGGTCTAATATAGAAACCTATTGGGTAATGCTGACTGTCACATTTAGAATACTGCAACATAAATACCATGAGTGATTGAGGCATGGGGTTTCAGGATCAGTAACGATGTATGGAAAATGGAAAATGTGTACCGGGTATTTATGGCAAAGACTAAGATCAATGATGACCTTGACCTTTGATCTTTTGCATAACATGATAGTTACCTGAAACACATGATACAGAGGAATGGGGTCTGTGAGAATATTTGATTTGAGAATGGACCGTCATTGTATTGACATGATCATAAAGTTTACCTAGGGCCTTCACCTTTGATCTTTTGCATAAAATTGATCATAACTTGGATGAGGCAAATAATCCACAGAGATAGTGATTATAAGCTGAAAGTAAATGAGACTATAGTTGACTTTCTGTGATTTATGATCAATGAGATGACGTCATAAGAAGAATTCTTCACATACAAATTAAGATTTGCACGCGTATGAAGGACAAAAGACCATGCACAAGCCTTAAATTAATATTCTTGGCTCCAGGATAATGAACGAGAGTCTTAATTAATTGCACATGCTGTCATGCACATGCTAGACAACATACCTGATTTTCTCTGCATGAATTAATAGTCTGTGAAGAGATAAGATAACACAAACTGTTTCAAGTTACGTCCATATTGCTGGAGTATGAAAGCGTAATCAACTGTATGTTACGCTTTCATAATCCAACAATATGGACGTCATCGATTTCCCATGAAAACGTCATATGTGAGCTATCATTTCGCTGATTTTTAGATCAGTTTCCATGGGATTTGATGACGACATAAATGTTTTTCATCAGATACAGTCCAAAATGGGTAGTAACTTTGTATATAACGAAAAGTCTGAAAACTACCTCATTGAAACTAGATGATATCACCTGAATAACTCAAGGCACTGTTGATCACCTTCTGATAATAAACAGTAAAACAGCTAGGTTCTCTTTAGGCCTTACAGGAATACAAATGCAAAAATTCTCAGTCATATGTGTAAGAAGTACGGAAGGGGGAGGCGTACCAACAACTGTTTTGCTAATCAATATAAATTTTGTTCTCTCCCTCTCCCGTTAATTATCGTTAATCTCGAATTTTCATATGTTTTCCCCAGCTTTCGACATTAAAATGATGATAAATAAAGTCCAAGTTTAGACATGAACCTACCTCCACCCTATGTGCTTATGTCATATGTATGGAATGGTTTTCCTGCTTTCTGTTCTCTTGGTACGTCCTCTACTGTACGGTCTTCAGTATCCATCTACGGAAAACGAAAGTTGATTCACATAAAAGGATTTGTTGTCCATGTACTGTGTCTGTGATTATCTGTGCGGTAATACTAACATGTTTGCAGATTTGTCAAAATCTCTGCATGAAAAAAAACCATAATTACAAATTCACAATAAAAAGATATAAATGAACGAAATAATAATAATGAGAAGAAGAAGGTTAGATAGATTCACCTTTTTTCGGGATCTTTATTCTAATATTATATATATTCGGAACACCTCTCTGTTTATCTCGCCCACTTCCTTTCCAAGGCAAAGCTCAACTGCTCAAGGTAGTCCGACTTTGTTGTCCAGTGATTTCGAAGAATAACATCATATGCTAAATCAAGTATCTCAGACTGAAGGTAGAAATTAATAATTGTGTTCAATTTAAAGATTTTAATCGGAACAAAATGTCGTCGTTGTATCGAAAAATACAACCTAAAATTTCTTACTTTCGTTTTCCTTAGGCTTTGGTGGCTTAGCAACTGGATTTGAATCTTGTTTTGTGCAATTATGCGGGTTGTGGGAGTTATTTATCAGGGTGCAGTTTAGCAGTAATAATATAATTTCGTCTATTATCACGCGACACACTTCTTACTTTGTATTGGAATGGAAGGTACCGCCCGTAAGATGGTGCTTGTGTAAGTATCGTCGTGTATCCTAAATTCGTGGAGATTCTAATTTCGTAGATTATTGTTCTTGTCGTACTCGCCTTTGATGTCATATTCTGGTTGAGATTTTGGACCAAATATAAACAGACGACTAAATTTAAAATAACATTTTTCAAATATATCTCAACATGAGATTCAAACAGGTTCATATCCATAGTAATAAAAACATAACGGAAAAACATACGTCCCGGTTAATCCCAAATACTGGCAATGTTTACTGTTCTAAAAATAGCCATCGCAAAGCGGGGAAGGCAGCCATTTGTTTATCTGTACTTAGCTACATACATCTGAGCTGTTGATCACATGACCAAGAACCACAAAGGCCAAGGTTTTGCACATTTTGTTTTTGGATTGAAGTGATATATTAGCTGTTGTGTTGCAATTATGCAATGAAACTCTGAATTCCTGAATTTTCAGTTAATGTGAATTAACAACAACATGGAGTAAGGAGTAATAAATAAATAAAAAAAAAAGATATTATATTGAACATGTACCTATGTAAATAACAACACTGGAATTAAATTAAAAGTAATAAATATATTAAGATAAAATAAGAATAAATAAAATAAAATAAAGAAAACATGAATGTAGAAAGGTCCATTACTTATTTTATTTACTCCACGATTATTTCACGTATATGGTGACGGCATCTGTCTGATGAATTGCACACAAATTTAGACCTTTGCAACGGACCCACCCGAAGCAGTGAGGGATCTTTTACGTGCCACGCCTACCATGACACGGGACCTCGAGTTTTACTGTCTCATCCAAAAAACAGAACGCCGATGTGCCCAGGGCGGGAGTCGAACCAGGGACCTCTCAGTCATGTGACAAGCACCATATTCACTAGGCCACACCAGCTTCCCCCCAAATTAAAAGGAAGAAGTTACCACTCAGACAAGAATTTTGGATATGTATGCACTGTGACCTTGATCTTCTAGACATGACCTTAGTTCAAGATCATGACACACCCTTTGGTCATGAACAACAATTGTGTAAAATATTATCTCCCTCCAAAGTAAAAAGAAGAAGTTATGGCCCGGACAAGTTTCATGGACAGACAGACAGACACAAAGAGGGACAACATGCTCTGTTAAATGTGATGCACACCTTTCGATCATGGAAAACAATTGTGTGAAATATTTTCCGGATCCTATGTAGCAGTAAGGATTTCGACCATGTGTGCACTATGACTTCGACCTTGGAGATATGATTTTGAGTCAAGGTCATTACACACCTTTGGTCATGAACAACAATTGTGTGAAACATTATCTTGGATAGTAATCCAACTTGGCAGTAAGAAGTTATGGCTCGATCAAGGATTTTGGCTACGTATGTACTGTGACCTTGACCTTGAATATATGACCTTGTCTTAAGGTCATGACATGTTCTGGGGGTCATGGACAACAATTGTGTGAAATATTATTCAGATCCAACAAGGGGGTAAGAAGTTATAGCACGGACAAATATTTTTGCAATGTGTGCACTATGACCTTGTCCTTGAAGATATGACCATTGGTTAAGGTTATGGCACACCCTTGGGTCATGTACAACAAGTGTACATGTGTGAAATACCGGTATATATAGATCCAGCAAGGGGGAAAGAAATTATGACCTGGACAAATGTGAACAGCCAGACAGACTGCCAGACGGACAGACAGACATATACTATATACCCCTCCCAAACTTTGTTTACGGGAGGTATAACTAGCATGTCACAGGGAAATGCCCGTTTTATACGACACCATGCCCTTTTTCATGTGCACCATGCCTTTATTAGCCTAAAGTATTTATTTCTACAAGACAAAAAAAATGATCAGTTGTCAGATCAGAGGCCGTAAGGGATTGTAGTTTAAAGGGCTAGTGAAATTACAAAACATGTTACCAGGGACATTACGATATGTAAGTCGATCATTTGGCCATATATATCTTCTGTAACCTATGTATTGTCTGCTACTTTTCAAGTGTTAATCAAAATATCTTAATCAACTTTACTCAAATAGATATGAAGGAACAATTCTTACATGTACATCTGTACATTAACCATGTGTTAACTGACAAAGTTAGAGACGGTTGCCAGATTGCTGAAATAGTGATTTTTTAACATATTTAGATAGTTTTATTAAAAGAGGTGTTTACAGTACAGTCCAGGTGTTTTGTAATTTTTCTATTTGTAACAGTGGGCCACATCCAGGTGTAATTCCAAGAATTACACAATACACTGTGTATTTTACAAAGGTGTAAATACCGGTAAGCACATGCAAGTTTCCATCTGGGTTCCCTCTCTGATTTCGAATTTTTTTATCCCTCTGTGGTTTTTTTAGCTCACCTGAGCCAGAGGCTCAAGTAAGCTATAGTCTTAGTGCGTCGTCGGTTGTCGTCCGTCCGTCATTAACTTTTTCACATTTTCAACTTCTTCTCTGGAACTACATTGCAGATTTGGATAAAACTTTATGTAAATGATGTGCTCAAGGTCCCCTACTAAAATTGTGTTCGGGATCCAGATTCCCGCAGGGGTGGATCCAGGGCGGGGCCAAAAGTGCCCAAAACGGTACCCCTCTTCAAACATCTTCTCCTCCAGAACCATTACATAAATGGGGAAACTAATTGCATTTCAACAATCTGTGTTCGGGGTTAAGATCCGTCAAATAGAAATTTACGCTTTTTTGACGTGTTTCTGGACTATGTCATTTCAATGAAGAAAAGTGTCATGTTTTTCAGTTAATTGATATTGATGATTTCTTAATGACTATTTTGATCATAATTGTGGTAAGGAATATTATTGTGAAAGAATTTTGTCATTATCTCAATTTTTGGATTTCTTATAAATTTTTTAAGACTTCTAAAAAAGGGGGAGGGGGGGGGGGGTGTTGGCCATTTTTCACATTTTCAACTTTTTCTACAAAACCACATGAAAGATTTTAATGAAACATGGAATACATGAAGTACTAAAGGTCCTCTATCAATTTGGTAAATTTCATCCAAATTGGTTAACAGATAATGCCACCATGTCTAAAAAGTAGGTCTCACAATGGTACATATACCACTTGGTAATTGAAATATGGAGAGTAGCGGTTCAAATCCAGCTGTGGTCAAAAATTTTTTTTTTATTTCTTTACACATCTAAATAAGTTTTTAGATGTTTGTCAAGGGGGGGGGCATTTTTCACATTTTCAACTTTTTCTAAAAAACTGTTTGAAGGATTTTAATAAATATTCAATTTGGTAGAAATAAGTCACTTATGATCCTCTTCAAATTCTGTTGTTTTCGTCCAGACCTCTTTACAGGTGGCGCCACCATAGTCAAAAGTAGGTCACAAAAAAGTTCCCTCCTTTAACAATATTCTTTTTCATACGGGGCTGTATACAGAGACAAGCAGAATGCATAGAAATAATCTAGAGGGATGAGTGAAGACGTATTGTCATTTTGACTCCCTTCCAAAATCAAATTTTAGAATTTTTTTTCGACTTTTCTTTGGACTTGGTGATTTCAATGCAGAAAAGTGTCATATTTCCTTGTTAATTGATAATGATGATTTCTTATGGACTATTGTGATCATAATTATGGTAAGGAATGTTACTTTGAAAGAATTTTGTCAATATCTCAATTTTTGGATTTTCTATGAATTTTTTAAGACTTCCAAATGAGGATGTACAGGAACAAATCAATCACATTTTTCACTTCTGCTGTTATACCACATGAAAGATTTTAATGAAACATGGAATACATGAAGTACTATAGGTCCTCTATCAATTTGGTAAATTTCATCCAAATTGGTTAACAGATAATGCCACCTGTCTAAAAAGTAGGTCTCACAATGGTACATATACCACTTGGTAATTGAAATATGGAGAGTAGCAGTTCAAATCCAGCTGTGGTCAAAATTTTTTTTTCATTTCTTTACACATCTAAATAAGTTTTTAGATGTTTCTAAACACTCAGCATATGAAATTAGGCAATTTTAAGATAGATCTGGACAATATTTGAAACAATTGTTGTTCATGACCCAGACTTGAAATCAGTAAATAAAAGGCCCCACCTAAAGAAAATGAATGACATCTTACAGAGACAAAGGAAATGCTTAATATCAAAATCACCTGAATGGATGTGCAAAAAAGTGTTGTTTTTTATTCTAGTCCGAAATAAAATTTGACATTTTCAACATTTGTGTTGACTTAGTCACAGTAATGCAAAAATAAATGAATTCTTCCTTCATGCATGACTGATCATCTAGGAACTCAGGTGAGCGATATAGGCCCACTTGGGCCTCTTGTTTTGCAGTTTCTCCAGAACACCTGGACTGTACTGTATCTCTTATAATAGCCACTGTTCTTGGATTTTCAACAAATGGAACAATAATTAAATGTTTTCTGTGATTATTTCATTACTTAACCCAATGTCATTTCTAAATAGCATATTCACTGGATCTATGTAGCTGGTAAGGAAAATTTAGATAAATGGTTTTAGTGCTTCACTTATATAAAATAAGAACTGTCCATTTCAAATGTTTTAATTATCATTTAATACTTCATTTTTAACCAGATTGTAAAGTATGTCCGGTCAATGAATTGGTGATGTCTATCTGTCTGTAAGGCGTCAACAATTTGTGTTTAGCTTGATCTCTAACATACCATTAATGATACCAATTTCAGTCTGATCAGTTTGTAGGCATTGATGAGTTTTTCTCAACCGACACAAAATTTGGTGACCATGGCCTCGATTTTTATGCTTCAGTGAACACAGTATGATTTTGCATTTATCTTGATCTCTTGCATACTATTAATGATATTAACTTCAAACTTCTGGAAACATTTTCAAACTTGAAGAGACATGTTTTTGGATAAGATTCTTCAGGTAGCTAGAATGCTATATATGCTTTGCAATCCGGTCATACTGTCTTTGACAGTTTCTTGTCTCAATTTGGCACAAATTATTAAAGATTAACTTTCTGTATTTTCTCTGATATTTCATTGCATTTTATACTACATGTAATATTAGGAAAAAGATATTTCAAAACTGGTTTTCTAATTTTGAGACAACAGTATTATTACCTTGTGCTAAACCAACAGCTAAAACAACAGGAGCAAAAACCTTACATAGTGTGTACACTCTATCAGATGTATTTGTTTGTATTACATAACTACCCTGTACATGTATTTATAAAAATATGTGTTTACAGTACCTCTAAATTTATGTCAATAATTGAAAATAATCGTTAATTATCATTACTATTACATGTATCATCAATTCTACAACTTGAATTGAGATAATCATGATTTCATTGGATCAGCGTTTTATTTGTTAAGATCCACATGCACAAAACTTAAAGTAATGAACAGCCTCATAAAAATAAAAAAATTACTGACTTTAAAGTTCACTCAGCATGATCTATACATACATATCTAGACACTAACAACACAACTAGTTATGTTTATTTTATTATAATAAATGTCACAATTTTTTTTTCTAGAAGTCCATGAATTTTAATATACAGTTATTGGATATTAGGCCAAAATTATTCAAAATGTATTTTGATGACACCTGTCAAATGCATTTCACAGTATTTTCGACATAAGGAATGTCTAACCCTCATTCAGTAGTGAGAGATTTTTTTAAAAAAGTTTCAATGTCTACTGTAACACGAGACCTTGGTTTCTACCATCATATTTAGATGACGGTAGGCAGACAGAGACACCATTTGGACTGAAAACCAGGACCTATCTGTTACAAACCGAGCATATTGATTTTACCAGTGTATTTCTTATTTTTTTATCAAAGGTACCTGTACCTTTTCATTTGGAATTTTTTGTCCCATTTCCATGATGATAAAGAATCAATTTTGGGGGGAAAATTTAGACAAATGTTAGGAAAAATCAATGAAAATTCCATTGGGAAGGCTTCTTTTAACAGATCTGGTTCGAAGATAAAAACACTGAATACAGACTGAGCTACATTGATTTCAATATATGCCTTTATCTGCACTCTGTTTCACTTATGAGGAACATATTATATTCTTGAAATTGTTTCTAATCAGGTTGTGGATTTATTGTAACTTTACTTTAGAACAGGTGAATTTTATCTAGTTTGAGCTTAGATATTTCAATGGCAATGTTGTAGCAGTTAAAAGTTCTTGAACAGAACTTAATATGTACCTGAGAAAATCTTTGTTCTTTGATAATGAATTGATAATGAATCAGAAATAGTTTATCTAAGCTCTGAAGGGCATGTCCTGTTCTTTTTATACACTGGCAGTAGACAGATGTATTATGATATGGTGTTTTGGGTCCATGGGTCTGTGGGTCCATGGGTCTGTGGGCCTGTCCGCACCTTGTTAGCACAATACAGACCATACAATTCAGGCTAAGACTTTCAAACTTGGTACACTTATTTCTTATGGTATGAGCACAAACCCTATTGATTTTCAATATCATGGTCAAAGGTCAAGGTGATTTTGGAGACAAAATTAGCAAATTTGTAAGAATGCAATTTAAAAACAAGGTAAAGACCAAATTTTTTATGCTAGAACTTGTAGATTTTGCACACTTATTTCAGATGACCGGAGGATGAACCCTATTGATATTCAGGGTCATATATGCAAAGCCAAGGTCACAATGCTTATGTCAGTTAGATTATTGTCCAGGCCATAACTTTTATACCTTGCATGGATTTGAATAATATTTCATATAATTGTTGCCCAGGACCCAAGGGTGTGTTACAACCTTGATTGAAAGGTCATATCTGCAAGATCAAAGTTACACTGCAGACGATGGGTAAATCTTTGTCTGGGCCATAACTTTTTACCACATGCATGATTTTGAGTAATATAAAACTCCACAGAATTGTTGCCCAGGGTGTGTCATGACTTTTAGCCAAGGTCATATCTTCAAGGACAAGGGCACAGTGCTTTTGATGGGTAAATCTTTGTCTGGTCCATAACTTTGAATCCGTTGCACAGATTTGATTAATATCTCACAGAATTATGAGGGGCAATGTTTCCATACTTTCAAATTCCATCCCTTCAAACTAAACGACGGATGTATTATGCCATGCTAGGCAACACTCTTGTTAGATGAGTGTTTTATAAATCATTCATTTAATGAATTCAACGTCATTTGTTTTAAAACTGTACATTAATTTTTTTCAAAGGTTTCAAATGGCAGATTCTACACCAGCCAGTAAAACCAAATGTTTGTTTGTGGCAGCTATAGACTTTGGAACCACTTATTCAGGATATGCATTTTCTTCAAAAGATAAATGGCAGAAAGTCTATACCAATAATTGGCAAGGAGGGAGCTTGATATCTCATAAGGCTCCCTCAGCTCTACTGCTGAATCCCAATGCCACCTTTAAATCTTTTGGTTATGAAGCTGAAGACCAATATGCTTTATTATCCCAAGATGAAGATGAAGATTGTAAGGAATACTACTATTTTCATAGATTTAAAATGATTCTGCACAAGGAAAAGGAAGGTGATAAAGGAGTAAGTAAATCAGTATCATAAATAAATATTTATTCTGGCATAACAAAACAATTAATGTTGTCATCAGACATGTGAAATAATATGACTTGGTAACACAAAAATATATGAGGACTTCTAAGCTATAATCATACAATGTGTTAATTTATTTTATCTGTTATGCTGAAGTGTTTCTATTCTATTCTGACCATGTGACCTTAACCAAGACCTTTTGACTGCATTTCAAAAACTTAAGCATTGGGTGTATCTTTTGAATTGTAAATGATAGGGCTTTCATATTTCAGATGTGAATTCCTTATGACGAGACATTTCCATCCAAACCATAAATTTTGACCTTGTGATGTTGACCTTGGAGTTTGACCTAGTTTTAGGATAACTAGGATACACTGACAAGTTGCCATTGGGGACATTCATATTTCAAAAATATAGCTTATTTGCTATATTTTTTAGACTGAAAACAGGGGGTGGGGGATATACTTTGTGCTGATATTAAGAATTAAGATATTATATAGAATAAAATTTATAATTTATAAAAATGATATGAAAAAGGTTTATCAGGCAATTTGAAATTATTGTCTAAAGCTATTTTGTCACCTGAGGACTTGAACTTTTCGTCTAATCATTTTCCATATTTGCCAACTAACAAATCCTTATCTGTACTTAATGCATGAATAAAAGATCAAGGGCATATTGTTTTTTGCCTGTCTGTTTGTTTGTCTGTCTGTTGTCAACTTTGATCTTGGCTATAACTTTTGAACCATGAGGGATAGAGACTTCATATTTGAAATGCCTTCTCAAATAATGAAGCCCTTTCAAATGACACCAAGGTTGATGACCTTTTGACCTTAATAATGACCTTCATGGTAAAAAATAACCTTTTGAACTTTGGTGCTGCTAGGGGGATTAGTGTTTCACAAACAAAGCTTATTCAATTCAATGTTTATGTTGTATTTCTTTAATGTTTCTTCTATAGCACAATCTGTGCCCTCTCTGTCTATTTTAATTATTATCCAGTGCACCCAAAGTTTTACAGTGTACAGCCATGTTTTAGCTAGTTTATCCAGATATTGAAATCATAGTATGTGTTACAGCAGGAAATGAAACAGGATGAATGACAGATTCCATATGATTTAACGCAACTTGTTTATGTTTTACTGAAATAATAACCTGTAGGAAATTTAGAAAGTTTATACTTAACCTGAATCATGTTCAGTCTGAGTTGAAGAGTTAAATGGGGTGATCTTTTAGTCTCAACCTGAGAACTAAAATTTCAAAATAGCAACAAGTTGGGGTAGGACTACATTATTGTAGTTAATTATGCCACAAACAGAGCTTTGCCCATTGTATACAACAGATTCAAACCTTGTATGAAAAGGTCTTAGGAGGCAGATTCAGCTTTCATTAACCAGGATCTTTATTTTTCATCTTGCTGGCGATCATTATGATACTTTTGATTACATGCAATTCTGATTCAAAGATTATGATTTATTATACCGTAATGAAAAGTAAATTCAATACAATAGCCAACTCGTTGTGTGTTTTGTGCTCGTGAATTGCATTTCTTTCCAGTAAGTCCCTTTTCATGAAGGACATTAAACAAGTTATGTTTTGTTAACAATCAAAACTTTTAAGTATATATATGTTTGATTTATACAAAGTTCTTGACTTTATCTGATGGAAATGAATAGTGACTTTTGTCTATTCATAATATTGAATTTTTTTCTCTTTTGTGTAGGTATCTAACATCAAATACATTGTGAAATGAAACAATATTTTTGGAAGCATCAATCTTTTCACTTCATTTCACACATTTCTACGTTGGTTTCCATATATCTTGGTTACATCATAATTTAGTCCTAAAAGTCAAACCCATGTATAAGACTTATTCTTGGGTCTAACATTTTAGAATATAACTTATGCTTGGGTCTAACATTTCGGAATAAAGCTTGTGCATTGGTCTAACATTTCTGACTAGTCGTAATTATTATGTCAAAGTTTTAACATAAGTTCTTGAAGGTTTACTATGGGTGTATATTTATCCTTTGACGAAGTAGCCTGGAGGCAAGTAAAAAGAGAAAGAATACTTAGAGACAGGGCAAATCCTCTAGATAAAAATGATAACGATGAAATTCTATGCAGGATTATAATGACTAAAGAATGAATAATATTTTAGATTTCATTCATCTGAGGGTTGATGACATAATCCCCACCCCAACCCCGCGAGTTAGAGCTGCAAAGCTCAAAGTTTTTGCAGCATTGCATTATTTTGCAACAGGGTTATTTCAACAGATAATTTGATACACTTTTAGTCTCTCCCAACCATGGATTTCTGGGGTTGTTTCTAGTGTGTCGGCTAAGATTGCAGAAAAAAGAACATATTCATAAAATTTTCAACAGGGTCAGCAATCCATAATAGAAGGGTTTTACAAGTTATTAGACATGCCAGGGACAATAGGTTGTGTGGATAGGACAATAATGAAGTTCACGGTCATTTGCTGCAGTCTTATTTTAAAGGCAGGAAATAAAATGTTTTCCTACAAAAATGACATCAGGAACAATACAATGTTACTTTGACATCATAACTAACTACTCTTATAACTCTTAAAATCCTCATGGTAGAGGTATCAGCGGCAAAGTTTATTGTCATAAAACTTCCCAAGGAACAGGAAGATGCCGAGGTTTGCAGAAAAGGGTAACCAACCATCATTCATAACAATAGTACAGTATAGGCTACATCAATAAAAATAAATATAAATTGTAACATAAAATGGGCATCTACGTTTTAACCAACAAATCAAAAAGTTTGTTTTATCGATAAGATTGCGGAATCATTTTTGAAAGAAACTGTAACATTTACAGACACTTCGTGCATATCATGGAAACATTTGCAGAATCTACTGCGTACACGTCCTGTAAACGATCCAGAGGGGCTTTTCACTTGCGAAAAATTCGGATGGTTCATGAATAAGGCTGTTGGTCAAGATTGAAGATAAGACTCATTCCTAATTGAAACTTTATTCTTTTTTTATGAAAATAAGAATAAGATTTAGAGTTTACTTCATGGCAGTTAAGGTTTCCTTTACATTCATTTCAGGTTGGAAGGAAAACTTTGATAAAGGACATGGGAGGGAAAAGCTTGGAGGCCTTAAAAGTATTTTCATTGGCAATCAAATACTTAACAAAACATTTATTTGAGGAAATAGGAAAAAGTTATCCAGGTGTGAAAATGAATGATATTGAATTTGTATTGACTGTGCCAGCTATATGGGATGACACTGCAAAAGCATTTATGAGAGAAGCTGCAAAAGAGGTAATTATACATGTTAAAACTTAGTTATGTTTGGTCAGTCCTTTACATGTATGTTTTCAAGGGTTTGTCCTTAAAAGCAAATAAGTGCCACATATTTGTAATTGATAAACTCATCAATGAAAATTTGATAGGACAAAGGGGCTGTTGTTGAAGTTATGACATTTGCACACATTTTTAGTGCCATTTTCTTTAGTTATTTAGTATGGAAAAGCTATATAGCATTCGATAGTATACATCTTTATTTTAGAAAAAAATGATTTCAGGGGTTATTTGAAAACTGTGTATCAAGGTTAGTTTTCATGTAGTTTTGATGTAGGCCTTTTTTTAGACTGAAGGGTAGCTGTTCAAAACCCCTTAGAAGCGAGTTTTCTTCATTTTATAGCGTAACAAGTACATGTACAATAATTATATTTTGCAGTTCTCAATAAATCATATTGGGAAAATGAAAATTGAAAAACAAAAGTCTGACTTAATCTTTTTAATACATGTTTGTGTCATTTTCTTGATTTATCTGATACAAAGTAGCAATAATGCCTTTATTAGCCAACTTTTATCAGAATGTATTTATTTCAAAGGTTATTTGAAAGTTTCTTGTCTAAATTTAGGTTTCTTGGTTTTTGATGAATTTTGGTATAGACCAGATTAATCTGATTAAAACCATACCTTTACTCCACTTCTCGATTTGCCCTATTGCGGATAAAGATCTGGCGAAATCCCGTAAGAGGTCATGTTCTGGTGAACTCTGATTTTCAGACAATCAGTGGATCGGCTAGAATCCTAGAAATGGAAGTAAAATCCCCAGCATGCATGACATACAAGGTAGGTTTTGAACAGTGTTACATATTGCGTAACTTGCACGTGCTTCTAGCTGAGTATTTGATTGGCTATGGAAAATAACTGTTTCGGTGACTGAAACATCATCAGAGTTCATGAGAACATGACCCCTCACAGGGTTTCGCCAGATCTTTATCCACAGTTGTACAAATAGAGAAGTGAAATAAAGATTTGGTTTTAATCAGATTGAGACCAGATCTGGTGTGCTAATGGGTAGCTGCTCCAGCGCTGGTAGAGGCAATTTATTAATATTTCATTTAACATCGGAACAAATTTAATTTTTGTTTTTTGCTTTCATTATGTTAAGTAAGTCATTTCAGAATGAAAAAAGCCGGTGTGGCCTTGGGGATAAGGTGCTGGGCTCGTGATTGAGAGGTCCCGGGTTTGACTCCTGCCCTGGGCACACCGGTGATCTGTCTTTCAGATGAGACAGCAAAAATTGAGGTCCTGTGGCACGTAAAAGATCCCTCACTGGTTCGTTGCAAAGGTCTAAATTTGTATGCAATGCATCAGGCAGATGCTGTCACCATATACATGAAATAATCGTGGAGTGACGTAAAACAATCAATCAATCAGAATGAAAAAAAAAAAATGATAAAAGAAATCTGTCTTAATCCTATTCACTTATTTTTGGGTCGTTGTCTTGATTTATGCAATGCAGAAAATCAGTTGAGTATTCATTTACTGTCCTATTATTAGGACATATGTATGACAGAAATTTGACCTTTTCGTTTTTCATACTAGATTGTGAAAATCTGTGAAAATTTTTTTCCTCACATTCTTAAAGTAAATCAGTCTCTTGATAAAGTTTTGCAATGGCAGTTTTTCACTAAATTTTCTAAAAATGACTTTTCTAATTTCATTTTACTATATTTTCAAGCATTTGGAAATGTCAATCTGAGTGTATACTGTACAGTGGATAATTTTTGCAGGCATAAATTTTTGCAGTTGTATTTAATGATATATGAAATAATCTTCCAGCAGTTTCATAATGATATCCCTATTTTGCCACCTATTCACTAGCCATTTTTAATACTGATTCAATCTGAGTATTGTAACTGAATAATCTAGTATCACTGAATGATCCAGTCTTCATTCCAGTACTGATTTGACATTTAATGAATAATTTGTTCCATGTACCAAAATTAAAACAACAAGCTCTTACACACTCAACTCTATGAGTTGAAGACAGACTGTACAGCACAAGGGAATATACACAAACTTTATGTTATTTGCTACCAACTGATGACAGAACTCTTCCTTTATTTGGGTTCAAAAAACCTGACTGGCCAGTGAAACAACTCACAATAAATTTCGGGTATTTATTTACAAACAAATCGATTATACCGCTAATTGTTGGCACAAGCTAGTTCACTGCATGCTTCATTGGTAACCAGGTAATACATGTTATACAGGTAATATGGTAATACAGGCTTCATGGCTCATACAAACACACCTGTTAGACTAATTAACAGATGAAATAAATACATGTACATGTACACTGCATGATAATGAACAGAATAGAGTAATATCGATATTAAAATTTTACAGAATTAATTTCTGGTGGAAAAAAAATATTGCGTTTTTCGAGATTTCTTATAGTTACATACCTCGAAATCACGAAAATGAAATCTAGCAAAAATTTCATGCTATACGGTAATGCATTTCAGTATTTTTATACCCCTCACAAACAAAGTTTGGGGGGGTATATAATAGGAATCACCTTGTCCATCTGTCTGTCTGTCCAGAAAACTTTAACCTTGACCATAACTTCTGAGCCAAAAGAGGTTGGGTATTCATATGTATATTCCTTGTGGCAAGACCTTTCTTTTGGTACCAAAATTTTTGACCTTGTGACCTTGGCCTTGGCATTTGACCTATTTTTAAAAAACTTTAACCTTAGCTATAACTTTTGAACCAAAAGAAACTGGGCATTCATACTACACATGTATATTCTTTGTAGCAAGATCTTTCTTTTAATGTAAATGAAAAATATTTTTAGCATAAAAATTTGTATTAAAATAGCGAAATTTAAATTCAGGCAATAAAAGAAGTTTGCAGTACTGTAAATCTGCAACTATTCACGAGACTTTATCTTTGCGAGATTGCTGCCTCTGATATATTTGTGAATTGAAACTTTACCTTGCATCTGATGTTTCTGCTATGAATTGTAAATAGAAGATCTTTTAAATTGCACACGAGATTCTCAAGAACAGATCTTTGATTTGAAACCATTACTTTTGTCCTTGGTCTATGTCCTTTTTTGAATTTTGGTGCCGTGGGGGGTATTTGTCCCGTTAGGACAGTTTTAGTTTTTTTTATAATTTTTAAGTGAGGAATTAAAGTTTTAAACATACTCTTCAAATGTATGTATTAACTGAGCTAGACTACTAATGCTTGCACCAAGATGTTCTGTAAGAAAAACTCTTCATACAGTTCTCTTTTATGATTCTCTACCTTTAACTCTTAAGACCTGTTAGATGAGGGTTTTAGGGTTTATACAAAAAAAGAGATACATAACATCATATCTTTATTATAGTTTTGATGTACAAACATAAAAAAAACTGCAAGGCACTGCAGTGTGGTGTATTAATTCTTTTGTCAAAAATTTCAGAAAAATTTGTGCAACACTTTATTGTCATTGCAAAATTTACTGACTGTATGACCTTGCTTCCCACTATATGATATGGTAATACAGAGACTTACACACCACACTACTATTAACTTTCAGGTACTTTGACCTTTTTGACATGTGATATAAGCCTTTGTCCAGTTTACATACCTGTCAACTGACCTGATTTCGGTGGGTCACACCTGATTTTTTAAGACCTTTTTAGCCCATGACCCAAATTCAGATATGACTGGATTTTGGTATCCATTACAATTTTTATCACTACAGTTCTGTCAATTTACTTACTACAGTGTTCTCCTCAGCTATTTTCCATGTCTGCGTATTATTTATCTGGATGCCTACCTGAGTTTTGTTTGACACTTTTTCCCCTCCTCTTTTGATTAGATAATTAGGCTTATGTAAACACTGTCGCTACTGGTTTAAAGGACTCTTAAGGAGTAGAGTTATGTAGCCAAAGTTTTTTTTTATCAAAGTTGGTCCAATCTCTTTGATTCTTCCAAATTGCAATGCAGATAGTGAAACGGTTTTTCTCCATAGTCAGAGATATCCATACTGAATTTAAATCAGAGCTCAAAATTGAAACTCTTTGCTCTATAACAGGTAGGGTGATATATTTTGGCTGGGCTCGGGAATCAAACGCAGAACCTTGCACTTTTAGGGAAGATGCTCTCACCATTGAGCGATCTGTACTGATACCTAACATCCGTCACACTTCATCCCTGCCTGAGGTTTCCAAACACTGGAAACCCAAGAAAGAAATCGACCCTGATTCACCTTCACATGAAGGTCACCAATTCTTTTAATAAGAGACAAACCAGAGGTTTCCAATCCAATCCAACCCAAAGATCGTAACCCTCACACTGTGCAAACCAACATTAAACTCATAAGGGCTGGCCACGGCACCAAATGTAACAGGCATAGGGCAGATTTTGTGTAATCATTATCATGGTTAAGTGCTTGGCCTGCAGCATAGACGATCCGGGTTCAGTTTCCAGATTGCACCATGTTTAAGTGGTTGATAACCTCCTGCTTTCATGTTGCTTTATAAATTAAAAAATGTTGAAAGCAAGGTAAAATATTAATCAGCAAACCAACTGTAAAAGGCAGTTGAAAAAAAGTGGCTGGATCGGGGAATTGAACCCAAGGCCTTCCCCTATCAGGATGACATTCTCACCAATGAGCTATCCTGGCCAATGCCCTTCCATAACAGCTTCTTACTTAAAAAGTCTGATTTAGAATAGGATGATTCTCTAGTAATCCCTCCACTTTTGGTATTCTGTTCATATTATTGACTAGGTCTTTGTAAATGTGTTTATAACATAAAGAAATTTAATTAGTCATACTTTTCCTTGCATATAGTATAGATTTGTGGTACCGTGAAAAAGGGTGTCACATGTTTAATATTTGTCGATAAATAAAAAATATACATGTATATAAAAAAAGGTCATTCGCGCATTATGACCCTACTTTTTGAGAATCAAAGTAGGGTCATTTCCTGATTTTTAGCAACTAAAGGTTGACAGGTAGGGCAAGGTAGTGTTTTTTAGAAATTTTGTCCTTTGACTCTTATAATACACACACTTTGTCCAGTCACATGTGCAATCATGAAACTTCAAAAGCTTGTTTTATACATTGTGTGTATGTAATGTATATGACTCATGCATGCATGTATTTTCTCTGAAACAAAGTGGCATTTTTTCAAAATTTCTGTCCTTTTTTTCTCTGATAGTAAGAGAAAGAATGCCATGTTCATTGTTGCTTCTGCAGCAGGTAAGCTTTAGTTCTACAATCTTTGTAAATCAGGACTTACTTATTTAGTGACTTTTTTTTATTATTTCAGGCAGATTTGCTAAAAACTCATTTGACTATTGCTTTAGAGCCAGAAGCTGCCTCCATTTATTGCCAACATTTGCAGATAGAAACTGTAGACCCATCATCTACATTTCTGGGTGTTGTAAAGACAGGAACTACCTACATGGTTGTAGATTTAGGAGGTAATCATACACAAGTTTTAGTTTTATCAAATTGTAATGAAAACGGATTTCCCAACCTTAAATTATAAGGTCAGAGTTTTTAGCTCACCTTAGCCAAAGGCTCAAGTGAGCTATTGTGATCAATCATAGTCCGTCGTTAACTTTTCACATTTTCGACCTCTACTTCAGAACAACTGAACAGAATTTGATGAAACTTTTTGTGCATGAAGTACTTATGGTCCCCTGCAAGTGTTGTTGTTTTTCGTCAAGATCCATCAACAGGTGGCGCCATCACAGGCAAAAGTAGGTCACAGAGGGTACCCTCCTTTAACAAACTTCTTCTTCAGACGTAGGGCATACAGAGACAAACCAAATGCATAGGAATGATCTAGAGGGATGTGTGAAGAAGTGTTGTTATTTTTGGTTCTGTTCCGAAATCAAATTTTTGACGTTTTTTCAACATTTGTTTGGACTTAGTAATTTTAATGCAGAAAAGTGTCACGCTTTTCAGTTAATTGATATTGATGATTTCTTATGGACTATTTTAATCATAATTATGGTAAGGAATATTATTGTGAAAGAATTTTGTCAATATTTCAATTTTTGGATTTTTTATGAATCTTTTAAGACTTCCAAATAAAGGGGGTAGGGGTTGACCATTTTTCACATTTTCAGCTTTTTCTTGCAAAACTGTTTGAAGGATTTTAATAAATCTTGGTAGAAATAAATCACTTATGATCCCCTTCAAATTCTGTTGCTTTCATCCAGACCTCTTTACAGGTGGCACCACCACAGTCAAAAGTAGGTCACAGAGGGTACCCTCCTTTAACAAACTTCTTCTTCAGACCGTGGGCATACAGAGACAAACAGAATACATAGAAATGATCTAGAGGGATGAGTGAAGAAGTTTTGTCATTTTGGCTCCCTTCCAAAATCAAATTTCAGAAATTTGTTCGACATTTGTTTGGACTTGGTGATTTCAATGCAGAAAAGTGACATATTTCCTAGTTAATTGATAATGATGATTTCTTATAGACCATTTTGATCATAATTATGGTAAGGAATGTTATTTTGAAAGAATTTTGTCGATATCTCAATTTTTGGAATTTTTATGAATTTTTTAAGACTTCCTAATGAGGGTGTATAGGGACAATTCTTCATATTTTTATCGTGCTAAAGGTTCAAAAGTCAGATTTAAGTCCACCCAACTACAACGTTTGAAGAAATAGTGTGATGCCTTTGTCAATATTTGTCTATTCTATTTAGGACAGCTGTGATGATTTAATCGATTCATTGTAAGAGTCTTTTCTTACAGATAAGTTTTGACCACAATCGTATGATTTGAGAAAACGACAGTGTATGAATTTATGTTCACAATCAGCACTGGTGTTGACCCATACGGAACAACCTCACCCTTTACTTGTACCTACGTAAAGGTCAAGGATGCCCCAACATTCGTACGTTTTATCGCGGACGTCCTCGTCTCTTCTCTTTTCTCTAAATTTTTACATTTTGAAATGTTTTTTCGCACATTTCATATAATAATAAAGATAACACATTTCAAACTACAAATGTAAAATGATGTGTTTTATGAAATGATTTTTTATTCGTACTTTTTTTTACCCTCTTCTACGGTCAAATCGACTCGTCTAGGGACTACCTTCAGGGGTCAAAATTAACTTTTTCCTGCTACTGGTCAACCGGGCCAGTGGAAATCATCTTCCACAGGTTTTACACATATAACAAAATTTGAATGTGACACATTGCAATGCCAGGGGTCGAAATTAACTTTTTCCTGCTACTGGCCAACCGGGCCAGTGGAAGAAGGTTTCCACTGGCCCGACCAGAATTTCACTGACCCAAATATTAAACTCGCAGAAAAGACCAAAGTTTTAATTTCAATAATTCATCGCAGCGACTTCAAGTATAGTATAGGTGGATATGGAAGTTGCTTTATTTATAGAACCGATCTTTGTGTGAATAAAACCAAAGACATTCAAAATCTTTATGAATGAAAGTGTACAATTTGATTTAATGGGCAAGGGGCTTATATCTCACATATAAACTTTTTTATATACCAAAAGAAAGAGCTTGACTTTTATTTTATGATATTCATGAATTTTAAACTTACCAAATAATTTCGTGTCATGACCCTTAGATTTTGACGATTTATAATGTTGTTGTTAATTAGCGTACAGGTAAAAACGTAGGTAAACATCTCATCTAGTTGGCTGTGAAGTTTCATGAATATTGATGAAGGTTTTACGAATTGAATTTTTAATCACGTACTCCCTATATTTCAGCCGCATGTCGATTTTAGTAGCTACGTTCGGTTAGCGGGATATTCATCAATTTCTTTTTTCAACTCATCAGGGTTCTGTCATTTTATATCAAATGTATACAAAATTTACATCATTTGAAATTTACATTTATTATCTCTTCAATGAGGTATTGCTTGTTCATGTTGATAAACAATAAGGTAATGAATAAGGTGTTTAAAAGAGTCGGTATCAATTTTTGTAAAAATCTTAACGGTAAATAGTGGTCAGTGCGAGTTGCTAATTGTAGCTAAATTTAGCGAAGGGGTTTCCTAATTCTTACTGGCCAACCGGACCAGCACAAAACAGATTTCACTGGTCCGATGCCAAAACTACTGGCCACTGGCCAGTGGACCAGTGTAAATTTCGACCCCTGACTTTACAGTTTTTATTGTAGTCTAAGATTCTCTGCCCTTCTCCCACTTTTGATATCGGCGGTTTGTGAGAGAGGGTCAGAGAGACTTTGTTCATCAAACGTTGGAATTTCCGCAAACCGCCGATATCAAAAGTGGGAGAAGAGCAGAGAATCTCGGACTATTTTCATTGCAATACGCTTCGTTACTTAGAATTAAGGACGTATGTGGAAACATCATAACTCTGCATGTAGCCTTCCCTAAAGGGATAATGTGTTGCATGGAACACTGTTGCTTTTAGTTCATCAATCTCATTGCATAATTTGAATGAGCAATCTAGTCTTTATATATACGAATCAGTATAGATAAAAATTAAAAACACCTAACTGGAAAAGATGGACACTCCATGCAGTGACGGATCAAGGATTTCTGAAAAGAGGGGGGGGGGCCACATGTGTGTTAGTCAAACTACTCAGCCATTTTTTTGTGCCAAATCTGGATTTTTACTTGTAAATATGTGGAGGAAGGATAAAGAGCCCCTCCCCCAACTGAACCCACCACTGTCATTGAATCACACATGATGAGATAACCTTACGAGCAGGTTTCTCTGTGCACTGCCTTATTTTCATTTACATAACTCATTTCAATCAACTTCATTCAAAATGAGGTCGGGGTGTCCTTTAAATGTGATACCAATCTATTAAAACGCAACTTGTACTTTGTTCCTCTATGATACTCTCCATATACAAAGAGAGTATCGTAGAAGAATGGAGAACAAGTCGCGTTTTAATAAGATTGAGTGTGATACATATAGATCTCTACTCACAACAAGATGTGAGTAAGAGTATTTTTCAGGACCTTCAGGTCTTTTGATTAACTTCTGCTGTAATTGATATAACAGCTTTTAATGAAACATGGTATACATGAAGTGCTAAAGGTCCTCTATCAATTTTTACATTTCATCCAAATTGGTCAACAGATGGTGCCATCATGTCTAAAAAATGGATCTCACAACGGTACATATACCACTTGGTAATTAAATATGGAGAGTAGCGGTTCAACTCCCCCTGTGGTCAAAACTTATTTTTCATTTCTTTACACATCTAAATAAGGTTTTTAGATGTTTCTCAACACTCAACATATGAAATTAGGCCATTTTAAGTTAGATCTGGACAATATTTGAAACAATTGTTGTTCATGACCTAGACTTGAAATCAGTCAACAAAAGGCCCCACCTAAAGAAAATGACAAACTTGTTGCCCTGAATGACATCTTGCAGAGACAGACCAAATGCTTGATATCAAAATCATCTGAATGAATGTGCAAAAAACTGTTCTTGTTTTTAGCTCACCTGAGCCAAAGGCTCAAGTGAACTATAGTCATAGTGCGCCGTCCGTCGTCCGTCGTCGTCGTCGTCCGTTGTTAACTTTTTCACATTTTCGACTTCTTCTCTGGAACTACATTGCATATTTGGATCAAACTTTGTGTAAATGATGTACTCAAGGTCCTCTACTAAAATTGTGTTCGGGATCCAGATTCCCTTAGGGGTGGATCCTGGGCGGGACCAAAAGTGCCCAAAAGGGTACCCCTCTTCAAACATCTTCTTCTCCAGAACCAGTACATAAATGGGGAAACTAATTGCATTTCAACAATCTATAAAGATGGGTTATTAAAAATTGTGTTCAGGGTTAAGATCCGTCAAATAGAAATTTACGCTTTTTTGACGTGTTTCTGGACTTAGTCATTTCAATGAAGAAAAGTGTCATGTTTTTCAGTTAATTGATATTGATGATTTCTTAATGACTATTTTGATCATAATTGTGGTAAGGAATATTATTGTGAAAGAATTTTGTCATTATCTCAATTTTTGGATTTTTTATGAATTTTTTAAGACTTCCAAGAAAAAGGGGGGGGGGTTGGCCATTTTTCACATTTTCAACTTTTTCTACGAAATCACATGAAAGATTTTAATGAAACATGGAATATATGAAGTACTAAAAGTCCTCTATCAATGTGGTAAATTTCATCCAAATTGGTTAACAGATAATGCCACCATGTCTAAAAAGTAGGTTTCACAATGGTACATATACCACTTGGTAATTGAAATATAGAGAGTAGCGGATCAAATCCAGCTGTGGTCAAAAAAAATTTTTTTTTTTTTTACACATCTAAATAAGTTTTTAGATGTTTCTCAACACTCAACATATGAAATTAGGAATTTTACGTTTAAGACTTCCAAAAAAAAGGGGGATGGGGGGGGGTGGCCATTTTTCACATTTTCAACTTTTTCTACAAAACTGTTTGAAGGATTTTAATAAATCTTGATAGAAATAAGTCACTTATGATCCTCTTCAAATTCTGTTGTTTTCGTCCAGACCTCTTTACAGGTGGCACCACCATAGTCAAAAGTAGGTCACAAAAGAGTTCCCTCCTTTAACAATATTCTTTTTCATACGGGCTGTATACAGAGACAAACAGAATGCATTGAAATGATCTAGAGGGATGAGTGAAGACGTATTGTCATTTTGGTTCCCTTCCAAAATCAAATTTTAGAATTTTTTTTCGACATTTCTTTGGACTTGGTGATTCAATGCAGAAAAAAAAGTGTCATATTTCCTAGTTAATTGATAATGATGATTTCTTATGGACTATTGTGATCATAATTATGGTAAGGATTGTTACTTTGAAAGAATTTTGTCAATATCTCAATTTTTGGATTTTCTATGAATTTTTTAAGACTTCCAAATGAGGGTGTATAGGAACAATTCAATCACATTTTTCACTTCTGCTGTTATACCACATGAAAGATTTTAATGAAACAAGGAATACATGAAGTACTAAAGGTCCTCTATCAATTTGGTAAATTTTTATCCAAATTGGTTAACAGATAATGCCACCATGTCTAAAAAGCAGTTCTCACAATGGTACATATACCACTTGGTAATTGAAATATGGAGAAATTTTTTTTTTCATGTCTTTACACATCTAAATAAGTTTTTAGATGTTTCTCAACACTCAACATATGAAATTAGGCAATTTTAAGTTAGATCTGGACAATATTTGAAACAATTGTTGTTCATGACCCAGACTTGAAATCAGTCAACAAAAGGCCCCACCTAAAGAAAATGACTAACTTGTTGCCCTGAATGACTTCTTGCAGAGACAAAGGAAATGCTTAATATCAAAATCACGTGAATGGATGTGCAAAAAAGTGTTGTTTTTTATTCTAGCCTGAAATAAAATTTGACATATTTTCAACATCTGTGTTGACTTAGTCACATTAATGCAAAAATAAATGAATTCTTCCTTCATGCATGACTGATCATCTAGGTACTCAGGTGAGCGATATAGGCCCACTTGGGCCTCTTGTTTATTCTTGTCTGAAATAAAATTTGACATATTTTCAACATTTGTGTTGACTTAGTCAATGTAATGCAAAAATAAATAACTTCTTCCTTCCTGCATGACTGATAATCTAGGTACTCAGGTGAGCAATATAGGCCTACTTGGGCCTATTGTTTTATGTCATTTAGAACCACATATTAACAGTAAAGAGAAGGCAGAAGACATCTACCAAGCTGTATGTGGCACAAATCACCAAGGACATGCACATAAATCATGATTATAGTCAAATAAACACAGAAAACAACATTACAAAAATATTCGATTCTATTTTAAAATTTGTTATGATACGGATTAAGGATGGTCAATCAGAGTAACAAATGTCACCCAGTTGGTGTGATTAATTGGTGTACCGGCGCCCACCTTCCAATTAACCATAAAAGTAGCACAATCAAAGAACACACATTTGAAAATTGAATATAATCCTCCATAGAGAGACAAAGGGTCAACAGGTTTTTAAAGCCAAGAGTCATAAAAAATTTCACAGGATACTTTTTATGTCATAATATATGTTAGGCAACATCAACATAATTTAACCATGCTGTGCTCCTCTGTAAGCAAGCTCAGATCCTTAATCAGTTAACAGTCATAGAGGAAAAGGCTCAGGAATTTGTCTCCTCTGAACAGATTTGGACAAGGTCCATCATAGAGTCCCCACCACCCTGTTAGTCTATATACAGATGGGTGCAGTCCTAACATAACATGCACGTTAACGCGAAAAGCGGTCACGAGGACTGCTTGAGCACACGTGCTAGGACTGCTCGACCGGACGCGCGTGCGCTCCTTGCGTTAACTCGGGAGGAAATTCACGTTAACGCGATTTATTCCCGCGTGAGCTCGGTCCAGTCGCGCGTTCACATGCCTTCATTTGTAATTCTCTATGCAGTGGTACGGATGGAGGAAATAAAAGGGATCTAATTAAATTACTGCAAATATATATACGTGTGTTATATGTAATATTAAAATGACACTCCGCATTATGGGTTTCATATGTAAAATGATAATGGAATTATGGCGTAGACATCCACTAAGGTATTTATGAAAAAACTTCGTCAGTTTATAGTATAAAGAATCTAGGATAATTACATTATAATTCTATTTTATTGATTTATTTTAATCAATTAAATTATGTATTTATTTCTTATTTGTTTATTGTTTAATAAATTATTTATGTATTTATTCCTATTTATATATTTATTATTGGGGTTTTTTAATTATCTATTTTTCAGAAAATATAAATACCATGATTATCATCATTATTATCAAATTTATTATTAATGTTATTAATTTTCTTCTTCTTCTTCTTCTTCGTATTATTATTATTATCATAAAATAAGAATAAATTTCATTATATTCAATGTTCGGAAATTGTATTCAATATCTTTAAAATTCATCCCTTAACTCATAAACGTTTTATCTAATTCTAAATATTTACCTACATGCACGCAGTAATATGTTCTTATATTAAAATATAAAATGTGTAACTCGAATCTCCTTCAAATCCTTCTCTATGTACATGTTAATGTAAGTTTTAAGTTGTAAGCAAGCGAACATGGCTGTCACGCACTTTCAAGCGCGTGAACGCAGCAGTCAAGCGTGTTAACGGGGTCTCAAAATTAAGTTCATGAGAAACTCTGCGTTAACGCAGACGCGTGTGCTCAGCAGTCCTGAGCGCACGAGGAAAGCAAACTTCACGTTAACGCGACGTTAACACAATGTTATGTTAGGACTGCACCCCACTGTATAAGGCTGTAGAGGGGCCCAGTCCAAGACCTATCATCTTTGTGATGATCTCGGATTCATACTGTCAATAGAAATTAGAATGAGAAATTCCGTTAGATATATTTTTTCAAAAGTCACATCTCAGAATGAAGATAAAATGTCTGAATAAGATCTGTAAAATTTACCAAGAGTTCTAAGATAATGATATCTTGAATCCTGAGTTAGTAGTTTGAAAGTGATTTGAACATTTTTTGCATACAAATCCAAACATACGTAAGTGCAGTCTCCAGTAGATTGAACCATTATCAATTAACTAAATACCATCCTTGGGAGAGGGACTTCAGGACAAAGGGTTCCTTAGGCCAGCATATTGGACAATGCTCACTTTTAAGGTCACAAGTTTTTTTAATCTTTAGCAACAACTGCGAAAAATATCAACATAATGCTGAATTTCAGTAGCACTGTGATGAAGACACAGTATGAGTCCTACTTTACACATTTGATATGTCTGAGCACTTGATAATTATGTAAGTTAATATTTTTCTGTGATGTTTCACAAGAAATTCATTACAAGACAAAACATTATAAAATAAATAGTTGGCTACCTTCAAATGCAGAAAAAAACACTGTTGCAATACTTAAGATGTTAATTAAGAAGGGGGAAAAGGTCATAATTCTAATTTAATATTCTACTTCTATTATTGAATTTTAATTTCAAAACTTAATTTTCAGTTTTTTCATACATAAAATCTTCATTTTAATCTGATATTGTAATTCTTTCTTTAAATTTTGATTTTAATTGCTTATATTTAATTTGTAATATAACTTTAATTCATGTTTCTATAATTTAACATTATGATTTATTTCAGATGCAGTTGCATCATTTTAATTTCAATTTCTACATTATTATTCATCTTATGCATTGTAAATATCTACCAAAGTAAAGATCACTAAAGTTAGAATTCTGACCTTTTACCCCTGTTGCATTTTTGACAAAATTATGACCTCAGACTGGTCTAGAAGGCACTTGTGTTATCAAACATCTTTACAATGACTGCTCCCTTTCGTTCGCGACAATGCTATTTTGGTTTTGAACATGATAAGCCCATGAGGATTGTGGAAATATTACAAAAATTCTAACTTAATTATATCTTTACTTTGGTATATATATTTTGAATGGCATTTTCAACTTTATGAGTAGATATATCATACTGGTAAATATCAATTATGATGCATAGGATGAATAAAAATGTAGGAATTGAAATTAAAATGACACAATTCTGTCAGTGTCAAATCATAAGTTAAATTATAGAAATAAAAAAATTAAACAGTACTGTAATATATTACAAATTAAATATCAGCAATTAAATTAGAATTTGTAGATAAAAATTAGAATGTTAGATTAGAATGAAGATTTCATATATGAAGAAATGGAAGCCTAAGTTTTGAAATTAAAATGTAGCAATAAACTTAGAATACTGAATTAAAATTATGACCCTTTTCGCCTTCCATAGTTAAACACTAAAATGACAGGAATAAAATGGAAGTGGTAAGATCTATTGATGTTTTCAAATTCAGATAACAATTTCAAAATGAATACTTTGAATTACTGTAAAAGGACTCTTACAACTAAAACAAATTCTGATACATTCGTGAGTCACTGATGACTGCTTAAGATGCTCAGGTGAGAGATGAAGGCTTATTGGAGCCTCATGTTCACATATATGGATATGAAAGATAGAAAATTGTGATGGCCCTTTTTGAATTTGAAGATGTTCAACAAAACTAAAACATAATTTATGAAGATGTAATTGATTGTGATAATAAGATGTTTCTCTATTTTATAGTCTAATCACCTATAATTTCATGATAGAAAAGTATATACAAACATCATTGTGTGTCTAGCAAATCCAAATTTGAGTGTGTTCTTTTTATGTGGTGGATACTTTAGGCATCATATTGCATCTGAGATTTAGCAAAACTTTTGTACTTATTCTTCATGCTTTAAGGTAAAATTCTATTCCAGAAAGCATTGTGATGACTTCATTTGACAACAAAACTAGGACAAATCAATATGATATTTGTATATGAAGTCATAAATATAACAATTGAATGTGAATACAATAACCATGTATCACGTTCATGTGCCAGTTGTTGAAGTTTCAATAGATTTTCATGTTCAAAGGTTAAAGTTAAGATCTCTGGGGATTCACCATTTTGAAGTGCTATTGTTTTTAAGATAAAAAGATATTTTATAAGAAAAATTATCATCCGACATATTTTCCAATTTTTCATTATAATGCTTCAGTCACATAATCAGGGGCATATAGATGTATTTTCTGTTTTTCTATCCATCATTGCAGATTCAAGAAACTTGCCAAATGCCAATTTTTCAGCTCGAAGGGACGAAGTGTCTTGAGAGCTATACATGATATAGTCATATCCCTACTGGTCAGCCTCAGTATCCTCGTGCACAGTTTTAACTTGGACTATATCTTTGGAACTAATACTTCACACAGTCATACATGTATGTTCCTCATAACAAGGGCTTTCATTTGGTATCATGACTTTTGACCTTGTGACCTTGACTTTGGACTTCAACCTACTTTTCAAAAACCTTTAACTTTGGCTTTATCTTTTGAACCAATAGAGGAAGGGCTTTGATACTTCACACATAGGTCCCTCATGTCAAGAGATTTCATTGTGATGTTGATCTTGGAATTTTGCATTCTTTTTTAAAAATTTTACCTTTTGGGCTTTTGAAATATTAGAGATGTGGATTTTACATGCAGCTTCAATGTGACTAGAGCTTTCATCTGGTTAACTTTTGACATTTGCCTTGGATTTGATTGTGAATTAAGAAAACATTAAAAATATATGCTTCCCTCGGACAATGCCCGCCGGCAAACTTGATTGTCTTCTAAAATGTCATGTTACATTTAATTTTGCATTTACACTTTATTTACATACAAAGTAGTGTCAAGTTCTGATGACTTGAAGTGACATTGTGTTCATGTATGATGTTTGTAGGTGGTACTGCAGATATAACAGTCCATCGGAAGTGTGAGGATGGCACATTAGAAGAGGTACAGCCTGCCAGTGGTGGACCCTGGGGAGGAAAGTCCATTGATGACGCCTTTGAAAACTTCTTGAAAGATATAGTAGGCGAGACAGTGATGAAAAAATTCATAGAGAATGCATTGGAAGATTACCTTGACTTGTTTCGAAATTTTGAAACCAAAAAGAGATCTATAAATCCAGAGAAACTGAAGGAAGGAAGTATGAATATAACTGTCCCTGTTGGATTTATTGATCTTATCAAAGGGAAAAAGAAAGGATTTGAAAAGGTAATTCAGGAATCAAAATATTCTGATGTTGTGTCGTTTGAGAAAGGGAAATTGAAAATGACAACAGAAGACTTTGCTAAGATTCTTTTTCATGATACTATAGAAAAGATTGTAAATCATATAGTCAAATTATTCAAAGAAGAGGATGTGAAAGATGTTAAGACTATTGTGATGGTCGGAGGGTTTTCAGAATGCAAATTAATTCAAGCTGCAATTAAAAATAAGTTCCCAAACAAGAAATTGGTAGTACCAGAGGAGTGTGGATTAGCTGTTCTGAAAGGAGCCGTGTACTTTGGGCATGTTCCTGGGGCTATATCTCGACGCTCTGCGAGGTATACCTACGGAATACAGAGCTGGCCTGAATGGAATGATACCAAACACCCCAAGGAGAAGAAAACCAAGATAGGAGACACATTCAGATGCAGGGATGTTTTCTTCAAGTATGTTACCAAAGGCCAAAACATCACACCAGGTTACAGAAGATCTCAAATTTTTCAAGCCCTCAAACCAGAAGAGAAGTGCTTAGAATGTGCTATTTATGTCTCCGAGAGAAAAGATCCTAAATTTATCGATGAACCTGACTGTAGAAAGCTTGGAGTTTTAAGAATAGACTTGCCTAATGTTCGTACAGGAGCTACTCTAGAGTTGGAGGAGACCATGATATTTGGAGAGACCGAGATCAGGGTCCAAGCAAGAGACATTTATACAAATCAACAACAGGAGGTCACATTTGATCTTCTAAAAGATATAGAAGATGACAATTGAGACTAGAAGATCTATTACTTTATTATATAAGGAACTTTACCTTCATCAGTTTAGTTTATAATTTTTTATATATAAAGCTGAAGATTATGGAAAAAGCAAAGTTTTAAAGATAACAGAATATAAATTATCAACTAGGTAATGCCCAAAGTTACATGTACTTTGCAAATAAGATTGATTGATTGATTATTGTTTTACTTCACTCCACGAATATTTCACGTATATGGTTACGGCATCTGCCTGATGCATTGCATACAAATTTAGACTTTTGCAATGGACCCACCCGAAGCAGTGAGGGATCATTTATGTGCCACGCCTACCGTGACACAGGACCTCGGTTTTTTACTGTCTCATCAGAAAGACAGAACACCGGTGTGCCCAGGGCAGGAGTCGAACCCGGGACCTCTTGATCATGAGTCGTTGAAAATAAGACAACAGAAATAAAACAGGAAGTGCTCAAAAGCCACTTGCCAGTCATTGTAAAACAAATGTGATCATTATTTCATCACAGGTTTTACACATATAACAAAATTTGAATGTGACACATTGCAATGCAGACATATTTTAAACACAATGGTATTGAACGTTTTATGAACAGAAGGATATACATGTAGTGGTCATGTAACTAGATGTTAATGCCATAATTACAATAGAAGAGAGATAAAAAGAATTTAGAGTAATGTTGCACCTTATATATGAATATAGGAATATTTTATCTATATGCTTAGATGGCAGTTTGATTAAGATTGATATGATCAGCCGTGATGATTGACTTCATATGAAATAAAAGTGCATATTCACTTTGTTTATATTTCCCTCTAGAGCTCCCATCCTTCTTGAAAACATACATGTACTTTTGTTTCAAAAGTATGTTATATATTTATGATTGTTAGCACATTGTGTAATTCTTTATATGCATTAATACAAAATTGACTATACATAAAGGACACAATATTTTCTTTTGTCAGTATCATTGTACCCCATCATTATATGTAACCTCTCTTTTGAGTATGCTGAACCAAATATTTTCCTGTTTTAAGGAAATATGAAGATTTGTTCACCCTAAACAAACTGTTGAATAAAACGCCATATGTCCTTCATTACAGGCTATTGAAGCTATGCTGTATAAAGAAATGTGATTTTAACATTCATAAATTTTATTTCAATTAAGGACAGATATTCATATCTCCTGTATACCAGGAAAATAAATGTTATTGTAGCTATGGTAACAGTGGCTGTGTTACGCTGAGATGGGGAAGTTCAACAAAAAACAAACACATAGTTAATGTTCAGAGTACAGATTGCTCAATCACATGTACGATTGGTTAACATCATTCTTCTGTGATGTGATATAACTGAAAAATAAATGAAAATTAAAACCCCAATCACCCAACCAACCCAGTTTCAGTACATAATTACTACCCTATCTGTCTGTCCGTCTGTCTTTGTGTCTGTCTGTCCACCAAACATTGTCAGGGCCATAACGTCTCACCCTGTGCACGTATTTCAACAATATTTCACAGCATTGTTGCTTAGGATCCAAGGGTGTGTCATTACCTTTTAACCAAGGTCAAGGTCACAATAGACACAATTGGTATAACATTGTCCAGACTATAACTTCTTCCCCTTTGCACGGATTTCAATAATTTTTCACAGAATTGTTGCTTAGGATCCAAGGGTGTGTTATGACCTTAAACCAAGGTCAAAAGTCAAGGTCACAATAGACACAATTGGTGTAACATTGGCGGGGCCATAACTTCTTCTCCTGGGCCCGGATTTCAATAATATTTCACAGAATTGTTGCTTAGGATCTAAGGGTGTGTCATGACTTTGAACCAAGGTCATAGATCAAAGGTCAAGGTCACAATAGACACAATCTGTATAACATTGTTCGGGCTATAACTTCTTCCCCTGTGCATTGATTTCAATAATACTTCACAGAATTGTTGCTTAGGATCAAAGGGTGTGTCATGACCTTGAACAAAGGTCAAGGTCACAATAGACACAATGGGTAAAACCTTGTTATAATTGCTCTCATGGCCTCAAGGGTTGTTATAAAGGGATGAATTAATGCATGTCTCCACCTTTATGCCGCTGGGGTATTTGTCCCATTAGGACTGCTTTAGTTTGTATCAATGGGTGCATTATTTCATTTTAATAAATTAACTCTTATATTGTTTGAGTGATAGAATTTTATTTTTCTCTAATTCTTTCAACTTTGCTCCCCTGAAATACATGTATGTATTAATTCTGTTTAATTTTCATAAATAAAGTCTTTTAATTGTTGGTTTATGCTATTGTTACTGCTATTTTTACAGGTGCATTCCAGTTTTATTTCCGTTATGACAGACTTACTGCATATTTCTTTTGTTTCAAAAGATTGATAAGAATTGAATTATGTAAATATTTTTTATGTCAATTATGTCCATGTCTTACATAATTCCTTACAAGATCATGGAATAAATACACTTAGTAATTAATAATGATTATCATCTTTTCAGTTGTACTTCTTAGTTTGTAAATTTTTTCACATTTTAACCTTCTTCTTTTTCTTTGGAACCATTGAAAGGAATTTTATGAAATTTGGTGTAGATGAAGATCCCCCATAAGTCTTCTTGTTTTCCAGTGAGATCTGAGGATGGATTCAGGTCTCAGATGGTATTATCCTTTGACAAAGGTCTTCAGATTAGCTGCATAGATCATCAGAACAAATGCATAATGGTGATCTAGAAAGGTGTTTTATTAGTGGTCAATCATATGGTTGTCAAAGTTTTGACGTTTTGTATTTTTTAAGCCCCTGTCATATATGGCTGGGAGCATATCGTATTGCACTTCACTGTCATTTTGTTATGAAACAGATTGTCTTCGCAACTCTTCCTAAATCCTTATTAGGATTTTAATGAAACTTGGTTCAAACAAAGATCACAATGTGTTGATGTGCATATTATAAGGAGAATGCTGTCCATAAAGTTTCACAGGAGTTATGGCCCTTGGACCTAGATTTTTATCCATATATAGTAAATTCACCTCGTCTCCGCAACTCCTTCTCAACCCATAACATTTAAAAATGCTACTACACAGATCACAATATGTAGATGTGCATATTGTTAGCGAAATCCTGTCCAAAAGTTTTTACAGGAGTACTGACCCTTGAACTGAATCTTTGTTGCCGGCGGTAGCGTACCAACACACCTAGTTTCAACAAAGAAAATCAGTTGAGCATTTATGTGATAACTTTTGATCAGATTGCATAGCAACTCCGGTCTATAAATTGGGGATGTCTGTCTGTCTGTATGTCCGTCAACATTTTGGTTAAAGTTTCTGGATGAAGCTTCGAAGAAACTTTAACTTTGAGTATATATTTTCAAATCGGTAGGGATAGTGCTGTGATACTTCACTCACAGGTTCTGTATGACAAGTGCTTTCAATTGATGCCATGATTTTGACCTTGTGACCTTGAACTGGTTTCGAATTTGCTTTGCGATCTGGCCATACTGTGTTTAGCTGTTTCTTGTATTTGAAAATATCTATTTCAAGGGTATTTGAAAGAAGTGTCGTGTCAAAATTCAGTTTTCAGAACTTTTGATGTTTTTTAAGGCGTCGAGCATTCGACAGTCTTCTAGCGATCGTAAAAATTTACCTCTGCACCGCCTTTTTAATTCACGTAACAAAGTAGTACCTTCTTTAAAGTAGTAAAAGTTTCATTGCACAGAAATAGGTTTAAGCATAGGTCTGCTTAACTTAAATTATCAATATATTGCCCTAAAACACTTATTATTATGTCGCTTATTGTGTGTTAAAATATTCGTTCGCCGTAATGACGCAAGTAGATTATGAATTACAATCGCACTTCATGGGAATTTTTCCAAATTTGGGGAAGACCACGTGACATATTGCCTTATTTAGAGAAATCGTAGTAGAACGCTTGTAACACACGCGATCAATCATTATGCCTAGTTTGACATAGAATCGCCAATATGGAAACCGATCGCGCGATCTTCGAAATATATATAATAATATAGATAATGTAATAATAATATATTTAGCTATAGATTTCAGTTTAAAAAAGAAGAAATAAAGTATTTCATAGAATCCTAAATATAGACTGGCAATGCGTGTCACAAACATCTTAAAACATCTAGACAGGTGATCACTAATTCATAACGAGGCTGACCTAGGTTCAAGTGACGTGTTAAGGGTTATTTTTTTCTCACTGGATTTCGTGGTCACTTCAGCAGGTAACTTCAGTCTATCTTGAACAAGCATAGCTTTTTAAAAAGCTTAGGTTGCAATCGGAATAGCATTAAATGTTCAAGATGTTGGTCACAAAGCCAAATAGCTTTATGTAAATAGGAATTACTCGTTTTTAAACCATCTTTATTTGCGCAGTTGTGAATTTTCCCGCTAAATTTTTTGAAGCCACGCCTCATTTTTGCCTTATTAGGGAAGTAGCATGTGTATATATCACATGGTCTTCCGTATATTTGGAAAGGTTCCCACGACGGCATAAAAAATGGCAGCCAAGAAACTTTTCAAATCGCCTACAAAATTTAATGCGGATGGAAAGGATGATAGCATGGATTTAGACAGAATTTTAGATTGAATGCATGAAAAAATAAATTAATTAGAACTCACATGTGAAGATTTTATTCCAAATTAACCGATAAAGTGCGATTGTGATTCACAATTGGCTTGCGTCATTACGGCGAACGGCATAGCGTTGTAGCCCTCGCACGCTCACATACAATAAACGACCGAATAATAACTAGTGTGTACATTCTTTGTGATAAGACATTTGACATTTCTGCAAGAATGACGTAAAGAACAATAAAATGTTATGATGATGTCATAATCAATAACACTTATAACCCTTGACTTCTTCATGACAACGGACACCATCAAGAAACTGTTTACCATACATCTTGCTTTATGACAAATCCCCACCGGAGAGCTATGTTGCCCACTGACAACTTTCATTCACATTTTGATATTATATGATATATGGCTGTTGGTCGTTAAGCTTTTATTTTCACTCTATTCCAAAAATTATCGGAATTCAACAAAAAAGATGAACACAACTGGTCAGTTTCTGCTACTTTTGACAGCTTTACATCAAATTTAGCTCGACGCCTTTGTGGTTCTTCAAGCCTTTGATTTTCTATTTAGGTCTGTTCTGGTGTCCTTAAGGTTAACATTTGAACCTCACTAGAGAGAAAAACAAGGTCACGGCCTCAACTCCCGCCGTTGGTACTACGGAGTCCTGTCTTTCTGATGAGACAGTAAAAACCGAGTTCATGGTCAGTGTGGCACGTAAAAGATACCTCTGCTTTGGCTAGGTCTGAGTAAAAGGTATACATTTCTATACATCAGGCATATGCCTTCGCTATATACGTGAAATAATCGTGGAGTGACGTAAAACAAATATCAATCCAATCCAGTATTTATACTCTCTGAATCATTTAAGAGAGAGGGCATATTAGGCACCCTTCTTTTATGTCCATTTTTTTATCTGCCAATCGTAGTGAAATAATGTTGGCAAGAACGATGAAATGTATACAAGTTTTCCTGTTTGTTAATTTAAGATTATTTCAAATACCATGGTGGAAGAATCTAAGTGCATGATCTCGAAATTTAAACCCCGAAATACTGACGATCTATTACATGCTTACAGAAAAGGATTCTTTTATTTATTAATGTTTTATGCATCAACAAGATTATCTCGCTTATATTATGGTGGTGCCTACTTGGTGAAGAGCCATCATATACCGGTACGTAGCATGGACCTGCGGTTTATACTATTTCATCTGATGGACAGATTTTGGGACAAAGGTAGACATGAAGCTTATAAAGGCAAAAGCGGATAGGATAGCTGGATTTGAACCCTAGTGTTAAAAAAGAATGAGAAGTCTTAATGCTAATCACCCATGTCAAGGACAATTTGAATTTTGGCAGTACATGAAAATTATGGCGGGAAATTTTTGAATGATACGTAAGAATTATACCAATATTAATATAGTGTACCAGATGCGCATATCGATATGTAATGTCCTGACTAGTGCTGAAAGCAAGAACTGCGGAAATTTTAAAATATCACACTGGTGGTATGTTGTAATGTGTGCCACAGATGTTGGTGATATTCAGCGTGGTATGTTGTAATGTGTGCCAGAGATGTTGGTGATATCAAGCGTGGTATGTTGTAATGTGTGCCACAGATGTTGGTGATATTCAGCGTGGTATGTTGTCATGTGTGCCATACGTGTTGGTGATATCCAGCGTGGTTTTATTATAATATGTGTCACAGATGTTGGTGATATCCAGCGTAGTATGTTGTCATGTGTGTCACAGATGTTGGTGATATCCAGCGTAGTATGTTGTCATGTGTGTCACAGATGTTGGTGATATCCAGCGTGGTATGTTGTAGTGTGTGTCACAGATGTTGGTGATATCCAGCGTAGTATATTGTAATGTGTGTCACAGATGTTGGTGATATCCAGTGTGGTATGTTGTAATGTGTGTCACAGATGTTGGTGATATCCAGTGTGGTATGTTGTAATGTGTGTCACAGATGTTGGTGATATCAAGCGTGGTATGTTATAATGTGTGCCACAGATGTTGGTGATATCCAGTGTGGTATGTTGTAATGTGTGTCACAGATGTTGGTGATATCCAGTGTGGTATGTTGTAATGTGTGTCACAGATGTTGGTGATATCCAGTGTGGTATGTTGTAATGTGTGTCACAGATGTTGGTGATATCCAGCGTGGTATGTTGTCATGTGTGTCACAGATGTTGGTGATATCCAGTGTGGTATGTTGAAATGTGTGCCACAGATGTTGGTGATATCCAGCGTGGTATGTTGTAATGTGTGCCACAGATGTTGGTGATATCCAGCGTGGTATGTTGTAATGTGTGCCACAGATGTTGGTGATATCCAGTGTGGTATGTTATAATGTGTGACACAGATTAGCGTGATATGGTGTAATGTCTGCCAGAGATATTAGGGATATCCAACATTATCTATTATAAGAAATGTCACAGACGTTGGTGATATCCAGCTTGGTAATGTTAAAGTGAGTGCAACAGATATTTATATGTATTGATTTTAAAATTTCTTTGCATCGATCCAAATCAATTTGTTCCTTCGTACTTCGACTTTCTCTTTGTTTAATAGTGATGTTTCAATATATCCATATAAGAAGAAATTAAATTCTTCTAAGTCTATGAAAAGCGGGTGTTGCTTGATGAGAGAGGATACTTATTTTTCCAGGATACATGTTTCTATCCTTCTTTCTTCCACGTATCCACTTATCATTTTTTCTTATTAAGCTCTTGCATTTTGTGTATTTTGATTTCCTCCGTATTGAAGTGATGAAATTCAGGTCTTGTCCGGATATGTTTGTTTCTTTTTGGATTTCGTCAGCCTGTCTATTAGATATTGACGAATACTTATGAAGTCAGTTTGGCTGCATTTACTTCAGATATATCACTGAAGAGACATAGTTGTGGAAATGCGCATCTGGTGCACAAAATTCAAATGTATATATTTTCTATATCTATTATAACCACTTGGCCGGTGTCACTGCTGGTGGACTAATAGTCCCCGAGGGCATCATAAGTCTAGTTTTCAGTGCTTTTGTACTTACTTGAAATATTTACTTTAAATTTGCCGTGATAAAATTATGTAAATTACTCTAAAACTAAGGAGAATCTCCCTCAGGCATAGCTCTGTCCTTAGATTGATTCTTTGGTTCACTTTTTCGGTCATTTTGTTTTCAATACTGCTCTTCAAACATTTATATTATATGAGAATTCCAACCATTCGGCCACGAGCATCACTGAAGAGACATAAGTTGTCGAAATGCGCATCTGGTGCACAAAATTCAAATGTATATATTTTCTATATCTAATATAAATGATATTGACCCTTCGGTACTTCTTCTTGTTTACATTCTATTATCAACACTATTAGAGATTAACTCAGATTAATCATTTGGAATTAGCTAAGTGATTCTCTTATTTATTCTCTTATACATCACTTCACTTCCTCCTGGCTTCCATAAGATTCATTAATCTTTTACACTGTTTTTATTTTCTTTAAACAAAATATACGATCCGTGAAGGATATATAATAGACTTCAAAGCCTTTGTATAGGAAGAGATGTTTATACTTCATTGATCATTTCACCTTCTATGACCATTTTCATTTATTTGTACTCACTAAGTAGTTTTCTGTGATTGAAACAGATGGATCGTGAATGTAATCTATCGGACATCACACCCAAATTCAATAATTCAGTGCAATTAACGAAAATTTATTTCCAAAAATCAACTTCTGAAATGTTTATCATAGTTCAAAGCTTCAAACCAATTGAGATTCTAAGAGTCGAAATCCAAAATTTCTTCAAGTTAACTTTATCGGTTTGAATATGAGAGGCAATGCAATAAAAGCCATTGTTTCTCACTTTTCTTATAGTGAAACATTCGTTACGAGTCACCTACATGCATTCAGAGTGTCATTTCTACTTAATCAAAAGCGCAATGTGGAATCTTAGCATTGATAATGTTTCGGGGGCAATGTATAATTAAAAGAAAGGCGAAATATTACTATAACTTGAACCAATTTTATTTACTAACAAGAACAATAAAGATTGATTACAACGTCTTGAAAATGCATGCAAAAAGGAAATAATGAATGATTTTTAACTTATTTTACAAAGTTAACGGATAAACAGAGAGTAAATTTGGTTCTGTAACAACACCAAGAATCAAAGAGGGAAATGCTTCAGCATACCATCAATGTAATACCATTCATTATTATGCATTTATGATTAACAAAACAAAAACGCTTTTTAGTAACGTATGTTTAACAATAATTACTAGCGTGATACGGTTTCAGTAACAATGGAATATATTCCTATGGCAATAGTTATCACTTGTATTGAGTATTTAGTGGAACAACAAGTTATAAAAGGAAACAAATTAAGACACATTTATTATTTTTATCATAAATAACGGAGAATCTTCGATATTTAGGGGATAAATCACAGGTAAAAAGGCCTATCTGGACCACGAACATGTAATAAAATAAAACAAAACAAAAGAAAACAAGATACACTAACTACAATAATGAAGAAGTTGTAATTCAACATATGAATTGAAGCGCCAACTACCGCAACACTTGTATAAGGTCCTATTTAGTCATAGTAACGTATGTTTCATTCAATGTAACTATAGTTTCATAAGACAAAAACCTGGCATAACATCATAATTGACTGGTTTTCCATTCACTAGGGGTACACAGATAACCTGTTGATCACAATAAAAAAAGTACTTTGGAAATAGAAAGAAATGAATCCTGGATTAACATATAATAAAACATGTGGTAACGTATGTTTCAGGCGTTAGTATGATGAACATGCTGCCATGCCAAAGAGACTTTTACCGCTTTACTAGTCTTTCAACTTTATTTTCATCACTGCGATCCAATTTATACATCCTTTTTGACTTCCCACTTGGTGTTAAAGGGTTGATCGCGCACACAATATCGGCCTCATCCATCCATATTTTGTCCTCAGATCTTGGCCACTGAAACAAATTCTTCTTTCGCTCCATGAAAGATATTTCGTATTCTTTGCCATCTCTGTCCATAACCTTTCCGACATACCAATTTTCGTCATATACTGCAGCGACAAAAGAATTCACTTTGTATTGTTGATCAAGAACTTCACGAGATAAATCCGTGTCTTTAGAAGCCGTTTGAGAGATGGTCATAGCTACTTCTGGTTCATAATCCCCCGAATTATCGGCAGTGCCTATTGTAGAGGAAGAAGCGCATAGTGTAGAGGTAGACGGAGAAGCGCCTTCTGTAGAGGCATCTTCGACTGGTATTGATGTGGCGATTGACCAGTGTTCACAATATGTACCCTTCAGACAGAACTCGCAGTAGCAAGAAGTTGGTGCGGTGATAAGCAGGTTCAATTCGGATTTGCAAGCATGAAGAGTCATGGTACCTTTTACTGGCGGGAGTCGGCATTTCTTTGTTATTTCTGCCTTCCTTTCACAATCTACCTTTGACACATAGAAGAAATGAACTGCCTTCAAGCTAGACTGTTTTGTCCAAGACATGAATTCTTCTGCGTCCTGAATAGAGGCCCTAGACGAATTGACGGCCTCGTCGGCCATTCTTTTCACAGTCCCTCCAACGCCATCACATGGCCCTTTGCCGTGACCGGCTTCAAAATAATTCCATGTTGCTCTAGAACCATAAGTATCCTTATGAGTTAGCAATGTCTCAAAAATATACCTATTACGGTACTGGCTTGTAGGTGAGTCGGTCCAGTAATGCACTTGGTCAGTGTTTTCACACTCCTTTATTTTCATGCCGTAGAATGCGTCAAGAATTGCTAGTACAGTTGACGAAGAATGAGTTAAGCAATCTGAAACTGCAACGTAGCTACGATGTGACAAGGTGTTCGTGGTGGCGTCATTGAAATACAGAACAATAGGATGAAGTGTTATCTGGCTCTGATTCCAGTAAGCGCTCTGTATTTCGTCGGCAGTCTTGCAAGAGTAGTTTTCGGCGAAGTCCATGTGGAGGATAATTTCGTTCTTCGGTAGGTTTTCCTTAAGCTGACGACGCTCAGCGTATTGCTTCTTTATCTTATGTACGTGCTCTTTAAATTCTATCTCCTCTTTTCCCCACAAGATGCCAAATTCTTCCCGCTTCATGCACTCTTGCACAATTTTCATTTTTTTCTTTCCATCCGGTAATTGCACTCTTTTCCAAATTGAGAACGTGACTTCTGCTGGAAGTTGATTTACATCTATTGAAGTGTTCTGACGAACATACTCCTCCGGGTTTACTGACACTTTGATACCTTCTTTCTTCATCATTTTAAGTTTAAAAACAAAGTTTTGATGTTTTGTACAGAGGCATGTGTTTCTACTCAGAAAAGTGGTAGGAAGAATGTACTTCGGTCTTGCCCTCCGAAAAGTAGACAACGAAATTGCTATTTCTGGATTTTCAGAACGATACTTTAGATATAGGTTATCTAGGTAATCAGTCAGTACCCTAGTTTGTATTCGCTCTTCTTCACACTTTACGGAATCATTCTTTCCTGGTTGCAGCCTGCAATTATCTTCTCTTTCTAAAAACCTAACTACACTTTCTCTATGCTTAGCAAGGGTTCTAGATCGTCTTTGTTTGGTAAAGTTAACACCCTCTTTAATTGTCCGCGATATAAGATTTCTGTGCACTCCTGTTTCCTTGCTTATCTTTGTAACGCATCTATATTTCTTGATGAGGCTTCCAACTACTTGTCCATATACAGTTTTCTTCTTCCCAGCTTTCTTTTCTTTCATCTTTTCCTTCATTTCATCTATAAGGACATTGCTCATCAGAAGATGCCTTCGAACACTTTTGTTACTTTGTATTCCTGCATCCCGCAACATTTTTTCAGTTTTTCTTCTTGGAGTTAATGGGGCTTCTTTAGATTTCATTCTTTGAAATCTTCTCTGAATTGTTTTCACCTTCCGTCTCAAAGTGATATTGTCTGTTTTCAAACTTTTTAGTTCTCTGTGGGCTTTCGATAAAGCTTTACTTAAACGTTTTCTGGGACCGTTTCTCCGTGCCGAAACTGCAGGCAATCTGACAATTAAACGAGATGGATCACTACTAGAGCAAACACTTTCATATTCACTTGACATTGAGCAGTCATTGTTATTTTCTTCTTGATTTTCTCGCCTCATTTCTTTTAGCTTCTTTCTGTATCTCTTTAGCCTTTCATTTATTTTCTTATTTCTTTTTTTTTGTGGCCGAATTTGACAAAAATGCAACCGGAATATAATTGTCACGTTGTCTCTTTCTTTCTTTTGCCAAGAATTTGTCGCCCTCCTTCGCCTTTTTACGTTCCCTGTAAGTCTTTTGAATTTCTGCCCGTGTCAACGCCATCATAAAACTGAAACAAAAATGAAACCTACGTTACCGAATATCAAATATACCATTCCATTAAAAAACCCAAAACTGTAATCCGAACTATGGTTAAACACGAATGCTTTGTGCATTAACTACCCAAGTGACGTCATTAAATTCATTCATCTTGGTATATTGAGTAAAAAGTCATTAATTTTGCATTCTCTGTGTAAAAATCAAACACCAATGACTTTCATTTTATGTAAACATGTAATAAATACACCTATCTATCATTTGATTTCTCGTTGCTAAGACAGATGAAGTAAATGCATTTATAAGTGAAATTATTTACAAAATGTCATTTTTGTAACAATTTATTAAGTTCTTAATTTACACCAAATTTTGAAACATACGTTACTTTTGGTAACGTAGGTTTCTGCACATATATGAGATAATTGAATGCATTAACTAAGTAATATCTTTCATATCTTTCATATCTAAGAAGAAGCGTTCATACTTTATAGATATATAATGTATCTTTATTGTTTCATCAATTGAAATAAGCATACAGCTGAACATAAAAATATCACTCACCAGCAGGTTCAAATTCGTGGACGAAATCTCTTACAAACAAACCATGTGTATCGTATTTGCAGATGGCGGGAGTAAACTGATCACGTGAGACATATTGGAGAAATCGATCTCGAATAAACCATTTTTATAGAGTTGTTAGTAACGTATGTTTCAGTAACGTAGGTTTCATTCAGATATTTAATGAAAAAGTTTAAACAAAGAAATTGTAGTATGCAAATTTCAAATCATGCCGTTGACATTGTGCATGGAAGGGAAGAAAACGGAATGCAGCTAGGTTCAATACGACTTTTGTTCACCGCTTCAACATACGTAACGAATTCCAATGTTTCATGTTTATCCATACGCTCTAATCATTGCCGAGTATGATGTTATTTTCACTGGATTGTGCAATAACCAGGCGTTTTTGGTATTAATGTTGTATAATGTGGGCAGAGACGAGTATTTTTTGGTGTTATCAGAGTGAATATATCAAAAGGAGATTGAAATATCTTTTTTAAGTAGAGAAAACCAACAAAATCGAAATACTTCGCGACAGCTAGCGAATCCACGATCAAGTTCAATTACAATGTATGCATCCATGATAATAGGTTGATTTTCTTTCTTTGATCAAAATTGAAATTGTTTGTATCAATTCTCACGTACTGGTAAGTATATTTCATGCATAATTTTGACCTGAAAGGTTATATTTTGAAATGGCGACAGTAACGTATGTTTCAATTACAAACTTTCTGGTCGTTGACTGGGACGAAAACAAAGTTTCTGCCAGGTGTTTACATTTTTCTTTTATAGTTCATATTAAAACGCTTAGGTAAAACTGAGAATGTCTTCTTTATTTCTGAAATAATATCGTGTTTAAACATGGCGACATTATTTGCACCGATTTATTGAATTTGGGTGATCAAGTCTCAAGAGAAGCATGATTTAATCACTTTGTGATTAATTTGAAGATGGGAAAAATTAAAATAAAAAGATGATAAATGTATTAAGGTTTTAGTCATCTCAATTACAGTATCTTCTTTTAATCTGTTTATTAGTCCCCTGCCAGTGATACGGGAGGGGACTATAGTGTTTGTCGTTGTCCGTCTGTCCGTCTGTCCGGGTGATTTCCAGATACTGTACGTGTACTTATTTTAGCGGGATTCATATTTTAGCGCAATTAGCGCTGTCCAAAGTACGTGTACATATCTTCAGTGAGGAATGAACAAATTGCTTCAAACTTCATACAATGTTAGCCTATATAAATATCTAATGTGGAATATATCTTGGGGTCAAAAGGTCAACTCTAAGGGTCACTCCTACTATAAAAACATTAATTATTGTATTTCGGTTTCCAGATGATAACTTGAGTTAGGAATGATTGATTTCTTTCAAACTTCATATTAGGTTAGCTCATGTAAAAGTCTAAGGTTTGATTGATTATATGGTCAAAAGGTCAATTCTAAAAATCACTGTATTAAGAATAGACATTTATCACTGCATTTCATTTGCCAGATAACAACGCGAGTTACAATTGATTAACGAGTCCGTTGTCGGTACGAGTTTTAATGCACTGCGCAACTTTTAGCGCATGCCGATCGATTTTAATAGTTAAAATAGTCGGCGTCTTAAAAACATTAATAATATTAAAAATTATCAACAAATTATAATATCAGCATAGTTTAACCGAAATGTATCTACCCAACATTAATATATCGAAATTAATTCCCATAATATCTGATAACGACATATCAAAAATAGTGGGTTTTTTTTAGATTTTCCCCAAAACTGAACCAAGCGGTGAATTTTTCTACAAATCTCTAAAAATTATTTTTATTTAGCATTTCATCACTGACGAAAAAATGATCAATTTTCCTATTGTAGTTTTTGAGATATTTTTACCCAGAACGGCCTTGTTAACCCTGTAACGTAGATAACGATGGTGAAAACCTAGAATCCATCAATAGAAATGTAATAAGACTTTAATAGGGTAGGAGTGAAAGCATCCGAGTCATATTAAGTATGTCAAAAGTTGCCAGCACACAAAAGAAGATTGTAATACAAATGCGTTATTGACTAACGGTGGTTAAATTTAGAGCAAGTTGTAAATCAATTGTTCTGGTTAGCAGGTTTATGGGCTCATCATCAAATTAACCACAAAAAAAACAGTGCACTATAGAAAGAAAGATGAAAAGTGTATCAATAATCCTCTATACAAAGAAGAAAATCACTATGTTACTCTATTCATATTAAATATAAGCACGGGTATTGTTATGCAATAAATCTTAATATCAAAATATAAGCACAACAATTGTTATGGATAACTTTTAATGTCAATAATATAAAGTGATATCAACATGAGCCGACATGACTACTCGCACAGCGATATATTGAGGAATGTTTGAAATTGCCATTAAGGAAGTTCTATGGTCGATATAGGGATCTGGTGCAATTTGAGATGCCTCTTTCTAGAATGTTAATAGACATATATTATGATTTGACCTTACCAACTAACCATCTTTAATTGGATGATTATACATGATTTGACATTAGATATATACATATAGACGTGCATTAATCCCACACTGGAATTTCAGTGCAACAGAATTTCAGACCGTGAATGGGATAATTTAAGAGTCCCTGTCTCCTTCATGGGCCCATGTGTGTATATATGTAGTTACTTCCTGAACCTTAATAGTTGTTGCAAGACTTTTGCAACGGGTGTTGGATGTAATCAGGGGACGCTTACTCCTCCCGGACATCTGGTCTCGCCTCACTTTAATCGGAGTTTGCATTGGTCTAAATAAAACATCGTACACGATATTATCCTTTTATTCCATGGTTTCGAGATGTGGTTAACCCATCGGTGCTACTTTTTTTACATCAATACTTTAATGAAATTGCCTTCCACGCTGTATTTAAATACATATTGATCGCATCGATTTAATCGTTCTATAAATGTCTTTCAGAAGAGAATGTCATTTATATACAGACATGCTCTACAGTTGAAAACATACAGGAGTATAATGAGTCTAGTGCTGGCAAAAATTTTACTGCATTTTCTTATTTTGTGTATTTCTTCCGCACATTCTTACGATGAAATCGATTATGCCAACATTCTGACAAACATTTTAGTTACTAATTCCTACGACAAAATGGTCCTGCCTATCGCTGGAGACAATGGCCCTGTCGAAGTTACGTTGGACTTCCATCTGGTAGGAATAAACCAAATTGATGAAGTGAATGAAAAGCTTGTCACGACAGCCTATTTAGTTATAAAATGGAATGACAATCGTCTCTCTTGGAATGAATCACATTACAGCGATTGTATCGATGTATATATTCCTCAAAAAAATGTGTGGAAACCGGATATATTATTACAAAACTCTTATTCAAAAATGGCTGAACTTGGTGGCGAGTTCTATTATATGCATGTGGATTATGATGGATCTGTACTTTGGGCTCCATTTGACGTGTTTGAAACTTCGTGTTCCCTTGATGTTAGATTTTATCCTTTCGATAAACAAACGTGTAATATAACTTTCATTAGCTGGAGTCATTCAACTTATGAAATATCCATTTCTGATTCAATAGGAGTCGATTTGACAGAACTGTACAAGGGAAATGCTGTATGGGAAATATTATCCACGGATTGTGAAATTGATAACGAATCCAGAGAATCGTCGATCACTTTTATTATAAATATGCAGAGAAAACCCATGCATTTCGTTCTACACATTCTAATGCCAATTGTATGCCTTGGTCTTCTTAACTGTTTTGTTTTTGCGATTCCTGCCGAAAGTGGGGAGAAAGTTGGCTACTCTATCACTGTCTTTCTTGCTCTGGCCGTATTTTTAACTATCGTAATGTCCTATCTGCCGACAAATTCTGATAAGGCTTCCGTACTTGGCGTCTATGTACTAGTACAAGTTATCTTTGGTGTTCTTGCCTTACCTATTACAGCTTATCAGCTCCGCTTGCAGTATAGAAGTAATGACATTGAGATTGATGGGGTGTATCTAAGAGTGATGAGACTCTCGAATTGGATACGCTGGAAACATACCCCTTTAACAGCACGAGTGGATGTTTTGCCTGAGAATGAGACGGAAACGAGCAACATACAAAACCAAAAAAGAAATGGAATTTCTGAAGAGATACACAAGTGGTCTGATGTTGTTGCAGCCATGGACTTTTTGTTTTTCGCTTTATTTCTCTTTCTTTTTACTTTAATAACAATTATCACCATAGTTACACTTGTGAGTAACAGATTTTGATCAACATTGCATATTCGTAAACCATTCTACACATGGTATGCTGTCACATATATATAAGATATCGTTGTTTGATTTCTTTTTTTTTTTTTCATTTTTGCTCTCGTAAAAAAAATCCGTATTGTCTTTTTGTATATTCTATTCTACTATTATCATTTGTATATTGTATATTCTACTATTATCATTTTTGTGTGCAGGTCCTTGGTGATTTGTGTCATACAGCTTTGTCAGATGCCTTCTGTTTTTTCTCTTTTGTGTGCATGTCCACGGTGAGTTTTATCATACAGTTTGTCAGATGTCTTCAGTTATCTCTTGTGTGATATTACACCTTTTTAATTTATTCTATTGACTTATTACTATTGTACGTACGGTTATAACGTTAACGTTCAGTGTAAGTATGAGATATATAAGCTTGAATAAACCTGTGGTATCTCAGTCGGTGTGTTCGGTCATCAGGGGATGCTTACATGCCTCATGGTATCAGATTTCTTCTCTGGTGCTTCCTGTGGACCGTGATTGCATGTACCTCCCAATTTCTCAGTTTTATAAATATTCTATTTGACTACCCTGGTAGATAATATTTAATGTTTTATATTTGTAACTCAAATTTAATTGCTTCATTAGTTTGCTATTGTTACTTGTAATGTAACCCGTGTATCATAAGAATTTTTTATCAGTTTAGAAGATGCGTGTTACTGATGATATCTAATTATGTCAGTAAAATAAATCCCGTTTCATTTCTTTGATTTTGTATTCTGATAAATGCCTAATATCATTTCACTTTTAAGGTGGACTAGGGAAGAGTGACCAATCTTAGGTACATATAAGTACATGAAAGAACGTTACATCTACATTTTTGTACCTAGAGATTGAAACTTGGCAGGACATATATTTAAGGTTCAGGGAAGTTCCTATTTAATAATTACTTTCTCACTCGAATATCAAAGCTCGGGAATAGATATCAAAGCTCGGAAACAGATATAAACATACTTATGTCATATTCAAAATACCACAGTGAACAGAGTATCGCGTTCAATAAACAGTTATTGAATTCCATCATTCAGAAACTTTACAAACATCGATAATTGATTGATTAGTTTACAAGGTAGTTGGAAAGAAGATGAATTTTATATAAATTATAGTCACGATGGACGTTTAAATACTAAGTGGAATTGAAAATGAAAATATTCGAAGATGAAATAATTTTCTAGTATATACTTCATCAAAGACGGCGTTGTTCGGTCGGTAGCGATCTCAGCTTGTGACTGCGAGGACCCAAGTTTAAGTCCCACGGTGCCTTGTTGATTTTCTCTCTGTTGCATGTGACACTTGAATCCGATGTCAGTTTAATGCATCAAACATATGCCGTCATCATATGAATCAAATACAATTGGCGTGTCGAAAATCGCGAAAAACACAAACAATCAAGCATGGTCACTGAAACACAAATTATGGCATATATTCATTATAGTTCAAGACTATATGCTGATGTGATATTTGTTGGTATGATAAATCATTTGTTGTAGTTCTCTTCTTCTTTTTTTGTCATTTTAATGTATTGGGCATTAATGACGGCATAGGCAGCCAAAAAGGAGATGCTGAGACTTTGTCTCAGTTAGATTTCTAGAGGATTGTAAATGTCGAAATTAATGAGTTCTTGTTAGACCAAAGTAGAATAAATAGTATTGATAACTTTGGTATTTGATATCCCAGATATGCAGTGATTTCCTAGTATGTTATAAATCCAATAATCAAAATATCATAAAATCGATCGGCATACACATCTGCAAATGGGAACATGAACAGGAAATTAACCAAACAACTACTTAAGAACATACGTGGACAACAAACCGGAGTACGATAAGGAGAAGAGGAGAGTAAGCATCATATGTTTTCTACCCACACCCGTCACTTAATCAAGGGAAAGTCGTCGAAAAGGTAAATACCAAGTATAAAAGGTGTAAGTGTTAGAGTTCAGATCGGTCAGAATAGGTATCAGTCCAGAATACCATTAAAAATTATGGACACATTAAAGGAGTTCTTTAGTAACGCTGTTACTATCTAAATACTCTAGCTGAGAAGTTATTTGAGAATCGATATGCATTGAGAATTAAGTTTTTGTAATGTAAAAATAATGGATAAAACCAACCAAAAAGTAAAAAAATAAACTGATAGACATACAGTTCAGATGTCCAAAAACCGATAGGCATACAAATCAGAAGTCGGTAGAAATTGTCACATCAGGTAAATGGCGAGTACACGTGTCATATTCCATGTTTAAGATGGTCGAAATAGGTCTCAACCCACAATTTTGTAATTCGCACTTCAGAATACGAAATAAGAAGGACATGATGGGCTAATGCTTCTTACAAAGGGAATGTTTGAGATAAATACAAAAACTTATATATTTATATTGATTAATTAAGGTGACATCTGGATATGGGGGATAATTGTTGTTCTCTTTGTTTTCCTTAACTTCCAGGTTACTTCGATAGTTGATGCTGACGCGATTATAGGTTTATCAACTGAAAGGAATTCAACAATGTATCTTATGTAAAGCTGAACCGAACTGTTTAACTTTTTTTTTTCGTTAAGAGGTAATAGAATATTAATTAACAATCATCATTAATTGATAGGGGTATATCGATGTATGAAGCAGAAGATGCCCGTTATGGATAACGCATGAGTATAGTGCTTATAAAACGTTTTGTATTTAGTTTATAGTATACGTAATAGAGACAGAAAATATTGTCATTCTGATAATGATGTTTAATGGTATCCATTTGACTATACTGTGTTTGAGAAATATCTTATCTAGATATTTAATACATATTCACTAGATTAGATATTAATCGAAAGAAATGGTGAACTAAAGTCCGACAAGGTTAATGCAAAGATATTAACGAACATATATTCCTAATCTTTGAAAGGTAATGAACTTGTATTATGTTTATAAAGAGAAAAATAAGTAATTGGGGGGTTGGGTTGTTTGTATTCTTTTGTTCCCAAGAATATTCTACACACATATATGTTCATATTAACAATATTATGATAACGTTAAAACGTGCGCTCATTACTTACGAAAGCCGATTAGACGTACTTACTAAAAAAGAATTTTATATATTATCTCGTTATTACGAAATAATTAACTCGTTATTTCGATATCTTTTCTCGTTATTTCGAGATCTTTTCTCGTTATTTCGAGATAATTATCTCGTTATTTTGATATATTTTCTCGTTATTTCGAGATAATTAATTCATTTCGAGATCTCGAAATAAATGAGTTAAATGTGTTCATTATCTCGAAATAACGAGAAAAGATCTCGAAATAACGAGTTAATTATTTCGAAATAACGAGAAAAGATCTCGAAATAATGAGATAATTATCTCGAAATAACGAATTAATTATCTCGAAATAACGATTTAATTATCTCGAAATAACGAGTTAATTATCTCGAAATAACGAGAAAATGACTCAAAATAACGAGTTAATTGTCTCGAAAGAAAAAAGAGGAGTTACTGGCTCAGTTATGTGGCAGAAGTCACCATAGAGCTATACAATACATGAATATAAATAATATACTAGAACATATATCACATTACAAAAATATTTGATTGTAGTGCAATAACGATACCGACTTAGGACGGTCATTTAATTTGACAAAAGCGAAACAAATGGTGTGGTTAACCGGTTTACGGGCCCACCTTCCCACAGCAGAACAATCAAAGGACGTACATTTAAAAATTCGAAATAACGAGAAAATATATAATTTTTTTTCTTAGTAAGTGAGTCTAATCGGCTTTCGTATGAACTTGACCTAACATGCTATAAAGAGTTTATTTTAATTTATGAATTCTTGATTTGAGTACAATGACGTTATGAGCAAAACTATTTGTTATTACTACTAGGTGTAATAAGAGTCCCCGATGACATTACAAGTCCAATTGCCAGTGCTTCTGTCCTTAGACTGGAGTTGACTCTTACATTTTCGATCATCTTTGAAATGTTTGCTCTTCATTTATCTAACTATTCGGCCTCAGGCATCACTGAAAAGACATAAGTTGTAGCAATATACATATGGTATACCAAAATGATACATGTATATGCTTTCTTATCTATATATGTATGTATATCTTTTTTCATTTCATAAACTTTTTATAATTTCAGTAGCGTCTTATTGAATTACATTCAATTTACAATGATATGAGTTTCTCTTTTCTAAGATATTTCTTCGGTAAGCTATTAGGTATGAATGCTGCATTTTCATTTACGTAAAAGAGATATAACAATATAGCAGTTGAGTGGGATTTCGGGCAACAAATGATAAAATGGACTTTTACACAAACTGTTGACCACGGTCTTTGACCTCTAGCAACAGACTATTGATATTTTCTGGTGCCCTTATACGCAGTCAAACATTGTTTATTTTAGCATACTATAATACAGTACGAGTATTTTCCGAGTAATTAACAATAAATTTATTATTATTAAAACTAAACCATCTGGAATATGAAGTTATATCCTGATCCCATCTCTAGATTTTTCTGGATATCCGTAATTGCCATTACTCATTATTATTATTATTTTTATATCGAATTTCCCACATAACATTACTCAGTATATTATTTTTACATACATTCTATATTTGTGAATCTATTACCAACAAAAATATTGCAATTCTATTGCTTTATATAATTATTATCAATATGTCTTCAAACGCCCAAAGAAATGAAAATATCCTATTCATCCCCTTCTATATTGACCAGAGCTATTTCTAAACATTTACCTTCAAATTCAGGATTTTATTGATTTTCAATTTTCCTGAATTGTCCATTTCAAAACTTTGTTCAAAAGCGATAGATTTTCGGTTTTGCTAATTCATTATACCTTCTGTTATTGTTTACCTTTTCTCTAACACCTGAAAGATTCTAAAATGAGTTTTCACCAGACCATCAACGCCTGTATTGTAAAAGAAAACACAGATTTGGGAATAATCCGTTCTAAAAGTTCTATAATAAACGGACAATATCATATGTGGCTTCGCATCAAGATGAATGCGTACCTTAATCAAACATTGAGGCAAGACCAAGTACGCGTGAGGATTGAGCAATTCCAACCTTTATGAAAACCCCATCAAATCAGTTCTATAGAATTCTCTCATATACGGTACATAATAGACCATATTCCGATTTTGATAATTGCTGTCTTTTTGTACGAGCTAATACCTTTTGACGTTGTTTTTTATAGTGACGTTATAATGAATCTATGTCATGCGTTATGACGTCAGTATGAAAAACAACGCCAAAATGTATCAGCTCGGACAAAAAGACAGCAATTATCAAAATCGGAATATGGTCTATTAGATGTTGTTGAATCCGGATTTGTATGAAATATCAGATTATATGATCATGTCCCAAAATGTCGGTTAGCAAAGTCGGAAGTGGAACCTCATACTGCATGAAATCTTTATATTAACCAAAGAATGTCATCAGTGAAGATATCAGAGCTCCCCTTAAATATATTTGTGTGAGCAACTTCGTGACTGGTAGCTTAGACCTCAGGACAAAGTCGTCTTATTAAGATCATGGTCTGGCATAGCGCATAAAATGCGGTATGAGAATGCCATAGACAGGAGAACACAGTATGTAGCTACTTATGAAAGGAATTTTATAATAAGTGATACTAAAATTCAAATTGTCTCATTTGTCATAGAAAAAAGTTATCAAAACTATGATCCATTATTATGGAAGTACGAAGCAGAAGAGATGTTCTCTGGTGTATCTTTTATCTCGAGTTTATTGGGATAGATGACGTCAAGGTGCTCCATAAAGTCAGTATTGGTGATTTACAAAACGTTGTCAGTGTATTTGTAAGTTGAATCATTTGGAGAGAAGAAGCTGTATGACTTCTGAATCAAAAGAGTATAGGATCAGGTCAGCTACAGTTGGGATCCAATTAGAATGCCAACAGTCAGTGTGAAAACAACTTCCATACGATCAAGACGTACGAAATTTTAGTGAAATATCACTTACAGTCTGTTCACGAATTTACATTCAAATCATAATGATTCTATGTCAGAAAGTTAGATAAAAGGTTCGTTTCAAGCTATTCTACATATCATTTAGTCGATTGTTTCCACGATTTCTATATTATGATATATTGCATAAATAAAATTTCAGGAAATTCTGTGAAAGCATTTTTAAATTGCTTGACTTTTGTTGACCTTTGTGACATGAAGGTTATAAACTGGTAAATGATAAAGCGAGTGTTAAGTAATTAAATGCTTCCATTTTTATCAATTCCCGTTGATGCTCTCTCTATGCTAGGAATTCAGACCCAAATATTATGCTTGGAATTTGACATTTCCGGCTAGAAAGGTACTTGACTAAAAGAAATCGATTTCTTATGTATGTAAAAAAGTTAAATATTGAAAATCTGTTTCCTATTGTTAACTTTACTTACATATGTAGTAAATAGTACTACATATATAAGTAAAGTTAACAATTTATTGGCTGCGTATGCTGTCTACATGTCTCAACTGATCTCATTTTTTGACCTTCTTAAGACTACGGTTCATTCCGTTTTACGGTTTATTTAAGCAAACTACTGAGAAATTCATAACACAATGTTACGAAGTACCATGCTCCCCAATTATGACTACGGCATTACCGTTATGCTTGATGAAGCCGGTGTAACCCAGTGGATGACTTGCTCGGCTTGTGGCCAAAAGGTTTCAATTCCCGCCGTGGACACACCGGTGTTCTGTCTTTCTGATGAAAGAGTAAAAACAGAGGCCCCGTGTTTCACTGCTTCGGGTGGGTCCATTGCAACGGTAAACCTTTCAATGCCATGCATAAGGCAAATGCCGTTACCGTATATGTGGGATAATCGTGGAGTGACGTAATACAATAATCAATCAATCAAATTCCACTTCATTTGACAACAAGTTATACTTACTTAAATAACAGAATGGCATCGCGGCCGGCGGGTGTGAGATATCAGCAGGGAATGCTTACTCCTTCATTGTAACTGATACCACCCCTGGTACTTCCAGGTGTCCGTGTAGACAATACGTTTACTTGTCTAGTAAATTTATTTTTCTTTTTGACACTTTATTGCTGTAAAAAGTTCTTGCCGGTGATATTATAGGATTATTAATCAGCGTTTCCATATTGACCTTCTTATTGCGCCGAGGTCTGTCGTATTGGCCTGAGGCAAAATCAAAGGCCAATACGGCAAACCAAAGTACAATAACTAGGCCAATATGGAAAACACTTATTAATGAGCATATTATTAATCAAATCGGCCGATACGAAATTCAACTGAACCAATACTACTGATAGAAAGTTTGACATATTTCATGTATTCATCGCTGCTACGGAAAATCTGAAGGGCGTCACTTCGCTGTCTTTAGTTATAGTGCTATATATTCCGTCCTTTTAGTATGTTACAATATAGTCTGTTTCATCTTAATATTTAATCATCGATATGAATATCTTGTGACTATGGATATGTTTTACTTTCTCAACAAGTCAATATTGCTTTCCTCATATATTTCCCATTTTCTCATGTTGTTTTTCTAGTCTCAACTTTAGTACTTTGATTTATTGGCTTTTTATTTCTATTTTAAATACCATTGTCTCAGACACGTCCAGAGGCACGTTTTTATTGGTTGCTAATATTGATAGCATTACATAGATAATGCCCACAACGTAGAATCATTGAACTAAAATGTAACGATAAACCGTAGTTGGAAGAAATGGAGATAATGCGTTCTCAAATGTTCTTGTTCTTTCTAGTTTCGATATTTCTCAGTGTATATTCTTTCAATGAAACTGACTATGCCAGAGTTCTGAAAGACATTTTGATAACCAATTCATACAACAACATGGTTTTGCCTAATGCTGGGGACAACGGTCCTGTTCAAATCGGTGTAGATTTTCATCTAGTAGGACTGAACGAAGTTAATGAAGTGAATGAAATGCTTGTCACGACAGCCTATCTGGTCATCACTTGGTACGACACTCGTCTCTCATGGGATGAATCTTTTTTCAACGATTGTCCTTATGTTTATCTTCCTCAAAACGATGTGTGGAAACCGGATATTTTTCTACAAAATTCCTACTCAAAAATGGCCGCACTTGGTGGTGAGTTCTATTATATGTATGTGGATTCTTCTGGATATGTAATTTGGGCTCCATTCGAGGTATTTCATACTTCATGTTCACTTGATGTTAGATTTTATCCTTTCGATAAACAAATCTGTAAGGTAACTTTCATAAGCTGGAGCCATTCAACTGGCGAAATATCCATTTCCGATTCAATAGGAGTTGATTTGACAGAAATGTACAAGGGAAATAGTGTATGGGAAATATTATCCACGGATTATGAAATCGATAACGAATCCAGAGAATCGTCGATCACTTTTATTATAAATATGCAGAGAAAACCCATGCATTTCGTTCTTCACATTCTAGCACCAATTATATCACTTGGTCTTCTTAGCTGTTTTGTTTTTGCCATTCCTGTTGAAAGCGGAGAGAAAGTCGGTTACTCTATTACCGTCTTCCTTGCTCTAGCCGTATTTTTATCCATCATTATGTCCTACCTGCCTACAGATTCTGATAATGTTTCCGTATTTGGTGTATATATACTAATACAAGTTATCTTTGGCGTCCTTGCTTTAATTATTACAGCTTTTACTCTCCGATTACAATATAGAAGTGACGACATCCCGGTGGACGGAATGTATCTCAAATTACTGAAGATCATGGACCGGATGCGTTGTCAGAGGACTGCGTTATCGACTAAGGTAGATATCCTACCACAGAATGAGACTTTAGCAGAGAACTATCAAAAGGAAGTAGAAAATAAGGTTTCACAAAAAGTTTATACGTGGTCTGATGTAGTTGCAAATGTGGACCGAATATTTTTCTGTTTATTTTTGTTTTTATATCTTTTAATAACATTTACTACTCTTACTATACTCGTTGGGAACAAAGTTTAGTTGACTCAGATTGTATTGTGCGTGACAAATAAAATGCAATAACTGATCATGAATCCTTACAATTAACCATTAAGCATTATGTTTATCTGTACAAACCCTCTAACACGCGGTAAGGTATTTTTCTCAAATACTCAAAGTCAAGACACATTCTTTGCATTGTTGTTCATGCATGTAGGTTTCCTTCATATTTTTATCTCAGTGTATATCTTACTATGAAACCTGCCTATTTTTCTCAGTGCATAACTTAAAATAACATATCTCATTTGTATTGGTTTATTCTAAATTTTGTTAGATCAAACTATAACTATATAAAAGTTTGTTCAATGATTTTTCCACTTTTTCAAATATCTGTTTGTAGATTAAATCTATCCCAATAAACATCAATGGGTTGCCAGTTGGAATTTCAGCTGTGCACTGACCCAAATCATTGGGGAAATTTTTACCCACCAAAGGGCACTGTGACATAGTCTCTCAGCTATAGGACAGCGAGGAAAGCAGAAGTGGTAAATCACCAAATACCACTGGACATCAGTTCATACACTGATCGGAAAAAATGATTTAACGCATAGTATTATGTGATTGTTGTTTAGATGCGTGTTCGTTATTTATATTGCTTCTGTTATGAGTGAGAAGAGGACAGTAGACAGGTGAACCACACCCATGAATTAGCCGTCTTATATCAGTAGCGAAACTACATCATCATCGAATTTTATTGAAGTGTCTTGCAGTGCCTATGTTGATTTTGTTGCAAGTTGGAAGCTTGAACCGTACTATCGGTCTTTTTAAGAAAAAATTGAAAGATTATTATGTGTCTGGAAAAGACGTAGTTTAACGATTTTTAGAAAATGTACAATTATTAATACTTTAGTCATGTCAAAATTAATATATAATGCCTTCATTTTACCCGATCCTGGGGATGACTTCTTTTAAAATTTTTCCAAATTGATATGTGATTTTCTTTGGAGAAAAAGAGATAGAATAAAAAGATATACATTAATTGGTAGTATAAAAACAAGGTCGATTTCGAAATATTGATGTAGAGAGTAAATTCAAAAATAGTTGTAAATTTGAAGAGTTTGGTACATATATTTCTTTCACAATTATTGAAAAATTTGAAATATCAATTTTTGATATAATCAAAGCTTCATATTATCAAAAGGAAAATATATTTTTATATGCTTAGAGTACCAAAATTTTACAAGGAAGTACTTGATTCATTCATTAAATGTATAAAAGGTGAAAAGCTTGAAAGAATACAACACTGATGATTTTTACAAGACATGATTTGGAGCAATAATTTTTTTTCAAAATAAATCTTAAAGACTACATAAACTAAACTAAACTAAAGTTTACATAATTGGATGATCTGTGGTATAAAATATGTAAAGAATTTATTTCATGAAGATGTTAATTTAAATGACATAACCCATTTTAAAATGTAATAAAGACGTAACATTATATACTCTGGGAGTATCTAATAAGAAAAAGAGTACTTAGAAAGTATCAACACATTTTAAAGCTCTACGGAAAAATATATAAATATTTATTTAGCTTTTTTAAAATAATAGACAGTTGACAGTACATAATTTAAATTGTAATTTTTATTATGATATTTTTGTAAATATCAGGTTTGAAAAACTATTGCGTGAAATCAGATGGTCAAAGATATTTAGACACAAAATCATGGGACAATATTTATAGAACCAAAACATGGTGTATGTATGAAAAATGTATAGCAGAATTTTATTATAAATTATAAATAGGGAAAAAAGTATGCTTTATATACTGTATGGTATACTATTAGATGCTTTATATACTGTATGGTATACTATTAGATGCTTTATATACTGTATGGTATACTATTAGATGCTTTATATACTGTATGGTATACTATTAGATGCTTTATATATTGTATGGTATACTATTAGATGCTTTATATACTGTATGGTATACTATTAGATGTTTTATATATTGTATGGTATACTATTAGATGCTTTATATATTGTATGGTATACTATTAGATGCTTTATATACTGTATGGTATACTATTAGATGCTTTATATACTGTATGGTATACTATTAGATGCTTTATATACTGTATGGTATACTATTAGATGCTTTATATACTGTATGGTATACTATTAGATGCTCTATATACTGTATGGTATACTATTAGATGCTTTATATACTGTATGGTATACTATTAGATGCTCTATATACTGTATGGTATACTATTAGATGCTTTATATATTGTATGGTATACTATTAGATGCTTTATATACTGTATGGTATACTATTAGATGTTTTATATATTGTATGGTATACTATTAGATGCTTTATATATTGTATGGTATACTATTAGATGCTTTATATACTGTATGGTATACTATTAGATGCTTTATATACTGTATGGTATACTATTAGATACTTTATATACTGTATGGTATACTATTAGATGCTTTATATACTGTATGGTATACTATTAGATGCTTTATATCCTGTATGGTATACTATTAGATGCTTTATATCCTGTATGGTATACTATTAGATGCTTTATATACTGTATGGTATACTATTAGATGCTTTATATACTGTGTGGTATACTATTAGATGCTTTATATATTGTATGGTATACTATTAGATGCGTTATATATTGTATGGTATACAATTACATGCTTTATATATTGTATGGTATACTATTAGATGCTTTATATACTGTATGGTATACTATTAGATGCTTTATATACTGTATGGTATACTATTAGATGCTTTGTATATTGTATGGTATACTATTAGATGCTTTATATACTGTATGGTATACTATTAGATGCTTTATATACTGTATGGTATACTATTAGATGCTTTATATACTGTATGGTATACTATTAGATGCTTTATATACCGTATGGTATACTATTAGATGCTTTATATATTGTATGGTATACTATTATATGTTTTATATATTGTATGGTATACTATTAGATGCTTTATATACTGTATGGTATACTATTAGATGTTTTATATATTGTATGGTATACTATTAGATGCTTTATATACTGTATGGTATACTATTAGATGCTTTGTATATTGTATGGTATACTATTAGATGCTTTATATACTGTATGGTATACTATTAGATGCTTTATATACTGTATGGTATACTATTAGATGCTTTATATACTGTATGGTATACTATTAGATGCTTTATATACTGTATGGTATACTATTAGATGCTTTATATACTGTATGGTATACTATTAGATGCTTTATATACTGTATGGTATACTATTAGATGCTTTATATATTGTATGGTATACTATTAGATGCTTTATATACTGTATGGTATACTATTAGATGCTTTGTATATTGTATGGTATACTATTAGATGCTTTATATACTGTATGGTATACTATTAGATGCTTTATATACTGTATGGTATACTATTAGATGCTTTATATACTGTATGGTATACTATTAGATGCTTTATATACTGTATGGTATACTGTAAGATGCTTTATATACTGTATGCTATACTATTAGATGTTTTAATCACTGGATAATATAGAGTTGTGTTATTTGATACTTGGCGTACTGTACGGTGTTGATTAATTTTTAATAAAATAAGAAAACGTACTATCGTTCTCCTGTCCATCATTTTGGCAAAAACAAAGAAGAAAGACATATTCTCTTTGAAGCATTTGTAAAGTGCTGTTACAACGGAAAAAAGCACAAATGTTGTATTTTTCTTGCGTAACCAAAGATGATTTTTCCGTTATTACTAAAATACGAAACCTAGGCAAAGGAAAAATCTAAACTGTTAAAGTAAATAATCGAAAATAAAAATTAAAACTATAGGAGAAAGAAGCAAGTTAAACAGCCACAGATTTCCATTTTCTTGTTGTTTTCATTCTGCTGCATTACTGCAAGTTATGAATATTCAATATCCTTCATAATAAGGGGAATTTTTTCTTTTCTCCACCATTGAATTCGATAGTTGCGGAAAAATATTTCAGAGATGTTTACATATTCACACGACTGTCTAATAAAGCCCTGTAAGAATTTATATCATTTTCATTCCTCTTATTTCTTTTTTTTCATCAACTTACTCATTGCATAAAATTTCTATTAAAGTTAGGAGTACTAAAGATGATTCCTAAATAAGACAAGAAATAGTTTTAAGAGTTTTCTTATTCAAAATGTAAACTGTGATCATACAAGAATCTTATTTAACAAGAAATGATTGCTTGTACGAGTTTTCAGATAATGAAGCAATTTAACATGAAATAACAACAGCATGTCTGAGTGTTAAAATACATAGGTATCGTTTGTATTGCTCTTAGCATCAGTTAAACTAAATCCGCCACTGACAACCTTATCTTTATTCCACTTTTCTATGTGTCCTCAGGGGCAGCTTTGGTGTAGTGGCTAAGCGTTTTTTACGGCGACAACAATCCCGGTTCGATTCCCGTGCTGTGCCACTATGTTTAAGAGGTTACTCACCTCCTCTTTCCATGCCGCGATATAACTGAAAATTGTTGAAAGTGACGTAGAACACCAATCAACTAACTACATGTCCCTCTGCGTATAAAGATCTGGCGAAACCCAATGAGGGATCATATTCAAGTGATCATGAACTCTTATGACGTTCCAGTCACCGAAACTGTTATTTCCCATATCCAATTAATGACTTGGCTAGGTATGTGCAAGACGCGCAATATATTACAAACACTGTTGAAAAACTACCTAGTGGAAGATGCCAATTATTAATTTGGTTCAAAATGTAAAGTTAATGGGTAATAATAAGGTCTCCGCTCATATAAACTCCCAAACCTCATCCCATTGTTAGACTTTATGATTTAATTAGTACTAGTCACACACTGCTATCAGTGAATAACTTTGTCGTTGTTTTACAAAATAATTATTATTTATCTTTTTCATGCAGGCAACAAACATAAATTTACATAAAGTCTTTACTGAGTGCTATTAACTTTCAGATCAATCGCTGCATGAGCAAAAAAGATGACTGTATGAATACATAATATAGCGATATTTTAGCCAATCCCTGTAAAACCGTAACTAGCTGTAGTAAGTTTTATTTCAATTCATTTCTATAGTCATTATTCAAATTCTTGAACCACATTATTATTCAAATTCGTGAACCCACGTCATTAATCAAATTCGTGAACCCACGTCATTAATCAAATTCGTGAACCCACGTCATTAATCAAATTCGTGAACCACGTCATTATTCAAGTTCCTCGGTGAACCACACGTTACAAAAGGGAAGGCTCAAAAGCGACCTAGTCACGTGTATCGTGACACGGGCTTTGGCTGCGAAAGACAAGTAAATAGATTTTTTCACCCCTTGTTTATCTTATACTTGATACGGACAGCATGGATAGAAAGAGGACGAATAATTCGAGACGTTTGGTCAGTATATGCATTGAAATCAATCCATCAATATGCAATGTTGAACTGAGGTTGTTAACCACTAAATTGCCACTTTCCGGTTAGCTCTTGCCATATGGAGATCACCTCAGAGAAGAGCCACAAAAAATATTGAAATTATTTGGAATAAAATGTAATAAAGTTAAAAGAGTAAAAATATATAAATTTGTTAGAAGACATCGCTCTTATAGACAAATATTTTTGGTTTTTTGGGTGCTCCTAAATGCCGAACTCTTGCCGAACTATGACCGAACTCTAGCTTTTTTTTTAGGTTAAAAGGGGGAATTGTTGGTATGTGAGTGTATTTTGTAGTTAGTATTTATCATATATACCCACACTGCACTTTTTCTTGTAACTTTGACGCTTACTTTTGATATTATTGACGGAAAACTTTACCGAAATCTAATATCCCCCCATCTTGGATCGGGATCGACATTCGCGTTGAACTTCTTCTTCTTCTTCTTTTTTTTTTTTTTTTTTTTTTTTGATAACTTTATTTGCATTTCAATATTTGCCCATACAAATATATATTCAAAACACCTGGGCTTAGTGTTTTGACTATAACATGATTAACAGATATATAACATGATGGTATAAATTAATAAACAAAAACATGTTTAGTATTACATGTCATGTGTATAATCATAATAGTAGACATATTAATAGATATAATCAATTTAAATAGATAGTATGATATATAATACAATATATAATATAATATAATATATATATATATATGATAGATATATGCCAAAAATGTTTTACAATAAATCACCTATTTTTTTAAATATCATATAACAATTCAATCCTATTTTATTTACATAAGAATAATTGTTCAATGTGCTTTTAACATGTAAGGTAATGTTTTCAGTTGTTTCTTCTAAGTTTTTAATTCTACAATACATTTTATATTTATAGATAATGGTACTAATTGTAGAAATAATATTATTCAAATCAGTAATTTTCTAATTATCCTCAAAATAAAATCCAATCAAAATATGTTTCCATGAAATTTCAAATTTCAAAACACTTGTAACTATTTTCCATATTAAAGATACATTTTTGCATTTTAGGATCAGATGTTCGTTATCTTCTCTGTATTCCATACAATACTTGCACATATCTGATTGAGTTTTTTTTAATTTTCTTAAGATAAATGTTATTGCATAAAAGGTTATTTAAAAGTTTGTAGTTGAATTCTGCAACTTTCTTTTCATACATATTTTTTAATTTATTTTAATAAATCAATTTCCATGAAGGTTTTTAAATACCTAATGTTCTGGAATAGAAAGATTGATGTGAAGGATTGTGAAATTTTTTCTTTACTAACGTTTAGTATATCATTTTTGAAGTTATTTCTGTAATATGCACTTGTTTGTTGAAGAGAAAATCATATTTCAAATCCTTATGGACGTTTTGATATGTCAATTCTTGAAAATTTACCGTTCTTATGGAGTTAAAAAGTGGCTCATAACCTTGTATTCACATAATATATTATTTTTATATTTAAGATTTTCATAAAACCACTCTAAAGGCCTAATGCCATTCTCATCAACAATATCTGCTACATAAAGCATACCACTTCTTATATAATTATCCAATTATCATAACATAAACTTTTCCCTTTATAAGCTATAATCTTGTTGCACCACAAGGGTTGACTGAGAAAGTTACATAAATTGATACATGAAATATCAGTCAACTTTTTACACACATTAAAACTTACGAACATCTCTTTATAAAATCTGGGAGGTGGTTTATTATCTTATATTCATTAACATCTGTAAGGTTTGTTTTTAGTATATATTTTAAGTCAACTTTTTTCTCAGTATAAAAACTGTCAAAAAATATTTCAATAAGCTTTCACCACAGGCAATTTTTTAATCCACGAGACACGCATTGATTTTATTTTGGATTCAATATGCACTATATTGATACCGCCTTGATCTAAATGACCAATTAAAGTGTTTCTTTATATACGATCTCTCTGGTTCCACAGAAAATTAAAATTGTTTTAATTTATTAACTTAATTGTTTCTTCGTTTGGATATTCTAAAATAGACGCACTATAGACCAGTTTTGTGATAGCTAAAGAGTTAATAACACACACTTTACCAAATACTGTTAACTTTCTTCTTTTCCATGACTCGAAAAGTTTCTCCATGTCAATAACCTTTTTTGTCCAATTTTTATTATAGCATATATTCTTATCATGACCAATGCATATTCCCAAAGTTTTAACACAAGATTCATTTACTTTTATCCCTTCTATATATTAATTTTACCTTATAACGGGCCTAAAAGAATACATTCTGTTTTATTTAAATTTAACTTCATTCCTGAATATTTACTATAAACATTTATTTCTTTTAATGCAAGTTTTATTGATTTTTCGTCTTTTAAAGGCAGTGTATTATCATCTGCATGCTGAACGAGTTTTATTTAATTTTCCATGTCCTCTTTTATAAACCCTTTAATTTTTTTGTTGTTATTTATTCGTGCACATAGCACTTCAACTACAAACAAAAAAATTAGTGCAGAAACTGGACAGCCTTGTTAATGCCTTTTTGCATTTTACAAGTTCTTGAAATCCAGTTATTGTTATTTAATCTAAAAAGTGGCTTATTATATAAAATTTGTATCCATTTAATAAAATTAACACCCATATTGAAAGCTTTTAGCACTTCCAAAAGAAAAGGCCACTCTACAGAATCAAATGCTTTCTGATAATCAAGGAATAGTAACACAGCTTCATTGTTATGATTTTCACAATATTCAAAAATATCTAAAATGAGTCTCGCATTTAAAGCAATGTTTCTACCCTTTATATAGGCTGACTGCGATTTAGAAATTATTTTATCTAAACTGTTTTGAAGTCTTCTTGCAAAAACAAAGGCTATAATTTTATAATCAGTATTCGTGAGGCTTACAGGTCTATAATTTTCGAGATTTCTTTTATCATCCTTTTTATGCAATAAAGTAATTATGGACAATCTTTGTGAGTAGGATAGTGACCCATTTTCGTATGAGTTTTGAATGCATGAATGAAAATTTTCCTTTAAATCGCCCCAAAAGACCTTATAAAACTCACAAGGCAAGCCATCAATTCCTGGTGACTTGTTATCTTTCATACCAAAAATAGCCTCTTTACATTCTTCTAATGTAAGGTCTTTTTCTGAAAATTCTTTTTCCTCATTTGTCAAAATACATTCAAAATCAGTATTTGCTATGTAATCCTTAAGTTCTGTATCATTTATATCATTTGATTTATACAAATCTTCAAAAAAATGAACACATAAATGATATCAAGATATCTTCATCTTTGTTAAAAATGCAACCATCGCCGTTCCCGAGGGCATCATAAGTCTAGTTTTCAGTGCTTTTGTACTGACATGAAATATATACTTCAAATTTTCAATCATCAAATTAAGTAAATCACTCTAAAACTAAGGAGTATCTCCCTCATGCATAGCTCTGTCCTTAGATAGATTCTTTGGTTCACTTTTCGGTCATTTTGGCTTCAACTCTGCTCTTCATATTTTTATATATTTTGAGAATTTCAATCATTCGGCCACGAGCATCACTGAAGAGACATAACTTGTCGAAATGCGCATATGGTGCACAAAATTAAAAGGTATATATGTTCTATATTTATTAAAATAAATGATTTTGATTACAAGAAATAGAAAACGGAATGAATAAATTAAGAAATAAAATGATGATTTTGATAAGAATGTCACAAAATTATTAAAAATAAAACTGTTATATTAAGTTGATAAATTTGTTTGTGAAGAAGAAAGAGAAAAGATCATTTACATAGAAGATTTTTTTAACTTTTGATGATGTAAGAAATAAAATATTGAGACGTAAGGCCGTAGGAAACAAAGTAGTCAGGTTAAGTCGCCCCAAAGTGAAGTCGCCCCAAAGTGAAGTTGCCCTATATCGGTTAAGTCGCCCCATAGTGTCAAGTAAGGTCGCCCCACATAGAAATTCATCATTATATTCAAATATATGTTTGAATTATCAATTATCTTTTTATTGATGAAAATAAAGTTTCATGAATAAATATTTTGGTGTATGTTTACTATAGGATAATTATTAATATCAATTGAAGTCGCCTCGTGCGATTGTTGTCTATCTATACTGCCATTACTGATGTAAAACTTTTCCTTAGTAATTTAAAATCTTGTAATTTTATGAAGGATAAGACATAAGTAGCACAATCGTAAATTTAATCAACATGTATTACAAGTGAACAAATAGACAACTCTTACAATTATCATAAACAGATCGATTTCTACATGGCATCAGGGACGTATATATCTTTAGATATATACGTCCCTGATGGTATTGGGGCGACTTCACTTGACATGGGGCGACTTAACCGATATAAGGCGACTTTACTTTGGGGCGACTTAACCGTAGACCGAAACAAATAATGTAAATAAGGGGGGTGGGGGTGGGGGTTCAAACCTAACCCAGGATAAGAGATGAGAAAATATAAAAATATATACTTTATTTTTCTTTTTCAAATTGAAATAATTATATAAATAAAAATGATAAGAATGTCACAAAATTATTGAAAATAAAACAATTAGGAACCATTGTTACCTAACTGATCTTTACCTTTCCTTATATAAGTGTATGATGAAATAATGTAGAATATGAAAAAAAATCTTAAATCTCGACTGCGCAGCGATCGACGGGAAATTGGTGAATAGAATGTGTAAAACAATGAAGGTCTATTTATATCGATATTGGTTTTATCACATGAAACCATTGATATACATTTATTTTGACACCCAAACAACCTGGCGACTTCGAACGTCAACGGCACGTTATTTGAAGTCATTTCTACCAAAAACACTCGCTGGGAACCATCGCGTCTATATAACGAAGCAGGTAACTTGTAGACAGAAAGAAAGAAAGAAAGAAAGAAAGAAAGAAAGAAAGAAAGAAAGAAAGAAAGAAAGAATTCATTTTAATTGCTTTTTGTGGTTCTTCATCATAGGCTTGAACAAAAATAATTAACCATTGTATTTTTAATTGCTGCATTATGGTATCGTTTCACTGGCTAATGAATAAGAGACATTTTTCATTGGTGAAATATTCAAACATTGCAATCGTTAAGAGCATACATGCATATCTCCGGGAAAGCGAATGCAAACCCCAATATCAATTCAGAATCGTTTTTGTATTGATCTTTTTCCTGTTCTCATCACAAATTCCATAGTACAGATTCGCATCATGTCATTCAGGTGAGTATATTACTTCATTACACGTTTTATTTCATTTGTTAAAGATTATACTTTTATCATACATTGAATTAAATGTGTTTTATTATTATTTTATTTAAATGAGATACAATTCACTGCAATATACTTCATAATACACTTTAATGACTACATAACTTACTGTTTTGACTCCATAACGTGTTGTTATAACTTCATAATATACAGTATTGACTTCATAAAGTACTCATTTTACTTCATAATACAGCTATTTGACTTCGTATTATATAGAAACAGCTTAATGGCATATTGTTTTGATGTAATGTTATTGTGGAATTACTATCTATTGTCGATAATGTAATCTTAAGACAGCTATGGCGTTTCATGGTCCAGACTCCAATTTTACAGTACAGTGTTTGGTTTCGAGCTCTGCAGATATCGTATAATTTGGAGTTGTTTTCTTCAAATATAAACGGATTTCGCATGCGACCGTTCATTATCTTGTATATTCGTGTAAACCCCATATCACAATAATATCCTTGGCTTGGGGTATTAATTATCTAATAATATCTAATCTAATTATAGAGGTGTGAAACTGTCGCAGGTGGATGGTCGGGCAACGTTAAGTGATCAAGTTCTTTGTTCTTCATGCCATACGGCACATCAGATACAAGTACATGTGATTCATGAATATATACAATGAACAATGGGTTTTAAGAATATGATCTGAATACAACTTGATATATATTTCCATTTCTCATATAAGAAATTATCTAATTTAAAGAGCTCTTTGACATTCGTCTTCTTTCATTTCAGTTACATAATGTACGCATTCTTCTATTTCAGTTTATGTAGTTATTTTTCCATTTAGAAGAAACATGATAGGAGTACAGTCTGAATAAAGAGATACATAATATCGAATCGCATTTTTGAATAACGAACATTTCTCTTTCATTATCTTCTACACTTATAACGATTCGTTCCTTATAAAGCCATCATTCATGAATATAATCTCGTAAGACGAGACTCGTATAACTATGTTATGTTTGTTTTAATCACATAACCTTCATGTGCATAATGCCAATCAATCAGTAAAACTAAAAAAAATCTCAATTATTAACATGCTTGGTAAATCTATAAAATGTGAGCACAAGCTTTTGACCAAGGGAATGAAAGAGAAACATGTCTTTAATTTTGTTGGCATTAAAAATGAAAATCTACGGAAGCCAAGGGAGTCTATTAAAAGTTCATACACGTTATAACATTGTATGTCAATATTGTTTCATCCTTCTTCCCTGTGCCAAGACAGACCCCATTTTCAACAGTTCGGGACGACCGCCATTAATATGATTTTTTTTGGTAAAGCCATTTATATATTTTTTGCTACACCCAACCCTTTGTGTATACATTACTCTTTGTTCTTTTTTCCAGGATTTATTTTATTTATCTATAAATTTATTTATTTTTTATTCATTCATTCATTCATTCATTTATTTATATTATTTATTTATTATTTTTTTTTTTTCTTTTTTTGGCTCTTAATAGAGGTGGCCTCCATGTGGCAAGAGCTGGAAACGTTGTGCTATTTCCATTAGCAAACGGCTAACTATCTCTGTTTTATCTTACAAAACATTCATAATCATTCAAAACATGTCATTTCCAGTTTTAAATCAATTAAGAAACAACGATAAACTGCCAAAACAATCCGCGCCTTGTTTTCGAAGTTCAACGCGAATGTCAATCCCGATCAAAAATGGCGGCGATATTAGAGTTCGATGTAGATTTCCGTCGTTAATATCAAATGTAATTATAAGCGTCAAATTTACAAGAAAAAGTGCTATTTGGGTATATATGATAAATACTAACTACAAAATACACTCACATACCAACAATTCCCCCTTTTAACCTAAAAAAAAAGCTAGAGTTCGATAAGAGTTCGGCAAGAGTTCGGCATAAAGGAGCTCCGTGGTTTTTCTAACTGGTTCAGAGATCGTATGGACTACTCTCAATGTCTCCGAACTGGTTCAATCTTAAATTAACTTTTAAATATTATTCTTTTTAACAATGAGAGTCCTTGAAAGCAATTTAAGGGCAGGGGGCCAGGTAGCGCAGTTGGTAGCGCGCTCGCTTCTCGCCAGTGCGACCTGGGTTCGATTCCCGGTGTGGTACGTAAGATGGTGGGGCTGTCACCAACCTGGCTTCGTGGGTTTTCTCCGGATACTCCGGTTTCCTCCCACACAAACGGCACGCCAAGATCCGTGCCAAAGAGCAATATTTATATAAGTTGTTAACTTGTTTCTTAATCGTTGTAAATTAATAAAGTTTAAAGTTTAAATTTAAAAGCAATTGCTAATGAGTATAGTGGGGAAAAATCATAATTAGCGTACGTACATAGTTGTAGATTAATAGAAAGATACTTAAAGGAAGGTGCCGTGCACCTTTCGGCTTATAATATTATACATGTAGTTGGCAAACAAATTCTTACTCTCTAAATGTTGACCATTCGTAGATCTCTTTTATGTAGATAGACAAAAAAGTTCAACCCTATTATAAACCTTTCCCTCCAGAGAAAGTCGAAAGATTCGGTGGATAAATGATATTTTATATAAAAAAAAAATACAAACATAAAGTACAGTTAACCCTCCCCCCAAAAAAAGTCTCTTCAAATCCAGTGTATCCATATACAACATATACAGGGAGAGAAATCGACGAATAGCATAGAAAATGTGTATATATTTCGGGTTCATTATTTCAAAAAAGAAAATTTGAACAGTAACAGCGAGGGTGAAGGTCATTCTTGTGTGCATTTTATATGTAGGCTATATATATATGGAAGGAAACGGAAGAAATAAAAACAAACAAATGACACCTTAGGTCTACAAAGAATAGGTTAAGGATTTCTAGTCTGAGGTACAAACAGTAAAATTGATTCATTGCACAATCTATAAGCTCTTGTGATGATTTTCCGCCTACTTTCTGTTTTTAAATGACGGACCATCATCATTCTCGAAGTCGGCGTGACATCACACCAATATCTACACGAAGATAATCCCCGAAACATTATGAGGGTGACTGGGGAATAAACTCGGTATTTATCATAAACCATAATACAACTTCGCTTAATCATATTTTGAGCACAAGAGCTATTTGAGTCATTAAACTGCCAAAATTCATTGAAGAATCATACAAAGTTCAACTCCCTATTCTTCTTTAAAATCGATATGCCTGCAGTTTGAAATAAAAAGATTTCAAAATATTAGATTTTTGGCATAAAGCAACGTTAAATATCAAGACTTATCCTCCCGACTAATATAGCGCATATACGATCTTGTGGCCTGAATCCGATTTGGAGAATGATTTTGCTTAGCTTCGTCAAAGTCATATTTTTAAAATAATAACATTAACAGCAGCGTTTGGCAATATCCTGTAAGTCATAGTACCGCAGCTTTCATCTGCAGCACATATAGGGCAGATAGATATCTAAGTTGTATATTATATTATTATAGCCTAATAACTGATATCTATTTCACTTAGACTGAATGATTCTGTCTCTGTTTGCTCCCGTTTGTGTTATGTCACTGAACAGAGACTGAATCCATTTAGGCTCATTCCGTGTGGATAGTAGTCAATATGAACGCGGTGAATTTACGGTCGATTTTCATGCAATTTTTACAATAATTCAACTTAAACAACTTTATTTCATACATATATCTACCTACTTCAAGTCACATTAACTCCAAAAAATGTTATTTTTATCCTTTTTCCTTGTTACAAATATCAAGTTGTTATCCAAATCGAAAGTGATATATTCAAGTAAGACATCCAATCAGATTTTTGGTACAACATCATAAACATGTATTTTGTGTTCTAAAGTAGGATTGATTGATTGATTGATTGATTTTTGTTTTACGTCACACCACGAATATTTCACGTATATGGTGACGGCATCTGCCTGATGCGGGGCATACAAATTTTGACCTTTGCAACGGACCCACCCAAAGCAGTGAGGGATCTTTAACGTGCCATGCATACCACGACACGGGGCCTCAGTTTTTACTGTCTCATCCGAAAGACATGACACCGGCATGACCAGAGCCCGACTCGAACCCCGGCCTCCCGATCAGGAGTCCGACGCGATACCACTAGGCCACGCCGGCTTTCTAAAGTAGGAAGATATGTATGAAATTCAGTTGTGTACAATGTAAGTTGAGTATATAATTGTAAAAATTGCATGAAAATCTACTGTAATTTCATGCACTGCGTGAACACAAGCAGGAGCAAACAGAGACGTAATTATTCAGTCTATATTAGACTTGGAAAGCAATTGTTTGAATGTTGTTTTAGACTACGGGCCAGATAGCTTGATATTGCTCAGCATATTTCATGTTCATTCTTAATTCGACAGTTAAAGAGTATTTAAATAAGTTTTCATCAGCGGTACAGTTGACAAAAAGTACAATACATGTCGCCAATGTACAATGTAGTTAATGGCCTATTTTTGGCTAAGCATGCATATTTGCTTTTAATTAGTCACACACAAGACATTAAATGTGTGACAGGTACCAGTACCGAATAGCTTACTAGTGAGAGCGTACGCCTTGATAACGGAAGGTTCTGGTTTCGATTCCGGGATCCAGCCAGATTTTTTACCCTGTCTGTTACAGAATTTGGTAAGTGACCCTCATTTGAAGAAAAACCAGGGTAATTTCTCTGATGGGTGTTGAGGTTTGGAAACCTCTGGCAGGGAGGAAGTCTGACGGATGCTGGTATCGGCCCAGATAGCTCAATGTTAAGAGCATCCGCTTGATAGCAGGAAGGTTTTGGGCTCGATTCCGGGGTCTGGCCACAGTTTTTCTTCCTGCCTGTTAAAAATGAATAAACAAAACACTCATTAGTATTAGAAATGTTCTCTATATTTGATCAAGACCATCATATATATATTGAAATTTTGATTTATAACAACCAGTATTATTACAGGGATATACAAGCCGGCAAGGCCTAGTGGTATCCCGCTCACCTCCTGATCGGGAGGCCGGTTCGAGTCCCCCTCTGGTCATGCAAGTGTTCTGTCTTTCGGTTGAGACAGTAAAAACCGAGACCCCATGTCATGGTATGCATGGCACGTTAAAGATCCCTCACTGCTTCGGATGGGTCCGTTGCAAAGGTCAAAATTTGTATGCCCCACATCAGGCAGATGCCATCACCATATAGTGAAATATTTGTGGTGTGACGTTAAACAAAACTCAATCACTGTATACAGGGATATACTGGACACAGAATAGACTTATCTCCAATTTTAAATGATGTAAGGGGCCTAACACTGCACAAACCACTCTTTTGCTCGAAATTTCATAATGATATTAATGCAAGGATAGTGACATCACAGTAATATGACGCAAATCTGTTTGGCCAAATTTCATTTGTCTGGTATTGTCCCTAATATCATGTGAAATTGGGGGAAAAATCTATTGCATATCCTACTCCCAAAACAATATCTAGCCTTTCAAAATCCTTACTTCTGCATCTGTCTGGACAGATACATGTGGCTAAGAAATTAAACAGCCAGAATGGGTGAATGTCCTCATAATTCATTAATACACATGCCATTTTTTAACTGGATTGCAAAGCAATTCCGGTCTATGAATTGGCGAAAACCGTCAGTCCGTACGGGGTCAACATTTTGCGTTTAGCATTTGCGTTTAGCTTGGTTTCTTTCATACCCTAAAGGGTACTTATGTCAAAGTTGGTAGGTTTGTAGATACTTGAATGTTCTATCCAACCAATACAAAAATTTAGTGACCTTGACCTTGACTTTATGCTTCAGTGAACACACTTTTTTTTGCCTTTAGGGTGACCACTTGCATACATGTATTGTTAATGTTATTGCAAAGCAATTCCAGTCTATGAATTGGCGAAATCTGTCTGACTGTCCGTCGGCTGTCTGTCCGTCCGTCCATCCGTCTGTCCACCTACACGGCATCAACATTTTGTTATTTAGTTGCGTTCAGCTTGGATTTTTTCATAACCTAAAGGGTACTTATGTCAAAGTTGGTAGGTTTGTAGACACTTGAATGTTCTATCCAACCAATACAAAAATTTAGTGACCTTGACCTTGACTTTACGCTTCAGTGAACACACACTGTTTTTTGCCCTTAGGGTGACCACTTGCATACATGTATTGTTAATGTTAATGCAAAGCAATTCTGGTCTATAAATTGGCAAAATCGGTCCGTCCCTCTGTCTGTTCGTCCATCTGTCGTCATCATTTTGCGTTTAGCATTTGCACTCGGGTCATATCGTCCTTGACAGTTTCTTGTCTTTTTTAATGGGCCATCAAAACTGTTATATGGCCATTTTTAGAGTCCTTGCTAATACTAGTAATAGTGATGATAGACACAAAAACTCTCATTTGTGGCTATATTAGATATAAACGTAAATACATGTATAACACAAAACACATCAAACTAGTTCTACTGCTGTATAGAACTCATTGTCAGTTTTTTCATCCCATACAAAATATAATCCGAGGAGTCTATAAGAAATAGTGGGAGAGAGATAAGGTATTTCTTAAAAATAAAAAACCAAACAAAAACATTACGATACAATATTACAATAATGCAGCAGTGCATTTTGAATTGTTCTCTTAGGGAAAACTTTAAGGCTTGTCACTTCCTTGACACCATTTCAATCTTAGTGTACCAATGAATAATCTAAAAGAAATAATGCCATCGTGTGTGAAACTTATGTTACAAGACATTTGTCCAATAAAGCTTCACATTTCAGTGAAATACACATTGTAAAAGTGAAAATTTCACCAGACCGACCAGATTTTTATGTCGGTCTAGTGAGTTTCACAAATACTGATGATAATGAATGATCCATGTATTCATCACAATAATACTGAAAGTTGCATTGAATACAATTCCTGTCCATCATTCAACAGTCCAAAAATAAGTACCACTGATTAAATGAAGAATCGCTTTGAGCATGCTTATAACCCTGTTGTTACAGCTACATGTATGTGTACTAGCTAACGTAAGATTTATATAATTTGATAAAATATTATGGTAGTACATGTAACTTTCTGTTTGGTGTCACTAGACAATATGTTCTAAGATACTGGCATTATAAGATTAAAAGGAATCTAATTGGAATTTGAATAATCGATGTAAGGTTGAGGTATTGTTATTAACGATCCCCAATTAACACAAACAGTAAGGTTTGACTGGTTGAGATAATTACATAATAGTGTACTGAAGACAGTTTGCCTCACCTAGCGGTAAACCCAAAGGCATGTCATTGTAAGAACAAAGCAGTGTCGTAGGTTTTAAGTTGATGTCGAATTGCACATTTTACCACAAAAAGCATGATGCGTTCTTGACCGTCCTAAGTCGGTATCGTAACCGCAGCACAATCAAATAGTTTTGTAATGTTTTTCAGTGTACATTTATATTCTACTTTTATCATCTTTTGTGTGCATGTCCTTGGTGATTTTTGTCATACAGCTTTGTCAGATGTCTTCAGTTTTCTCTTTTTGATCCCGAAAAAAAGTGTGTCTGTATGGCCTGCTATATATGGAAAGAATTGTGCTATTTTCATTGAATATGTGCAAATGGTGTATGGCACTGCCTCTTCCTAACCTCTGGAAGGATCAAACAAATGGACTGCATTTTGTGTATTTTAGCTGATTTTACTGTGATAAATGTTACTGGAAAGAAATGGAATACAGATCTTTTTTTAAGATTTTAAAATAAAATCTCTGAATAGAAAAATTTTCAGAGAAAATTCTAGTCTTTTTAAATTTCTCAATCTATATGCTTGAGGTGTTAAGGTGAGCAATGTAGACCCATTTGACTCTTTTGTTACTATAAAGAGTTTCTTGCTGAAAACATTTTAATTCTTATTTCACACAGATAACAACATGGCTTTGGTGGAGGCAAAGAGTAAGTGTAAAAGGCTGTTTGTAGCTGCCATAGACTTTGGTACCACATTCTCAGGATATGCATTCTCTGCAAAAGAAAATTGGCGTAAAGTTATGGCCAATACCTGGACCGGTGGCACATTGATTTCGCTGAAGGCCCCCACAGCTCTATTGCTGGGTCCTGATCGAAGTTTTATCGCCTTTGGGTATGCTGCAGAAGATGCATATGGTCAGTTAGCGGAAAATGAGGAACATGAAGATTATTATTACTTTCACAGATTTAAAATGGTCTTACATAATCAGAAGGCAAGTATTGTTTACTTCATAAAACAAATCCTGCATAACTCAATTGATAGTACATTTATAGCATTCTAAAAGCAAGTTTGAGAGGGCAAAGATTTACACACACAAACCCACTCTTCTGGGATCTTACCAGTATCCTGTCTTTTGTATGACACAGCAGTGATTTTTTGGGCCAGTATTACTGCCGAATAACTGTAATTTCCTCTCACCAAAAGTCTTCCTTATTTCCCCTAAAAATGACTTACATTTTCCCAAGAAATAAGATATTTCATGCTAGGCAGACTTCATTACTCAATCACAGGTTTAGATAATTCCATAACCAACAATACAGTACAGTCCGGGTCACAGTGGGCAATTTTAGAGTGGGCATTAAAAATGTCCACTGGACATAGTGGACATTCTTGTAAGAGCCAGTTAGAATTAACATACAGGTAAGTGGACAGCTTGATAGCTCAGGTAAATGTCCACCCCTAATGCCCACTGAAATTTCAGGTGGGCTGCCCACTGTGGACAGTGGGCATTCAAAGTTCCACCAGGACTGTACTGTATTTATTACTATATCAGGAATGAAACTCTGTCGTATTTGCATAATAAAACAGTACTGGTTTTTCCCCACTACAGTTACATCTGTGTAGTTACAGTACAGTCTGGGTGGAACTTAATTTGGACCAGTGGGCATTAAAATTGTCCACTGGACACAGTGGACATTCTTGTAAGAGTTAGTTAAAATTAACATACAGGTAAGCGGACAGCTTGATAGCTCAGGTAATTGTCCACTACTAATGCCCACTGAAATTTCAGGTGGACTGCCCACTGTGGACAGTATTTAATTGCATGCTATTATGATACAGGGTTATGATTGCAGTGGTTTTTTTTCTTCTTTATTTTCTTCAAATCAGGTCCATTATAATGACCTTTCCCAATGGAAATTTCATTGATTTTTCCCCAACTTTGACAAAATTTTCCCCAAGTATTGATATTTAAGCATTATGCATATGGGAAAAAAATTCCCGAATGAAATGGTACAGGTACCTTTGAAAAAATAAAAAAAAAACACTGATGATTCTCTTTTCCCTCCCAATTGAAGATTGACCTACTTAGAGAAAACTTTTGCTATGTAAATTTGGTTGCCATCGGCGATCTCTGTTGTCCTCTGACAATTGTTGTGAATCTGATGCAGTTGCCATGTTTAATTTTTACATATTATAATATATGTAAATAATGTTGTAACATAAATGGAGATAATCCAACTCTGCTACTCTGTACTTTAGTTCTGTGTGACCCTTTCCAATCAGGTTGTGATTTAATGTACATGTAGTACTTGGTTTGCAATCAGTGTTGTGCAGACAATGTAAGTTTAGTAAGAACATGCAAAAATGTTATAGAGTTGGTTATCTCTGGTTTCCTTGACCAAATAAGACTGAACAATTGTCAATAGTGACATAAAACCATACTCAATCAACCAAATGTATTACTTGTTTACAGTTTAGTATGAAAATATGTGGATTTTATGCGTTATTATACCCCTTTTATGACTATGATACTTTCTATAGTATAGTTGGTTGGTTGGTTGATTGGTGTTTTATGTCGCTTTCAACAATTTTTCAGTTGTATCGCAACATGGAAGCAGGAGGTAACCAACCTCTTAAACATAGTAGTGCAACACGGGAATCGAACCGGATCGTCGGCGCCGCAAGCCAAGCGCTTAACCACTACACCAAGCCTGCCCCTTCTATAGTATAGTGTGAGTCTACATGTATGTAGCGCACAGTAACGAAAATATGCTTGTGTCATTTGTATGGCTTTTTTATTTGATATGACGTGCCTGCAACTAAGAAGAGATGCTTACTCCCTAGTATCTGGTCTCCCTTCTGACATTCTGCAGGCCTTTTAGGGGTCCATCTATGTCCATTTGGTAAATAATGAGTGAGTTAAAAAAAATTTAAAATTGGGGTTCATGCTGGACCAAAAAAATATGTTGCCTTTTTTAACTTGTCTTCACACCTGTGTAAATGATGAAAATAATGGTTTTGAATTTCAAAAAAGATGTTAATTAATATTTGTCATATTTTGAAAAATTGCACACTGCAACAGTTGCAATGGGCAGTATGACTATGAGCAGCTAAATCATCTCTTATTTTCATACTTTACATTTTTATGAAAATTATCATTTTTAGGTTGGTAGGTACACAAAAATTAAAGATGAAACAGGACAGAAGGAAATGGAAGCTTTAATAGTTTTTAAGCACAGTATAGCATACTTGAAAAATGAACTATTGAAAAAGTTAAAGAACAGCTACCCAGATGTTCAACTATCTGACATAGATTTTGTGTTGACTGTACCAGCAATATGGGATGATGTGTCCAAACAGTTCATGAGAGAGGCTGCAGTACAGGTAAGCACAGTTTTAAGGTAATCCATCCATAGCAGGCCTCAAATGACAAAATAAGACATCAACAAAAATAATTTTTGTTATGGTTATTTGTTAAAACAAAATGCATGTCTCCTTAGATGATCTTGATGTTTGTCATTCTATAGTTTGGGATTGTACAATATTAATTCCCTTAAAGGAGTTATCTCCTCTAGTTATAAATATAAAAAAACATAAAGTGCACAGTGAACTTCATTTTTGTACCGTATGTGAATATTGATAAATTACAATATTACAGAACTTTTAACCTGGAGTTTCTCCAAACTTTTGTCTTTTGTGAAAAAAAATTTAATAATATAATACAATAAAATACAGTAATTCCCATAAGCTTCCATACAAATTTTAATTATCCCTATTGGACCGAATAACATTATGTTAAAAAAATCCTTTTGTTAAATGGTCTTATTTTGTAAGATGCTTTAAACTGATACATTTATTTTAAAGATAAAAGTTGTATTTTATTCCATTGAGATCTAATTAATGCATGTTATGGATTGATTACCTTAAAAACATTTAAGGATGAAAGGAGTTACAAAACCTAATGTGAAATAGCTAAAACTATTTTTTTTTTTTATGGTCATCATTTGCAATCATGTTCTTGCCATTTTCACTTTGATGTAACATTGAGAAAAATGGCATAATCAAGGTGATATCCATGACGTTGCTGACATTAAATGACAAAGGCCTATGTAATTTATATTATCAAAGACAGGATATCATAATCCACATTAAGTCAGTCCTTCTATTTGACATCATCTAAGTACAATAATGGGAAGAATCATTTAAAATAGAAAAGGCTGAAATGTTATGCTAAATAATGAATATATTTCAGTATATATTGAAAAAATAAACTGTGATAAGAAACTTGTACATGTATATCTAAAATACATTTTATTATTTTCTCAAACGGTCATATAGGGAGGAGATAAATGTAACTGCCATGTGTGTGTAAACACCATAGAAGGCAAACTGTTCAATGCAGAACTATGAAACCTTCCCCAAATGTAATCCATGGGAAGAGGATGAATCCTTTTGATTTGTAAGGTGTTGGTTGCTATGTTCAATATTTGATAGATTATGAGGTGGTGCCACACTTAACATTTCCATTGTTTTCAAATTTTCTTCTGGCCATTTAACTAATTGTTATACCGGTACACTGACAGACGAAGTTGTTCCCAACAATGTTTATGTCCTATCCTATGCTAGGTGAAAGAATGGACAGATTGATTCATGTATTTAGTGGCTTTCCCACAATATGTCCTATCCTATGCTAGGTGAAAGAATGGACAGATTGATTCATGTATTTAGTGGCTTTCCCACAGTATTTATGTCATATCATAGGTTAGGTGAAAGAATGGACAGATTGATTCATGTATTTAGTGGCTTTCCCACAATATGTCCTATCCTATGCTAGGTGAAAGAATGGACAGATTGATTCATGTATTTAGTGGCTTTCCCACAGTATTTATGTCATATCATAGGTTAGGTGAAAGAATGGACAGATTGATTCATGTATTTAGTGGCTTTCCCACAGTATTTATGTCATATCATAGGTTAGGTGAAAGAATGGACAGATTGATTCATGTATTTAGTGGCTTTCCCACACTATTTCTGTTCTATCATAGGTTAGGTGAAAGAATACACAGATTGATTCATGTATTTAGTGGCTTTCCCACAATATGTCCTATCCTATGCTAGGTGAAAGAATGGACAGATTGATTCATGTATTTAGTGGCTTTCCCACAGTATTTATGTCATATCATAGGTTAGGTGAAAGAATGGACAGATTGATTCATGTATTTAGTGGCTTTCCCACAATATGTCCTATCCTATGCTAGGTGAAAGAATGGACATATTGATTCATGTATATAGTGGCTTTCCCACAGTATTTATGTCATATCATAGGTTAGGTGAAAGAATGAACAGATTGATTCATGTATTTAGTGGCTTTCCCACAGTATTTATGTCATATCATAGGCTAGGTGAAAGAATGGACAGATTGATTCATTTATTTATTGGCTTTCCCACAATATTCATGTCCTAGGTTAGGTGAAAGAATGGACAGATTGATTCATGTATTTAGTGGCTTTCCGACAATATGTCCTATCCTATGCTAGGTGAAAGAATGGACAGATTGATTCATGTATTTAGTGGCTTTCCCACAGTATTTATGTCATATCATAGGTTAGGTGAAAGAATGGACAGATTGATACATGTATTTATTGGCTTTCCCACAGTATTTATGTCATATCATATGCTAGGTGAAAGAATGGACAGATTGATTCATGTATTTAGTGGCTTTTCCACAATATTCATGTCCTAGGCTAGGTGAAAGAATGGACAGATTGATTCATTTATTTATTGGCTTTCCCACAGTATTCATGTCTTAGGCTAGGTGAAAGAATGGACAAATTGATTCATTTATTTATTGGCTTTCCCACAATATTCATGTCCTAGGCTAGGTGAAAGAATGGACAGATTGATTCATTTATTTATTGGCTTTCCCACAATATTCATGTCCTAGGCTAGGTGAAAGAATGGACAGATTGATTCATGTATTTAGTGGCTTTCCCACAGTATTTATGTCATATCATAGGTTAGGTAAAAGAATGGACAGATTGATTCATGTATTTAGTGGCTTTCCGACAATATGTCCTATCCTATGCTAGGTGAAAGAAAGGACAGATTGATTCATGTATTTACTGGCTTTCCCACAGTATTTATGTCATATCATAGGTCAGGTGAAAGAATGGACAGATTGATTCATGTATTTAGTGGCTTTCCCACAGTATTTATGTCATATCATAGGCTAGGTAAAAGAATGGACAGATTGATTCATTTATTTATTGGCTTTCCCACAATATGTCCTATCCTATGCTAGGTGAAAGAATGGACAGATTGATTCATTTATTTAGTGGCTTTTCCACAATATTCATGTCCTAGGCTAGGTGAAAGAATGGACAGATTGATTCATTTATTTATTGGCTTTCCCACAATATTCATGTCCTAGGCTAGGTGAAAGAATGGACAGATGGATTCATTTATTTATTGGCTTTCCCACAATATTCATGTCCTAGGCTAGGTGAAAGAATGGACAGATGGATTCATTTATTTATTGGCTTTCCCACAATATTCATGTCCTAGGCTAGGTGAAAGAATGGACAGATTGATTCATTTATTTATTGGCTTTCCCACAATATTCATGTCCTAGGCTAGGTGAAAGAATGGACAGATTGATTCATTTATTTATTGGCTTTCCCACAATATTCATGTCCTAGGCTAGGTGAAAGAATGGACAGATTGATTCATGTATTTAGTGGCTTTCCCACAGTATTTATGTCATATCATAGGTTAGATAAAAGAATGGACAGATTGATTCATTTATTTAGTGGCTTTCCCACAATATTTATGTCCTATCATATGTACATTTAAAAGAATGGACTGATTTATTAATTTCATTTTGATGTATACTCCTCAGGCTGGAATCCAGAGAGACCAACTGACCATTGCATTGGAACCAGAGGCAGCCTCTATTTACTGCCAGAACCTTACATTGGAGCAACAAGACATGAGTAAATCATCTTTCTTGGGAGTTGTAACACCTGGAACAAAATACATGGTGGTCGATCTTGGAGGTACATAACACAATTATAGTGCTGTGTCAAATTTCAAGAGGCATATTAGATTCAAATATGAAATGAAGACCGGATAGTCTATTGTTTGGATTGTATTGTCTTAAAACACAAGTAATTTCTTTTAGAAGGAGGCTGCAATATATATTAAGTAAAATTTTCAGTAACCTGGGTCCGGCGCCATAAACTGAGAATATACTTAAGTCAGAAATTTATATTCTTCTGTTCATCAATGAATTTATAACTGGTATTTGGATTTTATTTAGTTTTATTCTTCTGATAAGTAGAATCAAACCATTCGGCATTAAAATTTATTTGGACATTTGATAATGGAATAAATTAAAATGAAATTTTTGACATTAGTATATTCTCAGTTTATGGTGCTGGGCCCTGGCCTCTACCAAGTGGAGATTAGCAGTATCAGAACAGAGTGTAGCATCCTTTTATTAGATCATCTGATTCCCTCGGATGAGATTTTGCTATTGGTCTTCATCCACAGTCATCCATCGTACCCTAACATTGTCAATTTCTGCTTGAAAACTACATAGGACACTGGCTTTAGTCAAATGTTTTTGTGGGATAAGGAAAGATTATTTGTGAATTTCATGATTTTGTGATTCAATAGAGTCCTAAAGGTGAAACCAAAACTGCTAAAATAGCATATTCTTGAAAAATCTTTTACTCTCCTCAGTAACAACCTGTCGAAAATGTTAAATTCATGAAAACGAAAGGCATAAAACCAGTTCACAAAATGGTGAAATTCATGATTCCCAGGGCAGGGGTTCTGCTTCTCAAGTGGAGCCAAACTGGCTATAGATGATAATGTATTCTTTAAAAATCTTTTTAACTCTGTGTTGTGAATGACTACATGTACATGTATTTGCATGGCGAGAAAAAGTAATCTTTCTACCATTTATATGGTGAAATTGAAGCCCAGACCAGAGACTGTGTCACTTGGATGGGGCCAAAATAGACATATAGTGATAATGTTATCAGTCTTAGAATTTCTTCTAAGCCTGCATGGCCTAGTGGTATCACGCTCGCCTCCTGATCGGGAGGCCGGGGTTGGAATCCCGCTCTGGTCATCCTGGTTCGAGTGGGTCCATAGCAAAGGGCATCTAGTTTTTGGCCTGTCTGTCTGTTTGTCCATTTGTCTTTGACAAAATAAACTTCAACATTGTGCATAAGTTTTCAATTGTAAGAGGTAGGGCTTTCATATTTCACATGTATATTCCTTGTGACAAGACCTTCTGTGGAACATTAATTTTTCACCTCATGACCTTGTCTTGACCACGACATTTGACCTACCTTTCAAGAACCTGAACATAAAATATATCTTTTGAATGGTAAATGATAAGGCTTCTATATTTCACATGTGTATTCCATGTGACAAGACCTTTCTGTCAGTACCAAAATTTTGATAATGTGACCTTGGCCTTGGACTTTGACCCAGTTTTTGGATAACAGCTTATACTGTATGTTGTTCTATTTCACAAATACAGCTGGTTTTGTTCTTTTTTAAGGTGGCACAGCTGATATCACAGTTCATGAAAAGCTTGCTGATGGTACATTAGAAGAAGTACAACCAGCCAGCGGAGGTCCTTGGGGGGGCAAGTCTGTAGACGATGCTTTTTCAGATTTTCTGTATGATATAGTGGGTCAAACAAAGATGGATAAATTCAAGATCGAAAATATGGAAGATTATATTGATCTCTTTAGGACATTTGAAATGAAGAAAAGGACAATTGATCCATCAAAATTAGATAATGGAAATACATTCATGACTATACCTGTAGGATTTACATCTTTGATAAAAGGAGGAAAAAAAGGGTTTGCCTCTGCTCTAGCAAACTCCTCATATGCGGATACTGTTTCGTTTGAGAACACAAAGTTTAAATGGAGAAATAAAGATTTTGCAAAATTCTTTGATGGAACCATCAATAACATACTTGATCACTTAGACAGCTTGCTTAAAAAAGACAAACTTCAAGATGTTAAGATAATACTTATGGTTGGAGGGTTTTCAGAATGCAAATTAATCCAACAGGCTATCAGAGAGAAATTTAAAACAAGAAAGATTGTGGTTCCTGAAGATTGTGGGCTGGCGGTTCTGAAAGGAGCCGTCTATTTTGGACATGTCCCTGATGCCATTTCTCGACGTGCGGCCAGATATACCTACGGAATACAAAGCTGGCCGGAGTGGAATGATACCAAACACCCTCCTGCCAAGAAGGTCAAAATTGGTGACACTTACCGATGCAGAGATGTTTTCTTTAAGTATGTGACTAAAGGGCAGCATTTGACCCCAGGCTACCGACGGTCTCAAATTTTTCAGGCTCTGAAACCAGAGGAGAAATGTCTTGAATGTGCTATTTATATCTCGGATAGTGAAAATCCAAGATTTATTGATGAACCTGACTGTAGAAAGCTTGGAGTTTTAAGAATAGACTTGCCTAATGTGCGTACAGGAGCTACTCTAGAGTTGGAGGAGACCATGATATTCGGAGAGACCGAGATCAGGGTCCAAGCAAGAGACATTTATACAAATCAACAGCAGGAAGTCACATTTGACTTACTGAGAGAGATTGATTTAGAGAACGAATAGAGTATTTCAAATAGTTTAGAGGGAAATGGGTTTGTGGATATTTATAGAAAGTTAATTTTCTTTCAGACTTTTGCATGATTTTACCCTGACAGTATGGTGACTCAGAAATGTCATTGTGGTGGTACGTTTGTGTGAATCAGTGTATCTTTCTTGTGTCCCCACAATCACAGAATCTGGGCATGTAATTTGTGATCTGGCTGTCTATCTGCTTATCTGCTGTATTGTAGGTTGGTTGATTGTTGGTTTACATCGATTTCAACAATTTTTCAGTAATATCGTCACATGGAAGCAACAGGTAACCAACCTTTTAAAACATATTGGCACATTCCGCAAATCAAACCAGGATAGGCAGTGCCACAAGCTAAATGCTTAACCACTACACCAAGCCTGAACCTACTTAGCTGTAGGAGATAGGGCTTTGATATTTTACATGTGTAATCCTTGTGACTGTACTTGTGGATTAAACTAGAATTTTACCTTGACCTTGATTGTGACCTCTGATCTATTTCTCTAAAACTTTACCATTTGCTACATGACAATTTTTAGGGCATCAGCATTCACAAACACATTTTTGGGGGAGGGGGGGAGGAGGGGAGTTTCTTTGTTTTGTTTTAGTTTTTAGATTTTCATTTTTGTTTTTGGTTTGTTTTTTTTCCCTGCTTTTTCTCTTATTAACAAAAGTCATTTTTATAACTCAGTGTATGTATCACTAAGATCATTGTTACTTGTCATACACACTTATTATTATAATTAACAAAATGTGTTATAATTTTAGCAGATTAATTATGGATACAAATTTCAAACGAGGATTGTTTTCTTCTTTATATGTATAGTTTATCCTTCATAACTCAAAATGCAAAGGACCTGCAAACTCACATCAACCTACAGGAAGTTTGAGTTCAAGTTACAGGAAGTTTCCCTGTTGACAATAGAATGAATTGAAATATTGTTTGGAGTCTGGACTGCATGATTACTAGGAACCTCCTGGGGTTTTTCGAGTTAGATTATATTCCTTGCGTTTATATCAGGAAAGCATAAGAGTACTTGTAGGTATGGGATGTTTTAACGAAAGCCCCATGAACGCACTAGTCATTGAACTTTGTTCTTGTTTGATAACGAATGAATCCCAAGGATAGCATTGAAATTTTCTTAGTATCTACTAAATTAGTCAATCATACATGTGGTTAAATTCTTCAAATTTCATGCTGTATCCAGCAAGCATTTGGTATAGCACATACGGTCTAACTCAGAAGGTGGAGTCTGTTAATCATACAAACAACTTGCATATTGTCATATTACCGTCCCAAAATATCTATCTGTGATTGTCAATTTATTGTATTTTTTTTTTATTGCTTTGATTGGATTTGTCGGAAAGTTAGATCAGATCTCCAGATTAATTTTGCCCATTTTGTCACAGCCAATATATAATTATCCAAATATTTTGAGGAAACTTTCTCATCAAATAAAGATTTACGGCATTAATGTCAGACTGGTAGAGAGTTTTAGTGTATATATATTAGATTTCCATATGACATCAGACCCATTTTCAGAAATGAAGGTGATAGATTACAAAAAATGCATCATTTCTGAGTCTCACTCTGTGTGTACATAAATAAATACATATCTGTCGATATGTGAAATATGACAGCATACATCAGAATATCATCTTTTTCATCTTTCAAAATTACCCTCTTTTAATAGGAAGTGCAATTTATTCTTAATACATTTCATAATATCTACATGATATACATGTATTCATGTTATAAAGTCCATATGGATTTTGTCATTTGATGTAAGACATTTAGATCTAGTTTATTTATATTTGTTTTACTCAGTTGCAGATAAAATTGTATTGGCATAACACAGAAAGCTGAAATATAATGCTTGTTACTTACTCTTAAGTCATACATTAGTCCATTTTATATTTTTCAGAAGACTTTCGCTGAATGATTTTAAAACAAACTTTTATCTTGGTCTTTGTCCATCAAAATGGGCTTTGCCAGAATGTTACATGATTCCATTAATGGATGAGTTTATTCATGCACTTTGATCAGATTTGAATAAAACTTGACAAAATTGTTCAAAGCCTTGTGTAGTTTAGGAAGCGTTATTTGATTTATATTGTGTTCCTCTGTCCTTGATCCATGTCAGTGTCATTGGAAATTGACCAAAATCATTAGGAACAAATATGACTTGCGGGTAACTGTTTGTGACAGAAAAATATTAAGACATCAGTGATTGCTTATGACTTGAAAATAAGCATACTGAGGTGGGTGATAAGGCACATGGGCTTTTAATGCTCTTATGTAAGGAAAGTCACAGTAGGCCTATTCCGAGTTTCGTTACTTTTATTGTAAAATCTTAAATTTAAGTGGAATTTTTTGTCCATAAGCCCATGATTTGAACAGTATTGTTTGATATTTGTTAAAGAAAAAGGATTACAAGTGAGCCACAGGTGTTTGATTCACAGAGACTATTTTATTCGTTTTGAATCATCATTTATCTGTCTAGAAATCAGTGAAAAGCGTTTGTTTGTTGATATGTACAGTATCGATGATACTGGGGGTTTTTTATCATTATTATTATTCTGTTTTATTTTAGATTTTTTTGTTCTAACTTTTGAAACTTCAGTAATTTCTATTAATTTATAAAGAAAATATAAGAGAAATATAACTCTTAACCACGCTAATCGAGTGACGTTTGTTACTTCAATTGACCGTCCTAAGTCGGTATCGTAACCACAGCACAATCGAATATTTTTGAAATGTTGTATTTCCTTGTATATTCTACTATTATCATGTTTTGTGTTCATGTCCATGGTGATTTGTGTCATACAGCTTTCTCAGAAGTCCTCTGTTTTCTCTTTCTTGGAACCCTTGACATGCACAATTTATGTTTTTGTTAAAACCAATCTATATATATGTATGTTTTGAAATTTGAAGTTGTAAACAATTTGCACTACATCACTGTTGGAATCCGCAACATCCCACAGTGGATATCCACGGACCTCTGGAAGTCCGATGTTAGACTAGCTGCCCAGGAGAGTCCTACTCTGTTTGGCTCGTTACACCCATTTACATCAGTGGATGTCATGCTGCAAACCCATGATTTTATTTTTGTATTAACGTATTATAATGACAAAAGTTCACGACAATTTATTTTTTAGTACAAAGAAGTAGAACACAACCCATTTATTTGAAATGTAATATTACAGTTCATCCAGCGATGTTCTTGCCAACCTTTGAAAATATTTCATTGTGTTGAATTTTTAACTTGTATGATCCTCTTGCTTTTCTGTTTACAACGATTGTTATCTTGGAAGTGATACCACACATAGGAATTATTTTGTTTCTTGTCTGTCTGTCTTGTAGAATTCATAATTTCTAAAGAATAGCAGGTTACACATGTTTCTACATACTCTCAAGTTATAGACATTGTGTATGTTAATATGTAATAAAACTAACTTACCGCCTTTGTATGGGACATCAACAACTATTAATGAAATTATGATTTAAATTACATGTTTGCCTTGTAGAATTTTGTTTGTAGAGTTTATGGGTATGGGTCACGTTTAATGCTATGATTAATAAGATTGCATATAGAATTGGCCATCAGCACTCGTGGTATTGTCATGTTTCTAGTCTTAACACAAACCACTTGGATATTATTACAGTGGGTACATGCGTAACAGTATTTGTGTCAATATCAAGGATACCTTACTCCATAGAAATCACTTGGTTCGTTCAGATCTTGACAAGACATTAAATTCATAATACAAGTCCCTGAAAAGTGATAGAAAGTTTATTTAATCCTTTGAAAAATGCTTCAAATTTATTGTATGTTTCTTTGTATTTGATGAAAGATATGCCGAAGAAGGGGAAAAACTTCTAGTTAAGTAAATAGATCATTTATGTGATGAAAGATCTCTTTGAGAAAACATTTTTGTGACCTTTGTAACTCGTATGTATATACCGAAATTCTTCTGTCTTTGTCACTTCTGTAGAAAGGGTTTGAAGTATAGATTTAAAAAGTGCTAGAAGAATACTTGGATTTTTTCCCTGGTCTAAATAAATCATGAATCGGAAATAATCCCCAGCACCAATAACTTGTATGGCAAAAGTAAGCATTTTATTTTGATACATGTATGAAAATATGCATGAAAATCATGTGAAACTGAACTAATGGTTACTGCAAGCGCCCATCATAGTAGGAGTTTAATTATAAACTCCTTTATCGATGCCATTTCAAAGCACTTTTATTTACCCTTTATCCTGTAATATATTTGCACATTCCATATTCAGTGTTTGTGTTTTTGAAATCGATATGAGAATTATGTTGAAAAAAGAAACTGGAAATAAATATTATTTTGAAATGAAGTTCTTTCTCTGATTTGAATTTTTACATTTTTCAAGATGTTAAACTTTGCTAGTTTTGACATAAATTCATGTAATCCATAAGTAACTTGAATGTCTGATCTTTCAATAAAGGGCAGGTCATTCCATACATCTTTGTGTATGACTACATTTTTATCTCGCCCGAATCAAAGGCTGAAATTAATTTTTGACATGGAGTGTTTCCCGGTGTCTACTTGTGACATAGATAGCTGAGGGCTCAATCGAGTCATTGTCATGGTGCCTCAACTGTTAGTCTTTGTAAATTTCTACAATTTCTCCTTCTAAACAAGAAGTGGCAATGCGCTGACGACACCAGAGATGCCCAAAAGTGTACCTCTTTTGAAAATCTTCTTTAGAGGGGATAAATAGATTTAAAGATTTTAACTCTTGGTATCTAGGTGCTCTAAATGAATGCATAATTCAAAATTGCTCTTTTTGTCGAAAATGTTTTTATTTCATTTTTTAACATTTTTTTTTTAACTTTGTCATTTTTGCTTATTTCTAAGAGTTTCTCCCTGTAGGTTGCTAATAATGCAGAGATTTTGTGTACTTTAACTGAGTTTATTTTAATAGATTTAATTAGAAGTGAAATGCTAGGAGATAAGGTATAAGTCTGTAACGACGAGAGTTGATGTAGGTTTGCGTCATGAAATTATAATTCATTTCCTTCTGAGAGGGCTATTATGCTAGTCAAAACAATAGGAAATAAAACACTCCTGAAATAGTGGTATGACCGAGGACAAAATTAATGGCGATGAAGCGAATGGGATATGCCAGGAGATCTACTATTCCAAGCTTAGCTTAATCAGTGGTTAAAGTTTTCGAACACACTGGGCCCATGTTCTTACGACACCACTTGACATTGTCACCCGACATTGCCACGGATTAATTTACAAAGTGAGAGCTAATACCGTTAAGAACATAAAAACTTTTTACACTCATTAATCATCAAAGATAGTCATTTGGGAATGAAATCAAATTATTTTAACGTAAACTTGAAACATAAGCAAATTGTCGCCTTTTTCAGCTCGCTGGGACGAAATTCCGGAGAGCTATTGTAATACCCTCGGCGTCGTTGGTGTTGTCCGTTGACAAAATATTTAACATTTGTCATATTATGTGAACACCAAGAGATAGGACTTTATATGTGTATTTCATGTAACAAAACCTTTCATTGAGTACCAAATGTTTTGACCGCGTGACCTTGAAGTTGATCTCCTTGTGACAGGAACTTTCATTACTTTCATTTTTAAGGCGTCGAGCAATTGCTAAAGTAGTTTGCTTACTTAGAGTAGTAAAAGTTCTTGCAAAACCGGCTTTGTCATTCTTGTTATTGAAATTTCATTGCACAGAAATAGGTTTAAGCATATGTTTGCACAACTTAAATTATCAATATATTACCCTAAAACACTTGTTATTGTTCTGTCGCTTTATGTATGTGTTAAAATGTTCATTCGCCGTAATGACGCAAGCCGATTACGAATTACAATCACACTTCATAGCAATTTTTCCAAATATGGGGAAGACCACGTGACATATTGCCTTATTTGGAGAAATCGTAGTAGATAGCTTGTAACATGCTATCAAGGCTTAATTTGACATAAGCGCCAGTGTGGAAACCGATCGCCCGATCTTCGAAATATATATACTAATATATATATATATATATATATATATATATATATATATATATATATATATATATATATATATTATATATAATAATAATAATAACAATATATTTAGATATAAATTTCAGTTTAAAAAAGAACAAATATTTCATAGAATCCTAAATATTGACTGGCAATGTGTGTCACAAAGATGTTAAAATATCTAGACATGTGACCACTAATTCACAACGAGGATGACCAAGTTCAAGTGATGCGTAATCGATTATTTTCATCTCGCTGGATTTTGTTTTGTTTCATTCATTTAACCTAGAATCAATAAATACTGACAAAATTAATTACATATTCAAGACTAAACATCACGAGCCTCTCTTACATCAGATACTGTATACCTATGCAGTGTATGCTACTGCAGACGAATTTTAAAAATATCTACACGGAAAGTATGTACAGCTTGTTATCTGCCCTTACCGCCTGTGCTATAAATAACACTAGCTGAAGAGGGGTCACTTGCCTCTTCGCGCAGCGATAGCAAGCAAGAGCAGGTAACTCTAGTCTATCTTAAATAAAGATGATGCGTATATACAGGGACTTATAAACAAGTTGTTTACTGGTAACAACTTGTTCATTTCTATTTTTGTATAAAAAATGGCGATGGTCTTCGATTGATTTCACGTGTACATTCTTTGTGATAAGACATTTGACATATTCTGCAAGAATGAAGTAAAGAACAATAAAATGTTATGATATCATAGTCAATACCACTTATAACTCTTGACTTCCTGATGACAACGGACCCCATCAAGAAACTGTTTACCATACATCTTACTTTAGGAAAAAGCCCCACTGGAGAGCTATGTTGCCCACTGATAACTTTCATTCACATTTTGATATTATATGATATATGGCTGTTGGTGCTTAAGCTTTAATCTTTACTCTATTCCAAAAATTATTGGAATTCAAGAAAAGTGATGAACACAACTGGTCAATATCTGCTACTTTTGTCAGCTTTAAATCAAATTTACCTCGACGCCTTTGTTGCTCTTCAAGCCTTGGATTTTACGTTTAGACATTGACTATGATCCACTTACAAAAAAGACCTTTAACCTTGGTTATAACTTTTGAACAGTAAGAGATGGGGCTTAAATATTTCATGTATAAATGTATGTATTCCTTGTGGGAAGACCTTTCATTACGTATCAAAATTTTCTATGTTTGGTCTTTGACATTGAAGATTAACCTACTTACAAAAAAAAACTTTCGCTATTCAAATTTGGTTGCACCGGCGATTTCTGTTGTCTCTGACAACTCTTGTTCTAATACCATCGACAGGCATAGGTTTCTCTAAACCGGACAATTTTCATATTCTAAAAACGAGAACTTGTTCCTATTATCGTTTATTGTAAACGGAACGAATGTATAATTCTTAGTTCCGTTTAACTCGCAATTTTCTTGGTTTCTAGGGTTATATTCCTCTGAAAGATATGAGAAGTAAACATCCAGCTCCGTATAGCATACATGTACATATACATACATGAGTACTTAAGTGCAGTTTGTCCATCAGTGTAGTGTTATCAATTATACACCAACTGGACGGTGAAAAGTCTGTTTTTCTGTGCATGAAAAGGTGGGCCCGTAAACCAATTAACCACATCACATGACGATTGTCGTCTCAATAGACCTTCCTAAGTCAGCACCATAGGTACAGTATAATCGACTATTTTTGTGATGTGTTTTCGTGTGCTTCTTCTTGTATTCTCTACATACCCGTGGCAACTCTTCTAAATTAAATGGCTTCTTTCCTTTCTTCATCTTAACTTCGTGTAGTTTCTAGTTCTGGAACCAGTTGTTCGAAACTAAGACCACTGTTTAAGCTAACCAATGCAAAATTTCTATATCTTCGAAATGATAAGACTTGTCTTGCGTCTGTTTTACTTTTATATTCCGAATTTCAGGATTATAACGGTTGCATGTAAAATATAAATGATATCCTATACCTTTAATTTTATTATATAACTCAAATCTATGTAAGCATATATTGTAAATTTTGCACAGAAATTGATATATGACATTGTATACAAAATTGCATATGCAAAACAAGAATAAATTGTATACGAATTCTCTTATGTTGTTTGAATTTTCATTTTCGGTGGCAATGACGACAATGGCTAATTATGCATTATCATAATACATCGATTCCCATACGTCTAAATAATGTAGCAACAACAATCTCCAAACTATTTTGCCTTTCTTTCATGTATTTATTTCTATTAAGTGTTCGTTTTCAGTAAGATTTATGTGTGGGGTTTTTTCTTCGCTGTTACCACCCTAGAACCATATCATCAGACATGGAGTACTGGAGCTGGCAGTGTATAAATTATAATCTACTTAAACAAAGAATACATATTCAAATATTGCATATCATGGTGCATTCCGTGGTTACCACCAATATTTTGAAGCTTATTTATATACGTATCTTAGATTACCTGTAAAGCAAATGTGAAACTTCACTTCCTCATTCTGCAATGCACCATGTTCAAGCGATTTATCAGCTATGATAACCTCTTAGATTAAGTATCGAAGAGGCACGCACAGGGGAACTTGTACATTTTATATCTTGTTGTATACTTTTCATATTTTCCTATCACTTAGAACTTTCCAGAATTAAGTTCACAGGAAGAAAATTAGTACCAATTTAGTTCAACGTGTGGATATTATTGAATTTAAAAAATTGTAAACCTTGATCTATTTGGTTTCCTGTTTGAGACCTTAATTACGTGTACGTCAATATCATCGTTTTGTCAGGTGAATTGTACACGACTATAGGATCGGTTGTGCCCTTGAAGACATGCAATGAAATGCTGTAACTACATGAAAAGTTATAGAGAGACTGTGAATTGTGTCGTTGTTACCAACAGGATACTATTCTACGACAGTATATACTTTAGCCATGGATTTAGTTCGGATTTCCTTTATAATCTTTATATTATGTGTCAATTACAGAAGGATATTATCATCTACTACAGAAACATCCACGATTACCAGTCCTACTACTGTAACAAATACTACAAATCATACCACTATTGATGTGGCTACAACTATATCTACTGAGGGTATTACTACTTCAACAGATTTAAGTACTAATACTGATCCTTCAAGCACTACAAATCTGATTAGCTCTGAGGAGACTACAACAACGAGTACTACTGTAACATCAGTTTCTACGACACTAATTGCTACGACTAACGACGGTACAAATGACAGTACTTCATCTGTTCAGAATTCGATCGCAACGACTTCATCCACAATAAAACCAACTAGTGCGGCGAAGACACAGGGAGAAAAGCAGTTGGCTGTTACCACGGCTTCTATACTTGTGTTAGTGGTGTGTTTGATCGTCATATTTTTAGCTTGTTTATCTAGTAAAGCCGACAAACCTAGTAAAAAGTTAGATAGAACTGCTATTCATATGAAAATACAGACTACAGAATTGAAACAACGCTTCGATGAAATGCGTTTGTAAATGCTATATACTTTGTTTTAAGTTCAAATTACTTACCATTGTCTGTGATAAAACATCAGTTTTTATTTGAAAAATATATGAATTCAGAGTTCCTAATTAAAAGGTATTTCTATTAGACCATTGTTCAGAAAATGACATATTCTTAGTCGAAATCATTTACATTTTTACTTTCCCCATCCTCATATTTTATCACGTTAATTGAAGTAGGTAATAATTATGTATTATAAGATTTAACATACATTTACGTTTAAGATATGACTTCAGTAAACTCGACGCCGCTCAGACATCATCTCCTGTAATATTCTTCTAATATGAGTATGTCATTTGACCAGATGAGCTTCACATATTGTTATCATATTTTGATATGGTATTTCGTATCGTTTTCCTGGTTATGATTAAACATAGTTTTGCTTCCCACTTACTTCCCACTTATTGATGAAATAATCCTGATATAATATGGATACAAACAAAACGATTTTGACACCTTTGCAGCTTTAAGTATAAATGTGAGAAATTCCCAAAATCGATTTATATTGTATTTATAATTTTTTTAAATGTGTGTCCTTTGATTATGCTGCTTTTGCGATGAGTGGGAAGGTGGGCGTCCGTAAACCGGTTAACCACACCAATTGAATGACGTTTGTTGCATTGCGCGTAGTGCACGATGCATAAGTTTTCCATGTTTTAATCTTATGTTATTTATTTCTTCTTTTTTTTTTTCGTGGTATACTTCCATCCAGCAAAAACAAATTAGATTCATTCCTTATCATTGAATTCCTTTCACACATGATTTATATTCTCAGAAATCGATACGTTATGTATGCACTATTTTTTCAACATCTGTAAATTTCTGCCGCGGTTGTGTGAATAGCGACATCACAGTTCAGAAAACGCTGGAAACTTTGTTGTCAGAGTAAAAATTTAGTGGATGAGGTATACCACAAATTTTTAAACAAATCAAATGGCTTGTTAAATGTAAAATTACATCATTATTTTAATGAAACACGATAAAGTATTAAAACTAACAAAAGATCAAGAAAAAAACAACACCTCTCCAAAGGCCACCAAAATGTCAAATATAAAAATGAATATTGATTAGTAAATGATGATGCAATTTGGCACCTGTGACTGTTCCATGCTTGCTAGCCATGTCATTTATATACTCTACGAAGATTACTTATATCTACCTTCATTCTTTTGTTCATCTCTTTTTTACAATTTATTTTGTATATTTGTGGTTATAATACGTCAAATAAATGTTAATATATGCATAAAATGTTATGACATTCTTCATATATCTTCTTTTGGAATCGGATTGGCTGCTTTGGTTTTCATTTACCGGGGCAACAAAGTGAGTAAAAAGTAAATATCACAAGGATACGAAAACCACATTTACACCCTACATTCAAAAACTTTTAAGATCAAAGTCTTACATTATGACATATTAAGCCGTTTGTACTGTGATATATCAATATCACACATTTTTACTTGTCATGCCGATTTACCGGTTGCGACCACGGTATTACAGTTACCACCTCATATAAATACGAGTAATACTACATCAAACTATATTATGGCGGATGTCACAAGTATGTAAGAGATATTTACTACTTCATGGCATCCTAACTCTGGTCATTCCAGTATCCAATATCTCTATTTTGTCCAGTAGAGTCTTATTCCTTATTGATTACCGCTCTGTATCATGGTACTTTACTGCATACTACATTTTAATTGAATACCTTTGCGATGTATTTTGTAATTCCTAAAGCCTATGTGACTCTGTGGATAAGGTTCTGGGCTTCTGACTGAGAGGTCATGGGATTGATTCCCGCCATGGACACTCCGGTGTTATATATTAGTTTTTCCCCTATAGTAGTTTTCCCCCCGGAAAAATGGCTATATAGTAGTTTTTTCCCCATGGCGGAAAAACTACTACATAGTAGTCTTTCACCCATAGTGGTTTTTTCCCCTTACGTAACGGTTTGGAAATTATACACGTTCGTTCTGTATTAGTCAGATAACATTTGAAATACAAATGTACTATAGTAATATAGTCAGTAGATCAAACCGATGGTGCTATAGTTAATGGGTTTCTATATATTGTTAAGTGTTTTGTTTGTGCGTGTATGTGTGTATTTAATTTTTGTTTTATGTATTTATTTACAAGTCTTTCTTTTTATATATTTACCATAGTATGCTATTTTCTTCTATTATTTCATTGGAAAAATTGTCTTTTACTTGCGTATAGATGTCAATCATGACGTCAGACTGCGAATTAAGATTCGATCCCAGGCAACTTTTCGTAATACAGCATAAGTAAAATAGGAATTTATCAATCAAAATGTTCCAATGACAAATATAAGAATTGAACGTGCAAGAATTCCTTGAACATTCAATTCCTAAATAAATTAAGACTGGTGCATTTTATATATCACAATATCGCTCATCATGTACAGAGTACATGATGAACATGAAAATAACAGAAGGGAATTCCACCCAGGTGTCCACAATTTGCAATCTACGACAATGCTTGTCTAGTCGCAGATGTTGTAAATCATGATCACAAGACTGCGATTTCCTTGTCCCTTACGCAAAGTATGAAATGTTTCATCTAAAAGTATCTATATGCTTAGTTTCAAAGCTCTACACCCTTTTGTGTAGAAGATATAGTCAAGGTTAAAGTTTTCGAAGAGTAGGTCACACTTCAAGGTCAAGGTCATTAGGTTAAAAGTCGTGGTCCCAAATAAAAGGTCATCACAAGAAAACTAGATGTGGAGTTTCAAAGCCTTGTACCTCTTGGTACAAACGATATAGTGAAGGTTTTTGCCACAGGATAAGAGTCACAGACAGGCCAAAAACTAGATGCCCCCGAATTTCATAAAAACGAACGTGTTTTTCTTTTTTCCATTTGTATATATAGAGATTTCTCGGATTAAATAAAGACATCTCGAATGAAATTCTAGTATATAAATCTCTGTTCTAAATATATGCATTTGTATTTAGAAAAGAGATTAAAATTGAAGACATTTCTACTTAAGAAAATGAGATATCTCTAAATTAATTGGATATATCTCCCTATAAAAATTGAGATATCTCTATTTTAAATAGAAATCTATTTATTTTTAACAAGGTAACAAGCTGGATGTACTTACATGTATGTGTGAAAAGAATATCCGGAATTTCACATTGGGGGGAAAATCCACTATATAGTAGTTTTTCCCCGGGGGAAAATAGCTATAAGAGGGGGGAAAATGGCTATATAGCCAAATTTCCCCCGGGGGAAAAACTACTATATAGCCATTTTTCCGGGGGGAAAACTACTATATAGCCATTTTTCCGGGGGGAAAATGGCTAGGGGGAAAACTACTATATAACACCGGTATTCTGTCTTTCGTATGAGACAGTAAAAACTAAGATGCCATGTCACTGTGAGCGTTGCACATAAAAGATCCCTTACTGCTTCTGGTGGATCCGTTGCAAAGTTCTTTGCAATACATCAGGCAGATTCCGTGATCATAATTTGATATACATGTACGTGAAATAATCGTAGAATGACATAAAGCAACAATCAATCTATCAATGCTTCTTGCTTTTGTTTGCTCTACGTACCCGTGTCAACTTTGGTCACAGTGATAGTTTTGCTTAAATTGTAATATCTAACAGGATTTCTCCTTTATATAAGTTATGTCATAACGAGATGGTATTTACCACTTTATTGTTGAACTAAGCATGGCTAATTACATCCGAAACTGATGTTTGGAAAAAGCTTGTCTTCTAGGACAATGAAATGAATGTTATTCTTCTCGTAAGTCTAAAACTGTTTATTACGTGGCACTTAAATGTATCGCTTGGTTCTAAAATAGTATAGTTTGACTCATAAGTGATCTTTTTGAAAGAACTTTACAATATAAACTGCAACTCCTGTTCTAATTGTGTTAACATAGAGACATGTGCTCTTTTTAAATGATCTTTGTATGAATGTGTAAATTATTAGCCAGACACATTCTTGAATGCTTTTAAGTGTTATATTAAATTGGCCATACACTGCATGATTAATAAGGATTCGTAGGTCTTAAATCGTTACTTCAACGTGCTCTCTTTAAATAATAAAATATCATGACCGACGAAAATGTCACGTAGCTTAAATATATTAGATTGGCAAAATTGAGTAGTTGTTTGAACGTCAAATAGCAGAATAAATTTATCATAATAATCAAAATGCGAAAGAGTATTATTTGTAAAGAAATTCAAACAATGTTGACAAAACTTATATCTGAATATTTTTCTACAACTGGATGAATGAAAAATTTATATGAAAATTATTCTGTACCTTTATTATGATAGGAGAAAATAATACACATGAATTTGTAAATGTTTATAAACATTTATAGTGAGATATATTCTTCTTCGAAAATTTAATTCTGTATTATAAATTTCATTGGTTCAATTTTATGGTTACAGTTCAGGTAATTGTACAAATGTAACAATTGTTCATCGTGTTCTGTTGTCTTTATGTTTTAGACCTGACAGGCACAGGTAAAGCAAGTCGACCAAGATACGGTTACTGGTCAAAATATGGTTTCATATAGACCAGTATAATTAGATAAGTTACCTGCTCTTGTTTAATTAGGTAGTCTGCAAAAGCGAAATGAATTTTATAACAAAAATTGTGCAATGACAATTAATTCAAAATATGAAGTCAATTAAGAAATAGTCATTCGTGTTTGTATACATTGCATTGGTATGCATAAAGGGAAACGTTTTGTTTTGGGTTTTGGGGATTTTTCATGTTTTGTTATGGAGTTTGGGGGTGGTATTGGTTTTAGTTTTCTTTTTGTGTTTTGGTTTTATTTTTGTTTTTGAGTGCAAAAAAATCACTTTATTGAATCCTACTATACATCTTTATCTTTGTTAGTTTCATAATGATATTACGTCAGCTGCATACGATGTTTACAAATTTCAAGTTGTAGGTCAGGTCTATTGATCCGCTAAGACTTAATATGATATTCTGCTAGTAGCATAGCAAGGTTCAGCGGATCAATAGAATTGATTTCCGAAGATGACGAAATTTCAAATAGTCAACTTTACCATCTTTGCCCAATCTATTGGTACTCACTAGACTCTATAGACAAACAGCTATAATATATATTCATCCGACATACTACGATGGTCATTCATAGCCCACTACAAATAAGAGGCGAGACCAGCTCGAGATATCCTGCAAATGAATAACCAAAGGTGTCTTTGGGAAGGTGGGCCCATAAACGGATATCAACATCAATTGACTACCATGTGTTACTCAGTTGACCGTCCTAGGTCGGTATCGCATCCTGCCTACAATCAATATTTTTGACTTTGTAATGTCATTGCATGAATTGCATTACTTGTTACCAAGTTTTGTTGTACAATGCCTTGGTAACTTCTGCCCTACAGCTTAGTCAGATGTCTTTCCCCTTCCCTTTTGAATGGCATTAACGTATTCCAATTCATTTGAGACTAATATACGATTATATATAAAGTTTTGAGGCTACCTCACAAGGGAACAGGGGAACATGTATACATATTTTTTACATTAACTGCAAGACTCTTTTTACGACGTAACAATAACCGGACTCGGAAGACGTAAATATGTTGCAATATTTGTATATATATGCTCTGGCAGATTGCCGCAGAGGCAGGAATTAACGATGAAATCCGATGTAAACTAGAAATGAATTTTCTTTTTTGTACTTAAAAATGGTATAGTATGCTTCATGTAGTAAATAACAAAAATGATGTAATCATTTAAGTATGATTTTCGTGTGCATCATTATTACAACAATCAATATTAAAGAAGCTATGTTTACTGTAATGCGCAATATTGTAAAAAAAATCCGCTTCGATGAATCGAATGAAGTATGTTTGTGTCTGGGTCTGGTTTTATGGAGTATTACTGATCAATTTTTAAATGTGTGTCCTTTGATTGTGCGGCTTTTGCGCTGTGTGGGAAGGTGTGTGCCCGTAAACCGGTTAACCACACCAATGTAGTGACATTTGTTACTTTAATCGACCGTCCTAAGTAGGTAATATAACTGCAGTACAATCGAATTTTTGTAATGTCGTTTTCAGTGTTTACTTGACTATTTTCATGTCTTATTTGCATGTCCTTGGTGATTTGTGTCATACAGCCTGGTCAGATGTCTTTTGTCTTCTCTAGTATGAGAAGTATAGTGTAGAGATGATGGATAAATCCAAAGCACAAGTCCAAAAATCATAAAACCAGAGGACATACAAAATCAGTGAAAATGAAAAACAAATGAAAAATAACAAAATATGTCTACTTGAAGAGCATATGTGAACCCCTGTGATGGAGTGAGATCAGGTGCCCGGGGAAACCCAGTGTGCCGAATGCAACAAAACTAGTCCCGCCCAAATCGGTAAATCTTATATTCTTGCGTCTCACCCTTCATGGTAATCTTGAGCATTTCAAAAAAGATTGTTTGGGGATTTTTTTTTGGGGGGGGGGGGGGCTTTCTTCACCACTTTTGCAAGTATGTAAATGTATTTGCACTATTATTATGGATATAATGTCATTTTTAAAAATACGTTGTAGTTATCACGTGGCTATTTTGTAATCTTGTTCGATTATAAATTGTTACCTATATTTATACACTGATAAGCGAATGAAAGATATACCGTTCACATACATATCGAATGAGTGGTTTATTAGACTAGTAAAATGTGATAAAGCATCTGGAATGGGAAATTGGCGGAGGATTGGCATTACCTTTATAATAAAAATCATTTTTCACTTATTTCAAATGGCGATATTAGCTTCTTGCTCTGTGGTTTGAATAGTATTGCAAACTGCGTGATATTACATGAAACTATAATTCTTTTTTGTTGATTTGTGTTGTTATTGTTGAGAGGAAGAGTATGTAATTTGAGGGTAAGTACATTCGTTTATTCAAAATCCGTTTGCTAAGCACAAGGTTGTGGTTTTGTGAAGTTATGATATCAGAGTGATACAAGTATCTGAAGTTTGTTGTGCAGTTAAATCTAACACAGACTTTGTAAAAAATTGGGTCGTTGAGAAGTGTTGAAAACATAAAGTCTGCGAAAACGATCCGATTTCCACTACTCGAAGTCCAAAGAACATGACAATATATATATAAATACAAAGTATACCATAACCAATCGTGCACAGCCGTAGTCACAAGCGATAAAAGTAACGTCCCAAAAAGATTTTGTTTCTAATGATTACAATGATTAATGATTATTGTATAGCTCCATGGTGACTTCTGCCACATAACTGAGCCGGTAACTCCTCTTTTTTCTTTAATGATTACAAGCAGATATTAGTCATAAACAACGTAATAAGTAAATAATTTTGCATGCGAAATTAACAATTAATTTCAGTAGTGAGTGGCTCGAAGCATTTCGTATGTATATGTAAAAAAAACCAAAGGAAAGAGGACATATGATTCAGTTGTATTTCCGCCACGCACAGAAATTAAAATGAAAATGAAATCTTTTTTAACACTTCATTGTGTGAAATCTGAAAATACCACCTTTTCATAATGATGCATTACGAATTTTGTTTGGAAATTCTAGACATATCAGCTATGTGCACTCGAAGGTAATTCAGTTTAAATAATTCAACTGAAGTGTTAGATAAACTTGATAGTCAACTTGAATATATATATTGAATAAGGAAGTGAATTCAGAAGAATTAATGTCATAGATAACTAAAATAGACAGAAAGAACATAGTAGATACAGTAGACTGGCAAAGGTTCTGTCATACACTTACCACTATTAATAACTTGCCACAACCTCTCAGTTGTCACACGCAACGGTCAGAATTTTAAACAATTTAATTCTTTTAATACTTATTTACTTTAAATTTAACATTTATTCCCTTTGCAATGTGGAACTATCAAAAAACCTAACCTAAGGTTTGACTTAAGTGTTATTATACCCCGTTTTCCTGATGTTATGTGTCAGTGGCACTGTCTACACACTCTTTGTTCACATTTATGTATATATAAGGTGCTGAATTAAATTTATTTATTATTATTTATTTATTAATTAGTATCATTCGCAGTCACAGAAGTAGGAAATGGTACAAAAATAGTTATAAGTGGTAAAAGTAATGTCCCAAAAAAAGATTTTGCTTCTTATGACTATAAGTATATACTGGTCATAACCAAAGTAAATCTTCTTGCATGCGACATGCTAACGTATTAATTCTAATGATGAGTGGCTCGAAATATTTCACTTTAATTTTTTTTTTTCCATGATAGATGCAAAGTATACGTAAATAATATAAAACAATAGGAAAGAAGACATCTCATTCCATTATTCAGTCGCCACGGACAGGAAGATAAAAGAAAATAGTACACAAGACACCAGAAAAAAATCTTTCTTTAAACTTCAAAAGACAATAATAACTCAATGATGGGTTGAGATACACAGAAAATTCAGGTCTGCTTTTTTTTTTTTTTTTTTTGGTCAAATTTCTTGTATTCATGTAGGACGATTATAAATTGAAATTGAAAATTTAATTCTATTCAACTCTTCAATGTGTAAAATTTTTAAATACCATCTTTTAATTATGACGTATTACGAATTTTGTTGGGAAATTCTTGACATGTCAGTTGTTTACATTCGAAGGTTATTCAGTTTCAATAATTCAACTGAAGTGTTAGATAAACTTGACAGATAACTTGAATGTTTGAGTACACACACACACACACACACACACACGCACACACACACACACACACACACACACACACACACACATATATATATATATATATATATATATATATATATATATATATATATATATATATGTATGTATATATATATATAAGCTTTGCCAGTCTACTGTGTCTTGCAATCTCTCTTTCTGTCTATTTTAGTAATCTATCACATTAATTCTTTTTAATTCACTTCCTTGTTAAATATATATTACTTCAGTCGGTTAGACGGTCGGATGCATGACAGCTAGGTGATTCGGCACCATAGGTCGTGGGTTCGAGTCCCAGTCGGGAAACGAATATAAGTGAAATATAAGGTGCCTTGTAAACTGTAGTGTATAAATTTGTGCTTTATATATTTCTCTATCACAAACATTCCTTTCATAAGTAGCAACATTCCATCATCGCCCGCATACGGCGTATTCATATCTCAGTTAATACGTTATTCCAGAGCATGTTCAAATTACAGTGACTTTGTTCTGAGGGATAGGCGACTTTCAATTAAGCTGCTCAACCAGGGTTATATATGTGCTAGACTAGCAACGTCACTGAGGAAATTCTATGGTCGTTACGAGACTCTTATTACTCCATATGATATCTCGTTATCCAGACTTGTAAATGATATTCTGGACTGAGACCGATTCCGATCATTTTACACAGATTTGACACCTTCTATACTAGAAGGTTACCTACTTCGACTTCTCCATATATAAATACATATGGAATTTACACGATCTGACTTTTTCTACTGGGTATATGTGACGGGTGTTGCTAGCAAGCAGGAGATGCTCACTCTCCCCGGGCACCTGATCTCACTCCATCACAGGGGTTCACATATGCTCAAGTAGACATATTTTGTTATTTTCGATTTGTTTTTCATTTTCACTGATTTTGTATGTCCTCTGGTTTTATGATTTTTGGACTTGTGCTTTGGATTTATCCATCATCTTTACATATATGTATGTATGTATGTATGTATGTATGTATGTATACATGTATATTTATGTGATATTACACTGTAAAGGGCGATATATATGTTAATCTAATATTTCTGAATAAAAAAAGAAAATTGACATCTGATTTCGCTGGTTAGCCACATATGATTATTACACGAAAGAATATATTTACTATCTTAGTTAGTATATATTATGAAACCGACTTTTTATTTACATATTTTAGATTACCTGATTTACTTACATTTAGGAACAGTTTTCAGTTACAGAAAGGATAAACCGGAGCTGAGTGATTTCCAGAATAATTATAATATTACAAAATATGAAGAAATGTGTAGACATACAATACGCAAGATCAACTTTACTGACTGAGCGTTTTGACCCGTGCCTTTATACACACGATTAATTTGGCAGAGAGGTAGAAAATTTGCGCAAGTTTAGAACAGAAGATTTGGTAAGTGACTAAAATACAAAATATGAACGGAATGAGTATTTGCGATCAACCGTTTTCTATTTGTTAAATTTTTAGTTCCAAAGTTCAATATAATGCATAACTCTAAATCGCTTTGTGAACTGCCTTATTTTTATTACACAAATACCTATAAATAATAACGATTCTATAACATATGTTTATATGTAGATGGTTTCTTCGAAAGCACCATATATACAGCATACGACAATGAATTATTTGCCCTATTTATATACAACGAAAATTAACGCTTAATTTAGTAGTTCATGAAACACTTTTTTGGGAAATAATATTATAATGCTGCTTGCTGGTTTCTGACTCTAAATTCAGAATATCAGATTCTACCATTGCGAAAATTATATTCCGGAACATGATGCATTTACTCTTCATGTTAAACGTGTTTAACATTTTTCTGTTCTGTGGACACTTTTCCTATGACTCAAGTACAGAGTGCATAACACTCAATCCTGGGTAGCAGTGGGAGAACAATGACTATCCGTACGTAGATTACCACATGAACCCATGTCTTCCCCTTTTGCGGAGACCTCAGAAGATTCCTTAATTTTCATTATCAGTTCACGTATATCACCAGAAACACTAGGTCGAGCCGAACTCCCGGCTCGTCTTTGCACTTTAAGGAGGGGATCTTCATCATCAGAGAGTTCACTGTCAGAATCTATACTTAGTGCACGCGATAAACATGATGTTGATCGATAATGTTTACGTCGAACTCTTTTGCGTCTGTCGCGACTAGGTCTAGATGACCAACGTTCACTTTGAACACTCGTCGAGCTTCCTATGCTAGAAACACTCTCAGCATCAGATTCGTCGGTAACATTCGTAATATCTCCAACACGGTTATCTGTTAATTGAGCATACTCGCTACTCAGATCCTTGAACGTCTTTTTCACCGAGGAATCAACAAATGTTTTATCTTCTAAAGCAAATGTGTCGGATGATTTCTTTTTGAGTCGCTTAATCTTTTTCTTGTTTGATTTACGTTTTGAATCCAAGTTATCAAGACGAAATTTATTCGGTTTAGATTTTCTTAAAGAGTTCTCCTTCTCGCCATACTTGTCATAATTAATACTTTTTAATTCGGTAGTTTCAGGATCTGTAGAATTTTTAACTTTGGCTTCAGATGCTTTAGTCCTGAGTTCATAATGCTTTGGTTTATGAACTTGCTTCTTCCCTTTCTTCTTTTTCTCAGATTTTGTTTGTACATTTGATGTCTTTTTGGTTACTTTTTTCACCTCTGAATTATCAGCTATTTTCTTGCCTTTAATGGCTAACATTTGAGAACTACTAACCTGCTTTGTATTGTGCACTTCTTGTCGTGTTTGAGTCTTATGCTCTCCTGGTTTCACATTTGCGTGATTTTTGTTTACTGATTTGTCTTCATTTTCCCTAAATAATTTGGCTACTGACTCCGATCTTTTCATTAGCGGTGTAATCAAACGAGCTCCTGTTAAAAGATCTGGAGGGTTTTTCATCTCTGGAATCTTGGGCCCTTTGACTAATGTATCGATATTTTTTCTATCTGGTTTAGAAATATTTGCCGTTGAACTAACGGTTGATGTCTTATTATCAATATCGCTTCTATCTTTGTTGTTTGGTGATTCATTTGTCCTTGCGGTATTTTCCGTTGAAGTCTTATGACCTGCTGCCGTTTCCCCTTTGGAAAATTCCTTTATTTTCAAAGAACTTTCATTTGATTTCTGGTAATTAGCACCGCTTATCGTTTCTCCCCTGAAAATGTCACTCTTCGTCAGAATGCGTTCAGATGTATTTGTATAACCAAGATCACTTTTAGTTTTGAATAATTCTTTTGACAGGGTCTTCAGATCAGAATTTTCGTTACTTAAACTTTTTCGTCTGACCTCTGCTCGCATTCCGAATTTTGAAAATGTGTGTAAGTTTAGATTCAAATTTTGTTCATTCAATGATTTGTTTGTCTTGTTTACTTCTCTTTCTTTTTTGTGCATCCCAACGTTTTCTTTTCCTTTAATAACATCCTTATGTTGTTCTTCCTGCATGCGTTGTAAGCTGTTTGGATCTGCTAGATCAACGTTACGGAGATTTTCATCCACATCAGAATCATCTACATCTTGTAAAGCAGACTCTGTCTTGGGCTTCACGCCATCTTTCTCATTGTCACTACTTTTGTCATGTGTATCAACATTTTTTATTTTATTTTTTGTATTGATGTTTTCATTTACAGGAACGTCATTTGTTTTAAGTATTTCCTCAGGTGTATGTATTGCACGTGGCGAAGTAATGTTTTTGGACTGTTTAGAGTTAATTTTGCTCCGTTCCCTAACGTAGTCCAGATTGGGCACAATACGATGAGAAAGCTTATCGTTGGCAATATCACTCTTTGGCACACCATCTTTCTCAATATTCTGTGCATCCTGAACCATTGCCTCAGAAGAGTCGATTGGTTGATAATCCGATAATTTCACTGCTGTTTCCGATTCATCCTCAATTTGAACGGCATTACTTTCTTTACTATTATCTTCATTACAACTCATTCCGCCATCATCAATGTGTATTTCGTTTCCATTAAAACTCGCTGATTGCTCCTTACTTGGAGTGAAATTTGATTTTGTAATTTTGTCATTCAAGATTGGATATGTGATGGAACCTTGACTCGTTTCATTATTTTCATCCCCGTTTTCTGTATAATTAAGAAGTTCATCAGGTTTTAGTTGATTCCCAATGGACTCCAATTTAATGGTTATAGTCATATCTTCCTCTGGCTGTTTGCTATGTCCCCCACGAAACGACGGTAAACTCGTCCGTGTCTTTTCTCTTTCTGAGAGTTGTTCTTTCCTATCCTGTTCACTTACCATATGAGATATCAGGGTTTTCGCCGGAGGAATTTGTTTGCTCAGCGTATCATTTTGGTGTTCAGAGATATCCGTTAGGATATTAGGTAATTGGACTGTATCTACATTTCTATCTGGTTCTAACTTATATTCCATGGGTGTGATACGTGGAAGGATAGGTTTCTCGTCATTTACAATTTCGGGCTTACTTTTATTTTCCTTATCTGCTACATTACTCTCACATTCGTCAGCGGTTTTTGTACAATCAACTTTTTTATCAACGTCCGATAACATCTGTTTTATGTTTCCATTTTTAAGTTCTTTATTATCTACCTTTCTTGTGAATTGTTTGCTTTCATGTAATTCAGTTTCTTTCTTACAAACTGGATTTTCATCAGATTGATGGCGTATTGATGTATTGCGTGATTCCGTTTTAAGAAAAGATAAAGGTTCATGTTGCGGGTTAGCTGAAATAAGAGGAGTTAACTCCCTGTAGCTGAATTGTTCTTGAGAGTTTTGTATTGCACAACTTACTGGGGGATGTACATCATTTTCAAGTGTTTCTTCACAAATTATATTTTGCGTTCCACCTGATGCAATATGAATTGTGTTTGATATTTGCTTTTCGTCAATGGCATTTTTATCATTAATTGTGTCTTTGATTATAGTAATTTGTACGTCGTCGTATTCATTCTGAAAATTGTTATCGCCTTCAATCTGCAGTTTGGTAGTCTCAGATTTACCGTCGATTTTTACAATTTCATTCTCAGTAGTTTCAATTTTATTCATAACATCAATGTTATATGTCATCTGATCGTTCTCAGTGACATCAACAACCTGAATATCATTTTTTGCTTCCTCTTCCTCTTCTCCATCTTCTATGTTTTCAATTTGTTCTCCATCTTCCACCTTTTCTACTTCCTTTTGAAGCTCAGGTTTATTTCCCTCAATATACTGCTCTTCGTCACTATCCGGAAGGTCAATAGCAAATTCACCGTTTCCTTCATGTGTAAGATATATCAAATCGTCAAATGGCTTCATGATCACAATTGTGGGAAATGGTTCCGGATCTCGCACAGATTGCATGTTAGGACTTCGTTTCGATGCTGTCCGTTTGAGAATAGGTTTAAGATGAACAGGTTTTGCAGTTGCTGCTCGGTCATCAACAACGAGATTTTCGAGACTCACAACGCGTCCTTTCAAACGAATGTTGATATCAAATTCAAATTCTTGTCTCTCATTTACCATTCCGTCTCTTTCTCTGGACTGTATGCTCTGGCGCAGAATACCATGACTGTATGATTGCCAGTCAGATGAAATCGACAACTCCCTCTGACCATGTGAAGTTTTAGAAACTCTCTTTGCACTTCGTAGATAAAGCGGCGCAGGACGAGCACTTCCTATTCTCCCATCAGGATATTGTTTACTCATCCACTCTACGTTTTCTGCAAAAGATACTTCACGTCGCATCCCTATTCCGGTTTGGCCTCGTTCTATCGGCTTACTTTCTGGTTTCACTTCTTGATGCTGTACCACATCACTCTCTACACAGCTAGATACTAGGATCGGTTGCTTTTGGATGGTGCCAAGTTCCCGTCGCTCTTGTTGAGGAATGATCGGCTGTGTATCACTGCAGCTGAGTTCAACGTCGTAGCCCTCGCAGTCTTGCCCTGGAGAGAGAAGGGCAATTCGTCATTCAGTCTGTTCATACTCCATCCATTCTCACTAATGTAATATACGAAAGTAACTAGTATGTGATTCTGGCACTTACAACACTGTACCGCATTGGACATTCATGCACACCTGACAATCTTGAGTGAGACCAGGAGGTGTATGCATCTCCTTAGTTACTAGCCACACCCACCATGAATACCCAAAATATACAGATGACTCAAAAGAAAAAGCACTGCACAATTCCCTTTCAAACTCTCTTTCTTTTTTGTCAAAAGAAACAATTTACATTCGTAGATTCGAAATGAACTTTTATTCTGATGAATCAAAACATAAACAACAATTAAACTTACTGTACTACTTGTATGCTCTCTGCATATCAATTTTAGAACATTTAGTAGCGGATCAAATATCACACTTTTCATAGAACTATTTCATGAAAATACATACTTTTATAGTCAAAATGATAAAAGTGTCAAAACACAAGACTTTTTACGAAAAAGTTTTTACGACAATAAAGGAGGAAGCTTCGGTTTCCTCTTAGGTGGATGACCTACATTATTCTCGTCCGCATTAATAAGGCTAATTTCACTACCCGAAGGTGCCATATTTAATGACCTATCGGTCAAAGGAGGCAACTGATTTTTTCTAGCGTCTGTGGGCACTGGAATTTCTAAAGCATCCTTTGATGAAAACGTAGTTTTAAGCATACTTGGAGTCAAAATGTGTGTTCGGCTTCCTATTGTACTTGAAGTGCATTCCCGATGGAAGCCGCCATTTTGTTTCCCATGATCGTTCACCAAAGTGGGCATACCTGTGCTGGTTGGTGGAAGGCCCTTTCTAGGTTCTACGCGATCTTTCTTGAATTTCTTGACATAGATACAGTAGCCTATAAATAGACCAATCAAGAGAAGGATGATGAATCCCGCCACCACGGCTCCTGCTATAGTGGCGGTTGATGCACCGGCTACTGCCGCCATGGTAGTTTCCTCTGTGGTGGAGGTGGTCGTTGGCACTAAAAATACAGCATTTCATGGTGATAAGCGATGGATTAGAAATGTTTTATTTCTTTGTATATTGAATTGACTAAAATTCTCATTCATCATGGTGCCGGCCAATGTTAAATGAAGGAAAGGGGTGAGCCCGCACTGGTATATCTTACTTATTAATAGCCCTACCAAAATTGAATTCTAGACCTCACTGAGGTATATTAGAAAGATGGATTATCAATCGACAGTTAGTCGTTAATTAAAATTGTTGCAATATTCATTAATTAATTTCAGTGCCTTGTGTCGTAAAAATACTTCAATTTTATTTATTTTATTTTCATTATTAAATACATTAGCTCCTTTACAAAGTAGGAGGACTCAAGCACTGCTGTTGAAACTCAAATGCACAAATTTTAAAGACAATAATTTAAACTCACCGCAGGTATCTGAAAATGTAAAAGAAAGGTATGTAATATATGCCTCTCTAAAAATAATACAAACACCTGAAATTGTAATTTAGACTTTCAATTCCGAGACAACAAAAATGTTGCTAGTAAAGGACAAAGCTCGGTGTCTATTATCTGAACCATGAAAATAATTCTATATATACAAAAATGAATAATCTTTTTGGATATCAAATTTAAAAATATCTTTTGATATAGTCAAAGTTAGAAATATAATCTTACAGTTAGGAGACATGGTTAGGGTTGCTCCAGGTCCGTCTACAGATGTTGCTGTCTGGGTACTCAAACAGTCCTGTGGGTGCTGAGTGGCCAGTATCTGAGAACCATTTGCCATCATTTTCTGAGAGTAATTTAGAGAGGTTATATCAAAATTACATTATAATAAACAAAGTATGACAAAACAATACATTTAATTATTATGGTGTTATTGCAAATGCTATATAAATTATATTTAAATTACAAGAAAATTCGAGAAAAAAAATTATTGTGTGATATACATTTCTTACATTGAAATTTGCAGTTTAAATTACTCCTCGATGTGCGGAAACTGGGTCCTGAATCAAACAAAGCACTTTACACTTCATATCAGGTGTCAGTAACAAAATCATCATTTTTATACATGTTCTTACAGATGCAACCTTTATAGCTGTTAGGAGTTTACCGCAAGTTCATGCACAAGTATCTTTTCTGTGTGCTTTGTGCGAATTCAAACTTATTACACATGTATGGTGGCGGGATCTGACTGATGCATTGCTCCATACTTCGATCATATGACCAACATTACGTTGCCACCCAGGGCAGTGAAGGATCGTTCAAGTGCTAACGTTTACCGTGACTGGGGGCCTTCGTTTATGCCAATAGGTCAGAATGAGAGACAAACGATGATTAAACACCTATAGAAAATCTAGGTCAACAGCCGGAATCTAACCCAGGTCCTCCGATCTGAAGCCCATTGCAACATATACACCACAGGATAAACGCGTCCCAGTGGCGAAAATATACATCACATTTAACAACAAAGAAGTGTAAGCCATCTTTGACTATTAATATAATTATCATAAGTACAAATGAAAATGACCATATCATTATTGCCATTTGGTATAAGAATTCCAGGTGTGTAGCCATGCGTCGTAATGACAATAACTTACAAAGCATGTAAATCTGTAGTACGTCGACTCGTCTGTGGTACTGTCCAAGTTATACACATACAGTGACGTAGTAGTGCCATCTGTTGTCGAGTAGATGCAATTCAAGTTCCCTCCATCTGTACAAAATTTCAAGAATATTGATTTTTTTTTCTTTACTATCATGCTTAGAGTGAGTATAGTGGTCAATCTTTCTGCTTTGTTGTCTGATTTGCGGAAAACTTTTATTGTATGACTATTTATGAACAAAGTTCACTGAACACATGAATCATGCAATTATTTATCTGTTTTATCTCTTGTCTTCCGTGCATTTTTATGTTAGTTATTACTATAAAGCGTTGTCCAGAGGTCGGCAAATTCCACTGAAAATCTTAATATCGATGGATACAAGGACATGCCGACTATATGTTCTATTGTTGGCACATACAACTCTCAACCCGTGTGTGTGACAGTTCTGGCACGTTGACAACCCTTCAAGATAGGGTGTTTTGTTCAATGGTTTCTTGTTTATGTCACATCAAGCTTATTGCACTTGCTTTGTGGCTGCATCTGCAAGATGCATTGCATCTAAATTACTTTGAAATTAACACCTGTCCGGCGCAGTAAAGATCCTCGACGTGACAATTCTACCTTAATGCAAGAACATGAATTCTACTGCCTCACTTGAAACGCAAGACATTGCTTCGGATGGTACTCGAACCCTGGACCTTTTGGTCTTGAGCCAGGCACCTAACATACTAAACTATGTCTTCTCTACATGTCGCAGATTTAACTTGTGTACTGACATTGCCTCCGTGATTTATATAAATCTATTATCGAACATAATGAGACTCCGACATCAGGTAAAAGGAATATTTATGGTTGGTTGATTGGTGGTTTACGTCGCTTTCAACATCGCAACATGGAAGCAGGAGGTAACCAACCTCTTAAACGCAGTGGCGCAACCCGGGAATCAAATACGGATGATCGTGTGCGCCGCAAGCCAAGCGCTTCACCACTATACCAAGCCTGCCTCTGGAATATTTATGCTAAATTATAGTATTTTAGTGTTGTATTTTAGTCATGGGCATGCGTTTTAGAATATTTCAATAAAAGGTCAAAGACATGACCAAGCTTATAAATGAAACATGTTTAAAATCTGGCAGACTGAGAAATAGCATCACCTGAGTAAGCTTGTTTGGTGTCACAGGTGGTATAGTTATACGTCAGCATTGTAGTATCTGTACATACGTCCAAGAAACCCGTGTCATTCAAACAGTCAGTGCCATTGAACGTTATGCTGAACTGTCCCAAAATGTCATCCGGGCATTGAATGGTTTGGTTCGCCAATGTATCTGTTAAGAAAAGAATAATAATCTGAGAGTGGATTTACCAAGAGATTTTGAAGCGACACACTCAAAGGTGATAATCTTACCTGAATGTGTTCAGAATACATTTTTTCAGTAACTTCATTTAAATTCTATAGAAATGCTACCCGAAATACAATGTATCACACTATGAAATGGGGGGGGGGGGGGGGGGGGGGGGGGGGGGGGGGGGGGGGGGGGGCGCAGTTCATTATCATGCACTGCGCTCGTGATTCGAGTCTAAAACACTGAGCAGCAGTGCCCCCCCGTCCCCCCCAAAAAAATATACATATATATATATATATATATATATATATATATATATATATATATATATACATGCGCGGATACAGAGGGGGAGGGGGTTGAAACCCCCCCCCCCTGGAATCCGAAAATTGTACCAAAAAAAGGTAATATTTGGGCATTTTTTGGGGTTGGACCCCCCTCGTCTAAGAGAAAAATTTACTTTTTTTGGATGAACCCCCTCTGACAAAAATTTCTGGATCCGCGCATATATATATATATATATATATATATATATATATATATATATATATATATATATATATATATATATATATATATATATATATATATATATATATATATATGCATATGCAAATGTCAGAAATTGACAAAAGAGTCTTAATACTAAAGATTCAATACATGTATATGGTGAAATGCTGATATATTACGTGTAGGTATTAGAATTATCTGTAAAGTCACCTTTCTCCATGAGAAGGGAGGTTTCAGTGTTCGCATTGTCGTCACATGCCACTGCGTCAGTGATGGTGGTTGTTGTTTGAACATACTTCACACGCTGGTAGTTTGCGTCAGACAATTTAGCTACAAATAGATCATTTGTTTTATTAGAAATTTGGTGACGATTGATATCGGAACCAATGATATTCAAATTCTCTGAATTAACTGAACATTTTACGATACAATACGTCTGACCAGTGGGCAAAACTTTCTGGTAGAGTCGGCATAACATCTTACACATTTTTAACGAGTAGAAATATATTTCTTAAATAATATTTTTTGCAGAATGTCACTCAAACATCTTACTCGTATAAATCTGCATCTGGTACAGACTGGTTTTCAGAGACGTGATGTCGAAACATATGACAGCATAAATGTAGTCATTAAACACTTGGAAGGCTTCAGATCTGTAAAAAAAAAAGATGAATGAAAGTATACACCATCTTATTCCGCTTCTCTATTTGTTCCATTGCGAATAAAGGGGTCATGTTCTGGTGAACTCTGATGACGTTTCAGTCAGCGAAACCGTTATTCCCCATAGCCAATCAATGACTCGGCTAGGCACGTGATAGTGACGCAATATGTAACAAACACTGTTCAAAAACTACCTTGTGGGTCACGCACGCTGGGGATGTTAATTTCATTCCTATGAATTTGTAGCCGATCCACTGATTGGCTGGAAATCAGAGTTCACCAGAACATGACCCCTTACGGAGTTTCGCTAGATCTTTATCCGCAAAGGAACAAATAGAAAAGCGGAACAAAGATAATTTTGGTTTTAATCAGACACCATCAATGTACAGTATGAAAACAGTTCACATATGTAGCCAAATTACTTTTCACGAACATTAAACACAGAGTTACATTTTACAAAACAAACAAAACATAACAATATAAAATAAAACCTAAAAAGCATTCAAACAACTTTGATTTAGTTGCACGTGATGTATCTCTGTCACATAAATAACTTTTAGCATTTTGACTATTTATAAACAAAATTTCAAAACGTCGTGCTTTTGAATGCACCATGCACTTTGTGTCAATATTTTCTAATGCGAAAATAGACACACTACACATGTACTCGTAAATGATATTTCGATGCAGTGGAATAAGGCAGTAAATGCTACGAATATGTAATTGATTGACTAGAAAGGATTTTTACTACAGATTGAATGTCTGATATTATTGTCACAACGTAACCAAACTGAAGGAATATGGGATCTTTTACTTGCCAACGTCTTCCGAGACAGAACCTAAGTTGTTTGTTTGTTCCAAAATACTAGACAATGACAAGCTGCCGTCCGAGCCTGAAGCCGGTACCTCTCTACATGGATACAAAATCACTATCGACTAGGCCATGCCGCCTCGATTTGTGTTGTCTTATTGAGTCTTTTCGTTAAACAGAGTTATTTCCCATTTGGAACGCTATCTGTCCTATGAAAACCTCATGCCTGAATCATCATTTCCCTGAGTTTTAGAACTGTGTCCATAGAATTGATGGCGTTACAATAACTTTATGTCTGCTTTCGTCCCAATTGGGAAGTAATTCTGTGTAACAATAAAACCGAATAAGCTATATCACTGTGACAGTCATAAATGAGGTAAGAGCAGGTACACTGTCAGACCCAGAAGATCAAAGGTGAGAGAAGGTGCCCTTTCAGACCCAGGAGATCAGACGTGAGAGACGGTGCCATGTCAGACCCCTGGAGATTGGAAGTTAGAGCAGGTGCCCTGTCAGACTCCTAGAGATCAGAGATGAGAGCAGTTGCCTTGTCAGACCTCTGGAGATCAGATGTGAGATCAGGTGCCCTGTCAGACCCCTAGAGATCAGAGGTGAGACCCCGTGAGATCAGGTGCCCTATCAGACCCCAGGAGATCAGAAGTTGGAGCAGGTGCCCTGTCAGACCCCTGGAGATCAGAAGTTGGAGCAGGTGCCCTGTCAGACCCTAAGAAACCAGACATGAGTGCATGTGACCTTTAAGACAAAGCGTCTCCTATTTGGATAGTCACATCAGTCATGAATGATAGAAATGTATAGTCCATACATAAATATTTCGAAATTTTACACATGATGTAATAAAAACTAAAATAACGATACAGCGACCGAAAAGGATATAAAACACTTCAGTAACGCTTTTGATTAACTTTGCATGAAAAGGGTTGGAGTGGGCTCTCATCCCCCCACCCCACCCCAATTTCCGCATTCTAAACCAACCCCTGTCATTATAAATCCTGTACTTACTTGCCGATATACTTGGTACCTGTTGTCATGTAACACTCGAACGACTGGGTTCCTTTACCGTACACGTCATAATACATATGAGTACTGTTGAATACCACTTCTCCATTATGGCTGCTTTCGTAGGTATTTTGAATATCGGTTGGAAAAGTGCATGTCGCATCTGAAAGTTTAATTCAAATTTCTTTAAGGAAGATTTTAAGTGCAAGCTGTCCGTGTATATAGTTAAAAAATTCAACACTACAAAATATCTGTGATTATCTGTCTATTCCGTATATCATTTCTCCTCCTAACCCCCTGTTTTTGAAGGCGGGAATACACAGTTTGCATAACCAGTCATGTATACAATAGATATAAAATGTTTACTCTCACCTCTACTACCATAAGTTTAAAATGAAGTTGTACATGCGTTTAGTTATGTGATGATTATTTTGTATGTATATACACATTAATCTTTCAAGCTGTACACCCTGTTACCCCCCCCTTTCCCTCCTCTCCCACCGTCACCTTCTGAACACCCCCACCACCCCTTTCTCCCTTTAAATCTACCTTTATTTAAATTGGGAATATAAAGAAAAATTACTTACGTATTGTATACAGTAAATAGAAAAAAAGTTGCCAAGTGAAATAAAATCATAGCTGCTTCGTTAACAGTTGGTGCTGTACGTCCGTTGCCTGTTGTTCCGTCTGTTCGTGTCACCAAAAAAAAAATGGAAAATGCCCCCTCCCATCACCACCATCTTTCTCTTCCCCGCCTATTCTTTAATTCATCTTTACTGAAATTGGTGGAAAAGAAGTATTACTTACGTATTGTATACAGTGAACAGAAAATAGTTGCCAAGTGAAATAAAAACATCGCTGCTTCGTGAATGGTTATTGTTGTACATCCGTTACATGATGGTTCCTTCTGTTCGTGTCATACTGAAGATATAAAATAACAAATTCTCACATCTTCATCGGAAAGACAGGGCTCGAATCTCCATGTCTTTTTTTCTTGTTGATCTTTACAGTACTATAGTGTATCCAAGATAAGTCTAATTTGTAAGAGGAGGTTCCCAAAGAGAAAACGGGAAAACATTAATTTAAAAATCACACAGTTTACATCTCACTCTGTTTCCGAAATTAAAACAATAATCTATTACAATAAAAAAAATACATACTTATCAATTTATCAATTAATTTATCTATCAATCAATAAATCTCGAATATTTTCTTTATTTAAGAATATCAAAATGAATTATTAGTGTTGCGTTTTAAATCCCCTGTAGTGTACCTCGAAGAAAAGAAAGATTTGCGCAGGTTTTAAAACAACAGGGTAGTCTATGTGTTTTACTACATTGTTAGAATACTATGGGTGGGGATTATCATGCATCAGGTTAATCCTTATCCGATTATGGCCAACAAACTCGGCTACATGCACAGTTTTAACGGATAGAGTATTAAGGGTGTGTAATCGCCTGAATTCAATGTTTTAAAATCAGAATTCGCCGTTTTTAGGTCAAACGGATTATAATGTTATTTCTTATAATGGAGATATATCCGTCATTTTCCGTATTTAGATTTTTTTTACTGTTACGTGGGTATGCTGCATGTAACACTGCTTATGATAAGATTCTATACGCTAAAATCCAGAAGTACCCCTCATGGTATCCAGACCTTTGTGAAGTGAAATGTTATCCAAAAGAGTTAATTTTTTCGCGAATGTTTAAACTTTTTATGGATTCTGCATCCTGCTGCGATAAAACTCTTCGATGCTTTGATTTTATCAAATGGTTTTAATTCCATGTCTACTTTGGATATTTCAAACTTGAACCAAGCACTCTGTGGTGCTTTCAAACGATAAAACTTTTCGCAGCGTCTTAGTTGGGTATTTGTTACTACATGAAAAAATTCATCACATTTAGCCGTTATTTAAAATCTGTACAAATACATACCGCCATGACATTAATTAAACTTTTTAATGATGGGCGCACTGGCGTGGGTTTTAGATTCTCTAATCAATATTAAGATAATGTTTCAGATACTCTGACCCAGAAGGGACATTGGAAACCCATTCTTTAAGATGGAAAAAAAAATCAAACACAATCATTTACAAATTTATTTCTGAACCACATCTTTCACTTTCTCTCTCTCAACAGCAAACAAACAAACGAACAACAACAACAACAAACAACATCGTTATCTAGATGATACTGATTCATTCCATTTATATGTCTAGATTTGTTTAAATATTCAAGAGTCGATACATACTTTATTTTTATATATTATTAACGTTCATCCAAAAGAGTTTATTTTTTCGCGAATGTTTAAACTTTTTATGGATTCTTTATATATATATGAATGATTTATCGTACATCATTACGGTTAGTTAACCCTGGGTAACCGCCTTTCCCGTCAGATTTCTAGCTATTATTTTCGGGATCGGAGTTTCGAAATGGCGCTGAAATTTGACAGATGACAGGTACTCGATGCAATGAGAGACCTATGGCTAATTATGTATGTAAAGTTCTGTAGTCAAGTCAATATTATGTATCAAAATTTTAATACGCAAAACCAGATAACTTGACTAATTCTACTTATAACTTGATTGTCAACATATTATAATACAGTGAAATGATTTTCATCTCAACAGTGCTCAATCGAACAATTCAATTACTGTTGCAGTTCAATAATAATTGCTTGTTTTATATAAGTGCCAGATTTACATTAAACAATTGAAAGCATCATTTTATCTAGTTACGACTGCAACGGAAGAGCTATTTTGTCCCGTCTCTTCCAAAATAGCTCTTCCGTTGCAGTCGTAACTACATTTTATCCCTCTTGTCCCTTGCTATGATTACTTTATCTATTACATCTGTCATAGCTCTCTTGTGGATATCAAATTATAAAGAAAAAAGGACAATGATTCTTCAGTTCACTTAACTGACACTAGAGTAAATGGGTCATAATTTTTTCATAATTTTTGATGCAAGTGCTAATGTTGTCTTGGCATTTTAAAAAGTATTAATTAGTGAATTTTAAAAGTATGATTTATGGGTTCTTTTCCATATATCTTTTTTTTTTATTTATAGGCATCAAACAAAACCTGCTAACTACATGTTATTTAACTACAAAGTTTCTTATCCAAAACGGATGTGTATATTTTTGTCTACTATAAATGACAATACCAGTGTTGTATTGATCTCTATCTTATGTAACAACTTCAGTCTTAACACCCTCATTAAAAAGATATCATCTTCTTAATCACATTTGAATGATCTTCTATCAAAAGTAGATAATCTCTTCCTCTTTAACTTCTTATCATAGAAAACACATTGCATACACAGATAAACTGATAGAAGTTTATTAATAAATGCAGGTTCCTATTCACGTAATCCATTCAGAGGTAGATCCAGTAATATGACAAGGGGTTCTGTACTTTAAATTTGTGGTAAAACATCAAGAGGAGAGGATTCTTCTTCCAAGAGGAGTTTTAGGGGGAGGGTATAAAAAATGTTAACTGGATTGGATGTTATATGGAATGGTTGAATTTAGTACCAAAATTGAAGTCAAGATAAAAATTTACATGGAATCTGTAGGATCATAGCATGGCTTGCTTAAATTCAGTTTGAATAGGGCAGTGAATCTAAAATTTACCCCAGTCCTTTTACAAATAATGTGTAAAAATATACATTTATTGAATATTTACATTAGTGGAAAAAAAATCTTGGAGTTAGATTAAAAGTTATCTTAAAATTTAGTGACCTTAGCTTTCACCTGAATTTAATTTTGTTTACCTGGTGTCTTGATTTTGAGTTTTACTCACATTCTTCAACATACATATACTGCTAATTTAGCTGCAAGTACTCTATTTGTAGATCACTCCCATATCCATTGGGTAGTGGGAGATCTGGTATATTATCTTATTTTCATGTATTCTCCTTTCTCAAAAACTAAACTAAACTCTAAATTATTATAGTCATTACTTTTCCAATCATTTCTTAACTATCCCTATTTTGTGTGCTAATCTTCATTTTCTATTATTATTTTTGTACATTAATTTCTTTTGCTATGTACATAAAAACATTTACATTTATATGTATGAATAAATAAATAAATATATATATATATATATATATATATATATATATATATATATATATATATATATATATATATATATATATATATATATATAAATGTATATATAAATGTATATATTGTATAAGCATAACCTCATTTCCCCAATTTCTCATTACTGAATTGATTTATGCTATGCTTTACATAGAAATCTAACTTCCCTTTATTGCATTCATGAATGTATGTCTTTTTGCATGAATGAAAGCATATACTGAATCATTTCTGATTTTTGTACCCAACAAATTGGCTGTTGTCTCCACATCTAGGCTTGGATTTATCTCCATGAGGGATGAATGCTTTGACTTGTCTGTGATGCATATAACATTCATCTAATGTCTAATATCCTTGCAGATTCGATGATAAATTACCTGGGAAGTGCTTGTGCATCACTTTATTGATCCTGCACAGCTCATGTCTGCCTCAGTATTACTCATTGCATTACAATGGGATTATCATCATCTACTTAAAGATAATCCAAGTCATCTATTGATCCCTTGAAGAGACTTTGACGCCTGTAACACTGTGGTGAGACGAGAAATCCAGACGGTTGTATTACTGAAAGGTAAGGTTTTTGGATAATGGTTATCTGCTGTCTACAAAATGTATGAACAGTAGTGATATATTATAAATGTCTTTGTTATATTATATATCATATATCCAATTGTTAAACATATTGTATTTTGTATAATGATCAAATTACTATCATCTAATTCAAGTATATATGCAATAAATATAAATGTATATATTATGTATATTCAATTTTAAGTTATAATTATATATATATATATATATATATATATATATATTTGTGTATGTATGTATAATTTATACATATATATACATACATACATACTAGCATATATATCACCAAATTCAATTAGAAAACATTTGACATTTTATTTTATTTTATTTTATTATATAATTGACATAAATGTTTAATAGAGCAAATAAACTAGTTAATATTGGTCAGCATGTGTAAGAAAAATTGGACACTTGAAATTTGGCTTATGGGGTTGATAACATGCTTGACACAAGATTGACTCATCAGATCAAAAATGTTTTATGTGGCTGAGTCACTAAGTGGAGGGTTCTGAGACATTATACTATGGTAATGAATGAATGATAGCCTTAGAAATGAGTAGAAGAAAGAGGTGAGGGGAAAAATTTTACTATGAGTTTATTATTAATGCTATATCATGTTCATGCCAACTGTGTAAATGATGTCTTCAAAAAAAACGACAAAAAAAATGTAACATATTTAGAATAAAAAAAATCATCAATATAATGAAACAAGAAGGAATAATATTGATAAAACAGGATGAAAAGAACAGAATTGAGAAGCATTAAATATAAATATTGAGAGTAACTTAATCAACAACCAAGATACCGCTGCCACCACCACCAACAACAATAACACACTACGTGTACACCTTGCTCTTGTCCGCCCAGTGGCTAGGGGATTACATTCAGATTTGATACAGGTATTTGTCAGAGAGGTGGCTTTTAATTGCAAGTGCTGTGCATGATATAGTGTCATTTAGCAAGACTACTACATGTACATGCTCATTCCTTTAAAGAGCTTGTACTACTTTGGATGGATAGCACCTTGAGGGTTCTACACTGCATTTCGAGGGTTTTAAGAACCTTTTCTGCATTAGATGGATACTTCATTATACAGCCTATTATACCTTGATATGATTATTCCCTTATGGTCATTGAGAGCTTTGAGTACTTCTTTTGGAGTTCATTATGAAAAAAAAAAGAATCAGTCAATACTAAGCAAATGATATTCTTAGCATGGTCTTTGAATTTGAACTGTATTGAATGTGTGTTACTTTTAAAAGACTGTACTGCATCGGAATGAAAGTTCTGTCATTATAAAGTCTTGTAGTCTCTTCAGTGATTTCCTTTGTGAAAATACATGTACTTGTATGGAATAATGGATTGGTTTACAACTGTATTGCATGCAATGCCTTATTCCTTGAAAAATCTTTACTTCTTTTAGACTTTGTCTCAACATGCTTGAAGGTAGTCAATTAAGTCTTTGCTATATAGCTTGAACAGTGTTTCTTGTTATTCCTTTCAGAATCTGTCCTGCAGTAAATTATTTTATATTTATAATTTACAGTACAGTCCGGGTGGAACTTTGAATGGCAGTCCACCTGAAATTTCAGTGGGCATTAGGAGTGGACATTTACCCAAGCTATCAAGCTGTCCACTTACCTGTATATTAATTCTAAGTGGCTCTTACAAGAATGTCCACTGTGTCCAGTGGACATTTTTCATGCCCACTCTAAAAATGCCCACTGTGACCAGTGGGCAAATTAAGTGCCACCTGAACTGTACTGTAAGTTTTGTGTTTAGCTCGTTAAGACAAATGTCAGGAGAGCTCTTGTAATACCCCTGGTGTTCTTATTGATGTTGTCGTGGTCATCCATAGGCGAAAACTTTAACCTGGATTAGAACTTTACAACCATAAGAGACAGGGCTTTAATATTTCACATATGCATTCCTTGTCCCAAGACCTTTCATTTGATACCAAAATTTTTGAATTTTTGACCTTAATCTTGAAGTTTGACCTACTTTAAAAACTTTAACCTTGGTCATAACCTATGAACAGTGAGATATGGCTAAAATATTTCATGGTGTATTCTTTGTGACAAGAACTTTTATTACATAGCAAAATTTTTTATATTTTGACCTTGATCTTAAAGTTTGACCTACATGCCAAAAACATTTGCTGTTTAAATTTGGTTGCCACCGGCGAGCATTGTTGTCTTCTGACAACTCTTTTCAGGGATGAGAATTTTCCGCGGATTCGCGGAATTCCGCGGATTTTGGACCTCCAGGGGTCGATCCTGTGAAACGCAAAATTGGGGGGGGGGGTATATATGTATGTGTCATTATGTGTGTGTCAACCGTATAAGTCAGAGCACGTTGTACAATCGCGAAATCGAAATACGCTCCCGCCATGTATAAAGAACTGCTGGCTTAATTTTTACACATGTGTATACTACAGCCGCTGTCATTGGCTCGTATTTGAGCATCAACCAATCAGCGTAGGCCTTACATTCCCCGGCCAGTTGGTGAGTATTTGCCACCCGCCATTTTCGAGTGTTTCGTGTTGTGAGGAAGTTATTGCGATTCGTCATCATTTTGTTCCAAAATGGTAAAACTAATCTCAAATGGAGACGAGGCTATGGTAGTGGAGATCGACAAGACAGTGACGAACAGATTCCGCTGGGATTGGATGGACAGAACTGCCAAACTTGTCTAAAAATCGGAAAGGAAATGACGGATGTGACCGAAAGAATAGGGGATTACATTGCCAAGTGCGATGTGCGACGTACAAGTGAAAACAATGTCTGCTCTCACTACAATGTTACTCTGCATCAATTAAATGAAAACTCTGTAAATGTGTGTCTCCTAATGCAGATTTTTGCGTTATAAAGTGTAGAAATCCCCCTGACCAGGGTTCCGCTCTGGACCTGGCCAGGGGACCTGCGGCTCCCTGGACCCCCGGCTATTTCAGCTGAAAATATCATTTGTCATTCTCATCCCTGTCTTTTGTTTGGGTCGTCTGTCAGTCTATTTGTCAATCTCTCTGTCTATTCATCAGTCTGTTCAACTTGGTATGTAATTCGATTAGTCGTGCAGAAAGAAAGATGCAATACCTTCTTTATCTAAACTCGCCAAAATTCAACTGCATGTGTATCTTGGACTTGTCACATTTCAGCATTAAACTCTGACCTAGGATCCAGGGGGTTGGGCAGGGTTAATATCTAAGACATAGTGAAATTTTACGCAAAAAGCTACAATGTTAAGTTCATATTAGGGCCTACATTGTGTGTGTATTTTCCGACTTTCTTACATTTCAACAACATTCCCTGACACAGATCACAGGGGGTTGGTTGTTTTCAATATCTAGGACATTGTGAAATTTTATACAAAAGCTACGATGTCAATGTCATTGCCCTGCAATGTGATGCTTGCAGACATTGATTTTTATAATGTACCACATTACATATATACTTGGATATAATCAGGTAATATGATAAAGACCAAATCGCTTGGACTAGGACCCTCAAACTTGATACACATGCTGCTTATGACAGTAGGATGATGCCAGTTGTTTTCCAAGGTCAAAGGTCAAGGTCACACACCAAACATTGTTGTAAAGCTTATGAATATGATACAGACCAGATCAATAATTATAGCTCCAATAAACTTGATCATGCTCCCAATGACAAAAGGACATTAGGTATTGTTTTATAGGTCATAGGTCAATGTCACATGCAAACCATTGTTGATAAAACTTGTAAACACGATACAGACCAAATCATTTGGGCTAAGACTGTCAAAATGGTACAGCAGCCAACAGAGGGCAACAGCTATTTTTGTTCAGGATCAGTGGTCAAGGTCACAGCTAAATATCTTTCAGAATTTTGTAGAAAAAAATATACAGACCAACTGCTTTGGACAAGGACTGTCAAACTTTGTACATGTGTTTTTTATTCAAAGTTTAAGGTCGACATCACCGACAGGCCAAACATTGTTGATAAACTGCCTTTTATAAACGAAAGAACTATTAGAGCTAGAACCATCACACTTGGTACACATACTCCCTAATTCAAAGGATGACTCCCATTGTCTTTCAAGATCAGGGATTAAGGACCAAAGTCACATGCTAAACATTGTTGACATCAATGAAGTACAACACTCAAACTTTTGAGTACATTGTTAATGGAAAAAGAAAAAGAAGAACATGCACAATTTTAACAGTATAGACAAAATCAGTATTCTAGACATTTTTAAGTTATTGCTTGCAGTTATATTCAAGGTAAACTCCCTTTGTATTGTTAGCTGTGAGGTTTTACAGATGAAATGTAGTCCCTTTTACTAGTGTCAAACCCAGTGTCACTTTTGCCCGATGTAGAAAGTTCCTATATTGAAATAAAGCGACGGGCGTATTTAGCGACGTTGGTGTCGCTCTTGTTACTTTAAGCATCTTAAAAATCTTCCTCTCAAGAACTAAAAGCAAATTGATTTCACATTTGATATACAACATCCTTAAAATCCATATTATATAGTTAAGGAAGGACTAAGTATCAGAATTTGACCCGCCCTACAAGGTAACCGTTTTATGTACATGTAGGGTTATATAGACAAAATATTGAAAGACATCTTTTGAAGAACCGAAAGACACAATGGCTTCATATTTGGTATACAGCATCCTTATGGCATATAACGTTCAAGAGAAGATCCTACAGAAATATTGGTCCCACCTTATGAGGCGACACATTCATTGTTGTCTGTATGTATTTCCCTTCGTGATTTCAATTTTACTTGGTTTTGTCATGTGAGCTATACGACATTGGTTACTACTTAGTCTGATGTTTAAGTTTGTTTGTTTGTTTTCCCTCTTTTTTCTTTTCTTTATTTTTACGGGTTTATTATTTCTTGTTGTGTTTCTTTTTTTTTTTTTTGGGGGGGGGGGGGGCGGTGTTATATTGGGAGTTTCGTTTTATTATTTATTTTCTTTGTTTTTGTTTGTTTGTTTGGTATTTTACGGGGAGGAGCCTCTTTCAAGTGCTGAAGTAAACAATTTCCCGGTTCCTGTATAACGTAAGCAATTTACACGCAACGCAAGCAGCATTCCCGCGACCATCGAACAAAATTTCATAATGTCATATTACTTTGTTGACGAAGAAGAAACATGATGTCCTGATTGTATAAATTATTAACGGCCATGTGTATTATAGGCCGATGAGATCATCAAGTCAAATCAATTACGGAGACCGACAGTACGTAAAATTTCCATTTTACTTTGTTAATAGTGTGTGTTGAGATACTTTAAGGAAATCTATGGTTGGTTTTGGGATTTCCATGTTTGCATGGCAACAACGAATGTTTTTGCTCATGAATGATTTCAGTTATTAGATAGGTATATTGTTTTGCTCATAGAAACGTCTGCTGTGCGCTAAAATAAACAATTTTCCCATTTCTGTGTGAAATACAAGGAACAAACTTATATATAATGCAAGTGGCAATCCCGGAAATATCGGATATAAAGGGGAACATTTATTATATTAAGGGAATATTTATCATATACATGTATACGACAGCCGTGTAAATTATAGGTGAATATTATAAACCTGACCATTAACGGTCCTATTTATAACTGGGGTTTGCAATATTCATAAGGAGGTTTCTTTTACATATTACTTGAAGACTTATGACCATATATAAATCAGTTTTACTATAAAAAAGATAAAAAAAAAGAAAGAAATAAACCTTTAAATTTTGCATTCTTGAATAAATAGAAGTTTTCAGATTAATATTCTTGTTTAAATGCAGTTTTCGCGAAAAACTATCACAAATAAACAAACCTCAAAGAGAAATGGGTCATTTGTACTAATATCTATGCTTTTAATGTGTTGTCAAAATATTTCCGATTTGTGGTGAGTTCTTTTGTTAACCTTCAATATATTCTGATAAAAGGTATATTTAGATATTGGGCGGGGGTCGTCCAGAATTTCATAGAACTTCTAGATACATGTATCATATTTCTCTTGAATTTGATCTTATCCAATTTCAAATGGTATGTAGATGGGTAGTTGGAGTAAGAAAGCAAAAGGTACTATTTTGATGACCACTCTATCCACTATGCTTGGATTTACAGTGGATCTATCTGAGGATATGCTCGAGTTAGAATGGGTACTGACCTTCAGTAATTAATGTTAAGAAGGGTTGGGTTTTGAAAAATTGAAAAAGAATTAAGTCGTCAAAAAGACGTATAAACTTTTTACTCTAGTTTTAAAATAAAATGTCATTGGTGATGTAGAAACTAAAGGTGTTATTCAATTTATCTCATTGTTGTTTATCTTTATGAATTTTAAAACTATGCTCCTGACAGTTCTTTTGTTATATAACAAACCATTATGCGCAAAAGTTAAAATCTCGGTTTCAATGTCAAATGTGAAGGTCAACCTCAGATTTCCAGGTATCAAATAGATCTCGTCATGCTCCACCTACAGTTTGTTTGATTTTGTTTGATTATTGTTTTACGTCACTCCACGATTATTTCACGTATATGGTGACGGCATCTGCCTGATGCATTGCATACAAATTTAGACCTTTGCAACGGACCCACCCGAAGCAGTGAGGGATCTTTTACGTGACACGCCTACCGTGACACGGGACCTCGGTTTTTACTGTCTCATCCGAAAGACAGAACACCGGTGTGCCCCGGGCGGGAGTCGAACCCGCGACCTCTCGATCACGAGCCGAGCACCTTATCCACTAGGCCACACCGGCTTTGCTCCACCTACAGAAGTTAAAAGATATACTTCTCTGTAGGTTTTCCTTCAACAGAGATAAACGCAACAATTATACCGCTTTCTTGACTCAAGATGGATCGACGATCAACGTTACCGCAGTTACAATTCATAGAACTGACCGGATATACGTCTCAATTCTGGAGAATAATCGTTGAGTGTCCTGTAAATTGTGAATGAGGTGATTACATTATGTATTAATCATATTTGATAAGTCAGAATTTTGATAATATAAATATTTGACCTTAAGAAATTTGCATTTTCTCATTGCATACAACGATTTGTAGAATTCTGAAAGCCATCTTGAAATTTGCAGACATATTTAACTCGCCGGAACGAATGTCCGGAGGGCTCTTGTCATAACCCCGGCGGCGTTGTTGTCTTTGACCCAATTTAGAAAAAAAACCCCTTTAAACTGGGCTGTATCTTTTGAATCAGCAAGGTTAGGGCTTTGATACTTCACACGTAAGTTCTCATGGCAAGAACTATGACTTTTGACGTTTTTCAAAAATTTTAATCTGGGCGTCTTCTTTTGAAATATTAGAGATAGGGATTTCTAATGTAGATTCATTGTGACCAGAGCTTTCATCTGGATAACGTTTGACCTTTGCTTTGGACTTGGCCTCGAATTAAGGCAACATTTCCCCTTGTCATTCCCTGTCGTCGAGTTATGTTGTCATCGTCAAGTCTTGTTTGCTGAATTATGATCATTGCAGTAAGAAAAATAAATACAAATACTTTCGGCAATTTTCATCCATATGTGCAGATTATCATTTGATATTTGGTACATTGTTTTACCATGACGAAATACAGATCAAGTATAAATTTTGTTCCACTTCAAGTTGTGGGAAAATGTTATTTATTAATTATAGTAGAACCATGCATTATATATTCCAAGAAATGTATTTCCAGTATCAGTCTCTTATAAAGGTGTGCATTGTAAAATGTGTTACATGGGGACGGTAGGGAACATGTATTGCTTTAGCGATACTCCCAGAATGCTTGTTTCTTTTGACTTGAGGACGCAACCTATTGATTCTCATAATCAAGACCAAAGCTCAAGGGGGACATATTTTTGAGAAAGCACCATGTAAACAAGATGCAGGCCAAACTGTTCATGCTAGGACTTTTAAACACTTACATGTATTTCTTTTGACAGGGGTGGGGGAGGAGGGGCGGTGCGAAGATTATTAATTTTCAGAGTCAAAGATCTGTCATTTTTGAGGTAAATAGTGGAATTGTTTTTAGAAAATTAACACAGGGCGCGAGATTAACAAAATTGTTACCCATGACTCAAGGGTGTGTCATTTCCTTAACCAAAGGTCATACCTCCCAGGTCAGTGATTTTAATAGGTAAAATCTTGAGTAGGCCATAACTCTTTATTGCCTTCATGGATATATTTCTTAGAGTTGTTGCCCATGATTCAAGAATGTATAATGACTTTGACCCAGGTCATACCTCTAAGGTCAAAGCGACATTGCATTTGATTGATTTAATCCTTTAAGAATATACACATCGAAATATCTGTTACCTTTGAAATAATATATGAAGGTCGTATTATGATACGTAGGCGTTGCTTTTGTTTAGGAAGGTTGCATTGCTTAAATGCTTAAATATTTTTGCTTGATCTAATGTAACATACCTTAAAGTTCAGTGAATTATACTGCAGTGTTTGCAATCACCTCCCCCCCCCCCCCCCTTGCACAAATTAACTATATATTTTGATGTCTGAGATTATGATTTTAGAATATAATTGTCAATAAAACATTTTAAAAAATACCACAATTTGTTATTATACCGATATATTTAAACGCTCTTATACACACAATTGTACTCGTTGTAAGTTAAGCACTTTATAGTATGCGTACATTGCAAAAACGTCTGACTGATATTTTACAAAGCACGTGTATATTGAAGTATAGAAAAGACGTGATATGATCTAGGTATATATATATTTAGGTTTTTTATTGACTGTGTATTATGAAATGTTTATTTGTTCGGCACATGATGGAGGTGACATCACCTTGAAATCTTGATACTTGATGAGGTGCGTTCGTTGTGTTGGGGTTGGGGGGGGGGGGGAGAGATGTGAGTGCGTACGACGGCAAGAAATATAAAAGGAAATTTTTACCTTTTGTGGCAATCGTAATTTGTAAGAGTTATCCTTCTTTGGTTTCGTACAGACTCGACATTCCACAAGAAGCAATCATACTAGTATTTTATAATCTTATTCAAACTCGAAAACTTGAATGAGAACCTTTTCAAGTTAAAACTGAAATTTCTTACTCGTATATAATATTTTAAAAGTTTACTTTATTTTGACGTACTTGTTTGGAACTTAAACTTAATATGACGTGTTTTGCTCTCCGCATAATTTTATTTTACAGACTATGAAAGTTTTTGTGTGTATATATCATATATAAATATATATATATATATATATATATATATATATATATATATATATATATATATATATATATACCCCTCACCACTTCTAATCTGCCACTGCTTTAAAATGTCGCATCTAAGAAATATTCCACGTATCTATCATATAAATGTCAAATGTAAAAATTTCCTGTTGGTTATAGAGAGAACTGATTGCATGACTGGTCATTGAACGGCGATTTTCTACAGCCAGATGATTCAACATAACGTCCGGTCCGGAGCTAGAAAAAATTAGTTATAAAAAAATCTGCGAGAAATGTTTTGTTTTGCTTCCTACATATTTTAGAATTTCAATTGCCCCAGTACCAAACACTATACAGCTTTTCACGTTTGTTGCTCTTACATAGCGATGGAAAAAATTCCACTGCCACCAAAAACTATCACAATTACCACCTCAACCACCATAATCACCGACTGCCACCACAACGAAATAACAGCACACCACAAACAATTGCTTTTGCTACCCATTTCTTACCTAGTTGTTACCTATTCGTTACCTGTTTGTTATCGATGTTCATTGTTATACATAGCCCGTAAACCTCCAATACAGTGGCAGTTCTTACATAATCAAGGAATAAAACAAGCCCTGAATTACATCTATTATTGACAATAATGCACACGTGACTAAGATTCCTCAGTACACCTGAACTTGATTCTGTTGACCGCAAGATCAGCACGTATCACTGAGCCGTACGTGCTCGCTCCTCGGTGGCTTTCCTTGGTGGTCTGTGGGAGAGGTGTAGTAATGCGAAACTAATGTAATCATCCTTATTCCACAAACAACGGAATTATTCATCATAACATATAGCTGTAGTGACAGATTCCGAGTTTTAATAGCATTTATGATGGGCGGGCTGACGTCACAACTTATTATAGCAGCATTCAACAAGTATCGTACATTATAACGATACAATATCATAAGGATAAAGTTTGAAATTTGATTTCGTTTCTCTTCTTCTTCTGGATGTACCGCAGAAGGGCTGTGGGCGTTCATGTCAAATTTCCCAAATCCTTGCCCAGATATTGGTATCATACGCTAAAGATATACGTCATAAATGGAATTTGTTTATTTTGATAGAAACTATAGGATAGTTTATGGCTCGCTCCGCTCGTAAATATACAGTATATGGTAATCTATTGGATCAGTGTTGTTTTACGCAAGCAATGCGAAACTATGAAAATTCTTTGATATAGACTTACAGGACGTTTTATCTATAAGTTGGCCTGGCTAAAACACTAGTGTGCTTGGTTCATGATTAAGATTTCCAGGATTGGAATCCCATTGGCGACTTGATGTCTTGTCCCCGGGATGAGACCAAGAGAATCGAGCACCAGTTTGAGTTCCAGGTAGAAAAAGATCACTGACTGTCGAGGGTGTGATGATCAATAAATCTCAACCGAGGCCTTTTCCGGGGCTGAGATTGTTGAAGTCAATCATCCCACCCGACACTAATATTTTTTAACTTGAAATGAAAGTGGTGTTTTGATTATTTTTCTAGCACCTCAGTGTTTTAATTTAGACTATTTGTTTACTTTTGACAAACCTGACCTACTCTATGGCCGCATCACTGATTGAGTAAAACGATAATCCGCCGCAGTAAGATAAAACACCTATTGTAAACATCAATTATTTTTCCTTCTTCGTTAGAACCAATGTTTACTATCTCTCCGAAGCCAAAGTCGCAATCCTCTTTGTTGTTTGTTTGCAAACAAAGCACACTACGCGCGGAGGGATCCACAGTGTTCCGGATGGTATTTTCTCGCACCGGAGATCGACTAATCCCGTTTTTTATCAGTACTGGAAAATTCTATCCGGAACACTTTGAACCTTTCGCGGGTCGTCTGCATTGTTTACAAACAAATGAAACATCGCGACTCGTTTTATGCAGAATACATGATTTTTATTACAACATATTAGATTTTGTGTGTTATCGTTAAATTTAATGTTGAAAAATCCTATCAAAATATAAAGTTTTTTCATGCATATCATGGTGTTTTATTTTATTCCGGCGGACTGTCTTTTTATTCAACCAGTGATTCGACCATCAAAGAAAGTAAACAAAAACATTAAAAATAACTATAGTCTACATCGAGCTGCTGAGGTGCGAGAAAAATACATGTAATCAAGCACTAGTTTGAGTTCCAGATAGAAAAAGATCAGTCTCGGGCTGGACGCCTCGGTTGAGATTTGTTGATTCATCCTACCCACGACTGATCTTTTTCTATCTGGAACTCAAACTAGTGCTAGATTATTTTATTCCAGCACTGATAAAATACGGGATCAGTCAATCTCAGGTGCGTGAAAATAAAAAACCTACTGTCCGAGTCTCGGTAGACATGAGCACTTTAATGCACGATCGCTGCTTTGTATAGCTCGTTTGGTGCATATAGGTCGAATTATTATGCATTGTATGAAATAGATGCCATCACCATATGATTTAGTCCGAGAATCTCTGTCTGTGTCCCACTTTTGATATCGGCGGTTTGTGGGAACAAATTGTCTGTGACCCTCTCCCACCGACATCAAAAGAGGGAAAAGGGCAGAGAATCTCCGACTACATATGATTGAAGAATATCTGTGCGATGTAAGATATTAAGAAATGTGTATTTAATATGAATTTTCTCATAAATAGAAAATGATTGAAATGCTCACTGTTTTGGATTTTCGAAGCGGTGATATCTAAAAGATAAGCATGCCTTAAACACATATACTTTATATTAGGGTTGTCTAATCGGACGTTTTTCACTAACCGGTTAATCGGTACTTTTTCCGATCGAGTAACCGGTTACTCATGTCAATAGACTTTGTTCAAAATAGGCATGATTCAATCATGTACGTTGTCAGGGGCCCTCTATATCATAAACAAGGTCTGTTGCATATATTATGCTCGTAGACAAACTTATGCAAACAGACAAATGGAAATCAAATAGTGCAAATGAAATTTAATTTAAGTGAAGTTCATTCGTGATATAAATAAAAAAAAAAACAAAGAGTGCAGTAATGCATTCCCAGTAAAACACGTTGCAACTGTCTAGGGAAATAGCCATTAATAAGGTCAAAGAGTTCACAAACAAGAACAGGGTATACGGACACAGTTTGAACTTTTTTATGCAGAAAGCTTATTTTTGTTCAGAAAAATAGTTTTGTCAACACAAGAAGATGAAAGTCGGTAATACATTACATGTGTACAACATACAAGTACAATGTATGTGAAACTGTGAACATGGATAACTTAAATTTCTTGATAAGTCGAACGAACTTCCAAATTCAGTTTAGTTTTATGAAAACAAGTCAGCAGTAAGTCAAATTATCTATGTTATCATTTTACATTTTTATGCCCCCCGGATCGATAAATCGGGGGCATATTGTTTTTGTCCTGTCTGTCTGTAGTCAACTTTATACTTGGGTTAGAATCCCATACGCAGAAATTTTAACTCTGACTAAATAAACCAAAACGGAAAAATTGTTCCACTTAGTTATGGGATGTGTGATATGACCTACAAACGAACAAGGGCTAAATGCGTGCGACCAATCAATACACTATGGAATGCTTTCTGTATGACAGGTATATTGATTCACTCAAGAATTGCCAGAAAAAAATGTAACATCATATCCTGAAACTTCCCATAACTTGAAAGCTTTCTTATAGAGGAAACTGTTTATTGGATGTTCTGTGAAATCAATTTTAGAGGTCTCTTTGGCAAGATCGGTTAAAAAGGTGAAATTGCTCGATAACGTTGTCGGCAAATCTAGGTTAATTAAGCTTCCTGGTTGTATTTCATTTGATAGAGCTACAGGTGATGGGTTTACATATCGATAAACGTTTATTGGAATAAAATGTGCATTCTTATCGGTGTTTATGAGACAAGATTGGTGTATAAACTGTATCTACTTCTTATGTTGCCTGTGAAACAGTGCGATGTAAAAGCGATCACTTTTTCCGGCGTTTGTCTGTCTGTCTGTCTGGTATTGTAGCAGTCACATTTTTGAACGATGGATAGCACTAGCAGGTGACATAATCTGTTTACATAAGTTTTAAGCCTCGGAAACGGCGATTCAGTGGAGTGGGATGAGGGTTCTTGTTTTTGTCTTAATTTGTTTGTCTGCAAATTGGAACAGCCATAAGTTGTGATTGATCTGGGATCTTTGATTGGTTACAATCGTTTACATACCTTGTGAGAAGACATTTCAATTGTTTTACCTAGTGAACTTGATCTTGACCTTTTACTTCTGAACATGTTATCAATATTGCTGCCGTTTTGGGTATCAATATTTCAAATACACGTCTTGTTACTCATGTAATATCAAAACGACACTTTTTATCAATCTCCAAAGCAGAGTTGGCATTCCTTTTATAATCCACACACACCTTAGCCAACGTCAGAGGTTTAACAAGATTCTTTTAAAATCAGATTTTTCCTCTATACGGTATGACTTGGTCTTCAGTGACTTTATTAGTAAAATTTAAAGCATTTACCATAATACATTGAGTTTTATTCGGGCTTTTACATGAAAGCAGCCCTAAATTTATACCGCACTATGTTTTCTCAGCGTACAAATCAGCGTACTAATATAATACAGTTTGTCAATAACACTATCATTTGTACCTAACACGTCTTGTAATTTCTGAATGAATCCCTTATTGTCAAATTTTGGCCCAGATAACTTGAATACAGTGATATTTTTCCCAAAACACACAAAGCAGTTTATATTTTCTGCCTTCTGACGAGGGACTGCTTTCAGTAGTTGGCAAAGATTAAAGGGAGTGCAAGGACCGTAACTCTGCTTTGGAGACTGATTTTTTATGACTGACATGAACTATTGTTTCTTTGCTACTCAATGCATAGCTGCAGTACCGCTGAAATAATAGAAATTAATCTGCTACTAGTACAGGTGTATATTTTTGGAATTCTCTGGAAACGCAGATATTTTATGATTTTGTATTTGTCCTACAACGAAACAATGAAAAAGCGTTATTTAACTTTTTTTCGAAATTGCACATATTTCATCATGTACATCGGCGGATTTAGGGGGATCCATCTTTGGTCGGAATATTTAAAAATAAAAGGTCGGGAACCCCCCCCCCCCCCTCCCCTCTTTTTCTGGACCGAATAGTGCAAAATATTAGTCATAGGAGGCTGCAACCCCATCCCCCCCCCCATTTCAAAACTTTCTAGATCTTTCTTTGATGTATGTCAGAAAAAATATTGTAGGTACATGTAACATAAATATACCATAATAGTAACGTTTCCATTACGATTCTTAAATAAGCGGGCGTGGCCTCGTTGTATCGCGCTGGTCCCGCTCTGGTCATGCCGGTGTCCTGTCTTTCGGATGAGACAGTAAAAACCGAGGCTTCGTGTCGTGATATGCATGACACGTTAAAGATCCCTCATTGCTTCGGTTTGGTCCGTTGCAAAGGTCAAAATGTGTATGCCCCGCATCAGACAGATACCGTCACCATATACGTGAAATATTCGTGGTGTGACGTTAAACAAAAATCAATCAATCAATCAATCAATCAAAACGATTCTTAAAATAGAAATAATACATTTATCCGTACTTATTTACATTTAGCTTTTAGAACAAATTATAATGATTAATGATATACGGAAGGAGAGAATTAGCAGTACTGAGAAAGAGAGAGAAAAGGACAGAAAGGAAAATAATAGTGTGGAAGGGTGTGTTAGGGGAGAGTGGCATCCTTCAACTGACATAAGTAAGGGAAAGAGACTAAGATAAAAAAGGAAGGTGATGTGTGGTCAAGAAAGACGAAAGGCTATACTCTGATATGATACAAGGTATTGACCATAAGGATCTTGGATTGAACGCAATGCATAGTTCGTGCAGTGATGTTTAGATAGAAATTTGCGATGTTACGTAAACTAATTTATCTGTATGATGACCTGCCTTTACTTGCACATGTTTTCGAGTATTGTAGGTAGAAAATTTTTGAATAAAGTTTGACCATTCGAACATATTCTCACTTATTCCTGAATGTGATTTAGAATAAACGACGAAAATCTTGAATATTCAAACTTTATGTTAAACACTTTATATAGTTTTCATAAAAAAGAATAAAACTAAATATCAACTTTGGTGGAAATGTCAATTGCATACTGTTCAAACATTTCCCGAGGTGTTTTCTTACCGTAATTTTTTCGTAAAAATAGCGTCCATATCTTTTATATTTTTTCAAAGTTATATTTGTTCGAAGAATAAATTGAAATATTTTGACTTCAAAATTTTATCGTTTAAAGAGATGTAAAACGCACAACCAAATAATTCTTACGCGTGACGGTATGGTCTACGTCTACGTTTGGGCTTACAACCTTTGTGTAAAACTCGCCTCAGACACGCACAATCAAATAGATCTAATTGTTACACGTGACGGTGTGGACTGAAACGCAATCATACCGTCCCTTGATGACGTCATTACATATTAGTGGATGATTAGTATAAGTGCCACATCGAGGAACAGATAAAGGACATATCAATTATTGCACTCATACGGTAACCTGTTTTGAATAAGTAATAGTATTGATGCATTTTTATTTTTTATGGACTAAATTGTTTGCCTTTCCGGAGAATGGGAAATTTCTACATCAGAGTTTGAATGGCTTTCGGCTTTTCTGTTGCATATCTATCATTGGTAACTAAATCATCTTGTATATTATAAATACATTGGATACGTGGGCAAGTCCAGAGGTACTGGGTTTGCACCCCATCTTTTTTCAATGGTAAATATACTCTAAATAGGAAAATAGGCGTTTTTGACCATTTTTAAGTGTCAGATTCCCTTTCCGTAGTCGGTCAAATTTGTCAAAATTTGTCAATGCTGGAGACCCATTGATTCCAGTTTGCTGGACTCTTTCCTGTGATAAGAAGATTGATTGATTGATTGATTGATTTTTGTTTTACGTCACACCACGAATATTTCACGTATATGGTGACGGCATCTGCCTGATGCGGGGCATACAAATTTTGACCTTTGCAACGGACCCACCCGAAGCAGTGAAGGATCTTTAACGTGCCATGCATACCACGACACGGGGCCTCGGTTTTTACTGTCTCATCGGAAAGACAGGACACCGGCATGACCTGAGCGGGACTCGAACCCCGGCCTCCCGATCAGGAGTCCGACGCGATACCACTAGGCCACGCCGGCTTCTGTGATAAGAAGAGTGTGTGTTATTGTTGGAAAGTATTGTATTTTCCCACATCTGTCAAAGTTGGTTTCGATATCAGGTTAAGGTGGTATCCTTGTATTCTTGTTTCTACTGAAATCTGTGATTTTCTTCAGGTACTCTCAGACTGGTTTGTTATCCAACACATCCTGTCCGCTACAATATAGGCCGTGTCTTATGTAAGTTTTTCACTTTACAAAAGAAATAAAATGGTTCGCAAAAAGAGATTATTCAAAGGTCACAAGGTCATTGTAACATTTTTAGAATTGCATCATTTGTTGAACTCCCTCGGTATTGATTAAGTGACGAATGTACTGATGTAAATGCACACTACAAGATGGTCACCCGTTCTGGTGTGACGACTCATGCTTATGTAACAGAGGTTAATAATAATATTAAAAATATTGACATCTCAGTTTTAGTCCTCGGAAGTGGAAAAGGCATGGTATAAAAATATGAATTATTGCTAATTCAATTCAATTTTATTATTTGTATGGTCAACTGACCATCTGAGATATGGTCAGTCAGGGAATAATCATTCTTTTAAATTTAGTATGTATAGAATGGAAGAGTTCTAATCAAGGGCAGACAAATTGCCTTATTGAATCCTCCTATAAAACCTTTGGACCTTTGGATTGGAAGTTCAGCGCTTCTACAAATAAGCTTAAGGAAGTTCCCTCCACCCGATTTCATAACAGATTGCTTGATATAAAAGATAAAACAGAAGACATCTGACAAAACTGTATGACACTAATCACCAAGGATCTGCACACAAAAAGTACATACAACCATGACATTCAGATGGTTGTAGTTCGGTACTTATTGATACTTGTGCGGTTTCCTTTCTTTTGTAGAAAAACAATTAAAGTCTCGTTTGTTGACATAACTTTGCATATGAAATATCCTGGTCGCATTATCTGGGTATATGAACAATGATTATTTATTTTTGTGCTTTTTAGCCAAGAGCTCAAGTGAGCTATTGTGATCAATCACCGTCCGTCGTCCGTCGTCCGCCCGTCGTTAGCTTTTCTACATTTTCGACTTCTTCTCCAGAACCGCTGCACAGAATTTCACCATCATACTTCATCAGAACTTCATAGGAAGTAAGTACTCAAGGTCCTCTACCAAGTTTGTGTTTTTCGTGTCGATCCGTAATCCAAGATGGCTGCCATTGGCTCTGATTGGTTGACACATTTTCGACTTCTTCTCCAGAACGGCTGCACAGAATTCCACCAAACCTCATAGGAAGTTACTACTTGAGGTCCTCTACAAAGTTTTTGTTTTTTATGTCGATCCGTAATCCAAGATGGCCGCAATTGGCTCTGATTGGTTGACACATTTTCGACTTCTTCTCCAGAACCGCTGCACATATTTCCCCAAATCTCATAGGTAGTAAGTACTCGAGGTCCTCTACAAAGTTTGGGTTTTTCGTGCCGATCAGTAATCCAAGATGGCCGCCATTGGTTCTGATTGGTTGACACATTTTCGTCTTCTTCTCCAGAACTGTTGCACAGAATTTCATCAAACTTCACATAAAGTAAGTACTCAAGGTCCTTTACCACGTTTGTGTTTTTCGTGCCCATCCATACTCCAAGATGGCTACCATTGGCTCTGATTGGTTGACGCATTTTCGACTTCTTCTCCAGAACGGCTGCACAGAATTCCACCAAACCTCATAGGAAGTAAGTACTCAAGGTTACCAAATTTTTGTTTTTCGTGCCGATCCGTAATCCAAGATGGCCGCCATTGGTTCTGATTGGTTGACACATTTTCGACTTCTTCTCCAGAACCGCTACACAGAATTTCACCAAACCTCATAGGAAGTAAGCACTCGAGGTCCTCTACCAAGTTTGTGTTTTTCGTGCCGATCCGTAATCCAAGATGGCCGATATTGGCTCTGATTGGTTGACACATTTTGGACTTCTTCTTCAGAGGCGCTGCACAGAATTTCACCAAACCTCATAGGAAGTAAGTACTCGAAGTCCTCTACCAAGTTTGTGTTTTTCGTGCCGATCCATAATCCAAGATAGCCGCCATTGGCTCTGATTGGTTGACACATTTTCGACTTCTTCAAAACGACTGCACAAAATATCACCAAATCGTATAGAATGTTTTGTAGAAAAAAGCAAAATTTTCTACTGAAATGAGCTGTCATTTTATCGTAAGTAAGCAATTTGTGCTCAGGTAAGCGATATAGGCCCATTTGGGCCTCTTGTTTATACTACATCAGGAGCATAGTAGCTCAGTCAGTTTAGAGAGTGGAAGGGACTCAGGGGCCCCTTAGGGGATTAGTTCGTGTGTAGTTTCTCGGATGAAACACTGAAATTTGAGCTAGACCGCACGGGACCACCACGGCTCCTCATATCGTATCTCTCCAGTTTTTGGGGGTTTTTTTTGTTTTGTTTTTTTGGTTTGTTTTTAGTTCTTTGACATCTTTAACGTCCCAATACTTTATGGAAATTAGACATATTATGTTGTTGAATAATCTTTGTACAATCATACTATATTTTATAAGCACTCCTTTCTTTCACGATAATGATTGTAGGACCCCCTTGGCGATGCCAAAAAGTTTTGGATTATGATAGCATTATCTTGGTATCAAATTCTGACAAAATAATAACGTTCTTTTCCGACGTTTGGGTAATTATATCCAGCGATGAATTTATTGTAATTAACCATAATCAGATCAAGTATTCAGTCTGAAGCACGATTACAAATAAACACATGTTATTTCAACCTGAGGAGAATTTTTTTGTGAACAATTGATAGTATGTCTTCGATTGTTTGTTTAACAGAGAGCGGGAACCCCCCCCCCCCCCCCCAAAAAAAAAAAAAAACCCCAAAAGAAGACCCCCCCCCCCACCAAAAAAATAAATAAATAAATAAATAAATAAATGAACCAAAATAAGGAACGGTTGGGGTTCAGACCTAGAACTTTCCACCTTGCTGGAAAATATATGCAATTTACAAGACCGAGGAATGACAGTGAGTGATTTGTTATAGAATACAAACTACATTTATTCTGAGAGCTAGACTGAGTAGTGGAATTATCAATGAATGAATGTTGAAACGTACATTGAAAGCAAGTACCAGATTGGATAAATATATCTTTGAGAGAAAATAGAATGTTGGTTGGAAGAGAAATCACATTTGTTATTTTGTTTGCAGTTACTTTTAAATATATGCATTTTATTCCTTACCATTGCATTAATAGATATGAGAAAATGATGAAGTCACTCACTCTAATAAGATTCAAAACTAACATTGAAAGCGTGTGCGTAATTGGGTGAAAACATCTATAGAAGGCTGAGTGTTTGATTGGTGGAAAAGCTCACTTTATATCACAAAAATTTTAAGTTAGAAAAAGACAGTATTTTCAAATTTTCGGAATTTAATTAACATTTAAGTGCTTTTGACGACTTTGTCCGCAAGTATGAATCTTAATTTATCATCAAGGATTCAGTTATCGTAACCGGACATGGCACACATTTAAATGGACAAAGCTTGATAAACATGTATCGATGGGTATTGACGGGGTCTAATTTTAGATTCGACAACATAGAACAAGACAAACAGCTGTCTTTGTCTTAGCTTTACATTACCTATATATCAAATAGTTTGTCAATGTCTTCTCTATCAAAGCAAAGTCAGTAGTCTATAAGAGCTAAAATAACTTACTAAAGGTAATGCTTCTTAAACTTAATAAATTTTACTGTTAGGTCACCTTCAGCCTCCGACTAAGATAGGTCCTGTACATAGTGAAGGTAGAATGAGCTAAAAGATTTTAGAATAAATTTCTTCCATTGTAGTCTCTTGTCTAAATCGAGCAGATTCTGGTCCCACTAGGGGCTCGTCGGTGTACTGTTTTTATTATTATCTTTTTTTTTTCGTTTTTGAGTCGGCGTTCTCATAGAGCGCTAGACTCAATGGCATCGCTTTTCAAATTCTCGCTTTTTAGGGGTTATAACTTTCACTACCGATATAGAGCTTACTACGCCGCTGAAAAATAAAGTGCCGAAAAATTACTGGTGTCTTAAAAATTCTTGATCAGCACAATGTACCTTTAGCTCAGTTAATGTAAGCTAAACATAAACTAGTTATAATAACTCGAAAAAGGAGTTGCAATAATGTTTTCAAATTTCGCGTAATAATATGTAGTTGTGACTACTTTACGATGTGTTTACCACCGACACCGTCGGATGTACTCGATTGTGTAATTCTCCGGACAAAGCATTTGTCTTGATCTTGTATCGCTTGTTTTTATCGAGATATTTCAATTAAAGTTTTCCCCAACATGTTCTAGAACTTTAGTTCTTTTTCAGATATATGACAAATTTAAAGATCGATCTTCCCGCATTTCCTCTGATAATGAAAATGCATTATAAATATTTAGGTAAATGTTGTATGTTTCTAAATATAAATGATGTTAAAACATTATGAGAATCGTGAATAAGATGGTTATTTAATGTCCCACTTGAAGGAATGTCGATCCTTGGCTCAGCTTCGACTCGTGACAGCAATGCAGTAAAACTTGTTGCCATGAAGTTGTCGATTGCACGTTCATTTCGGATACAAGCAATTGCAAACTCTTTGCCGTAAGATAGTATGAAGAGAGCAAATTTTATTAGCATTTTGTACATAGGTATAATGACGATGTAGTTGCAACAACGACCTAATTTTTGCCCCCCCCCCCCTCCCCCACTTAAAATCAGCAAAGCGGACTCTCAGGACTTTTGAGTCCTTTGATTTTTTATTTAGTTTTTTTTAAATTTGAGATTCAAAATGGAGGTCCCGTGTTACGACAGATTTAACATGTAAAACATCCCCACTGCTTTGGTTGGATCCTTTGGAAGTATCTTAAATTCTATGTATAGTATATATCAGATGTTATGACAATGTAAGTGCAATAATTTTGATATGACGTAAAACTTGAATCAATCAAACAAATAATTCCATTCTCACACAAAATCAGCTCTTATTCAAAATGTAATGTCCTAACTTGATGATTTTACATGAAAGTTTAATTATACAAATATTTATTTGTAGAGAAATTTTTTCACATGATCAAAGCGCATGGTACATTGAAAAAAAACCCCCAACAACAATAGGCAATAAATTGCCCTTAGATTATTGGAATTCCTACATGGACACTAACTGCGCTCCACTAGTAGCAGATTTTGATTTATGTTGTTATCAGTGGCACTTTGTGCATTCTATTCAAACCTCGAAATGTTTCGACCTTGTTGATAAGTTCAATGACACCTCTAGATATCTTGATTATATGATGTCACCGATAATCCTGAGTTCGAAAACTATATCACTGACAGTTATCCACCTGAACTTCAATTGTACAAAGCCAATACTTCTGATCAGGAAACACCTTAATTGGAATTAAATTTTAAAATTATTAACAAGAATATCCATACAAGCATATATGATAAACGTGACGACTTTGGATTTCCTATTGTAGATTGCCCTTATATAGATGGTGATGTCCCTAGACTCCAATCATATGGTATTTATGTCAGTTGGTTCAGTTTGCAAGAGCCTGCACTAACTTTTCGTTTTTGTTTTTTTTTTCGGAAGGGAGGGGTTGATTTTTTTTTATTTTCACGCAAAGAAATTCTCCAATCCCTTTCAAACTTTTGACTCAGGGTTATAGATATCATGTTTCGAAAAACTTTTGGTAAATTTTACAGATTTTTTAGACATTTTATTTAAATTCTGAAATGTGACTTTTCAACAATACATACCCAGCAGATTTTATCATCCCATTTTCTACAGTGATCTAGTGTACAAACTAAGGAGGGTCAAAGGTTCCGATGATTTCATATCGACGGATTCTAAAATTATCAAACACCTTTGACATCAACATTATGACCCTGAGAGGTAGGTCATGTGTTTGGTCCCTTTACATCCGTATACAGACTTTTACAGCAGCGTTGCACGGTAACAGGTTGATGGTTTCTATGACGGGCCTTGTCCAAACCTTTTCAGAGGAGACAAAGTCCTGAGCCTCGTCCCCTCTGACTTAGTCGGGACACCCAACAGATCAGTGATCTGAGCTCACTTATAGACGGACAGTCTTCAGAGCACGGTTTACTCATGGTGATGTCGCCTTACATATTTTTGATTCTAGCATATTATTCCATATATGTTTCGTGTGAAAATTTATATGACCTCTCGTTTCGAAAAATCTGTTGATCCTTGTTCTCTATACGGAGGATTATTTAAATAAATTGGTAAATGTGTGTTCTTTGACTGTGCTGATTTTGCGATGAATGGGAAGGTGAGCTTCCGTAAATCGGTTAACGTGACGTTTGTTACTTTAATTGATCGTCCTAAATCGGTATCGTACTAAAATACAATTGAATATTTATGTAATGTCGGCTCTTTATTTATTTGACTATTATCATGTTTTGTGTGCATGTCCTTGGTGATTTGTGTCATATGTCTTGGTAAGATTATCTTCTGTCTTCTCAGAAAACTATCCAATAAAAACCCATGATAATTACCATGCTTTGACCTACACTATTAAATTCCGGTCAATACACTTTCCTGAAATGCATAATGTCTCTCTTTTTCAAATAATATAAATGAAGTGATCTTAAATTCTATTCCGGAGTATCATTTAGCATTGTTGTTACTGTCCGAACTGTTAATATTTTAGCTGCAGTGTCTTCTTTACTCGTTTTGTTCATTATCGTTTGTAACCCTTCAACGCCTTATCTTTCAGTTTGCTATGGTAACGCATAGGATAGGAAACAATGATGTAATGTGATTGACTTTTTAAGAACAATTGGCTGTACGGGATATAATGACCGCAATACACTGATACGAGACTATTTTCTGTTTGGATATTCCCTTGAGTTTCACAGTGTTTACATTCTTATTCTTCCTTGATCAAAATCTTTATAATATTTGCTATCACATTTCATGAAATGTATGGCGAATGTATTGCTCTATGTTGCCTGCATGATGGATAGTTAATGGCCCTTTTAGATGTCCGTCTGTGTATTTGTAAGTTCTTCAGTAACGGTTTCATGTTTAACGATTGATATTAACATACAAACATTCATTACCTCTCAACGTTGACTTTCATGTTGAAGATTTTCTAGTATGTCTATTTGCTTTATTTATTAATTTTCAAACATGCACATTTTATCATACTGCTTTCACCGTAAATGGAAGGTTCAATCACATCTTTTGATCACCCAAATCCGCACCATAATATTTCTATTGTGCTCAGTATGTATTCTTATCAAATTTTCCGTTTTGCCTTGGGTTATTTCTTTAATCTGAAACATTTCTTGTATCACAGATAAGTTCTGTCCATGTATATATACTCATCTGTTACATACTTAATAAACACATTTAGATCTATCTGACTGGAATTTTAACGAGACGAAATGGATGTACAAAGTTGTCATCGTCCTTCTTCTCCAACACTCTTACTATTTAGAAACAAATACACAGTGGGGCCAGGTAGCGCAGTTTCACCAATGCGACCCGGGTTCGATTCCCGGTGTGGTACGTGAGATGGTGGGGCTGTCACCAACCTGGCTTCGTGGGTTTTCTCCGGGTACTCCGGTTTCCTCCCACACAAACGACACCCTTACGCCAAGATCCGTGCCAACGAGCAAGATTTATATAATTTGTTAACTTGTTTCTTAATCGTTGTAAAATAAACAAAGTTTAAATTTTAAATACACGGACATTATAGATTTGCACATGACATATTAGGAGATGAATAAAGTGGTTTTCCATTAACACAGATGTTAAGAATATCCTGTTTACATTTATTTGTATCGTGGATTCCCTGCTTCCTCAGTATATCATCTTGAAATATGCAGTGTGCCCGCACGAGTAGGTCTTCAAATATTTACACAGAGTCATATTCAGTGTCAATGAATCCTAGAAACAGAAGTCGAAATTCGAGCATACAGCTTGATAGTTTTTAGATACAGTGGCGGATTAAGAGAGAGGGCGCGGGCCCCCTCCTTTTCGCCACATATTACTACAAATCCAGATTTGGCACCAAAAATGGCTGAGTAGTTTTGATGATCATATGTGGGCCCCCCTTTTCGGAAATCCTGGATCCGCCACTGAGATTATGTATCGCTGAAAAGTTAGTGTAGCTTTAATTTTAAAAGAAATCTTCGTTTTTACATGTACTTATTACGATAAATAATTTGATTTTATGGTTTTATAAGTTTAATTATAAAGATTTTCTACTAACAGAGATTACGTGTTTGATTTGCATTGATTTAATGTAAGTTAAACAATTGTAGACCATTAAATCATTGGCATTGCCGTTTAAGAGGAATCATTCCGTCGTCCTTCAGCTTCCAGTAATTTATCTTCCATGAGCGGAAAATATATAAATCAATGCAGTGTATTGTCATTGCAGTATATTATTGTCTTTTTGGTAGTAATTACTGTCCAGAAATGATATCAGTGGGAACATATTACGATGCTGTAAATTTTGTTGGGGAAAATTAATGCTATAATTTGTTATTCTCTAGAGACAAAATGACTGATACATCAATATCAGGTGGTAAATATTTATGACTGAGACTAAAGTCGCAAAATAGTTATTTTCAAAGCTTTACCGCAAAATATCAACCATGTAAATAAATAATTGAGGTTTATCATTTTGAAAGCAATGATTTAATCTTGAATAAATTAGAATACATTAATAGAATCATAGGCAGCAAAATAAGGAGCCAAACATTGAATTTAGTTTCGTTTCGTAACGTAATCTGTCAATAAGTAGAGGGGTCGCCCAAGTAGAAGGTCGCCCAAGAGGGGTCGCCCAAGTAGACTGGTCGCCCTAAATTCAATGTTGATTCAAAATCCATACCAGCTATTCTAGTACAAAGGGTCTGCTCTTGATTTCCTGCAGACTTATGCAGATTAAATGTGTATTTTATCATTACACTACACTATATGAGAAGGAGGGTATCTATTAACTAATCTACCTCAGCTTAAACTTGACTTTATCACCATTCTGAAGAATCACCAATACTTTTATTTTCAAGTCAGCATGTGCCGTACTAAGTTATCATGATAACCCCAAACTTAATATACTTTTAAGATTTTAGTAATGTTTTTATGTTTTAAACACAATGCAACTTAACATGGGTATTGTTAGCCTAACAGGAGATGCTTGCTCCATCCGGGTACCAAGTCTCTCCTCTAGTCTCCAAGGGTCGATGAATATTCACCGTGATCATGGTGCGGTATTGTTTCTTTTACATTGACAGTGCATCATTTAAGGTGAAGCTACAGTCTATACTGTTTTCGTATGGTAGAAAATATTTTCTTAAATATACTACCCAAATTATTCAAAAGAAACACGCAATTATCTTTGTTAATAAATATATTAAGACATACTTTTCATGCAGAATGTGCCTGTTGTAAATGGGTAGTACATTTCTGAACACGATTATTAAAACATAACTGTTATCAGGCATATATTACTATATCACTCACACTTATTTGGAGCTGGTGAGCGGAATCACTTGCATGTCAATCAGATGTACACGGTTGCAATATCTACGACTTCGGGTATGTTAAACATTTTCAGTTTGTAGCATTGCAGACTTTCTTTCCTGAAAATAATAAAAAAAAAAAAACAAACACTGGCTGTTGCTTCCTTTTTTTAATTCATGACTTGGGTGAAATTTATCAGAACGTAAACTATAATAGAGTGTATGTACTCCAAGTGTAATGAGGACTTTTCTTTTTATTATACCGCATATAATTAATTTGACAAATGAAGGGACATGATTAGTCTAGAGAAATCACATGAGCGGTAGACAGTTTTTCAAGTCACATCCTAATGTTTCACGGTAGAATGAACCCCTTTCGGTCGATAATAGCTTTCGGTATAATAAACAATTTATTGACCTCTTGTGAGGGAGACTTGAGGTTTGCCCAACCCATAAATATGTCTCCTCGGGTTTCAGCCCTTGGGAGACATGATATTTCTTGGTTGGACAAATCGCCAAATCTCCCTTTCAAGATGTCAGTAAATATACAATATGCCGTTGATAACTCGGGTTTTTGTGTTTGTCGGTCTGTCTGATCAATCATGGTACGATGTCAGCAAAAAGATGATTAAGTTGGCGCAATAACACATATGGAAAAGTAATGCCAAAAAGTGTATAAGGTTTATGAAATACATCTGCTAACCACGATTGACCACATTGATTTTGTTCAGCAGTTCGTGCTATTGCGTCATAAATGTACAAAATGTAGGTGCGATATGAACAATGTTGTGCTAAGCAACAGACGAGATAAAACGAGCAACACATCTTCATATTTTCTGAGAATCTGACAAAACTGTTAGAAGTGAAATTGTGGTAATGATAGAGAGTCCTCGAGGGAGTTTTTGGGGCAGATGACTGATGGTAAAAGGAGACCTTAGTCTGTAGCTATGTGCTAAATCAAATTCTGAACAGAACTTAACTATGTGTGATTGAAGATCTGGAGGTAGTAGACGCACATATAATGGGATCAGTTCATATCACAAGGATTGACTTCCGAAGTAAGTATTACCTAATAACAATATAAACTGAGCATTAGTTGTCTTTGATTTAATTACGGGTCTATTAATGGAGTGTTCGATTTCGTCTTTACGGGATTCCCACCGGAAGGCATTGTCAAGGAAACAGAAATGTAATGAACATTGAGCACGCAAATCATTTTAAAAACCATCCATATGCTTCTTTTATTTCATTTTTTAATCATATTATTATCAGAATGTGTGTTGGTTGGTTGGTTGATTGGTGTTTTACGTCGCTTTCAACAATATTTCAGTTATGTATGGAAGCAAGAGGTTACCAACCTCTTAAACATAGTAGCGCAACCCGGGATTCGGATCGTCGCAAGCAAGTGCTTAATCACTACACTACACCAAGCCTGCCTCCTATGTATGTTGACGAAGACAATATATGATATTTATGGTCTACGTCATGATAACAAATGATGACAGTTTAAAATTACAGTTAAAATTAACATTAAAATTACAATTTTTGACCTTGATTAATTCATTTAAAACATTAATTTTGACGTAACACGATCAGTATATTATTTCCTAGCTCTTACCAATTTCGAATTTGAAAAATTGCATCCAACTTTTTGGAAAAATTAGGGTCGGGGCGAATTTTAATTTTTTTTTTCTTTTATTGTTGATTTTTCTCTAAAATTGAATTGGACATTGAATATAACTCAACTGACCCGGTAAACACTGAAAAACGCATTATTAAGCTTTCATGGTCTTATTTTACTTCCTGTCAATATAACAGTAACACAAAATCACAAATTCAACAAATATGAACAATCTCATATATCCATACAGGAAACGCACAAGACATGGGATATTTCCGGTCGGCTATATAATTTTCAAAGTGTTATTTGAAAAAAAAAAAGAATCGGGGCGGGCGTGAAAAATCGGGGCGGGTGGGGATGAGAATCTATGAATTTTTTTTTATTAAGGCCTTGACAACAATTAAAAAGATTCCTGTCCCATTATAGTGGCACCCCAGATTGCTGTAGTGTGCAGATATTTGGTCTGTAGAACGCATCCACCTTTATCATAAAAAAGAAAAAAAAACCCCGAACACACAAAACACAAATCTAAAAATATCTTTATCGTCAACTTTAACATTGTTATTTGTAGAAACATAGATATTTAATATTTCAGATATGTAATCCTTAGAAAGTTTTTCTACCTTGACTGTGACCTTCAGCCATTTTTTTCCCTTCAAAACCATTGATATTGGATGTCGCCCAGGAAAACTCATTGTTTCACATCTTGTACATTACACATAGATAGGTTAGAATTACCCTAGAACCAACTTTTATTTCTAATGTAACATTTTTAACAGGTAACTTAGGTAGCCTATCTTATAAACTGACCAGTCAAGGGTTGTAGCGTCCTCTGATACTTTGTGACACCAGAGACCTATAATACATAGGTCTTTGGTCACACGTAATTTCGTTATTGTTTTATTAAAACTTTAGTTGTGTTATGTGTTGAACGTATTTGATCACATTCTTCTGGATCTGCTACTTAGTTAATTACTTTTTATTCTGTATACCTCTATATCTAAAGGTTCTGCTCATATTTATTTAAATAACGAAAGATTTGACGAAATACCACCGACTTTGATGGCTATTTTGGACCGTTTGTTGTGGGGGAGGGGGGGGGGTTGGCCAGAATGCAGACCTCTCTGATAGATTTCTGGGTCTATCCGGCGCCATAGACTGAGAAAATATTTAAGTCAGTTATTTCATTTTAATTTATTCCATAATCAAACGTTTAAATAAATTGTCATGCAGAATGTTTTAATTCCATTAATCGATAAAATAAAACTCAATAAAATCCAAGTTATTAATTCATTGAAGTATGAGTTAAGTATTTGCCCAGTTTATGGTGCCAGAGCCTGATCCAGTTTCGGACCTATATTTAATGAATGACCTTATAAAAAAAAACATACATGTGACGTCAATAATTTTCCAAGATTAGCTCAGAATCATCCACGTACAGCTAAGTTATTTGAGAACTCGATGAAATGTACGTACTATGAAAATAGCAAAGTCACATACACGAATAACATATTTATACACTGACTCTCTGTGGAGAAATTTTCAAAAATCATGAATCGGGGTCTGATAGGTAAGTGGTCACTCTTTTGAGATATTGTTCGTAGTGTAAGTGTTCAATTATTACAACTGTGATGAAAACCCGATCCTTCCGAAGATCAGGAAAATTCCTTTTACACAGGTATTCATTTGACCACACCCCATCAGCAGCCGTCCAAGTAGCCGTCGGAGGGCTGACATTTGACCAAATCCCATCACCAGCCGTCCAAGTAGCCGTCGGAGCGGCCGACATTTGGTCAGATGATTTGGTTTGTGTGTTTGCCACGGTCTTTTTAATCTTGGCTAGACAATGAGGACTAAAAGCGATAGAATCTCTAAGTTTGTGTTCATTTCTTTGTTGTGCATAATCTCCTCCTCCTCCTTCTTCGTCCTCTTCTTTTTCTTCTTCCTCTTTATCGATTATCGCTTTGCAAAATAAAGAATATCGAGCCGGGAACTTTTAAAATCTGTATGTTATTCGGCAGAGCATATATAAGAACATTTTTATAACCATGTATCTACTATATGAATGATATACCAATACAGTAAATCAAAGAACAACTACAATGTTATATTCCCATAATGATTTTTATCGTGGACTCAAATGTATCGAATTATGTAGTCTCAGACCAAGTATGTAGCATGAAATGTGACTTCAGGCAACACGTTTCAGACAACACGTTTTTGCGTAATAATGTAGTCCTTCAGCCTTTAAGAAACAAAATGCTGTTAATGAATCGATGAATTCGAGAAGTCAGAGGAAAGGGCTAATCCTTTATCGTATTACATGTGGAAATACATGATTTTCTCTTGGATTTAATGATTTATTTATTTTGTGAGATATTTGTTATTTACATTTCATTTATTGTGCAATTATAATGTATATACAGGTGCGACAAATACCCAAATCAGATGTGGTGAGAATGCAGTGACAAATTGACATTATGTTTATGTACATGAGAAAAAAAACTTATACTATTCCAAAATTTTATTTTTAGTTCGCCGGGATGAAATGTCCGAAGAGCTATTTTCATACCCCCATGTGTCGACGCCTCGTGCGCTAAAACCTGAATCTGTACTATATCTTTTGAACCATTAGTGGTAGAGCTTTAATTTTTCAGTGTAAATTCCTCATTAATAGAGCTTTTATTTGGTACCATGATTTTTGACCTAGTGTCCTTGACCTTGGACTTCGATTTACTTTCAAAAACTTAAATCTGGGCTATATCTTTTGAACCGTGATTGCTAGAGCTTTTAACATATTTAACACAAAGGTTCCTCATGACAAAAGTTTTCCTTTGATATCATGACTTTTGATTTTGATCTTGGACTTTGACCTGCTTGCCCAAAAACTTTTATTTTCTTTTGAAATATTAGAGATAATAAGGATTTCACATGTAGATTCGGTGTGACCAGAGCTTTCATCTGATCAGGTTTTGAATTAAGGATTACTTAATGAATAACCTATTTGATAGAAAAGTTTCATATGGCGAGCTCTGTTGTCCTCTGTTGCCTTCTGACAATTTTTGTTTTAGTTTGAAATGCCCCCCCCCCCCCCACTTCCCCCTGAAGCCGGCGTGGTCTAGTGGTATCGCGTCGGACTTCTGATCGGGAGGCCGCTGTTCGAATCACACTCTGGTCATGCCGGTGTCATGTCTTTCGGATGAGACAGTAAAAACCGAGGCCCCGTGTCGTGGTATGCATGGCACGTTAAAGATCCCTCACTGCTTCGGGTGGGTCCGTTGCAAAGGTCAAAATCTTTATGCCCCGCATCAGGCAGATGCCGTCACCATATACGTGAAATATTCGTAGTGCGACGTAAAACTAAAATCAATCAATCAATCAATCTTTATTATCCCCAACATTTCAGTGAAAGTGCAGGGGATTCAGACTCGTCTGTCTGTCCGTCTGTTACAAAACTTTGAACCCCAAGCAAAAGAGTTTTCAGATTTCAAATACAGATTCCTCACAACCAACGCTTTCATTTTGGATCTTGACCTAGGTATTTGATATACTTTTTCAAAACATTAATCTTGCAGACAGAAAACATCGATTTTGTGGGTCTGCCTGTTTTAATACTTCAAGTTAAGTCCATACAGTAGCTTAGCTACCTTTGATTAAGTCAAGTCTTAACATGTAAAAGATCCATCCATGTCATTCAGTCTGTCTGTCTATCATCATGAAGTTATCGAAAACATCAATGTCAAATGGTAACGAAATCTCCATTGTACTAAGATAAACTTACCTTCTTAATTAAAAAACCAAGGTAGCCGACTCTAAGAACTTTCATTCCTTTGATTTTCACATTAGTTTATTGTAGTGTCACAATTTGATAGATAGACATTGACACACACACACACACACACCTACACACACGCCTACACACACCTACCTCCACACACACCCCTACACACACTCACACTACGATGTTATAATTATGTCAAAATCCAGTGAAAATTGACCCATGAGATACTTTTCAATTTTGCATTTCTTTGCATTTTCTGTACATTTGACCTGCTTTAAAAATCCGTATTATAATCATCTTGATGTTTTATTGTGTATTTGTTTTTGCTAGATCTTTCGATTGATACCATAATGTCATTGATTTGTGACCTTAACCTTCACATTTGACCTACTTAAAATATTTTGCTGTGACATTTTAACAATGGGTGTCAGGGCTTTTATATTGTACATTTGTCTTCTTTGTGGTCAAACAGTACCATTGATACAATAATTTTAGATCTTCTGGCCTTGCTAGTCAAGTATGACCTATATTTGACATACATTAATAAAAAAAACTTTTATTTTTACATTCACTTTGGATTATAGATAAGAAGATAGTGCTTTGTTGTATTTCACATATGAGTTCCTTGTGGCGATGCCTTTCCATTGTTACCATAGCTTGTGACCTTGACCGTCAAGTTGGTCCTTCATGTATTGGGCCCTTCTACAGCCTTAGACAGACTTTTACGCGAACGTTGCACGCTACCTAACATGGCGCTGGGTACTATATGACTGGTCTTGTTGAAAGCATTTTCAGAGGACACATGGTTTGAACATCTTCCCTTTTGACTGTTAGTCAGGACTCCTATAGAGATCAAGGGTCAGAGCTCGCTTTCAGATCGGCAGAGCACATTTTACTCATGTTTATGTCTATTTGTATATTTTTGATATTTTGGTCTCACTTTGCATTACTGTACGTATTTATATTTTCATGACTTTTCAATTAGAAAAACTTGTTGATCCTTACTCTCTATAGGGAGGATTAATTATGAATTTTTAGATGTGTGTCTTTTGATTACACGACTTTTGTGGTAAGTTGCAAGGTGTGCCCGTACATTGGTTAGCCACCAATTGATTAACTACTGTCCAATCAATTGACTATCATAAGTGGGCATGGCAACCATACTTCAGTTGAAAGTTTTTGTGATCCTTCAAATCATTACATTATTAACCGTGCATTTTCGTAATGACTTCTGCCATACGGTTGAATCGGATCCTTTTATCTTTTCCTTATTTAGAAAATGACCTCGTCAAGATTTTGAGTGTTTTACAAACACACATTGTTTCATAGTGATTTTAGGGGAAATTTAGATTGTTACATTTTTGCACTCCGGAGTTGTCTGGTAAGAATATGAACATTTAATGCCTCAAGTCTTTTATATATATTTCTGTGAAAACGAGTCATTTCTATTTACTTGAATTGTGAATTTGTCCTCAATTTACCATTGGCTAAAAATGTTTATCAAAGCAAGAGGATTTTAGAGTGAGAAAAAAAACCCCATTATTTAAGGATATATTGAATATATCTGGTTGAACGTGACCTACCGAAAAACCCACTTAAAATAAATGAGAGAAAAAATAACAACAGGTTTACTGAAAACAACATTATAATACATGAAATTCTCCCTTTCGAAATCTTTTGACCTCGGTTTAGGCCATTGTAAAAAAATTCCTAGATTCTCATCCCCGCCCACCCCGATTCTTTTTTTTCAAATTACGTTTTGAGAATTATATAGCGGACCGGAAATATCCCGTGCCTTGTCCTTTTCCATTATAGATATATGAGATTTTGTTTATTTTTGTTGAATTTGTGATTTTGTGTTATTGTTTTATTGACAGGAAGTCAAATAAAACTATGAAAGCCTAACAATGTTATTACTTAGTGTTTGCCAGGTCAATTCATTCATATTCAATGTCCAATTCCATTTTAGAGAAAAATAAAATCCCCCCTTGCCCCAAAGTTTTTTTTTAATTTGGATGAGAATCTAACATTTTTGTAACACGAAGTGTTACACTGTTATGGACCCGGGTCATGGGCGCTGCCATATTGGGATTCACCCCTTTGCTCATGTATTCCTACACTCAGTGAAATAGGTCTATGATTATGTGCATTAAATTTGCAAATATTCATGAACATTTGATACTTCTGGTATGTTATTAACTACATATTCAGCAAATTATTTAGGAAGATGTATGGAAAGTCTATACCAGAGCTGAAAAAAACACGATGATTATTTTTGAAACTAATTGGCATGTAAGTTATGTTTTCATTCAGTCGTTGATCACTACGCACTGATCGCACATTTTCGGGCCTTTCCGTCGGCTCTTGCCAACCACAATAACAACATGCTTTTGATGACGTTATGCCGAAAAATTGATGTCTTACTTGATTAAAGTGGGACAGCAGACTGTATAAGTTAAATTTTATCCTTTGCGTTTTGTAAACATTCTGCGTAAGTTTCACCAGAGCTGGGTATTAACGTGAAATTGCCCCCCCCCCTCCCCCCTTTCCAAATTCCGCGTTGCTAAGGGACGAATAGCGTCATGTATAAAATTCTTCCGAGAAACCAATTGATATTTAGGGCATCGACATAAGAAGTTTCTTCGGTTTCATATTCTTAAAATTCCATGATTAAATTATTAATCACAAATTGATTCATACATGAGTGACTTGACATCACATCGTAAACAGCTGAACAGGCAGATTTCAAATCTGATTTGCTCCGTCGCGGCGAGATGAAATAACATGATGGAAAGCATGTTGAGTGGTACGCACGCATGTCATGTACGTTGTCAATTTTGTTGGTTTAACTTGATTGTAATAATTGTGCACGTGAATGGTAGAACTTGCAAATCGTCCTTGATTTGAGAATTAAGATGTACGTTAAGAACAGTGAACGAAGTTGGTTCAGTCAGAATTTTTGATAGTTGGAGTCAGAGGCAATGTGGACAAAGTCAAAGAGTAGGTATAATGACTTTTGAATTTGAGGACGGTATATCGTGGTTATGCATGTCTGAACGCTAATGTGTGGACCATTCAGAATTATCAAAACAAAACATGTTTCATGTAAATTTGAGGACTCTATATACATGGTTATACATGAAGTGCGACACTCATTTATGAGTACACTTTGTAATGGAAGAAGAACCAGTGAATTAGAATGTCTTTTTAACATCACTTTTTGTCCCCCACTTTTGTGAAAGCAAAGGGACATTACATCTCATAATACTCATTCCTCCATCAGTCAGTCTTGTCACAAAAACTTTAACCTTGGCAATAACTTTTGATCCAGTAGGAGTATACAACTTCACATGTAGATTCCTTGTGATGAGACTTTCCACTTAAGATAATTACTTTTGACATCTTAGAATTCTTTTGAATTCACTTGTTTATCTTGACAGTTATGTATCCTCAGGAACACCCTCATCTGATTATAACCCCCTCCTAATTACAAACATGGATTCACCAAAGTTGCACCAATGATTCATCTATGGGATGCACACTAGAGTACCAGGTTCGATTACTTCATGTGACAGTTTTCCACTTCATTGATTTGGTTAACCTGTTGGGGATACCTCAGTTTGCAACAAACTAGTAAAAATAAAAGACTTCTGACTTGGCTGTATGCCAAGTCACCTCAACTAAACAGTGTGTGAAAATTCCCAAACTTGTGCTAATGGTTCATCTTGGGACCCAGACTTGAATGCAAGCTTCATATAACTATTCCCACTTCAATTTTGTTTCATTAAAAGAAAATTGATTAGAATAACTCAATAATGATTCAAGTGTCATTTTGAATTTGTGCTGTTCATTGTAAGAATGAAACTAGTCCTGAAATAAGGGGGTAGTCAGGTGAACTAGTAAGAAGAATTAAAATCTACAACTGGCTATTTCATGCATATTCTATAAGAACAGACAGAGGTAGATTAAATAATAACAAAAACGTATCATGTTATGGATCAAATTATTGTACTAGAATCAGTGCAAATTAACACTGTTTCATGCCTATTTTGATATAGAGAAATGAGCAGTTTATATATATTTTTTTCACAAATATGATACAGAAAAGTTTGGGTTTTTTTATTTTGGTAGATAAACTTATGAATTGATACTGATTGATTGAAAAAATAACAAGGATTAGGGAAAGCTCTAACAACTTACGAAGTGGCTATAGTAATTAAACAAACCTACTAAAATGATGACAATTTCACAAGAAGTACACTTATTTGATAATTTCTGTTATCTGCATCACTGTGATATTACACTGTAATGTGCAATGGTCTGTCATAAGTCAAAACATCATAAAATTACAATAGGTAATGGAGCATTTTACAAAGAAATTTGATAGATATTGCACCCTCCCCCATTTTGCTATAACCTCATTTGTGTGTAATATATATTGAATGAAATATTTCCTTTTCATGATCAAGAAAGGAATTGATTTGTATACATATAAGCTTCAAATGACATTTCAAATTAAAACCATATTTAGATTCGATATTATCAAAATATATAAACACATTAATGCCCTCCCCCCTTTTAGGAGGTTGGAAGCTATTTGGAAAACAATTAAGTACATATGTTTCCTTGAAAAATCTGCCTTTGTGGTACATATATAACTGCTTCAATGAATATGTCAGTAACAACATCGTAGTATCATTTAGAAGTTTAGAATGTCTTGTTTTTAATGATATGTAAATCAAGTCTCTTCTGTGAACAAGTCCGGAAATATAATGGCTCAAAGACACCATACTTTTCAACAGACAGCATATACAGCAGGTGCGACAACATCATGTCATTAAGACGTAACGTCTCAATGACATCATCCTCTACTGCATGATGTAAATCTGCAGCCCTTTTCAAATACGTTAGCACTCTGAGGATTAAAAATAAAAACTCTCTCTTGTTCATTGAATTTAGTTTTGATTGTTTCAAGATAATTAAATATACTGGCCTTCGCTTTTAGTTGACTATCTTGTGCTTTTTTAGGTTTTAAAATATTTTACTTTTCCCATTTTGTATTTGCCGGGATAGAGTTTTGGTCAATAGAATAACTCTAAAAACAGTTTTCTTCAATATCACATGATAATTTACAAACACGTGCATAATAGACAAATTATTGAAGATTATTTCTGTATTTTCTATAATGACTAAAAATGTTACATCTTCGTGACAGTATGAGTTACCTCCCGTTAGGCAGATTACTTTTAAGCGTAAATCGCTCACCAGACTACATCCTTGATACTATTGATAAAACGATTTCCTCTTTATCTTCATATGAGTGTTACTCAGGACCTTCAGTCCTTTGATTTATTATACCCTTAGGTTAAAATTGTTTTGAAGATTTGACTCATACGACTTTGATTTACAATAGGTATATATTTCTTTCTTTTGAATTCAACGACAAAGATGTGCTCACAAAATCTCCTGAAAAAAACGCCATACGCAACTAAAACACGATTCGCGGTTCATATGTACTTTGTGTTTATACGGCTAACGATCCTTAACAGTGTATGTCAGTTTATGTCAGTCCGACAATAACACTCGTATCAGTGTATGTCAGTCCGACAAGAGACACTCGTAACTTGAGAAAGGTTTGCTGATTTTAAGTCATTTGTAGACTTGAGTGAGTCGATCCGTTACAAATTATAGACTTGAAGCATATGCTCTCTCATAATACATGCATTTGTTTAATGATAATAAATTTGAAGTCTTCGATTATTTGTAGAAATAATTTTGTCTTTTTCATATATTTTTACAACGCTTACTCACACCCAATTTTCACTTTCGCACCGCTCCCTAGATCTCTTTCCATTAGAAACTTAACAGTGTAGGTTTCATTGTTATGTGATAAAGATATGTTCCCTTATTATTAGAACGGGAGCGGCACGGGAATTACAATACGGTTTTGCTTTAACTAGAATAGTAAATAGGCGTCATTGATTGTTTTATAACACCTCTTTTTTCATTAGTCCTTGTCCATTACGTAGTTATTTAAAAACTTTAAACTGAAGTAGCGTCTGAACTGTATCAGGTAAATACTAGCGGTTGGTTGGTTGATTGGTGTTTTACGTCGCTTTTTAACAATTTTTCAGTTATATCGCGAAATGGAAACAGGAGTAGTGGCGCAACCCGGGAATCGAACCCGGATCGTCGGCACCGAAAGACCAGCGCTTAACCACTACACCAAGTCTGCCACAAATACATACTAGCGGTGGTTGAATGTTTTAAATAGAAAATGACAGCCAAATTTAAAAAGTGTAGCATTAACAATAAGGCTATATAGAATAAAAACTAAATATTTTACATGATTTTCTTGAAAACCCATAATTTTAAAACATTATTTTTGTTAAACGGGTCGCAGTGAGTGTGGGAGTCTATATCACAAAGAAATTGGTGTTGAAATTTATAGCTAAAATTTGTTTTGAATTGCCGCTTTCAAACACAGCTCTCGATAAGGTTTGCCGTCAATAGTGGGTGGTGGGTTAATGTTTCGATTTTTTATCTGACAGAACTGAAGTAAGTAACCCCTTTTCACGTGCTGTTTAATTTTTATATGCCCGCATTTATAAATGTGGGCGTATTATGCTATATCGATGTCGTCTGTCTGTCCGTACGTCCGTCCGTCTGTCCATCCGTCCGTCCGTTTATCCATCCTTGTCCGGGCTTCCCCTCCTTAACTAAAGGGGGAACAAAACTTTTGATGGTGTCATATGAAAGGGTGTGACTTGTAGTTGTGCATGTCGGTTTCAAAGTTGGGGTCAGGCCCCTGGGGTAGGGGAAAATGGGCGGAGTCGGAAAAGCTTGTCCGGGCTTCTCCTCCTTAACTAAAGGGAGAACAAAACTTTCGATGGTGTCATATGAAAAGATGTGGCTTGTAACTTAAAGGATGTGGCTTGTAGTTGTGTATGTGGGTTTCAAAGTTGGGATCAGGCCCCTAGGGTGGGGGAAAATGGGCGGGGTTGGAAAAGCTTGTCCGGGCTTTTCCTCCTTAACTAAAGTGGGAACAAAAGTTTTGATGGTGTTATATGAAAGGTTGTGGCTTGTAGTTGTGCATGTGGGTTTCAAAGTTGGGGTCAGGCCCCTGGGGTGGGGGAAAATGGGCGGGGTCGGAAAAGCTTGTCCGGGCTTCTCCTCCTTAACTAAAGGGAGAACAAAACTTTTGATGGTGTCATATGAAAGGATGTGGCTTGTAGTTGTGCATGTGGGTTTCAAAGATGGGGTCAGGCCCCTGGGGTGGGGGAAAATGGGCGGGGTCGGAAAAGCTTGTCCGGGCTTCTACTCCTTATCTAAAGGGGGAACAAAACTTTTGATGGTGTCATATGAAAGCTTGTGGCTTGTAGACCACATTAAAACATGATGCGGGCATATCATGCACCCGTTAGCGGTGCCCTATTTTTTCATGACTATCCGACAATAAGTAAACAAATAAAAAGAAAATTACCGAGGTTACATGCTTTTTGAAAATCTTTTTTTCACAATGAAATTGATATTCTTTTTTAAAAAGTTCGAAAATTACATAACGATTTTAGAAATTCAAACTGAAATATCGTGTATTCGCTGTTGATGTCATATTGTAGAACTTTCTATGTAAAACATGATAACAAAAGCTGCAGGGTATAACATAAATAATAAAACAATGTGAAGTAAAGGAATTAAAAACTAAGTTTTGTTACGTAATTTTCTTGTGAATACAATTTCTTCAATATTTTTTGTACAACGGATGGATGTGACTTTGCGAGTAAGCGGCAGAGAGATGTGATTTGCTGAAAAAGCGGTTTCTCGGAAATTCGCAATGAAAGTAGTGCTAAGAATACAAATGATTAAAAATCCCATCACAATAACAGAAGAGTCTTCTGATAGAAAGTTTGTGTTTTTCGACCGGATCCGTAATCTAAACTGGCCGCCATGGGTTCTGATTGTTTGACACATTTTCGACTTCTCACTAACCGCTTCACAGAAGTTTACCAGACCTTACAAGAGGTAAGTACACAAGGTCCTCTACGTAAATTTTGTCTTTCGACCTGATCCATCATCAGAGATAGTTGCCAAAGGCTCTGCTTGGCCAACACTTTTTCGACTTTTCATTAACCGCTTCATAGAATTTTACCAAATATAATAGGATATAATTACTCAAGGTCCTCTACCACAAGTTTATCTTTCGACCTGATCCATCGTCCAAGATAGCGGCCAAGGGTTATGATTGGTTGACACATTTTCACCTTTCCATTAGCAGCTTCTCATCATATCTTACAGGATAAAGATACTGGCGGTGCTCTACCAAAATTGTATTTTTCGACCACATCAGTCGTCTAAGATTTCTGCCAAGGGCTCTGATTGGCTGACACTTCTTTGACCTCTTTTTAGCAACTACTACACAGAGTATCACAAATCTTACAGGATATGAGTTATCAAGGTCCCATTAAGGTTGTATCTTTTAACCTTTTTTGTCATTCAAAATGGCCTCCAAGAGCTATGATTGGCTGACATATTTTCCACTTCTTTTCATTAACCGCTTCACATAATTTCACCAAATCTTATAGAAAGTAAGTACTCTATGTCCTCTGTCTCATTTTCTTTTGACCTGATTTGTCATCCAAGATGACTGCCGAGGGATTTGATTGGCTGACACATTTTTTTATTATTATTATTTTTCATCAACAGCTGCACAGAATTTGACAAAACATTACAGAAATAAGTACTCAAAGTCTTCTAACAAAATTGAATAAGCAAATTGTGCTCAGATGAGCGATATAGGTCCACTTGGACCTCGTGTATTTATGCCCCGCCATATATGGCCGGGGGCATATAGTGTTGCACCCTGTCATTCCGTCATTTCGAAATCTTGTCATCGGAACTCCTCCCAAACTGTTCATCAGAAATTCACCAAACTTCACATGTAGGTAGGGCAGCATATGTAGATGTGCATGAAGGGAGGCAACTCTGCTCAGAATTTTTTTCAGGAGATACGGGACTTTAAAATTAGAAAATGTGCATTGTATATAGCTGGACCTTGTTTGAATTTTCAAATACTAGTTCTGTGGCAATTACATTTCACTACCTTAGCTGTCAGCAGGGGCATCTGTTTCGCACCGACACATTAAAATTCTAGTTTTCAATTCAATTATTTCAACAAGTGTTACTGGTGTTACATAAACACTTTTTGCGCTTTGTAGAAGATAGCTAACTGGAAATCAAGCGTATTTTGCTGCGTAGGCGTTGCTTTCCATTATGTGAACGCGATGCAAATTTGATTCTTTTCAACTTCGGATTAAATGCACACATAAATCCTGATGTAAACCAACTTAAGTAACGCCTCTTTAAAAAATGCTACCCAATTTTTGATACGCCTAGTGTGAGTGACCCTATGTTCATTATCCTGAGACCCCCGTAGACTTAGTTGGTATTTACTGACAGACCTACCTGATTTACCGGACCTGAGATCGAACCTACATGTAACATATAGGTCAGCCAAGATCTGATGCCTCATTTACCTGAATATGCATTAAATTTTAATTCACATTAGATTTAAGTCGCATTAGATTAAAGCAAGTGAGATTTTATGCCTTCCACAGTTTAATGCGAATTAAATACGATACAACTGGTTCACAATGGGTTCCGTAGATTCCGTCGTATCGGGATAGTATACGCAGTCATTTAGAGAAAAGGACGACATTATGCTGTCAAAAGAACTATATTACACTCTGCTAGACATGCATTTATAGTTGTTTATATAAAAACATAGTTTCGCTCTTCATCTTTTATGTATCTCTGTCGAGATTTAAATGGAATAAGATTCGTGTTCTTTCATATATGTGCATTAAACACATAAAGTCATCTTGTCTATCGATTTGTAATGAGACTGTAAACTCAATATGATCCTTTCATCATTGTTACCTTAGATTTTCTATAATTCTAGAAGGAGATTCTATAAATAGCATCTTAGCATCCATTTACCGGCATAAACTTACAGATTGGAAACCTGAATACATGTTTGTAATTCGATTTGCCGGGAGAAACGTAGTCTTTCTTTTTAATTGTTTTCCCCACTTTTTGACGGATATTTGCTTCTGTTGAATTCATATTGATTTGATTATCCGAGAAGTATCCGAGAAGAGTTGTTATACCCACCGCAAACAAAGTTTGGGGGGGGGGGGTATATAGGAATCACCCTGTCTGTCCGTCTGTATGTCTGTCTGTCTGTCCGTCTGTCCATCAACCTTTGTCTGGGGCAAAACTTTTTTATTCTTTATCATATGATGATCATACTAGGTACATTTGTTCCTTTGGAGATGCCGGTGTGTCATGACCCTGAACCAAGGTCTTGGGTCAAAGGTCAAGGTCATATATATAGTTTTATGCCATATTTTGAATTTTGGTGTCGCGGGGGTATTTGTCCCGTTAGGAAAGTTCTAGTTGTTTCTAATTACATCTATGTACACATGTATTTATACTTAGTTTTTAATTCGAGGTAGGTGAATTTCATGTAACAATACAAAAGTATTTATGATGGATAAGTGGATAAAAGTGTAGAAGTATTTATGATGGATAAGTGGATGAAAGTGTAGATGTATTTATTATGGATAAGTGGATGAAATTGTAAAAGTACTTATGATGGATAAGTGGTTGAAATTGTAAAAGTACTTATGATGGATAAGTGGATTAAAGTGTAGAAGTACTTAGAATGGATAAGTGAAAGAAAGTGTAGAAGTATTTATAATGGATAAGTGGATGAAAATGTAGAAGTACTTCTGGACAAGTGGATGAAAGTGTAAAAGTACTTATGATGGATAAGTGGATTAAAGTGTAGAAGTACTTAGAATGGATAAGTGGATGAAATTGTAGAAGTTTTTATGATGGATAAGTGGATGAAAGTGTAAAAGTATTTATGATGGATAAGTGGATGAAAGTGTAGAAGTATATATGATGGATAACTGGATGAAAGTGTAGCTCAGGAATTCCTTGCTAGCTATCGCACCTTAAGAAACCGGAGGTCCATGATCAGCTTAGATAAATAAGAAAATTGTAGCAGACTTAAAGTATTTATTTTCGTTCAAGCGTTTTTGCGTAATTACCAATGTTCCCCGTTTGAAAGATTAGTGATTGTACCCAATTCCCTGTTTCAAATGTCCGTGACTGACCCTTATTCCCTGTACAAAGAGATTGTCATTTATTCCCCGTTTCCTGGGTTCCTGAATACTCCATGTTCCCTGTTTCAGTGGTACTTCTTATTTCGTATCCCACAATTCCGTGTTAGCCTCTTATTCCCTATTTTGCATTGTCTTTTACAACCTGGCTATCATTAACCGTTGCTTATTTTGGCATTTACTACTTTACAGAATATGAAGCATTGCTTGCTGAGCCTTAAGATGGACAAGTCGGCCAAGGAGCCAGGAATGGATTATCTTTCCGTGTCGTATGACATAATTGAACGGGACGGTCGACAGAGGCGCCATTCGGATGTTCCCTGTCCCTCTCCATCCAGCAGTACAACGTCAACGGGTAATAGAGGCAAAAGTCGTAGCTACAGTGATAGTTTCAACTCCAGCGAAAGTTACCTGTCCTCCAGCTCGGGAGGCAGTCGAAGTATAAAATTAACTATCCTTGATGATAAGGTAAATATGTCTTACTTACAGATCGCAGGTAGAGTTTCATAGGGATAGTTTCACTTTAGTAAAACATGAAGAGAAAGTTTTACCATGGGGGTTTCCAGGTTGTACTAAATTCGGTTTCATGTATCGATGGAACAATACCTTGGCAGCCCTATTATTATACAATTGCATTGGTTGTATTTAAGGTCATAGAACCCGGATAGTTTAAAATAAGACTTTTAGTTTTCTTCAGCTGATAAACTTATTTTAGCGCAAAATAGCAAAAAAAAAAAAAGTTTCAGGCATACGTTCTATTGTATCAAGAACACTTTTAAGGCCTTTCCTTGCCTATTCTTTTCGTCTCCATTCGTTAAAAATACCCGCATTGTTTCTTTGACTGTGAAATGTTCGACCAGTCAGATCGCTTTGTAGTTTTTATAGTTGCCTTTTTAAATGGAAAAAAATAATATGCATGAAGATAGATTAGAGAATTTATTAGAAATATCACAATTGATTGATACTTACTTTGATATGCCAGGGGAAGTTCTGTATCTGAAATAAATAAATTTTCCAATTTGGAATTGAAATTGTGAAAGCAGTTAAGACCCTTAGACGCATAAAGCTAGGGTGTTGAGCATAGTTACCTCATTATACTTATTATTATACTTATAGAAATAGTGCATTAGGATATGCATGTACAAAACCCAAATACCATTCTGATCAACATAGAGATAACTCATTTTGGCTATTACAAAAAAAAAGTAAGATAACCAAAAGATTCGTAAATGGTAGCAACATTTATGATGTGCATAAATAGGTGATGATGGGAACAAAGCGGTTATTTACAGCGGCGCTTATTTATAGTAATCTGGTTATTCCTAGTTACATGAAAAAGAATCGAATTGCTGATAGTTTCAAAGCACGTTTGGGATTATTTATGTTTTATGGATTTGCGACAATGATTGAAAATTCCAAAAATAAGCTTAAGAGTGAACATATCTGTCTGAATATGTAATTTTCAGTTCCGACTTGTCTAAGCAGATTCATCCATAAAGTGGAAGTCATTGAATGAGCGGAATCATTTGCACGGTTTATGGGATATTAAAGCTAGAAAATGCAAACGAAATTTTATTTTTATTTTTAGCCGGGATGCAAATTTATCCCAGTCTGTAGATTGGCGATGTCCGTCTGTCTGTACATATGTCTGTCTGTCCGTCAACATTTGAGCTAAAGTTTATGGTTGATGGAAAAACACAGCAACAAAGAGGAGTATAAACATAATACTTCATTCATAGGTTCCTTATTAAAAAGGCTTTCAAATTATGCCATGACTGTTTACCTAGTGATCTTGACCTTGGACCGTTAAGAAAATTTAACTTTGGTTGTATGTTTTGAACCAGTGGCAATTAGGCTTTATTACTTCACACATACCTTCTTTGTGACGAGCGCCTTCAATTGATACCATAACTTTTGATCTTGTCGAGTTGACCTTGTTTCGAATTTGCTTTGCAATACTGTATTTTTAGCGATTTCTTGTCAGTCTTTCAACACATTTTACTTTCTGGGTTGCTATTAATGGTTTGTATCCGAATGATAGAAGAAATTCTCGTTCATAATCATTCATGTAAAGGCTTAGAAATCTTAAATTTACATTATCAGTTTAGTCGTGTCGATTCGAAAAATCTTCAGAGGATTATTAGCGTTTGGACTGCCTCGATCAGAATAATGCATCTTGCGGATACCGTCATCATACAGTGGTATAATGTAGTGCTCTCGTTAGACAACAAACAAAACCCCTTCCTGGGGACCTTGGAGGTCGAATGGTCCACAGCCGATTGTGAAAATTGCATCTTTTGAAATATTTGTTTGACTCTTGGATGGGTCAGTTGAAATGATATGCTAATTTGGCAGTATACCTTCCAAAGGAGTGGGGGTTCCTCCAGTGATCCGTTCTCCTCCAATTAGTGAATGCAATTCCCGCTGCAATGTTATAAATGTGATAAATACCCCTGGTGTAGCTGTCAACAATAGACAAATGCGATTGGGTATTGTGTTCAATAGTGTTCGGAATATAATCAGATTATGTTGGTGTCTGCAAACGATGGTAATCTGTCTTTATTTTATGAAAGAAAATACCTGTGAAATAAATCCGCTTTATGTAAAATCTATATAGAAAATGTCCTTGTATTATAAATACTCTACAGTAAGCGAATGTCGCCTATAATGTTAATCAGCATTCATTTTGTGCAAAATGCTAAAACATTTTTGGTGTCGTCGGTATGCTTTCAACGTTCACAGCGGGTGTGGCTAGCCAAACAGGAGATGCCTACTTCTCCAGGCCACTGCTCTTATCTCTTATTACCAATTGCCCATGATTGGCCACAGTATTACCTTATTGTGAATGCCAGTGATACATAGTCCGTTACTTACGTATTTTCCGTGTGAATTGCAATATAATGGTTTTTATCAGGACTGACTCTTACAATTAAAATAATAATGATAATAATAAAAAGGTAATAAAAATAAAAACCCAGTGCGTCCCGGTTTAACCGGTATCATTAGTTGATCATGATTTCCATCTCAGTGCACGATAATAAATTCTCAAACTTGCACATTTGTTTGTAATCACTATAGAATAATTTTTGTAAAAGGGTGTGCAAACAAACTATCAATTCAATGAAACAGGGATTGTGAGGAAGCCATAGATTTTTCCTTTTTTTCTGCACGGGTTTGCCTTTAATCCAGTCTTATAACTAACGAGATTGTCTAGACAAATTACAAAGTGCTGACGTGTTGGTCTTAGCCAGAAGATGATCGTACAAGTTATATGTCTAAGGTGATTCAGAAACATATGGCAGTAAATTGTCCTGATTGAATTCATTTCATCCAAGGATCCACCAGGATCTGAGTATTGTCCAAAGGAATAGAGCGCGATCGATCGGAGGGTGAGGTGTGATTTGCTGCTTTAGAAGAGGGAAATGAATTGATTGATATATCATTGGTTTACATTACTCTACGATGATTTCACGTATATGGTGACGGCATTGGCCTGATGCATTGCATAAAAAATTATATCTTTGCATCGAACCCGCCAGAAGCAGTGAGGGATCTTTTACGTGCCACGTCTACCATGATATTGGACTTCGGTTGTAACTGTCTCATCCGAAAGACAGAACACTAGTGTGTCCACGGCGGATGTCGAACCCGGGAAATCCCGGTCACGATCAGAGTACTTCATCCATTCATCCACACCAGCTTAGAGGGAAACAAAACATTTCGTATTAGTATTGCTGTTTGTAATTTTAGGGAAAGTGTAGTAAATGTAAATAAAATTTTGTTCATTATTTATGATTTTTTTGTGTCGCCTGCAAATCAACGGGACGTTAAAGGTCACTGTATTCAGTGGTCGTCTGTTTGGTTGTTATACCCCAGCAAACGAAGTTTTGGGGTATATAGGAATCACCTTGTCTGTCTGTCTGTCCGTCCTTTCCGATTCGTGTCCTGACCATATCTTTTTATTGGGTAGATGGATTTAGATAATATTTCAGAGGATTGTTGCTCATGAACCAAGGAAGGGTGTGTCATGACCATGACCCAAGGTCATAGGTGAAAGGTCAAGGTCACTGAAATTGGTTGTTAAAATCGTGTCCTGGCCATATCTTTTTATTGGGTGGATGGATTTAGATAATATTTCACAATATTGTTGCGCATGACCTAAAGGTGTGCCATGACCTTGAACCAAGGTCAAAGGTCAAAGGTCGAGTTCATAATAGACACAATAAGAAAACTTTGTTCGGGCCTTAACTTCTCACCCTGTGCACAGATTTCAATAACATTTCACAGAATTGTTGCTTGGGGTCCAAGGGTGTGTCATGACTTTGAATCAAGGTCATAGGTCAAAGGCCAAGGTCATGATAGACACAATAAGTAAAACCTTGTCCGTTCCATAACTTCCTGCCCTGAGCATTGATTTCAATAATATGTCACAGAATTGTTGCTTAGGATCCAAGGGTTTCTCACGACTTGAAACCAAGTTCATAAGTCAAAGGTCAAGGTTATAATAGACACAATAAGTAAAACCTTGTCCGGGCCATAACTTCTTCCCCTGCGCACAAATTTCAATAATATTTCACAGAATTGTTGAATTGGATCCAGGGGTGTGTCCTGACCTTGAACCGCAGTAATAGGTCAAAGGTCAAAGTCACAATAGACACAATTGTTATAAAATTCTTCCCCTGTGCACAGTTTTCAATAATATTTCACAGAATTGTTGCTTAGGATCTAAGGGTGTGTCATGACCTTGAACCAAGATCATAGGTCAAATGTCAAGGTCACAATTGACAGAATGGGTAAAACAATGTTTTCATTGATTATACCTCAAAATGTGCTTGTAAGTGGGACATCCTTTACACTTATACCAGTGATGTATATTGGGATGAATTATTGCATGTTTCTACTTTGTTGCCGTATTTGTCCTGCTCTAGTTGGTCTGTCTGTCTGTCGGAAGATATATTAAAATGATAGCAGGCGATGCATGTTTTCATTGGAAGTTTCTGGTAATTTTAACGGAACATGCAGTTGAGGTCTTTAAAATATTTTCTCGTAAGTAAAACGAAGAATACATGTTAATGTTAAATAAAATATGACAGGAGCGAATTTTTATGTATTTGAAGCAGCCCTTCAGCAATCCAAAACTTTTACCAAACACTGGAAGTGTCACCACAATATAAGTAAAAACAGTCCAAAGTATTGCGAATCAAAATAAATAACTCTTTATGCATTACCATCTTTTTATATAGACTTTTTAATAAGCCAGCACTGTTTCGTAGGCGGATAAAATTTTCTTTGTGACCCTAATGTTGGCTGTTCTTACCACGAACAAAAAAGGAGAGTTCGAAGCTCTCCCCCTCCCCCCAGCCAATAAAATTCAATAGGAATTATAGGACAAGAAAGAGAGGAAGAGGGTTCCGAACCCTCCAAGAAGCGTGGTCAAAGTGGTTTTCTTATGGGTTGGTTGGTTGATTAGGGTTTTACGTCGCTTTCAACAATTGGCCAGTCATATCGCGACATAGAAGTAGGAGCTAAGCAGTCTCTAACACTTTTGCGCAGTCCGGGAATCGAAGCGGAAACCAAGTGCTTTACCACCACAATATGTATGCTCCGAGTTTTGATATCACATTTTCATTTACAATCCAGGGTATAGAACCCCTGTCAGACAGTTTGTCCAAGATGGAGCACACCCTCCTTTGCCCTTTCCGGATTCGTCCCTCCTGGATACGCGCCTATCAAATGAGAGTTCGAACTTCCAGAACCAAACCTCCCTTTGGGTCCGCCAGTGTGTATATTACCTAAATGCTCATTTGAGTGAAATTTTAAAGTCATCAAGTTCTGTTGCAGTGAACGTTCTCATTACTCCCGAAGTAAAGCCGTAACATGCGCACTCAGTTAACGTGGTTACTTGGATTAACGCCTTGCCTATCTGCTAATCACGATGTGATATATGGCTTTATCTGATACATGTGTCACAGCCCATGAAGCAGTGATTATATCCTGATGCTGTTGGAGCGCGTTCGATGTGGTTGCATAGTCTATCAGTTTTGAAAGAAATTACCGACGATGATCACTTTTTCAGATTGCTGATATCTTAATCTTCAGATGAGAGAACATTTGATAAGGTTTATTTTTCTTAATTAAGGGTTCAAATGATTTTTTCCACAAAGGATTTTACGTCATCATTGTAAATACTTCGGTTTTTTCTTTTTTCTGAACTTTTCTTTTCTTATCGAAATGCTTTGTTCTGTGAGGAAGTGTCATTTTATATTGGAGATTTTTAAAAATTTATGATTAGCAGTTTTATGTACCATACGAACTGTAAGACAGAGTACGGTGAATAAAGTTAGTGCGTGTTAGACTAGGAAAACTAACTGTCCTTGCTCGAATCCTTCATTATCAATGAGAGATAGATAATTTTATAATTCCATGTCGCAGGTTAGTTAAGCTGAAATTGTCCAAAGCAGCACATTAACATGGATGTGATCCAACGAACTGGATAGAACGTAAGAGGCTGATCAATCAGTCGTGAGTAGTATTATATTAAACATGTTAACCTACAAACCGAATTTGATATTATTGAATTGTCTTCAGACTCGGTCCAGAAATTGCGTTTATCTCTTAAAATTTGCGTAGCACCAGATCATTCACGATTCCATTGTTGTTGTTCAAATAACAAAACGTCAAGATTTTCTATGGACGTTCAGTACGAGGTTTTGTGAGAAAATGCTACAGAAATATGTGACTGTAGTACTCCAATCAACCATAGTACATGTATGCCTAAATAAATCAAAAATAAGACCCTGTACCGGGGAGAGATAAAGCCATACACGGGGAAGGAGTAAGTACATGTACCGAGAATGCCATGTACCAGGAAGTATTTAGGCCATGTACCGGTAAGAAGTAAAGCCATGTAACGGGGAGGAGTAAGGCCATGTACTGGGGAGGAGTAAGACCATATACCGGAAAGGAGTCAGGCTATACCGGGGAGTAAGGTCATGTACCGGGAAGGAGTAGAGTCAAGTACCGGGAAGGAGTAAGGCTATATTTCGGGGAGGAGTAAGGCCATGTTTTGTGAAGGAGTAAGACCATATACCGGGAAGGATTAAGGTCATATACCGGGGAGGAGTAAGATAGATTATGTACCGGGAAGTAGTAAGGCCATGTACCAGAAAGGAGTAAGGCTATATACCGGAAAGGAGTAACGCCATGTACCGGGGAAGAGTAAGACCATGTTTCGGCATGGAGTACGGTCGTGTACTGGGAAGGAGTATGACTGTGTAAATGGAAGAAGTAAGACCATATAAGGTCATGTACTGGGGAGGAGTAAGACCATATACCGGGTGTTGGGGTTGAAATAAGTCAGTGTACTTGGGAGGAGTAAGGCCGTGTAACGGGAAGGAGTAAGAACGTTTATCGAGGAGCAAGGCAATAATTATACCGGGAGGAATAAGACCATGTACCGGGGAATAGTAAGTTCATGTACCCGGAAGGAGTAATACCATGCAGCGGGAGGGGGAGGGTTTGAATAAGCCCGTGTACTGAAGAGAAAGACCATGCACCGGGGCCCTGAATAAGACCATGTAACTTGGAGGAGTAAGGCCATGTTCCGTACCGGAGAGGAGTAAAACCATGCACCGGGACGGAGCAGGACCATTTATCTGGAAGGATTAAGGTCATGTACATTGGGGTGGAATAAGACCATGTACTGAGGAGAAGTAAGACCATGTGTATGGGAGTAAGAAAACACATATACCGGGATGCAGGGGGTTGAAAAAACACTAAAGCTTACTATTTTTCACAGGAAAGAAAGCTGATCAATTATAGACATAAACATTTTCTGTCATTGAGGCCGAGTCATCGAGAGTCTTCGGATTTGAAATCTACTATTTTCCTGCAATGTCTAAAAGTAATATTGAGAGTGTGTTCTGTTAAATAGTTATTCATGTCTTTACAGAAGCTGTGGTAAACGTAAGCTTCTCTGCTGACGAAACCTGGGGTTTTGTCTCCCTAACACACTGATAGCAGGTGGCCTTAACAATCCACAGGTAGAAACAAAATTAGTTCAATTTGTGAAGTTTTCAATATAATCGTTAGAAATCTTCTAAGAAAACCTTGCATCTCGGTGCAAGTATCTGTGTTTTGCCGCGCTATCTACATAAAGTTACTACGACGGTCTGATATACCGCAATTAATATGGGTTAATTACTCAAGGCAGTGATTGCTAACCGTGCGTCTGAAGGATTAAAGTTGATGACAAATGTTTCCGCTTATTGTCACTGAACCAACAGTGTTGTGTTAGTGGCGATAAACTATCAGGCTTCTCGTTTAGCTTAACAAGGCAAAAACTCGCGAATCTTTATCTTTATAAGACAGTGTACCTGGATTCGTGTGTTAAGCTGCTGATAACGAAATTTATCGATATCAATTTGTGATTTTTGGATTGATTTTCTGGAAGTGTGTGATTTACGTAGAGTAGAGATCTGTTATTTGATATTAGTTTTCAAAGTAAAAAATTGAAAGAGGAGTGAGAGGGAAGCTACATTGTACCCAGGTATTTACGAAAAAAAAAATACAGGAAAATACTGAATGCGGGATAGTTTTTTCTTCTGTTTATTACAAAAGACAATGTATATGTAATAAATGAAAGGAATTGGATTAAAGCGGAAGCGAAATTTATAAGAAGCGTAGGATTTTTATCTGATGTGGAAACATTATTACTGACATATTGAATTTTTGTCATGAGTTTTGATTGCGTTCTGTGTGTAGTCAGGATTTATATATTTTAGTGGTATTTAGAACTTTTTTACTGACGGTAAATGTCATTGAATGATTCATTGATTGGATTAGTGTGATGAATCCGATATTTTTTTTACAAGATAAAAGTAAAACTTTTCTTTTATACGGAATTTGACGAGCGAGATTTTTGTTCGACTGCGTTGATGGATTTCTTCAGACATTGAGTTTATGTGATGTTGGGATGGTGTAACTTTGGCCATTGATTTAATTCTGCGAGATAAGACCTGTGTACTATTAACAATGGAGGGGGCACTGGGTATGTTTGAAATCAATGAAATGGAAGTAATAAACGCACAACCGCAGGTAAGACAATAATATTGTGTGCAGTTGACTTGATCACATTTATTACGTGGTGATGGGACTATATTTTATTAAAAATATAAGAAATCGGATGATTTATTGTGGTTTATCTTTTTGTTTCTTTTTTTTTTTGTTTTTGTTTTTGGTTTTTTTTCACGGCTTTTTATCATTTCTTTTTTCACAGCAGTGTTTTCACTTCCTCCGAAGGGACACCACGTTTTTATTGAAGGTACATGTATCCCGTACATGGGAATACATGCAGTGATACATGTACCTGTTTAAACGACACCTCTGCTAAAAGATCACCTTCTTGAAAAGGTCGCTTTTTCACTTGCCATTTTCTACTTTTCTTGCAAGATAAACTTTGTATAAATGTCACCTATGTAGAAAGGTCATTTTAAGTTTTCTCTCCGGTGAGTTTTATACAGTTTTAACTGTATGTGTAAACTGAAAAAAAACCATGTTTTTTGGATTCTTTTTACAAATACATTGCCATTTACTGACCAGTAGCCCTTTTCACAAAAAACTTAAGACTAAAATTTCTGTTACGAAGAAACTTGCGAACTCCTTCCGTTTCGCAAAAAAACCCTTACAAACTTCGTACATGTAAGTCAAATTTGCTCGTGACTTTACGACTGATTAATAGCAAATAAGTATAAAATTTTTGTCGAAGTTGAAAGTTGCAGTAAACAAATACTGCTACGTTGTTTATTTTGTTCTATAAATATCAAGGATTAAGACGAGAACGCGTTCGTGACAAGGACATATAGAATTCACTTACGAAGTTCATAAGTTAAAAAAAAAACCCCAACTTACGACAATTCGTAAGTTTTTTTGTGAAAAGGGCTACAGGTAAGGAAGCGGGGCACTTGGTTCGCAAACACCACTTTCATGTAAAGTTTCCATCGCATAATTTATAACGAAATGTTTTACCCCAGCTTTAGGAATATTGATGTATTAGTAAGATTTGCTTTTAAAATTTTCTTCGGAAGAAAATCTTAACAGCTAGGAGTTACAGACGAGTAAGTAATACATGACATCTTTATAACTGATTTTATGAATTAGATATGCATGGTATGTTCTGGAGATGTAAATATACTTCATTATCACTAAAGATAATGTTTTGTGGCAAATTAGCAGAGTGCCAAAGACACAGCATGCGTAAAATATGTTCGATTCCCCTTTTTAGGGACATTCGGATCACCACGTACCGGACCGTAACATATGGCGGCCACATAGACTTTCGAATTTTATGAGTTGAATTTTTTTTTCCTTTTTACTTTATACGGAATCAAATGTTCGGGAATCTATATAACATGTTTTCGGTAACTAGAGAAAAGAGTAGATTTGGATGGAACAATTTGTAAAGTCATCCAAATCGTGACCCCATTCCTGTTTCCAAGCCTAAGTTACAAGGCGGAACTCATGCGTCACCGTGGGTGTAGCATGTCGACAGGAGATACCCTACCTGTTCTGAGTTGCTTACGGTCCCATCTCTGACCCTCACAGAAGGTTGTTATTATCGCCTACCACCTATGTTTGGATGGTCATTTACGACTTTAGTATCGTGGATTGTTTGGTATCTTGACTACGTATACAGGCCGTGCGTCTTTCTGTAGCTTCGGTATACAGCAGACTCATACTGTGTATTATGAGGAATTCCAATACTCGTGGATTTATACATGTAAACGCATATGTTTATTAAGTTGTGCTAATTTTCATAATAACTTCAATATGTTTTCTGTGATAGATATAATGAATGGTTTGTTTGCCTCATAGGAAAATACTGCCTTTGATTAAATTTCACATTTCACAAATGTATTTCATGGGAATTTATTTAATTCTCCTGTTCGTTACTAAAGTTATTGATTTAAAGTACATCAAAGCAAAGCTTTGATTTGCATTCTTGAAACGTAAAGATGGAGTAGAGAGGGTCTGTCTTTACATTCATTATCATGTAGATGTGACTGAAATGATTAGGGCGGGGAGTGTAACTCTTTTCTTAAGGTTTAGGAGATGCTTATTTCCTTCCCTAATGCATTTTCATGTATTATATCAAATTATTTATGAACAGCTTACTTTTTAAGGTCATGTGTATGTTTCATTCCCTTTTCATTTGTTATAATATTAACTGATACGTGCCCCTCTCCTCCCCCCCCCCCACCCTTCCCAACCCTAGGATCCAAGGGTGCGACATTACTTTAAACCAAGGTCATGGCCGTTAATTCAATGCAAGAGTGCATATGACGGGTAAATCTTTGTGTTGGTCATTACTTTTTAACACTTGCATGGATTTGAATTATATTTTGATATTGACTTTGATCTTTCCTCCTGAAATCAGTGACTGGTTCTTTTGAACAAGCTTTATTCAGGCATGATGGTGGCCTTACGTATTAAGGGATGGCATGATATTCCGATGTTACACTGTCTCCTGTAACCGCTATAAATCAGTGCATGAGGTGCTGCTCATGACCGAGAGGTTCAGGGTTCGACTGCCGCCATGTGCACACTGGTGTAATCGAGGGTCCGTGTCACTGTAGGTGTGGCACGGAAAAGATTCCTCATTTCTACTGATGAGGTCATTTTTACTATCTCGATAACTTTTTTTCAGTACCGTAATGGCGGATACGATCGCGACACCTATCGGTAAAGGGAAGATAACTATTGAGTAACTGCCCAGTAGAACGGTCTATATTGCAGGGTATATATTTATATATATCGAAGCAACGTATCAGGCATATGCCGTTACTATATAAAACAATAATCTGTCAGTCAATCAATCAATCAATCAATCAATCAGTGCCACAAGGAACTGTCTTACAGATTGCAAAATGACTTTTTCTCCTCTAAATGGTCAAACATGCAAATTATTAAGTGTATGATGTCTAGCTTTCTTGATTCAGTAATGTGACTGCTTGATTTTATGAAGAGAAATCGTATTCATAACACAAATGTATTAACTGCCCAATAATTCTTGTTATTTTATTCTCCATATTACAAAAATTTGCTCTTTTTTCCACCAGGAATCTGAAAGTAAATCTGACCAGTCGCAGAATACAAATGCAAGTAAAGATTGCGACAAGGGAGCGAACTCTCTTCTAAATGTGAGCAACGCTTCTACAACAGAGTTGTCCCCACCTGTGGATACCACTTACGATACATTGTCCAGTGCCACGGACGAACACTGTAGCTGGGACAGACAAATTGAGTACATTTTAGTATGTTGTGGTTTTGTCACCAGCGTTGGAAGCTTTCTCCAGTTTCCTCATCTATCAGCACAACATGGCGGAGGTTAGTATATCAGAAAAAAAATGAAGATGTCCTTGATAATAAACTTCGTCGAAGACATAACAATATGCTTTTTGCACTTCTGTTTAAATTTATGACTTTATGTTTTGTTTTCAGATAGGGTAAAAAAAATTACAGGGCGTTTGCAATGTTCATGCATCTTTCAGTTTTATACCATCTGTCTCCTGTTTGTCGGTTTGTTTTGAATATAAATTATGAATGATACAAAACAAAGTGTTTACGCATCGCAATAACAATGCATTGCTTTTATTTATAGCCGGGAACACACCAGACGATGTTTGGTTGCCCGCTCACTGAAATCCGGTAACTGCTGCGTAGATTGTACTTTGTGTCCGATTCAGCAACAGCGATTGTCGGTCCATCGATCGGCGGTGTTCAATATATTATATGTTTGTTTATCAAATGCGTCGAAATTTTCGTCGGTAGTAGAGCAGTCGGTTTTGTGTTTATTAATCTAACGTGTAGAAATCGGCTGCGATATTATTTCTCACTCAATGATCTTATTATTCAAGTGCACTCCTCCCTGTCGTACGATTTTTGTGTTGTAAAATGTGCTTCACTGATTCCTAGATATAGACTACTTTCAAAGTAGTCTATGTCTCTGATTGTATGCTTACATCATTGTCGACTGAAAATCGGTAGCGGCAAAAGTGTAAACCAGTAGACAGAATACGTTAATTTGATCGCGGTCGACGTCGACGACGATTTTAGGCCTGATTGCTAGAAATTTCTGGTTTATAGATTTCTGTCTGACACTTAACAATGTCACAGCTTCTGGTTGAAACTAAAAGATCAAAGTTCGGCGCCATAAACTGAAAAAATACTTAAGTCAATTATTTAATTTTAATTTATTCCATTATCAAACGTTCTAATAAATTGTCATGTAAAATGGTTTAATTCTATTTATTGATAGAATAAAACTCAATAGAATCCAAATCCCGGTTATCAATTCATATTTGAACAGAAGAATTTGAAATTATGACTTACGTATTTTCTCAGTTTATGGCGCCGGACACAGAACTTACACTATGGACTTGAAACCTTGAATGTGAGGTAATTTTGATATGTACAATGTGACCTGCATTTCACGATTGGGTAATTTTTATAAGAATTTTAACTTTGCAGTGCACCATCTGTAGCGGTTCTGTAGGGCGGGAATGTTGTTGATCTTCTTCTTTTTCTTTCTGTTTTAGCTCACCGGAGCCAAAGGCTCAAGTGAGCTATTGTGATCAATCGCCGTCCGTCGTCTGTCGTCCGTCCGTCGTTAGCTTTTCTACATTTTCGACTTCTTCTCCAGAACCGCTGCACAGAATTTCACCAAACTTCATAGGAAGTAAGTTCTCACGTCCTCTACCAAGTTTGTGTTTTTCGTGCCCATCCATAATCCGAGATGGCTGCCATTGGCTCCGATTGGTTGACACATTTTCGACTTATTCTCCAGAACGGCTGCACAGAATTTCACCAAACCTCAAAGGAAGTAAGTTCTAAAGGTCGTCTACCAAGTTTGTGTTTTTCGTGCCCATCCATAATCCGAGATGGCTGCCATTGGCTCTGATTGGTTGACACATTTTCGACTTATTCTCCAGAACGGCTGCACAGAATTTCACCAAACCTCAAAGGAAGTAAGTTCTAAAGGTTGTCTACCAAGTTTGTGTTTTTCGTGCCGATCCGTAATCCAAGATGGCCACCATTGGTTCTGATTGGTTGACACATTTTGGACTTCTTCTCCAGAAGTGCTGCACAGAATTTCAACAAACTTCATAGGAAGTAAGTACTCAAGGTCCTCTACCAAGTTTGTGTTTTTCATGCCGATCCGTAATCCAAGATGGCCACCATTGGCTCTGATTGGTTGACACATTTTCGACTTCTTCTCCAGAGTGGCTGCACAGAATTTCACCAAACCTCATAGGAAGTAACTACTCGAGGTCCTCCACAAAGTTTGTGTTTTTCGTGCTGATCCGTAATCCAAGATGGCTGCCATTGGCTCTGATTGGTTGACACATTTTCGACTTCCTCTCCAGAATGGCTGTACAGAATTTCACCAAACCTCATAAGAAGTAAGTACATAAGGTCCTCTACCAAATTTGTGTTTTTCGTGTTCATCTGTTATCCAAGATGGCCGCCATTGGCTCTGATTGGTTGAAACATTTTGGACTTCTTCTCCAGAAGCGCTGCACAGAATTTCAACAAACCTTATAGGAAGTAAGTACTCAAGGTCCTCTACCAAGTTTGTGTTTTTCATGCCGATCCGTAATCCAAGATGGCCGCCATTGGCTCTGATTGGTTGACACATTTTCGACTTCTTCTCCAGAATGGCTGCACAGAATTTCACCAAACCTCATAGGAAGTAACTACTCGAGGTCCTCCACAAAGTTTGTGTTTTTCGTGCCGATCCGTAATCCAAAATGGCTGCCATTGGCTCTAATTGGTTGACACATTTTCGACTTCCTCTCCAGAATGGCCGCACAGAATTTAACCAAACCTCATAAGAAGTAAGTATATAAGGTCCTCTACCAAATTTATGTTTTTCGTGCCCATCCGTTATCCAAGATGGCCGCCATTGGCTCTGATTGGTTGACTTCTTCAAAACGACTGCACAAAATATCACCAAACCTTATAGAAAGTTTTGTAGAAAAAAAGCAAAATTTTCTGCTGAAATGAGCTGTCATTTTATTGAAAATAAGCAGTTTGTGCTCAGGTGAGCGATATAGGCCCATTTACGGTCGACAATGGTGATAAGTATGAGTCCCGGACCACGGGATTATGACCCGTTACAATTCGCCATAACTCTTCGTGGAGGTCACTTTGATATCTCTCCATATTGTCAGACAGCGACGAGGATTTTAAACGATTTTTGATTGTCCTACGATGTTTTGTGTCGTGCACATGTCGAATACATGTAGACTGGCGGTCTCTCAGAACTCAAGCACGTATAGTAAGCGTGTCTTCACTTTATTCATACCTTAATCTCCTTCACTCATGCATATCCGAGTTCGAATCCCATAGCGCGCCATTATGTGTGAGAGGCTATTTAACACCTGCTTCAATATCGCCATGTGACTGTTCAAAACATTGTTTAAAGCCACACAAAACACCAATGAAACAAACAGCCTTTATTCATGCATTTCTTTTGGTACACTCGTCCTTATTTGTGCCAAAATGGTGTACATTGTCACAGCTTTACTAAACTCGTGAAGAGATCTTGGATTTTGGTTGTTGGAAAAATGTCATGCACAGACCTTACAGATGTAGTGGAGAGTCTTTGTAAAAGAAAATCATCGGATTACCGGCGTATCGATGTGGAAGAGAGCTCGAGTAATGTGAAAGATAATTCCTATTGTTCAGAATAGAATTCAAGCAGTAGTCGAATGAACATCCTCACAATTAGACATCGTAGACAACTCGTTTAGGTTTTGGCGAGTTATAACTCACCAGTTGTCGTGATACAATTTATTTCGTGGTTCCAGCTCATGACATTGTGACAGCGGCTTATACGTATATAGGCGATCACATTTCGGGTTAGGAAATCTTCCAACATAAAGGTCTGCATGGATGTGTCGTAATGATATCATGTATTTGGTAGATGATAGGTGCAGGAAACTCGTAACCGATTTCTTTGTATCAAATGAGGCACATTATCAGTTTTATGTACGCCACCGACAGAAACCCGACCGATTTGACAGCAAAATATTCAATCTAGACGTGTCGCGTATGCAGTCGAAATTCGCTTTCTATGTATCAAAAGGGGCAGGCTGGGTGTAGTGGTTAAGCGCTTGGCTTGCGGCGCCGACGATCGGGGTTCGATTCCAGGGTTGTGCCAGTACGTTTAAGAGCTTGGTTACCTCCTGCTTCCATGTCGCGATGTAACTGAAAAATTGTTGAAAGCGACGTAAAACACCAATCAACCAACCATCTGTATATCAACTGGGGTACATTAGCAAATATATGTACGACACCCACAAAAACCCAACTGACTTGACTGCAAAATTTTCGATCCATAGCCGAAATTCCCTTTCGATGGACTGTGCAATGTGCAATATCACAGGTGACTGTAGAATTTCAAGTAACCGGAGGATCAAATCGTCAAGTGTGTCAAAATGAGTTTTAGTTTGGTTCAGTTAGACAGGTTCAAACGTCGTTTTGTACAGTATTCGATTGATTGGTTGATTGATTTTTGTTTAACGAATATTTCACGTATATGGTGACGGCTTCTGTCTGATGCGGGGCATACAAATTTTGACCTTTGCAACGGACCCACCCGAAGCAGTGAGGGATCTTTAACGTGCCATGCATACCACGACACGGTGCCTCGGTTTTTACTGTCTTATCCGAAAGACAGGACACCGGCAGGACCAGAGCGGGACTCGAACCCCGGCCTCCCGATGAGGAGTCCGACGCGATACCACTAGGCCACGCCGGCTTAGGCCATTTCTTGTTAATTTTATGTTTTGCGTCACCTTGAAAATAAAAAACCTACCAGCCAGCCAGGGAAAAAAAAAAACAAAACAAAAAAAAAAAAAAAAAACCGAAACAAAAAGAAAAAAAAACCCCAAAAAATCATTTTCAACACTTCATCTTAATAAAATATAAGAAAAACTTGATTTGTTTAAAGAAATATACAATTTAATAACAAATGCAATCTGATTAAAACCATATCTTTATTCCGCATGCGCAATGGAACAAATAGAGAAACGGAATAAAGATATGGTTTTAATCAGATTGTAACAAATGGAATGTATAATGACTAGAATTTGAGATCATTGCAATGCCTTTGCTTGAATTAAAAATAAAATTAAAAAATAAACTATATGTATTTGATTATATTTTTAGTACTTGTTTACTTCTGTTCATTCCTTGAAATTGATTACTGAAAACAGTGGCAGTTACTTATTTGAGTGATTATCTCTCAAACGAGAGGTTGCCCCCAACGTGATAAAGATGAGCATTTCTAACATTTTAAAAATTTTAATAAAATTTAAAAAAAAAAAATGAACAGTATGTATTTGGTCATAAAGATCCCGATGAATGGGATACATCAATGTCTTGTCGGACATAACTATTGGACTCTTAAATCTTGTACCAGAGCTGTCCCTAGCACTCGCCAAGTAAAGCCCCTCAAGTATTTGACAATAAGTTTGCTCATTTTCAGCTGTAATGGATAAGGCGACAGAATGCTTAATGGGTTTTGCGAAAGTGATACACATATTACCGTCCCAGCCATCCTCACCCTTATTTGGGGGCTAAAAAGCAGTTTTTTTCGCGACGCGGGGGCCTTGCAAATATCTTCTGTGTAATGATGACACTTGTCACAACGTTCAAAAGTCGTATTAAAAAGCGTTTAAAAGACTTAATTTTTTTAGTCTAAGTCGAGTCGCGCAAAAACTTTTCGTCACACAAATTACTTTTGTGAAATTACGATTTTAAAGTGAATTTTAATGATATTTATTTTTTGTTGTTTTGGTGGAAATGATTCAAAACCTACCCGCACGCGGACGCAAAACATAAAATTAACAAGAAATGGCCTTATGTACAGTATTCGTGGTGAACCATGTTGGTAAGGCAGTGCAGATAATGCTATATAGCTGTCCACGTAATATTCCATTCGTATTCTAGTTAAGTTAGACAGATTCGAACGTCGTTTTGTACAGTTCATATTTAGCGACGATGGTAAGGCAGTCTAAATGTAATGAAAAAAAATAGCTGACCGCCGGTCTTAAATGCAACTTCTGCTATTCAAGTTCAGTCAAGAATCAGGCACGTGACATGATTACGCCTGTATTATCCTAAACAGTATTCATGCGTTTCTTGAACAATAAGAAATTGTGTTTTCTAGTACCGCATCTCATTTAGACCTATACAAATTAATCTTGTTTGTTCATTAAAGTTTTATGGTAGATATTGGATTTAGATCAAGTTTTATACAAGCTACAGAAGCAATTGTTTGCGCCATTAATTTGCAGTCGCCTAGAATGGTGAAGTTGAAGGTAGAAGGAAGTAGAATTTACTTTATGAGGATAAATTTCAGGATGAAAATGATGCCATTGTGTTCTCAAGGATGTTTTGTTTCAGTAATTTGTTAGTATAAATGATATAATGTTTTGTTCGATACATTCATATAGTACTAGTATTCATTTTCACGGAGAACATACCATCGGTGTGGGGCAGGCTTGGCGTAGTGGTTAAGCGCTTGGCTTGCGGCGCCGACGATGTGGGTTCGATTCCCGGGTTGCGCCACTATGTTTAGAGGTTGGTAACCTCCTACTTCCATGTCGTGATATAACTGAAATATTGTTAAAAGCGACGTAAAACACCAATCAACCAACCAACCAACCAACCATACCATCGGTGTTATGTTGACATTCTGACTTGCTGCTGTTGTAGAGAGAAATACCCTTGGTCATATAGATGTGTTTTATAATGAGCTATTTCTATTGGAATCAGCTACATTCCTAACCTTTACTTATGTGTTTGTATTATACCCATGTGTAAAATATAGTAACTTCTTAATACACCCGAAGCCCGAATGCTCAAGTGAGCCATTGTGATAGCGCGCCTCCGATCATTTTCGTCCGTCCGTCCATTAATTTTCATTTCGCATTTTTCATTTCTGTAGTAGTGAAGGTCTTTTATAAGTGTTGTTTTACGCCAGATTGGTGAATGAACGGATCCAGGGCGGCGTGACATAAGCTCCAGAGAAAACCCGCGGACTCGCTGTATAGATCGTCAATCAAATGCATCGGATAATATGGAAGGCCGTCAGAAGAAATGTTGTTTTTGGTTCCATTCCGAAGTCAAGTTTTAGGGCTTTCGGGACTTTGGTCATTTCAACGCATTTTAGTGCCATTTTTATGTTTTATTCAATATAGAGAAATCAAATCATTTGTTTGTTTACATAATTTATTTGTAAACATTTATTACAGTGGTAATGATTAAACGTATATATGTACTGATATTTATCATTACCGCCTGGTCGATACCCTACTGGTGAGCCACTAGTTCCCGAGGGCATCTTCAGTCCAGTTTGCAGTACCAATGTACTGACCCGAAATATATACACCAAATTTATTATGAAAACACTTTGCAAATTATTCTATAACTAAGGAGTATTTCCTTCCTGCATAATTCTGTCCTTAGATAGGTTTTCTGGCTCTGACTTTTAAGTCATTTTAGTAATAAATTTGCTCTTCAGATATTTATTCTTTCGATTTTTTATGCCTTGAGCATCATTGAAGAGACTTAAATTGTCTAAATGCGCATACAATGCACCAAATTAATACAAGCTAATTTATTTTCTGGATTTATTTTGATTCAAGTCCCCCGCCGGGAAACATGGAGGAGAATATATATTTTCAGTCCGTCTGTCTGACACTTTGGTTTTCCGGATTTTTTTCCAACCTTGAACTAACTGACTTGAAATTTGGTATACATGTAGTTTGTATCCATGACAGATCAAGCTCGAGTTTGATCATGTTTGACTTATTTTGGGAAGAGTTACTGTTATTGGATTTAGTCAATTTCAGGGATTTCATGGAAACCGGTTGGTGACATGTATTGCTTCAGCAATACTCAACATGCTGGTTTTTATTTAACTCTGGCATGTTGATCTTAAGTGGTTCAAACACTGTTGGAGGAAAAAATCATCTTGTTTCACACCAAAACAAGGTTTTAAGTGCCAGCACTTAATAAGTGTATTAGAAGAAACAAAATAATGACAGACTTTTTCCCTCGGTTTGATTAATTCAGTATTATATAGAGAAGTCATAAAGCATTTATTTGTCAACTTTTATAAAGATAAATCTATTTCAAAGATTATTTGAAATTTTATTAAGTTTTTTTCGAATTCGCTATAGACCATATCTGGCATGCTGACGGGAAGCGGTTCAAAGTTTGCTAAAATCAATTTTTTTTAGTTCATTATACATCAATATAAGGTTTTTAATGTTACTTTAGAAACAAAAATGGAGAAAAGGAGTCTGACTTAACCTTTTTCACACACTTTTGTGTCATTGTCTTGGTTTATTCGGTGTATAAATGTCAACATTACAATCACTTGTCAATTGTCCATAACACAATTTTGAAGAGAAAACGTGTATCTGTAAAAAAAAAACAAAAATTAGACAGGAATGAGAAAATTGTGCTCAGATGAGCAATAGGATAAGTCCATTTGGGCCTCTTGCTTAATATACACATACGACTTTCAATTATTGCATACAGGTAATTATTGTATACAGATAATTATTTTGAATAGACAATGATTGTTTACAGGTAAGAGGTAACTATTATATACAGGTATTTACTGCATACAAATAATTATTGTGCACAGATAATGATTATGTATAGTCAATTATTGTTTACAGGTAAGAGGTAACTATTATATACAGGAATTTACTGCATACAAATAATTATTGTGTACAGGTAATTATTTTGTGTAAGTGTGTTATCCTACACCTGTGATGTTTATTGTAAACATATTCATTGCAGTAAATTCATTACAGTTCATCAGTATATACATGTATATTCTGAGACATAGTTTTGTTCAGGGATTTGAAAAAAAGCGACATTCCGCTTATATTAATTCATTTCCCTAAGGAGTGCACATGCACCATAAATGATGAATACATAAATATACAATATATAATCAGCATCACATAAAATCAAATTCATGAATTCAAATAGCGATATGAACATAATATTATGCTTTTTTTTTGTTTTTTGTTTTTTTTAATTTTTATTCATCATATAAACCCATGTACAATTTTGACATAGCCCGGGTCAGGATATGTCATAACGATGATGTTAAATCTGCAAAATACAAAGTACATACTATAGAGATATACAAGACATTTATATACTTTTTCAATTTTAAAGAAGTTCTGCAAATTCTTTTATAATATCAATTTTTAAATTACATCTATTATATTTTAACACTGTATACCAAAATTTCATGCAGTTTTTAATATGATTTTGTATGTTGTATTCTTTTTCCTCGAAGTTATCTAACCTACAAAACATTTTATATTTGTATATTTTTAAAGCTACGAAAGATATGATGTTGTTCAACATTTGTACTTTTTTGTTATTTTCAAAATAGAAACCAATTATTATTTCTTTCCATGATATATTAACTTTTATTACCAAACTTGAGATATTCCAAATATTTTCTACATTTTTACACATAAAAATTTAATGTTGAATATCTTCACTTACATCACACTGTACAATTTTCAGAAGATTCTTTTTTCCATTTATACATTTGTTTTTTTCAACATAACATATTATGTAATAATTTGTAGTTAAATTCAAGTATGTTTCTGTCAAGGGATAGAATGAGGTTTTGTTCGTAGATGTATTTCCAATTTCCATTGCTTATTTCATATGTTTTGTTCATAGTATGTTTTATATCTCGGGGGTTTAAATTTAATGCGTAAGAGTATATCATGAAAAAATTTACATCTTTTATTTTCAATGGAACTGTATTTACCAAAAAATAAAAATAATCTCTTATTTCTTATGTTGATATATTTAGAATCAGAAAAATTTATGTTAACACTTATTGGTTTGAAGACTTTTTAGCTCACCTGAGCGTAGCTCAAGTGAGCTATTGTCATAGTGCAGCGTCCGTCGTCCGTCGTCCGTTGTTAACTTTTCTACATTTTCGACTTCTTCTCCAGAACCGCTGCACAGAATTTCACCAAACTCCATAGGAAGTAAGTACTCAAGGTCCTCTACAAAGTTTGTGTTTTTTATGCCGATCCGTGATCCAAGATGGCCGCCATTGGCTCTGATTGGTTGACACATTTTCAACTTCTCCTCCAGAACTGCTACACAGAATTTCACCAAACTTCATAGGAAGTAAGTACTCAAGGTCCTCTACCAAGTTTGTGTTTTTTATGCCGATTCTTGATCCAAGATGGCCGCCATTGGCTCTGATTGGTTGACACATTTTCGACTTCTCCTCCAGAACTGCTGCACAGAATTTCACCAAACTTCATAGGAAGTAAGTACTCAAGATCCTCTACCAAGTTTGTGTTTTTTTTGCCGATCCTTGATCCAAGATGGCCGCCATTGGTTCTGATTGGTTGACACATTTTCGACTTCTCCTCCAGAACCGCTGCACAGAATTTCACCAAACTTCATAGGAAGTTGGTACTCAAGGTCCTCTACCAAGTTTATGTTTTTTATGCCGATCCGGGATACAAGATGGCCGCCATTGGCTCTGATTGGTTGACACATTTTTGACTTCTTCTCCAGAACCGCTGCACAGAATTTCACCAAACGTCATAGAAAGTAAGTACTCAAGATCCTCTACCAAGTTTGTGTTTTTTATGCCGATCCGTGATCCAAGATGGCCGCCATTGGCTCTGATTGGTTGAAACATTTTCAACTTCTTCTCCAGATCGGCTGCACAGAATTTCATCAAACCTCATAGGAAGTAAGTACTCAAGGTCCTCTACCAAGTTTGTGTTTTTTATGCCGATCCGTGATCCAAGATAACCGCCATTGACTCTGATTGGTTGACACATTTTCGACTTCTTCTCCAGAACAGCTGCATAGAATTTCATCAAACTCCATGGAAAGTAAGTACTCGACATCCTCTACCACATTTATGTTTTTTATGCCGATCCGTGATCCAAGATGGCCGCCATTGGCTCTGATTGGTTGACACATTTTCGACTTCTTCTCCAGAACCACTGCACAGAAATTCATCAAACTGCATAGAAAGTAAGTACTCAAGGTCCTCTACCAAGTTTGTGTTTTTTTTGCCGATCCTTGATCCAAGATGGCCGCCATTGGTTCTGATTGGTTGACACATTTTCAACTTCTTCTCCAGAACCACTGTACAAAATTTCACCAAACTGCATAGAAAGTAAGTACTCAAGGTCCTCTACCAAGTATAGGTTTTTCATGCCGATCCGTAATCCAAGATGGCCGCCATTGGCTCTGTTTGATTGACACATTTTCATCTTCCTCTCCAGAACCCCTGCACAAAATTTCTTGCTTGCTTGTAAATATGCACTTTGTGTTGTGGTGAGCGATATAGGCCAACTTGGGCCTCTTGTTTAGTATTATTTTTATACTCACAGAGCCAATTTGCTTTGCTTTTAAGCTCATTTCCAATTTCAGTTATTTGTTTGAATCCATAATTATCAAATAAATCTTTGACATACTTTATTCCACTTTTTATCAACATAATATTATGTTATATAATAACAATAAGGCGGAAAAGGGGGGAGGGGATTTGCGAACAAGTTTAAGTAAACCACCTGTGATGTGTGTCGTGCAATTGCGTTCTTTGCCTTGCAGTGCGTTACTGATTATGTGTGTGTTCTATGATAAAGAGGTGTTTTATCTTGCAGGTGTGTTCTTTGTGTTGTACCTCATCTTGGTGATGACTTGCGGGTTCCCTATGATGTACATGGAGATGGTGCTGGGGCAGTATGCTCGAGGGGGGCCCATTACAGCGTGGCATGTGGTACCGCTCTTCCAAGGTATTTTTGTAAGATAATAATAATAATAATAATAATAATAATAATAATAATAATAATAATAATAATAATAATAATAATATACCCCTTCTCGTGGGCAGATCAGAAGGTAATTGCCTAAGTTATTTGTTAAAACTTATTTATTGCACACTAATGTGTGATTTGCAAAGCAACACGACATATACGAAGTTTTTGTGCGACATCTGTTCGTCGCTGTGGAAGAAGTCACTTTAGAAAAATGATTAACAGGCGACACATTTGAACTTTTTTAAATGACACTCATTTTCACTTTTTGTGTTATCAACATGTCCTCATTGAAGTGTGTATAATGTTTGAATCGGATTATCGTAATGAAAAATCTGCCATGCGAATATGTCAGCCACCAATGGACTCAACTCATACCTGGATGTAGAGATCACTGACACTAAGTGAAAAATTTACAGAGGGACGAGAAACCTTAATGTATATGTTAATTGGAGTTATATTTTCATTTATTTCATTAATTCCGTCTCGTTGATGCTAAAATAACATCCCTATGTAAACCCAATTATCCGTAACCCGTAAACATGAACATAAAGGGGACAGAGAATAGAATATCCTTGCCTTCCAATAGTCCGTGCTGGAACTTCCTGTCGATGTAAAATTGTCAGATATTAATTAAACTGACGTATAAATCATGAGATAGCCATGAAGGAGTTCAGTATAAGACTTCAAAGGATATAATTAGCGCTGATGTCGTATTCTGTGCTTGCATGGATTTGCTTCTGACTCACTAGTGTACACTCTGACGGGAGGGGTTGATCAGAATATGTCTATTAACTTGGTGTGTACATTGTTAATGAGATTTTTCATATTTCTTCTCAATTGATTAATTTTGTATTCAGTGCGGAATTGCCGTTTGTGACGTGAAAGAAAAAGAAAAAAAATATTATCTTTAATATTTGATGAAAAAGATGTCAAAACTTTTTATGTTTTGTCCAAAAAGAGCGAATAGAAAAAAAAATTGATGACAAATTATCATCATATTCTTCATTGTGTAATGTTTATAATCCTGCGTATGTACATGTAGCAAGGCTTTGCAGTGCCGGAGGAATTTTAAATTTAATGTTGTATAGACTGTTATATTATACACATAAATATCCCCTTCCACTTTCTTTTATTAAATTTTGTTGCTACGGTTATATTTATACCGTGCCGAAAGATGGATGCCCCATATTTCATGAAAAACTTAATACGTAAAATTTGAAGCGGACGTATTTTTCGGAAGATTATTGTTACGCTGAACAACCTGTATAACGTTACATACCTGCTGTATAGATTGATTGATTGATTGATTGATTGACGTCACAACACGAATATTCCACGTATATATATGGTGACGGCATCTGCCTGATGCGGGGCATACAAATTTTGACCTTTGCAACGGTCCCACTCGAAGCAGTGAGCGATCTTAATCGTGCCATGCATACCACGACACGGGGCCTCGGTTTTTGCTGTCACATCCGAAAGACAGGACACCGGCATGGCCAGAGCGGGACTCGAACCCCGGCCTCCTGATCAGGAGGCGAGCGCGACACCACTAGGCCGCGTCGGCTTCCTGCTTTATAGAATATGACTTGACATACAAATTACAATAAATCTTAATATTGAAAATGATAATGTGCCTTCATGCGGTCAACTAAATAAATATAAGAAATACAGCTAACTCATTTTCACAAAATAGATTCATACAGTTACAAAGTTTTTTGATCTGAAAGGAATTATCATGCCGAACTAAAACTACCGGTTTCTGTCATACAATTGCACTAATTTTAACTTGACTAAAGGTCGTTTTGGAAAAAAAGCCAGAGTTATGCAACAACGATATACATTGTTGCATAAGATTGTTTCACCTTGGGATACGTCTGCTCAGGTAAATAATTATGAAACCAACCAGCTTTACCAATCAATAATAATGCCATATGATCATCCTTCGTTTCATTTAAAACCTTGATTTATAAACTTAAATAGTTAAACTAATTTTATTCATGTAAATAATTCAAACAAATATACTAGTTCTGAGTTTAATATTGTGATTTACAACAATCTTTTTCTATGTGCACGTGCATGTCTTTCAGGACGATCAGTCCTTTGACTTAATCCTTGTGAGATATTGCACTTCTTTTCTCACAGAGAAACGATTTTACATAGATGAAATTTAACTATTATTCCTTTAAGATATTTTATAGTATGTTTCTTCTTGATAATGACTGGAATAGTCGGCATAGCACAGTCGGTTGGTTGGTGCTTTGCCGAGTGAGCCAGAGATCGACTCACTATATGGCGGCGTGTCGATGTTTTGAAAAATATTGAAAACGGAGGTCGAATTTCGTGAAGGACATTGGGCATGTAAAGAAAACCTCCTCACTGCTTCTTGATGAGGTGTTGCGTACATGTAGGTTCAGATTTCTCCTCAGTATCTGACAAGTCAAGATAACATTCGAGCAAGTCGACGTATTTTCCGATAAGTCGGCGTTATATTTGACATGTCAAAATCATTGTCAGAGAAGTCGACATATGTTCCTGATATGTCGGCGTTATAATTTACAAGTCAGAATCATTTCATTTCCGGACAATTCGGCATATGTCTATGCTAAGTCTGCGTTATATCGTGCAAGTCAAGATAATTTTCTTTCAAGTAGATATAAAGCCGGTGTGGCCTTGTGCATGAGGTGCTCTACTCGTGACCTAGAGGTCCAGGGTTCGATTCCCGCCCTAGACACACCGGTGTTCTGTCTTTCGGATGAGACAGTAAAAACCGAGGTCCCGTGTCACGGTAGGCGTGGCTCGTTAAAGATCCCTCTCTGCTTCGGGCTGGTCTATTGTAAAGGCAGAAATGTGTATGCAATGCATCAGACAGATGCCGTCACAATATACTTGAAATAACCGTGCAGTGCCATAAAACAATACTCAATCAATCAAGTAGATATTATCCACTCACTCAAATATATATATATATACACACACACACACACACACACACACACACACACACACACACACACACACACATATATATATATATATATATATATATATATATATATATATATATATATATATATATATATATATAAGAGTGGGTAATGTCTGCTTGATATTTGTATGTATGTATGTATGTATGATTGTATATGTATGTATGTATGTATGTATGTATGTATGTGCAACACAACCGAAGCTAAATTACAGTGAATTGTCTTTGGTGCTGTTGCATATAATTAAAAAGAAATCCAATCAAAATTCCCGCAACTAAAATGAAGTTACTTATAGTCAGAGTTTAAAATATTGTTGTTTTGTAAACATATGAATTGAGTTCCAATCAGTATTCTTTATTTAGATGTTATATTGCACAGCTGAACGTCAGCTGGTGAGGTGAGACCAGGTGCCCAAGAGGAGTGTATCAAGTCATAGGTGAGACCATGTGTCAGGGAGAAGTAAGTCTCCTTTCAGTTGTGTACCAAGTGCACCGGAAGAGTGTTTCCTGTCAGAAGCTTGACCAGGTACCTAGGAGAAGTGTCTCTTGGCAGAGGCAAAATCAGGTGCCCAGATGGATTCTCTCCTGTCAGAGATGAAAGTAGGTGTACATTGTCTCTTGTCAAAGGTAAGACCAGGTGCATGGGAGGAGTTTCTCCTGTCAAGTGAGACTAGGTGTCCAGGAGGAGTGTCCCCTGTCAGTGAGGCTAGGTGCCTGGGAGTAGCGTCTCCTGCCAGAGGTGAGACTAGCTGCCAAACAGAAGTGTCTTCTGACAAAGGTGAGACCAGGTGCCCTGGAGGAGTGTCTTCTGTCAGAGATAAGAACAGGTACCCCGGAGGAGTGTGTCTTGTCAGAGGCAAGACCAGATGCCCAGGAAAAGTGTCTTCTGTCAGAAGTGAGACCACAGGTGCCCTGGAGGAAAAAGTGTCTCCTGTGAGACATGACCAGGAGTCCTGAAGGAGAAAGTGTCTTTTGTGAGAGGTGAGACCAGATGCTCGAGGAATGTCTTCTGTGAAAGAAAAAGGAGGAGTTACCGGCTCAGCTATGTGGCAGAAGTCACCATGGAGCTATACAATGTATGAATATAAATAATATAATAGAACATTTAACACATTACAAAAATATTTGATTGTAGTGCAATTACGATACCGACTTAGGACGGTCATTTAATTTGACAAAAGCCAAACAAATGGTGTGGTTAACCGGTTTACGGGCCCACCTTCCCACTCACCGTAACAGCAGAACAATCAAAAGACGTACATTTAAAAATTTATAAATAATCCTCCATGTAAAGAACAAGGGTCAACAGGTATCGCATATTGAGAGGTCATAAAAATATAAACACGTAAGGTATTGTAAAAAACATAATGGTATAAAAATATATGCGACATCAACATGATAAACTGTGCTCTGCCAGTCTGAAAGCGAGCTAAGACCCTAGATCTGTAGGAGTCCCGACTAACAGTCAGAGGGGACGAGGTTCAGGACCATGTCTCCTCTGAAAGAGGTTTGGACAAGGCCCGTCATATAGTCCCCACCGCCCTGTTAGTCAGCGTGCAAAGTTCAAGTAAAAGTCTGCATAAGGCTGTAGAGGGGCCAAATACAAGACCTATAGTCTTTTTGATGATCTCAATATCATATTGTCTATTTAGGAGACGTTTGACTATTTTATTACATGATAAAATAACGTTATCGGAGCCTTTTACTTTCCTTAGTTTATATACGAGATCACCGTAAAAATTAGGATGGGAAATTCCATTGGATACATACTGTTGAAAAGAAATATTTCCAAATTTAGATAGAAGTTCTGAATAAGATCTGAAGAATTTGCCGAATGTTTTTCTTAGCTTGTGATATCTGTAACCCTGAATTAAAAGTTTAGTAGTAATTTGTAAATTTCGTTTATGAAAGTCCAAAACATCGGTGCAGCCTCTGACAAATCGAACTAATTGAGATATATAGATACCATATGATGGGAGTCGAGGGACATCGCCATCCAAGTAAGGGAAATTTACAATAGGAAATCCAAAATCCTCACGTTTATCATAAATATTAGTATATATTAGGTTGTTGATAATTTTGATGTTTAAATCTAAGAAAGGTGTAGATTTATCTCAAGTATTAGCTTTATTCAATGTGAGCTCTGGTGGATATATTTCTGATATAAATTGTTCGAATTCAGGGTTGTCGATAACCAAAATGTCATCCAGATATCTGCAAGTATTATTAAATTTGTCAATGAGGTCAAAACGTTTAGATTTTTGAATAGAAACCATAAAATCCCTCTCATAACAATAAAGAAATAAATCTGCTATCAGAGGCGCGCAGTTAGTACCCATAGGAATCCCAACTATTTGTTGATATATCTTGCCATCAAATTGCACAAAAATATTATTCATGAGAAAATCTAGTGCTTTACATAATTCCTTGCAAGTCCAGTATTTATATGAAGTATATTGTTTGTTGGAAAAGAATCCAGAGTTATTGGAGGTACATATGTACGTTTTAGATTCTCTGTGAAAACACCATTGTATAAGAGACAGCAACTTGCTTTTAATCAAATCATGAGGCAGAGATGTATAAAGTGTAGAAAAATCAAATGTAGAAATTTGAGTCGCTTTGAAATTTAGCGAAAGAAGTTTGTCTATAACTTCATGAGAATTTTTAATCGACCAAAAGTAATTGATGTTACTATTATGAAATGCGACATCACAATATTTGATAATATGATCTTTTATAGCAGTAAGAGCAGACGTAATATGTTTCGATAGTACCGTAGTAGAGCAGTGGCTAGAATTAGATATGAAACGTGATTTATATGGACTTTTATGTAGTTTTGGGAGCCAATACATGGTTGGTAGATCAGATTTATCAGTTTTAATTTTGAAGTCGGACATGGTCATGAGGTGATCGTGCAAGGTGCTCTCTTTTGAGGTAGGGCTTTCCACATATGTATGAGTGGAGTTTAATTCGTTTTTAAGTACTTCAATATAATATAGTTTTCAAACAACTATTATGTTATTACCTGCTTTATCAGCGGGAACAAAGACATATTTAGCATGTAAGTCAGCTATCTTCTTTTTAATAGAATTTGTCGCCAATGTATTAGGTTGTTGAAATAAATGCGGATTTTCCGTAAAGTTCTTAATACGGATATCGACAATTCTTAAAATCTCGAATTTCCAATCATTAAGAGCATGAACCTTTACCTGTTCTTTTTTACACCAACGTTTACAATATGTAGTTAAAGCATCTTCTATAACGTCACGGCATTTATTGAAATCTATCCTGGACGGTAACCTATATTTAGGTCCTTTTCCAAAAAGGGTGCGCAATTTCTTGTCCGAAATACAGTTTAGGTCACCAGTAATAACATGACCTGCCGGTTTATAAACATATTTAGAATTTCCACAAGAACACGACGAAGGAATAGAGTCTGAAACATCAGGGTTAGATGTAACTCTATTATAATCTAAAATAAGATTTCTTTTGTACTGGTAACAAATAAGTGGAGGTTCTAAATTCTCAAAATATTGGGGGATTTTAGATGTGACTCTATGATCACGGAAAATATTAGAAATGTCTGTGAGAAGTAAGGTCAGGAGCCCTGGAGGAAAGTCTCCTGTCAGAAGTGAGACTAGATGCCAAAAGAAGAGTGTCTCATGTTTAGTTAGGATCAGACCTTCTGACAAAAAGTGAGACCATGTGGCCTGGAGGATTGTCTCCTGTCAGAGGTGAGACTAGATGCCAAGGAAGAGTGTTTCATGTTTGGTTAGGATCAGAGCTTACATGAATGTTCAAAATGTATATTCCCATCATTCCCACCCCCCTTTCCTCAGGTGTTCCTTTCTCCCACAATGAGAGTGGTCAATAACAGTCAGGATTTCATAAGATTTACTCACCTGTCGTGACGTCACAGTTATGTAAGTGGACAAATCCACTTAATGAGGCAAAACAAAAAATACATTGATAGAATTTATATTTATTGCTTGGAAACTGATATTATTTGGATATATGGGAATTAATGAGAGTACAATTATTGTAAGGATTATCCCTCAGTGATTAAATACATGAGTTTGTACAGAATCCTAGCTTTTTATGAACCATTGTGTGTCGTTGATTGTGATAAAAGAGTCTTTTAAGTAACACATTTATCAAAGATTACAGTAATGTGCAGTTTACGAAATGAACCATAAGCAAGATAATTCACATCTAAATCTATCTCAGTTAACGTGAGGTTTTACGTTAATGTCACAGATCCTGAAAGTTCTGGTTGAGGTGAAACTACTTTTATATAATTAGCTTTCTTAAGCTATGCTAAAACCTGTCATGTAAAACCTTGATGTCATACTCCGACAAAAAATAATGATAATACTGCAGAGCACTTCTGAGTTAATTGATGTATCATTGGTTCATTGCAAACAATAGTAATTCAGACATCTCGTCATTTTAAGATCCTTTGGCAAAGTTTCACAATATGTACATTTGTGTAATTAATAACTTTTCGTCCAAACTGGAAGATTCAGCATATGACAACATAGATATGTGTATGCATAGGCGGAACTAGAAATTTTTGGAAAAAAGGGGTGGGGGTGTTGCAGTCTCCCCTGACTAATGTTTTGTACTATTTAGTCTGGAAAGGGGGTTGCAGCCCTAAAAATGGTCGAAAATGACTTTTTTTGGTAAAAATTTCCGACAAAAGTCGGGAGGAGGGGGGGGGGAGGAGGTTGGTTGCAACCCCTCTAAATCAACCAATGATATGTGGAGGAGAATGCTTTTTCCAACAGCCATCGCGGCTTTTATCTCTGAAATGAAAAAAAAAAACTTGAATGTTTTTCAATAAAGATTTTGGGGGGGGGGGGGGGATTCAAGTTTTATACGCCCGCATTTAAAAATGTGGCCGTATTATGCTATACCACTGTCGTCTGTCTGTCCGTCCGTCCGTCCGTCCATCTGTCCGTCCGTCCGTCCATCTATCCTTGTTCGGGCTTCTCCTCCTTAACTAAAAGGGGAACAAAACATTTGATGGTGTCATATAAAAGGGTGTGACTTGTAGTTGTGCATACGAGTTTCAAAGTTGGGGTCAGGTCCCTGGGGTGGGGGAAAATGGGCGGGGTCGGAAAAGCTTGTCCGGGCTTCTCCTCCTTAACTAATGGGGGAACAAAACTTTTGACAGTGTCATATGAAAGGGTGTGGCTTGTAGTTGTGCATGTGGGTTACAAAGTTGGGGTCAGGCCCCTGGGTAAGGGGAAAATGGGCGGGTCGGAACGGTTTTCCGGGCTTCTACCTCGTAACTAAAGGTGGAACAAAACTTTTGATGATCTCATATGAAAGAATGTGGCTTGTAGTTGTGCATGTGGGTTTCAAAGTTGGGGTCAGGCACCTGGGGTGGGGGAAAATGGGTGGGGTCGGAAAAGCTTGTCCGGGCTTCTCCTCCTTAAGTAAAGAGGGAACAAAAGTTTTGATGCTGTCATATGAAAGGATATGGCTTGCAGTTGTGCATGTGGGTTTCAAATGTGGGGTCAGGCTCCTGGGGTGGGGGAGATGGGCGGGATTGGAAAAGCTTGTCCGCGCTTTTCTCCTTTATAAAAGTGGGAACAAAACTTTTGATGGTGTCATATGAAAGGGTGTGGCTTGTAGTTGTGCATGTTGGTTACAAAGTTGGGGTCAGGCCCCTGGGATGGGGGAAATTGGCGGGGTTGGAAAAGCTTGTCCGGGCTTCTCCTCCTTAACTAAAGGGGAAACAATACTTTTGATGGTGCCATTTGAAAGGATGTGGCTTGTAGTTGTGCATGTGGGTTTCAAAGTTGGGGTCAGGCCCCTAGGCTAGGGTGGGGGGAAATGGACAGGGTCGGAAAAGCTTGTCCTTGCTTCTACTCCTTATCTAAAAGGGGAACAAAACTTTTGATGGTGTCATATGAAAGGATGTGGCTTGTAGACCACATTGAAACACTGTGCGGGCGTATCGTGCACCCGTTAGCGATGCCCTATTTTTGATCTTGGTGTCATGTTCTAATTTTTGAATTTACTTCGGAGTGGTAAATACAAAATTTAGACATAGTTGTCATGTTCTAATTTTCATGCCCCCCCCCCCCCCCCTCCTACTTAATACATCCGCTAGACAAGTGGATATGTCTGTAGGTCCGTGCAAATAAATCGTGGTATATCAGTCGTGCCGTGCGTATGTCCTTAACCATTCAATGCTGACCATGACTATATGCTAGATGATCATTGTGTTAGAATTAAGAAATACCAAACAAATAGAGACAGGCTTGATGTAGTGGTTAAGCGCTTGCTTGCGATGCATACGATCGAAGTTCCGTTGCCGGGTTGCGCCACTGTATTCAAGAGAATGGTTACCACCTGCTTCCGTGACACGATATGACTGTGAAAATTTTGTTCAAAGCGTGGTAAAACCCCAGCCAACCAACCAACAAACCAAACAAACAAACAATATACTTACCATTTTATCGAAGTATATGTGTAAGTGCAATACTCAGAATTCCGTTGGCATTCTGAAGGGTAATGAACCGTACAGACAGCCCACACTGCAGTGGCGGATTTAGAGGGGGCCCGGGGAGCCCCCCCCCCTTTTGGTCACATATTTACTAGTAAAAATCCAGATTTTGCACCAAAAATGACTGAGAAGTTTGGCTAATACCCATGTGGGCCCCCCTTTTCGGAAATCCTGGATCCGCCACTGCACTGTGTATGTATCGAAAGCCAATCCTCGGTCAAAATCTAGCGGAGAATAAATATTCTTGTCCAAAATTTTGCATACGGATCAAAAACCAAAATCGCACAAAGAACAGTAAAATTTTAGATTTCAATGCAAGTAAAGGGATTTGTATGGGAAGTATTTCATATCTATATTACATTTTTTCATGAATTCCATCATGTTAAAGTAGTGTTAACAGTAATATATGTATCATAATTCATTTAGTGCACGAAATGCGCTTGTAGAAAATTGTAGAAAAATGCCGTCTCTGTAGCGATGAACGTCGATAATATTTGCAGTGCAATTTCATTACTTAATGGCCTAATAGAAAGAGGAAAATTTCTCAGGACAGCTATGCAGGAAGATTGTACTCGATTTTCAGAGTAAAGAAAAATCATTCACTGTAAATATTGAAATACATATATCGCGTCAATATCGAAGTACTGAGAAAAACTGACCGACGAAAATTTGCCGGTTTAAGAATGTAAAGTACACTCACTGCAGATTTGATGCAAAATATTTGGAAAAATAACGAGTCTAGACAGACTGTATGCATGAAGATCGCGCAGAAAATAGAGTTCTATTCATACCCTAGTGATAATGACTTTAACATTGTATGATGATTACGTATTGCATGAGGCTTCTTATAGAATGTCATTGGCCCTGGTGTGAGAACATGGTTTATTACCATGACGCTCAAAGCTTTTGTTATCAATTGTCAGAGAGTTGATTGCTGGAATGTGTATGATTATGTGTAAGTGCATGTTTTTATGTGATGAGATTTATTACATGTGAAGATTCATCTGTTTTTAGCATTTTTGTCATTATGACTATTAATTGCATATTTTCTGTAGATATTTCTGAAGTTATGTCTTCTCATTCTCGGTAGTTATTTTCGTACTGCCACCCTGTCTCCCTCCTACTATGTGCGATGCTTAGAGATCGCTGAAAACTCTTTGTTCGTCGTATGTCTGTCGCACTTCTGTTTTATATATCTCGTAAGTTATATCTCTACGCGTGAAGGCACCATCCTATTGGAACACCACTCTCTAATTTGTACCAAGTCCTACGGTACAAATGGCCATTTTCTCGACGATAAATTTATGTTTCCCGCTTTTCTCCTGACCTGTCAGTGTTGTTTAGAGATGGAAAAGAAGTTGATAGATTGGAATACTTGATTGGTTATCATTTGATCTTGTTCATCATACAGGGTTAAGAATACATCTAGTTATACGTATTTGCAGCCATGCCTTGTAATCTATCATTCTTTATTAAATTTTCCTCAATTACGGAAATTACAGTTATTGAAATCAAGATAAAGTAGTGTATAATTTCAATTAGCGCTGCTAACTCTTTAAATGATATTGAAATCTGATATAGGAATAAGAAGGACATTTGGAAAGTAAACAAACAGAGGTAAAACCTTGCTATATTATAGAAACTAGAATAAAGATCAAAGTTAAAATGACAAGGTTATTGACTATTGTGTCAGTATGCATGCCCTGCATGAAGTCTGCATCAACTTTCCAAGGAGCAGTTGTATTCAAGCTTAGGGATTCTGAATAGCAACAGCAATTTAAAAGGATGAAATTCAGACATTATGTTTCGAAGGTTATTTTGAGGTGATGAAGTTGAAATAAAAGATATATCTGTCAGTACTGAGTAAACTGCAGAGACGATTAGGAGCAATAGTTTAATGTTGTGAACCCTAGACATAACAGACTGTGGTCAAGGTTTAATGATAATCCATCAGGTGGTTCAATTACAGAGCGGAATGGAACAATGCAGTGCTGAACTGATGCCTTTCACGTAAGAAAAAATCGTGCAAAGTCTAATGGAATTCATCTACAGAGGACTGAATTACAGAGCGAAACGGATTATTGACAGACAGGGGCCAGTTGTTCGAAACTTTAACCACTGATAAAGCTAACCAGTGGTTAAATTTTATCTAACGATATCTTTGAATTGAAAAGAATTTAAGTCATAGTCTGTGTACTGATTTGCAGCGTACGTAACCAGCATCGTGAAGTAATCTAGATATTTACACGGACATCTTATAAATTAGACTAATTGTCTCTCAAACTTTAACCAATGGTTAGCTTAACCAGTGGTTAGTTTCGAACAACTGGCTCTATACATACAAACAGACAGGGACGGATAAACAGACATAGAAGGACTAAAGTCTCCGACCCACCCTTTGCAACCGGATAGGGTACTAGTAGAATACACTCATGTATATGTTTTAATGTCGTTATGATTTCTGGTATGATACTTTTATTTGATTGTCTGGACTGTGATGGAGATGTATTAGATATTTTGTTTACAGGTCTCGGCATATGTCTGGTCATAGTAGCAGCCATCATTGCATTCTACAACAATGTCACTCTGGCTTGGTGCATCTACTTTTTCTTTCACACGTTTGATGGCAGTCTACCATGGCTTTGTCCTGATGATGCAGGTACCTACATATATTCATATTGATTCTATGTTCCCTACGCTATTTTATACCCCCCCCCCCCCCCCGCAAACAAAGTTTGGGGGGTATATAGGAATCACCCTGTCTGTCCGTCTGTCTCTGTCTGTCTGTCCGTCTGTCCATCAACCTTTGTCCGGGGCATAACTTTTTTATTTTTTATCATACTTGGTACATTTGTTCCTTTGGAGATGCCGGTGTGTCATGCCCCTGAACCAAGGTCGTGGGTCAAAGGTCAAGGTCCCTTCACTCTATTGTAAAAATCTTGTCCGGGCTATTTCTTTTAGTTGTATGAATGGATAATGTTCATACTGGGTCATTGGTCTAAGGCCAAGTCACTTGTCTATTTTTTTTTTTTTTTGAAAAACTTTAACTTTGACGATAAAGTATAGTCATAGAGAGATAGGGAGTCCATTTTACATGTGTGTATTCTGTATGACAAGTCCTGTACACTGATACAAGAAGAATTTACACAACCGCCTTGACCTTCACCTTCTTCTCCAAAACTTAGATATTGGTCATATATATAAATCTATGCCCTATTTTGAAATTTGGTGCCACGGGGGGTATTTTAATTTTTAGTGGGGTGAGGGGGGAGGGTATTGGAGTCTATTCTTATCTATTTTTGGGGGGGTAGAGTTTAGTTGGAAATAACCTGATAAGATCCCTAATTGTTCTACCACATATTGGAAGTTTGGTATCTATTATAGTGTTGTTTCCATGCTGTGATATGACTTGAAAAATCATATTGATTTTCCAAAATCTTTGGTATCAGGAAGTGCTGAAATTGGTTTTCCTAGCTGGAATAGATATAAAAGTATTTAATCATGTATGTTTCCAGTCTGTCTACAACACAAATGCTAGTGGGAAAATATTAAAGATTTGGAAAATGTATTAAAAATATCATGTAGATATGACACTTTGGTTTGTCATACTCTCTAAATTTTACTTTTTTAGTTTATTGTATGGTTTACATCGATATCTTAAACATTATGTTTTAAAGTATAAAATCCTAAAGATAAATATTATTTTCTAGAATTAGATATAGATTTACTTATCTATGACTTGAGATATGGGAATCAATGTTGCCTTTCTGTCAAATTTTGACAGAAATATTATTAATTTTTGTACATGTATATGTTATCAAGGGTGTTCTGCCTCCTCCAATCACAGTTCTGTATCAGCGATGTCTACCATTGCCATTACACAATTTTATAATAGTTCAGCCAAATCAACAGAATGGAGACAGCAATATTTCTAGTAAGTGAAAAATCAATATGAATTTCTTTCAAATGAATGTTAGCTGTTATATAACTAGAGAAAACAGTTAAATTGTGTGCTGAAAAGGTCTAATGGAAAATTTAACTGACCTTTATACAAAGGTCCTTTATACAAAGGTGACCTTCATATAAAGGTTAATTTTGCAAGAAAATAACAATTGGGAATAAAAACAAGCATTTCCAGAAGGTGGCTTCGGCCTTTAAATGTATTAGTGACTGTGAAAGCAGGTTTCACTTTATGTATATAATTAACATTGTACATGATGTACATAGTAAAGTGCTGCTGGTGTCCATGTTCAGGCCTCGGGTGACCATGGTTGCTATATTTTCAGATTATGTCTTTGCAGTCTTTACATTTAATTTACATTGTCTGAGGTTTTGCCTGTCAATGAACGTGTATGAACTTCAGCTGGATATCGAGTGATGGAAATGTGTATTATCCAGGGGTTGGGGTTTTGGAGTCAGCATGCCGATCCGCATCTGCATTTCAATCTGTCGAAATTGGGATGAGAATTGGTCCGACTTTCATGACATGAAAAAGGATTCATGACAGGATTTAAGAAACAAGATGCTGCCAATAAGTAATTCAGCTTTGGATTTGATTGATTGTTGAATAAAAATCTCATTTTTTGGACTGTTCCATCACTTTTTATTCATAGAGCATGTAATTTTGGCTTGGGGTCTGTCTGTCTAAGTAGGCAGTTTTTTCATCAGACATAACCTGTGAACAGATGTAGCTTTGATGTATTTGTGTATTCCATATGACCATGACCATTCTCTCTGGACCATGCTCTTTTACTTAAACCTTTACTTCTGAATTTTCAAACTAATTTTAGACAGATCTGGAAGTCATCCACGGATATTATTGATGTTTCATAAGAACACTTTAATTGTTTCAAGACAAAATAAAGATTATAAACTAAGACATTTCATTTCTGTTATCAATTTTTACAACATCTGTGTTTGTTGTCAACTGTAAAGGATCATTATATAACAGAAAAAGGACTACTCTAATATATTTTCTTGCAGCTTAACTTAATGAATATTTCTTACACAGTAAAGATGTCCTTGGCATAGACCATGCTACTAGTCTATCAAACCTGGGGTCCATACAGCCCTTTATTGCTCTCTGTTGGATCACTGTGTGGGGACTGCTAGCTGCCACTCTGGTGTTTGGGCCAAGATCTCTCGGCAAGGTTAGTAAAGTGCTTTCATTAAAGGACGAAATAAAACTTCAAGTGCCTTAACATTTAATACTCATTAGGGAGATATTTTCTGCTCTGTTGGATCATCAGTCATTTGAGATCAATATCTGGGAGGCAATTTCTGTGGGTTTGAAGAGGGAGAGTTTCATATGCAAGATGTAAGGATTTGTTGTTTCATAAGCAAATCAAATAAGGCCAAGACAAAGTTTGGTCTTGCTTCCTGCCGGTGATCAACCATATATTTTACTCCTCATGGCCCTATAACAGATTTTGACGTTGTAGAAATATGTTTAAATAAATTAATTTCATTATACCATCTGTATGATAGTCTCCATCGAGATGTATATGAATGTAATATTTTCCAGTCTCTATCTGAATTAGATGTAAAATTGTCTTTTGATCTTGACACAAGCGAGCAAACCAAAGGGGCAGGTTAAACTGCCATTGCATGACAATTGTACTAAGTGTCTGAAACAAACATTGCAAATGCCTAAATAGCATGGAACTACTTTGTTAAATCATGGTAATGAACAGTGCAATATGGTCATCACCATTATTGTCCTAAAAGAATAAAGTTAAAATTGTTTGTTCCACAGACTAATGATATTTGACACCACAATGTCATCTTTTTGTGTCAGACTCTGTGAAATCACATCTGTCATAAAATGTTCCACTGCTAGCCAAATGTTATAATCACGTGACAATTTTACATCTACATGTGTTCAGATATAGACCGAAAACATTTACGTGATGTTTAAGTAGGAGTTATATGGACAAAATTATGGGAATTAAGTTATTTTGTTGTGGCATAAAATCACAAATTTTGTACATGTGACTTATAAAATCTAACCTAAATACTATGTATGTTAAAACAGAGAAATTGAGTACATAAGATTTTCACAAATACTTTCTGATGAATGAAAATAAATGATTGTGCAATAATCAGGCATGATTCTGATCGGCTTTAAAGCTGATATCAGCTTTTTTGTTGCAAGAAAATTTTCTCAAAATGTTCTGAATTTAGTTTGAAATATAAAAAAATCACACTTTTTGTCAATAGGTTTATATATAATTAGGTTTTCTGATAGCATTCTCAGCTTTTTCATCACTGATCAAAATCATGTCTGAATAATTTATAGTAACAAAGAAACATTTTTGCTGCCTATGGGAATTTTCTCAAATATCTTACCTTCTGCTGGGGATCCACTTCCCAAAATTTTATTATTAGGACTGTATTTCTCATCTGTGTTTTAAACTAATTATGTAACATGCTCGAGAAGGTGCTTTATTTAAGTACCAATTAGAAAGTTATGCCCGAAGGATAATGCATTTCTGAAAATAACACTCAATATTTATGTTTTTTAAGCCATCAATTCTATAATCTTTTCATTTCTTTGAACTACTTCAATAAAAGATCATTTTCTTACATGACTCATCTTATAACTGATGCATATTGAAGATATTTCATTTTATATATCACATATTGGCCTAATTCAATGAAATATATTTTAATCTACTAGTACAGTAGTGCAGCCTTTCTATCATAGAAGATTTAAAAAAAAAATTGTCAGCATTTTATTATGTAAAAAAGATTTGAAGGCTCTATCTGTCATTGTCAAAAGTGATATACATGTACATTTGTACTACAAGTAACAATACTGGCAATTGATTTGACCTTGAAAGGAGGGGGTTCAATAACCACCAAAGCTGGCCTTCTAAATTCTTACCGGGTACTTTTCGAAGAGAACTTCTAATGTAATACAATATTCCAAAAAGGAACATAAATCTGTTTACTTTTTGAAAATTGATCAACAAGCGTGTCATTGATGAGATGTTGAAATTTAACTGTTATAATGTATTTCACCATCGAAATAATTTTAGGGATTTCAAATGAAGAATTATTACTTAGAACAGTACATTTGTTGTGAGTGTGAATTCCTCATCACTATTAGTCTGAGATTCTCTGCCCTTCTCCCATTTTTCATATCGGCGGTTTGTGGGTGAGGAACCGCTGATATCAAAAGTGGGAGAAGGGCAGAGAATCTTGGACTACATTACTATCTGATAAACAGATATGTTGATTATATGCTGATAGGTGGTTTGTATTTTTCAAAGAAAGAGAAATCCCAAAACCCTCTACTCTTTAGTTTGCTGATGTCTTTTAGACACTCTGACTTATCCATGAAGTTTGATGAAGTTTCAGATTAAAGTAAATTTCGCTTTTAGGAATTGAAACAGACATATTTTAATCTGTGTAAAGCACTTTTTCTAGTTGTTCCAGTATACTGTGTAACCTACATTTGAGGATTTGTTTTTCATTGAAAATACTGATATGAAATATAAAATCCACACAATTGTGTTGTGAGGATAAAGTATTATATTTACATTACATCATGCAGTCTGATTTAAGGCAGGAATTTTTTAAAGATAATATCATCATTTTCATATGGAAGAAATCATGTATAATATGAACTGAAAATATTTAATTCAGCATGTGAATATCTTAGTTAATCCACCTGAAATTACCTTTTTGATTTTGAGTGAATCATTATATAATAGTCCTATAGAGATATAACCTCCAAAAACAGACAATTCCATTTATAGGAGTGTGAGATTGTTAAGTATTAATTTGCCTGTAGAAATGTATATGAAAACATATTAAGCAGTTCCTCATGACACCCCTGTCATGATACAAATAGAACATAGACCCATTATGTTGTTCTTTATACACACTTGAGTGTACCTGTTTGAAGTAAGGGGTAATACATAGACCATTTGTCTTTAGGTAGCCTATGTGACATTTGGCGTTTCCCAGATCCTAATACTGACATTACTAGTGAGGTGTTGTATGGACAATGGAGCCATGATAGGGATCAAATACTTCCTCAATATGAGGTGGAACATACTGGGTAAACCTCAGGTAAGCTAAATACTCCTCCATCAAAACATTCTATGTTGAAGCTCAGTAACTTTCAGAACTGAGGTATATTGGAATTGATATTATCATCTTTTAAATGATATGTACGATGTTGCAAGCATGTGTGTTAATAGGTAGAGTATAATAGTATACTACATGCGCGGATACAGAGGGGGGGGGGGTGGTCCAGCCCCCTGGAATCCGAAAATATTACCAAAAAAAGGTAATATTTGGGCATTTTTGGGGTTGGACCCCCCCTCGTCTAAGAGAAAAATTTACCTTTTTTGGTTGGACCCCCTCTGACAAAAATTTCTGAATCCGCTCATGTACTATATATGATAAAGTGACCATCAGTATTTTAGTTTGAAGGAATGTTGTCAGTATGTCATTCTGTACCTCTTTCTGTTTGCTTATATATGTTAATACTGTGTAATACTATATAATGTCCAAGTCATTATTTTGTTGCTTGGGAAATTGCACAATGGGGATCACTTACTCTCTTATGTTATACAGAATTATCTCTGTTTTTATCTCTTCTGGGATTTTCTAATTGTTTCATAGCCATAGAGGATTGTCTTGAACCCTCGTTAGTATTATATCATAAACCCTATATATAGTTACAGTCTGTAAGAAGAATTGCCTTGCACATTTCATCGATGGTTATTTACAAGTATTTTATGAAGGTGAAGATTTTACAGTTTATATATAGGGTGCGAGAGAAAAATACTGTTAAATAGAAGAGAACAAAAATCCCGCTGTTGTGTTAAAGATTTGTAACGTCCATAAATCAGTATAACTTTACCATATTGATTGCAAATCCTTGAAACTTTGGTAGGATTTCTCTTTTCATGTATAAAAATGTCAAAGAGGTGATAAAGTCCATTTAACTGCAAGGCATTCTCAATTATGTTTCCCTGTCAGAAAGAATTTACATTTTTGTTTTTCTAATGAAGTTTCAAGCTGCAGTAAAGTAGATCTTTGTAGTATAAATATTTTTGTTCTTTGTGACCTTGACCTATGTATATTGAAAAATGGGTTACAGGTTATACATTAATTATTTTGTTCTATGAAAAACTCTAGTTTTCTGTCTCCACTATATATCACACTAGCTAACTTTACTGAGCATTGTTGAAACTTTGACATGATATCATGGAAAATATTTTTTAAAGTGCTGTTAGAATGCTGGGAGATTTTGCATTTTTCAAATTCATGAAAATTTGCCGTCCCTTACCAAACACACCTAACCAATTGCTCATGAGCTGCTCATGTTAGATACTAACCAAAAATCTAACATGAGCTGCTCATGAGCATTTTAACATGCAAATGAGGTTAGATTTGGAAAAAGCTCACGTGAGACTAACCTTATTTGCATGTTAAAATGCTCATGAGCAGAATGCTCACGTGAGCTTTCCATATTAATCCACTGAGAAAGAAAGCTCACGTGAGCATTTGATGAGCAAAATTTCTCACGTAAGCATTTGATGAGCAAAATTTCTCACATGAGCATTTGATGAGCAAAATTTCTCACATGAGCATTTGATGAGAAAAATTTCTCATGTGAGCAATTTATTAACAATATCTATTAAAAAGAATTCAGTCATAACTCTATACTTAAATTGCACATAAACTTTACTTCTACAACAATGTATAAACCACAAAATGAAAATTAATATACAAACAAACAAAGCAAAACAAACTAGAGTGTTCAAGTAACATGTTGCCTGCCATGACCTTGGATGCGACCTTGACCCTCACCAGTTGTTGGAACTTGTCATGATTAATATTCCCATAAAGTTTTATGAAGTTGTGACAATATGTCATTCCAGAGTTATGGCAATGTGACTCCAGTCAGACAGACACCAGATAAAGTGATCCATATGTACTGCAGCAAGTATGTGACACAAAAATTCCACCTGAATAAGAATGTCTATCTAGAAAGGGGCAAACACATTCAAATATCAAACAAAATATTCAAATTTCAGCCTCTAGTAAGTTTTCAGTCTATAATTTTGTCTCTACACTGTCACTCTTCAAGGCTTTCTGCAGTGCTGCTGATCTCTTCGCATCCAAACACTTTCGGTTTATTACAACATTAACGTTGTGGTACGTCATCTTGTGTTGCGTCACAAAGTACTCTAGAATAGAAAGACATTAATACAGAATTATAGATGACTCACCTAGTTTAACACTGCATGGTAGTGAAAGCATGAACTTAAAATGAATACATATTTCATGGTTGTCATTCCTGATGAAATAGCAATTTAACTGCATATAAATGTATGTTAGATAGAACTCACCTCTCATTGGTTGGACAATCTCTTCTGGAAGTCCAGGCTTGTCTGACTTCTGTCCAGTGGCTGAGTGCCTGGCAAAATATTCTATAGGGAAGTAATATGACAGCATTTCGCGCACAAGTCTTGTAACCTGTCCCTTGGCCACATTCCGCATCGCCCTCAACTTTGTCTGGTCAATGTAGAGGTTGTGATTCTCTACAATCTTTCCCTAAATTCAAAAATGTTCAATTATCAATTTTGTGCTTATATATGCATATATTTTCATCTTTCCCTCTTAATCAAGGAAAACAGTTATCAGTTAACTGTTTTCTGTTATCCTATAATTTAGAAGTATATGTTCCCATCTTTATAGACATATTCAGACTTAAAAGAAAACCACAGTTACTTGCATTATCAATACTTAAAATATATACATGTGCATTTTTAAAACAAAGTATCATTACAATACTGCATTTTCACTTATAGCTTCATACCTTATTTGGTCCAGGCTCAAAAAAAGTGGTTTAAGTTTTCTGGCAACCTATCTACAACTTCCATATATCGAGATTTATTATCATTGGTGGTGTTGCTAAATGCAGTTGAAGCCTGGCTTTTTAAAAGGCTTTCTTCGGCAAGTTTTGGGCTTCCCTTGTCAGCAACAGAAGAGGTGTCACTGACTCCTGTGTTGGTGTACTTGTAAACAAGTAATTTAAGCTCTACTAATAGGTGGCTTCCAGCTCTCCCTGTAAGAAATGAATTTTAAATCATAATTAACATGACTGAGTAGGTAAAAAGATGTTTATGTTTGTTAGCCTTGAAAATCTGCATTTTGGGAACTTGCAATTGGAACTTAGGTATTATGTCTTTAAAAAGTAGGTACCTTTTAGGATCTCATTTTCCTCTGTCAGATGCAAAATTTCTTCTCTTAGCTGTGAGCATGTTGAGCAACTTGACTCTGGGGCTCCATATAAAATAGAGTATCCTTCACCTACTGCTGTGGCTAAAATTTGAAAGACGTAAGCAGCTGTACAATAATGTAGATATTAAAGTAGATCATAAATATAAAAGACCTGCATAAGTCAGAAAAAGATACTTCATTACATGACAATAAAGATACTTATTTACCATAATAAAACTCATCAATTAAACTGACAGAGTACAGGACTGAATAATAATTTCAGTATGGCTGACTATGCTAGGTTTGCATGTTTGCCAGAATTTAATTTCTCTTCATGTTGAAGTTGTGAAAAAAAACAACCAACTTACACAATGTCTGGTCTGCAGCCCATTGATTTTGTCTGACAGCATGATTTATATCTTCCTTTTCTTGCCATCCTATATTTTGTTCTTGGCATGTTGGCATATCTGTTACAATGTTGTATGACTGGTGACTGGTGCTTGGCACTGGATCTAGCATCCATTGGTGCTGCTGTTGCCAGCTGTAATTCTGCTGATGTGGCTGTAGTTGTGACTGTTGGTGTTGATATGTCTGTTGTTGCTGCTGCTGTGGCTGGTAATGCTGCTGTTGTTGTTGCTGTGGTTGCTGCTGCTGTGGTTGTTGCTGCATTTGTGGCTGGTGCTGCTGTGGCTGTTTTTGTGGTTGTTGCTGCAGCTGTGGCTGTTGTGGTTGTTGTTTCTTTGGCTGGCTTTGCTGCACATGAGGTTTCATGTTGTATATTTACTTCCTCTGTTGTCGGTTGATGATACTCTTGTGGTTCCTCCAGGGCCGCTGTTGGATTTACAGTTTCATCTTGATGCTTCAAAGTAATACAGATGATTTTAAAAAAAGATGATGTTCTTCATTAACCATATTTGGCAACAGAGCAACATATGAGTGTGGATGGTACAGTTCTTAATGTTTATTGTCTTTGCCTCTTAATTATACATTATAAAAGACGGTTATAATGGTGTATATGTAAATGTTTACCTGCACAGATCTTTTCTTCTTGAAATACTCAACCGCTTGAATTTTCTGTGTCTCTTTCAAAACAGAATGTTCACTGGCTTTTTTCTGTAATCTTGTACATTTTGATGGTGAATCAGGATCAACATCCAGGACTTTCTTCCTTTTTGAAGGACTCTGTGAGACATCCTTTGGGGCTGACTGATGTTTCTGATCACCTTTTGATCCCCTTTTATTCACAGCTGTCCCATCATTGTCAATTTCTTCCTCATATGAAACAGCCTTATCTGTTTTTTTAATTTTTCGTTTGTTTGTTCCCTGTTGCTTTGTATTGAATTCTTCCACTATCTTCCCTAATGTTCCTTCCTTTACATGTGTCTCAATGTCAGATGTTGCATTCATGAAGTCAGTAACCAAAGATTTATCTACAGGAAAAATGGAAACCTGATAAGTTACAGTTAATGGGGGGATGGGGGGGCACTTATTTCCATTTTAAGAAAAATAGGATAAAAAAAACCACAGGTCCCATATGTATCCTGTGTAAAGAAGTTAAGTTATGACAAAACTATTAGGGGGGGGGGGGGCTTTCAAGTTTCTACCTAAGTACTACAGGTACATAGTGTCATGGAGAAATAAAGGATTTACACATTATAATGAAGGCTGGAAATTTTTTTTTATCATTTCCATTATATCTTTAAGGTAACTGTAGAAAAATCATGCATTTACACTATCATCATGCATTTATAATTCATCATAGTCCTAAAAGACACACACTTCACATGCACAATTTATTTAATAAGTAGAAGAGTACAAAATGTATACCTATAAGAATTTAAAATATTTTTTCTGTATCGTTAACCCCCCCTCCCTCCCTTCGTTACTGCTGTAATGGAGAGGCATACTTGTTTTGTCCCTCAGTTTGGCTGTTGAGAGAATAACAATTAGCACCTCTCTGTTACAGCAGTATAGATAGCCACCCCCTCCCCGATTTCGTGCATACATGTGTGTATGTACAAGCATGCTGCTGCAAGCCTACTCACTTTGAGTAAAATCAAATGCACTGTACTATGTAATAAAACGAAACTAGTGAGCGGCAAATAGTTAGGGATATAATTCATTTATTTTTCAGAATTCTCTCCGATTCATGTGCCTGTGCTTTAATAATGCAAGTAGACCGCAACTGAAATTGAATAATTTGAAAATCGGTGATAGCAGACATACTTGAAAGTATCTAGCCTATGTCTCTGGTGATAGGCAAATGAAATTCTGGCAAGAATTTGCCCCCTGACACGTCAAAAAAATGAATTATGAGCCAAACCGTTTCAATAGAAATTAACCCCTTCCCCACCCACCCAAACCGATCTCCGGCTAACTGGCGTTAGTAACGTTGTAAATTGCTACGAGAAAGGAATCAATTTAGGCTCAATGATATATAATCGAAGTGCTTGGAAGCAGGGTCAGTTTGATACAGAGTACCCCCTTCCTCCCTGATCTAGTAGCATTAATTTCATTAATTATTCGATCTGGTGTAAACAATCATGCACAACTCCATCCATTCATTTATTTAAATTAGCTCTGTCGTGAGTAGAATGTATTTTTTTACCTTTATTAACGAAGAGCACGACTCCTTTGTAGTCTTGGAAAATCACTTTTTCCCTCCCAGCATCGTCGATTATCCTGGTTTTAAACGGCACAAATACCACCTCACCGACGAAAACAACGAGGATTTGTCTGAGGAGTCAACTTTCTTCACTTTCTTCGTGTTGGTTATTTCCACTTTACGATCATCAGGGTAAAAAACTGCAGCAAACGCGGCGGACATGTCTCTCGCTTAGAATTCTCTATTCCACTTTTCCTCTTGAAGATTTGAATCTGAACTGCCGCCCAGTGATAACGCAGCTGCTGGAGCCACGGAAATGAACGATGTCGACCTGATAAGCAAATTAGGAAATAGCCGGTCATTTTCGCCGCTCATGCTGTGCAGGGGTACATACAGCATCCAGAGCACGTGTTTGCTGGGGTGAATTTTTCATTTCGATTTGAAAGTTTATGTCATTCATGATTCTTATTCGATGATTTGCGACTCGGCTAAAATGTGTCGAATAATTTACATTATTGTCCTTGTTTTTGGTACTGACTTTTTTTCACTTGTGCAGTCACCACCATTACATATTTCATACACAGAAATGATTAATGGGAGAGGTACATTAGGTAAGCATGTCATTTTATTAAGCTATAAATTGAAAAATATATAATGGATCTTGTCTCTTAACGCGTGTGGTCTTGTCGCAATAATTCATTAAATTAGCTAATTTCTTTTTGGATGAGATCAAATAAGGGCAAAGGACAGAAGGAAAGAGGGGGGGGGGATTAAGACTCCAGGAATCCCGATTTTATATTTCATTTTACAGTTAAAATTATGAACATTATCCAACTTCCTGTACTGGTTTGAGCGAAACATTAAAACCTATCTTGATAATAGGTTTTTAAGGCGTAGGGGATGAAGGGGGTGGGGTGGGGGTATTAAGAATACAACAGCAGAAAAATCAAGCACACCCATTCTCGTGGTCATATTAGGTAAAACAGTGGCAGATCCAGAATTTTGAAAGGGGGAGAGGTTCTAGCAAAAAGTGAACAAAATGCTAATATTTCTAAATTTTAATTTCGGCTTTTCACTTTTTTTCGGGGAAGGTTGCCCTCTCTCCCTGATTTCGTTCCCATGAATAGTTTTTTTAATGGGGAAAATATTTTACACCCCACCTCTCTACCTCTTTGTTCATCCCTCCCAAAATTCCTATCCCTATCTCGGCTGCATGTTTATGAATTTTAACGTTGTCGAAAGGTTGTTTTATTACAATAATTACAATTGCACGCTTTTTTTTCATACACAGCATGCAACTACCAGAGTGAGGTGAATCATTTCAACACATTAGCTAGTGATTACGTAGAATTCAGTATTTTTACATACGACGGTTACAAAGAAATCGGGGATATTGCAATCAGAATAAATGCATTTAAGCGAAAATGGAAGTTTCTGAAGCTAAAACTGAACATACTGTGTGTCAGATCGTACAAACTCCTACTGAGTGTTTTCTTGGAGGATGTCGCACTAGTTATATATTACTTGCTTCTTATATCCGGAGTTGAGCCCAACCCTGGTCCAAGTGACAGAAAACGCGTGAGAAAAAGCGGGAACACTTACAAAGAATATCTTACTGACAGAGGTTCGTTTGATACCGCCCCTGATGCATTGAAAAGATCAATAGAAAACAGTCAAGAAGTTTTAAACGCCAGTCATTGTACCGACACAAGAGTAAATGAAGATAGTTTTCCCGGGCGATCAACCAGAGACATCACCGATTCAACCTTCTTCTGAAACAATTAGTGAGAACAACGAAAGACAACAATTAAATAAAGTTACGACAGATGATGATAGCGAGTTCGAAGATAACGTTTCGACGGAAGAATCAAGTGATACGGAATACTTATTCTCAGAGTCAGACACGGAAGAAGACAGATGCCAGATGACGAACAACAAAGCCAAAACGAGGATATCCATAAAATACCTCTGTATGACGGTGCACAGATTTCATGCGGAGAAAGTATCCTGCTGATTATGACGTATGTCATGAATCATAATCTGACAGGGGAGGCATTTTCCGATTTAATCGATTTAATTAATCTTCATGCGAAAGAACCAAACCTCATTCCAAAATCCACATATTCACTAAAGAAATGGTTCCAGGGATTAAAGTTCAAACCAAAGAGACATTACTATTGTGGTACGTGTTTGGTGTCACTTACTGAAGATTGTGTTGAATGCCCAAATACAAAATGCAAGAAAACATTTTTGGCTAAATATAATAAAAGTTTTTTCGTGGAAGTTTCTTTACTCGATCAAATCAAACAGTTACTCGCTGGAGATGACCTTAAACAGTTTCTCATAAATCCATTTAACCGATGCGTAGAGTCGAATACTATTTGCGACATATACGACGGTTTGTTTTACAAAAACTTGATGTCTCAGCAAAAATTATCACCAAATGATGTCACTTTTACATGGAATACAGACGGGGTTCCGCTTTTCAAAAGTTCTAAAATATCGATGTGGCCTTTCTTCCTCGCAATTAATGAGCTATCATATAAAATTCGACGAAAACCACAAAATCTACTCCTAGTTGGCCTGTGGATTGGTCCGAAAAAACCTGAAATGCCTGACCTTCTTAAAACCTTTCATAGATGATTTAATGGAATTAGAGAAAGGGATAATTATAAATGGTGAAAAGGTGCGCGGTTTTCTTGTGTCTGGAACAGCGGATCTACCAGCTAAGTGCACTGTACACAATATGACCCAATTTAATGGAAAACACAGCTGTCCTTGTTGCTTACAGCCTGGAGAGACGGCTCGGTCTGGAGGGGGAGTAGCTCATGTGTTTCCATTTGCTTTTGATGGTCCGACAGATCCAAAACGAACTCACCAGGAATCACTTCGTAATGCGGAGGTGGCAACGAATACAAACACAGTAACGAAAGGAATAAAAGGACCCTGCTGGTTCAAATATCTTAGCCACTACGATTTTGTGACAAGCAATTGCATAGATTACATGCATTGCGTCCTCCTGGGTGTTACGAAGAAATTAATCCACTTATGGTTTTCTAAAGATTTGTCTAGAGAGCCGTACTCCAAATTTAAATTCCAGGAAAGAGTTAGCAATCATATTACAAAATTAAAACCACCATTATTCATAAAAAGAGCACCCCGAGGATTGTCGGAATTGAAATATTGGAAGGCCTCAGAATTTCGATCTTTTTTACTTTTTTACGGACCCGTTGTCTTGACAAACACTTTGGATGAAGCACAATACAATCATTTTCTCTTGCTTAGCGAAGGCATTTACATACTATTGAAAGAATCAATATCGAATGAGGAACTTACGAGAGCTGAAAATATGCTAGAAACTTTTTGTAGCAAACTTTAGCGCACTGTATGAGCCTAGATTTCTGACGCTGAATTTTCATCTCCTTCTTCATCTTCCACAAAATGTAAAGCAAATGGGGCCTATATGGGGTTATTCTTGTTTTCCGTTTGAAGACGCTAATGGTTTTCTCATGAAATTAATAAAAGGAACTCAGTCGGTACACGCACAACTTCTGGATTCCATATCTGTCTCTCATGGGTTACCGCTCTTGGAAAAGGATTGTATTGTTCCGAATTCGAAAGGGGCTGAATTGCTGAACAAGATGAAAAGACGATTTCCAAAGAGAATTGCATGCATTGGTGAAAATATGTATGCCCTTGGAAAAATATGCATGAATAAATCGGTGGACAACATTTCAAGCGATATATACATATCCTTAGCGAAAGCTTTCAGTCGACCCCCCTCTGGATATGTATCAACTTTTAAGCGCATTCTACTGGACGGCAAGATAATGCATTCAAAGGAATACACAAGAGTAAAGGTGCGAAATAGCTACACAGTGTTGTACAAGGATAGCAACAATCAGAACTGTTATGGAATTATTCATAACTATGCAATTTTTGAGCCAAATTCTGATTTACCGGAAAAACATGTGCTTGCCATCATAAGCAAGCTGAAAAATACTGTTGCCGATTCCACTTTCCCATATGACGAAATTATCCAAACGCAGATGATGATTCATTTCCATAATTTTGGCGATTGGCGATAAACGTGAAACAAATAGTGAACTTGTGTGTATGTATCGAGTCGACAGAAGGAGATATCTGTCTGTGAGCCACCAAATTCTTTTGAGATGGAGTGAACTACATGTACGTAAAAACATGTTCAGTATTTAACTTTGCGGAGTTGTACTTGTCATCGTGTATACAGATTTAATATTACTGAAGAAAAAATAAATTGTATGCCATACACTAATTACCTAGCTCTGTGTCAATTTCTGAACAGCTGATTTATGAGTTCAATAAATCGATTGACGATTACTACAGAACAAATTTCAGGTATACATGTATACAGCAAATCAACATTACTTACTGCCTATAGTATCTAACATGAGGCTTATGTGAGGATTATGAACTTAGACAAATTCTTGTGAAAAGTTTTACGAAAATCAAAGTTCAAATATCTAACCAAATTGTCAAGAGCTGCTCACATGAGAATTTGAACTTTGTGATTTTCTTGGAATAAAAACATGGAAAATTTCTAAGTCCAAAATAACAAACGAAAATCTCACTAAATGCTCACGTGAGATTTTTGGACTTTGTAAATGTTTTGCTGTTTTAGATGTTTCTAACATCAATCTCACATGAGAAATTGGTTAGCAAGATGCTCACGTGTGAAATTTTCAGCTATGAAATCGTGTGCACATGAGAGCTAACCAAATGCTAACTTGCTCGATCCAATTAGCATACAAATCTAACTTGCTTCTCACAATTTTCTCATGTGCATCTCATGAGCTTTGGTTAGCAGATTCTGTACGGGGTTTCTTCTGCTTAAATATTTCTCTGAGGGATAACTAATAAAAAATATCCATTTAACTGATTTAACGGGGAAACCAGAGTAAAGTAAAAGGCTTCCTGTACAACTTGTTGTACAACTTTTATCGTAATTTAACTATGACATCATAATTCGAACATAACATTATAATTAAAACCCAGGGAAAAGTAACATTTGCACAACTTATGATGTCACATATTATGGAGATTAACCGTTACAACTGAAAAAAATCAATAGGTCTGTTTATGGACAATGTATATCTATTGGAGTGATGCAGAAGTGTAATTTTTTGTAGCGACTCATGCATGTAAATGCGCACATTATACAAAAAAATTGCGAAAATTCTTCTATCACTTTAACAAGGAACACATAATTTGGTTGATACTTTACCAAATGACTATGCTTTAACTATACTTTTTCATATACATATAATTTTTAGCTCAACTCATCTAACTTGAGTGAAGCTTACGCAACACTCCGGGCATCCATGTGCCAGTATGTGTCCGGTTAAGTAGTTTGGGGAAACTAATGGTATTGGAGAAGGTATATGTGCGACAGTTACCATTTTTAACTTGCACCATAGGTTCATCTAGAGATGCTGACGAAAGTGCATATATTAGATGATGTATCTGACCTACATTTTACGCTTAAGAGTCCTGGTTACAATTACATTGTTTTATAGAACTTCCTACTATTCCTTTTTGTTTTATGATTGACAAATACTGCATTGAGATTTAAGCCTGGTAATCTTTATTTACACTATGTTTTTTTCTTTTTTTTATTCCAGGCCTGGATTGATGCTGGCAAGTTAATGTTTCTATCTTTAGGTCTGGGTACTGGCAGTCTTACTTCTTTAGCTGGCTACACTCATTTCCACAGCCACTGTTTCAGGTTTGTCGATTAATGACTTTCAATAATGATTCTATTTCTTAATGCAAGCTGACATCAATGGTCATACTTAACATGCATACCATCGTAGAGATTTCTTGAACCCATGTAGGTATACATTTTTCTTATTCTTCATGTAAGGCAGTGTGGCTCAGTGATTGAGGTGCTCAGCTGACATGACCAAGAGATTTTCTGGTCAGTCTTGCGTAAAGTTAACTAAATGTTACACTGATACTCATCATACCCTTTCGTTTTAATAAAGTCAGGGTTTAAATCCACAGTTAGGCACTTGCCAAATCTGCAGTGATGTAAAAAGTACTGAATAGTCCAGATAGTGAGTTTTAGTGTAGGGGTCTAGCCCACTGGGGCACTTTGGCACAAAGGTGACTAGTTAAGCGTAGGTAGAAGTGGTTGTTTACCAAAGTGATAGTTTATCATTTTGGTAGCGCAGAGCCAGTCAAGTTAACCAATGGTAAACATTCATCTGTCTACATCTTTGAATTAAGCTTTGTAAACAAATTTAGTTTTTTACACAAAACTCTTATAAATTAAGGTAATTGTCTCTCAGACTTTTATTTTGAGCAACTGGCCCCTGCATAGTAATTTCTTGAGCTTTTTTTGTTTTGTTTTTGGTTTTTTGGGGGTTTTTTTTTTTCATTTAATAGTGTTACCATATTGATGTTCAAGGACTTCAGTAAATACAAGATGCTATGAAATTTTTCAGAAATGCAGTGATTACGATGACCGTGCATTTATGCGGCATGGTGCTTGCTGGCTTTATAATGTTTGCATGCCTTGGAGTTTACAGTGAAGCAGTTGAAGTACCCATGTCACAGATGAACTTTACATGTAGGTACACAGTTTTCTTATCTCATGTAAGACAGTGTGGCTAATTAGTGTTTGAGGTGGTCAGCTCGTGACCAAAAGGTTTTAGACTCGACACCAATATGGACACTTGAGTGTCCTCTCTATCAAATAAGGCTGTAAAAACCATAGCCCTGTGTCATTATAGGAGTGGCACGTAAAAGATTAGTCACTGCTTAGGGTGGGTTCATTACAAAAGTATAATTTCTGTGCAATGCACGAGGCAGATGCCATTACCATAAACATGAAATTATCATGGAGTGACATAAAATAATAATCAATCAATATACTTCATGTATGTAAATTATTAGAGGCCATTATCATTGAAATATTACATTACTCTGGATTGCTGGTTTTTTTTGAGTTTGTCATATCATGTCATACAAAGATTTGCACATATGTACATGCATAAATATCAAATTATCATATGTACCCTATATGTGTTATGTGTAGGGAGATACTGTCTCCATGCAGTCATTGAAATAATTTTGATGTGACATTCAAATGATAAACTGCCCAGTCAAGAGGACAATTGATTGATATGGGATGTCCTTTTATAAGAATATTATTCAAACTTAAAATTATCTTAATATGATATTCTGGCTCAAGAACAGTAACTCTTTTAATGTGGGAAATAGCATCAATAAAATACAGATTAAATGCTTAGAGTATGTATTAGTGAACAGAGCTACATCTGTATTAGCTTGAACAATAATTTGATATTGTTTAAATATTTCGTTTTCTCCATTTCTTGAAAGAAATTCCTTATTCAAGGATATAAGATAACTGCTCAAACAAGGCATAGGATTAAGTCTATATTTGCTATCAAAGTTGTTTTGTAATGGAGAGTGTTTTTTTTATTGATTGTGAAGCTCACCAAGACTTAAGAAGCATTTATTTTTTCTATCCATCTGCAAAGATTCCTTATTTGTATTCTTTTGAAATTAAGGTAGAAATTTGTGTAATGCATTAAGTAGATGACATATTCAGTAGATAAGAGAAATCTTTTCAGCATAACATAAAACAAGAAATAAACAAACTAAATCTATCTGGCAGAGTTTTATGTTAACAATTAAACTTTACTATCCACACATGCTTGTTCCTTGGAAATTTTCACTTTTATTCATTCAACTAATTTACAGCACTTGACCTTGGATTTGATCTTATTCCATCAATGCTTGGTTACAAGACAGAAAAGCCAGCAGTGTGGAGTTGTATATATTTTTTCCTCCTCGTACTTCTTCAACTTGACACGCAGTCCATTTACGTTCAAAATATCGTTTCTGCTTTCCTGCATCTTCTGCCAGACAGATGGCGCTTTCGATGGAAATTTAAACTGTCTGCTTTGGGGATTATTTGCTCCATTTTTTCATTTATTGGACTGGTAACAACAACACAGGTATTTTTAAATGTATCATAACTTATTATAAAAGGCAATTATGTCATATTAGGGTGAAAAATATCAAGATACCGTAGCAGGGTCGAATTTTGTGTTGTAAATGTATTTATTACTATTAATTTTTTATTGTCAAATGCCCCACATTTTGCAGGTGCCCTATAGGCCATTTCATTAACTTGATTGTGTGCCCTTGATAGGAATTCTTACTTTCTGCATACCAAGATGGGGTACATAAAGGTGACTGCCACTTCACTGGTCATATCTCACAGTGCCTGTACGAAATGTTACGCCTGTAAATGAGACGGATAACCAGGCGTCAGACTAGCGTAAACCAGGTGGAACTTGCTCTGTTACACCCAATACAAGAACCAAGCAGAAAATTAGGCGGAATCCAGGCGTAATTTTGTCCCAAATATGCAAATTAGTCCGCCTGGCTAGAAAAAACCAGGCGTATATAGAAATTATTCTTGTTCAATGACCAGGCGTAATTTGTACAATAAGGGGCATATTAGTGACCAGGCGTATTAGAAACCAGGCGTAATTTGAAGAAACAGTCTGTAATCTTGCATAAAAGGTTGAAAAGAAACAAAACCACATTTCCTGTTTTGAATTTTATAAAAGAATTTCTGATAATAGTTAAGAGTAGATGTAAAAGTCATAAAATGCATTTTGTCTTAAACTAAGAAACACTTTGATTAATTAATGTGAAAAGTTTCTCTTTTTTTTCAACTTCTTCCTTGCATGTGACACTTGTTCAGTAATAGCATTGTTCATTTCACTTTCTCCAGGAATGGGCTTCTCATTCTGTTTACACCTGAGTGGACACAGAATCCTGCAGATATAATATAAATAGACCATTTAAATGTACATAATGATTTTCTCCAAAAACAATTGCTTTCAGAGCTTGAATATTAAGAATTTATTTCAAAAATTTAGATTTTTCATAAAAAGCTTCTTTAATGTAACAGTTTTCTTACCTTTTACAGATGCAATTTTAGTTTTTTTAACAAAATTGGAAGATTATCTCCTTTCTGTTTAGTTAGTCCCTGGCCTCTACTCTAGTATTTGCCATTTCTTTAATGCTGAATACCCCCACTAATAAATTATAGCATAGAGTATATCCTGGTTTGCTAGATTTCCTTGCAGCAGCAGCAGCTGAACTAATTTTGTCCAGACTAATGAGAACATCTCATATGTTTTCAGAAGTCACCAGGCTCTTTTGGAATCTGCAAATAAACGAATAAATTGCTTGCATCAATGTCGTTTTTTGTAAAAACATTACTGCTACAATTATTTAACATATTTGGAGACAACATCAGTCTGAACTGTAGTGCACATAAATTTTATAACTGAAAGTCAGACCAATCAGAAGCAGTTAGGGACTGTGATTGATTGATTGATTATTGTTCAACTTCACACTTATGATTAATTAATGTGCGTATTTGGTGACGGCATCTGAGTGACTGATGAATTGCATACAAATATTGAATTTTACAAAGGACCCACCCGAAGCAGTAAGGGATCTTTTATGTACCACACCGACCATGACACAGGGCCTCGGTTTTTACCCTCTGATACTGTCATCAGTGGCGGATTTAGAGGGGGGTGCCCCCCCCCTTTTGGTCACATATTTACTGGTAAAAATCCAATTTATGCACCAAAAATGGCCATGAAGTTTGGCTAATACCCATGCAGCCCCGCCCCTTTTTCGGAAATCCTGGATCCGCCACTGGTCATGACCAATGCAGATACAACATGAATCTCCTGATCATTACGCGAGTCCCATACCACTGGAATACCCCATTCCAGCTCTTTGTAGTTTGGATAATACAGGTGTGGGACCCCTTTTCGGATAATCCTGGATCCGCCAGTGCGCCATGATACAGTATATGCAGTAACCATAGCCAGCCATTGGCTTAGTCAGGGGGTGCACTGGTGCCAGGTAACGCACATCATGGCGTTAATATTATCAAACCACAAACTGTATCAGTAATTGAAACTGAATATATTTCGTTAATAAATCAAAGTCGATTCCTTACTTGATAGATTAAATAATGGAAGGCCGTGGAAACGAAATGTTTACAATCCCATGGGCGCAGCCATCATGTTTATCGCGAAGTCTCGTAAAAGTCGAGTGTACGTTTGTCACGTGATAAAAATTCAAATTGCAAGACTAGATAAAATAAAATATACAATATATGAAATATCTATTTGTAAATTAATTTCATAATTACAATTTGTACGAAGAAACGGCTTAGTCTATGAATTTATCAAAATCAATTTAACAGCATTGCTAGTACAAGTATGGAATTGATTCGGACAGGGACGTATATTGTGTTATATACATCCCTGATTCGGATATACATTATTTTACTCGTTAAATGAATTCACAAGTACATATACAGAAAGTTTCTGTCAAGTTAGCTAGAACAAAAATGTCAAATGTCGGAAGACACCTGGATTTTTACCATAGTTTTGAATTGAATTTTTAAACTAAAGTATAAATTTCTAAAAACAACTTACCCTGAACGAACAATGACCCCGTTATATAGTTACAGTGCAACGGAGAGTGGAGAGAGAGAACAAACTCTCCGTTGCACTGTAACTACCCGTTATATATCTCAGTTCTTTCCCCATGATATCACTGTCACGGTTTCCTTTACTTCGAAGCTGCCGTTTAACACCAATCCCTTGTTGCTTTGTCCAACAACACTTAAAAGTTGCATCTTCCATGAAAAATTGCAAGCAAACATGGTGCTTCTCAATGTCCGAGTTTTGACGAACTCAAAGTAAAAATTCAAATGAGTAACAGGAGAACTTACGTTATAAGACTGCGCGCCTAATGCAAGCGTAACCTCTGTCGGGAATCCCAGATTTTCATATCATGTTTCAACACCCCATGCTGCTAATGATGAGGCCAACAAGGAGATTTGATTACGCATATGTTAATATAATGGTATTGATATTTTTCATCGAAAAAAGTTTAAGTATGTTAATTGAGTTAATTGAACAATATCAATATTAAGTTAAAGAAAATTTCGGGTCATGATTACTTGATCACGAGAACTACAAATTAATGAGGAATAAACAGATCGATAAATCGGGAACTGGCCTATTTGTGCCCTATCTATATTTCCCTGAAGTTTCGAAGAGATTTAGTTGTCAGTTTACGATACACGATGAATACACCAAAACTGAGAAAAAAGTTATAATTCTGATTCGAAAAAGGATAGTGAAATAGAAGATTTAGATTTTGTCTTTGCTAACGATGATTTGGAATGTGTAGATGAGAAAAGTGATTTGGTTGATCTAAGCATGATTGAAGTGAATAATGAGAATGAAGAAAATGACGATCACCTGCTTACACATTCTGTCTCAGAATCAAAGTGCAACGAATCGGTACGTGAATGGATCGTTATTTATAAATCATGATTCACCTTAAATTTCATAACCATAACCTGACAGTTGAGGAAGCTGATTAAAGTTGTAAACTCTAAAATCTACTCAATTAATTGAATAAATGAGAATGCAGCATGTAAAAATTTTTTTTTAACATTTTCCGATTTTGCCGAAGTTATCAACTTTGCATTTTGTTACCATATTTTTGTCTGTTAACTTCGAAAATATTACAGTCATGGGAAAATATGTAAAAAGAAAGAGTTATACAATTTATTCAAATTTTATATAGAGACGTTTGATATATATATGCTTCATAAATAACACTTCATTCTCACGTATCAAAATAATGCCTGTTGATGTTGATTTCTCTAAGTTTTTATTCCGCCTCGGTACAGCATTTCCCACTACAAAAATTTCTAAGTCCAAATTTCCGTCTGTAGCGAAAATTCTAAGATTGATATTACGCTTGGTCGTTATCATTACCATAGGCACTTGTTTCATGCAGGCACGCCCCTCTTATACAGTAATAGAAAGAACAAGTGCCTATGATCATTACGCCTGGTTTCATGAAATTCCGTCTCTGTGTGAGACACGGAATCTTTACAAAATTACGTGTCCTGCTCAATTCCGCCTGGTCAGAGAGGCGTAATGACCACATCCGTCTAGTTTACAGCTGGTTTACGCCTCAAAACCAGCCGGATTACGTCTAGTCACTTCGTACGGGTGGTCAGTGGACCATACATGTAAAAAAGTCAATTGAATGAACACTTCAACATTAATTGTGCAACTTATCCTCCTCTCCTTTTCCACATCTGCAGACCACCTTAACAAACAAGGGCAGATTCTGCCCTTAGATTGTATAGTATATCCTCTGCTGTCTCCCTATTTCTGATGTAGGATTCTGCCCTTTGATTGTATAGTTTATCATCTGCTGTCTCCCTATTTCTGATGTGGGATTCTGCCCTTTGATTGTATAGTATATCATCTGCTGTCTCCCTATTTCTGATATGGGATTCTGCCCTTTGATTGTATAGTTTATCATCTGCTGTCTCCCTATTTCTGATGTGGAATTCTGCCCTTAGATTGTATAGTATATCATTTGCTGTCTCCCTATTTCTGATGTGGAATTCTGCCCTTAGATTGTATAGTATATCATCTGCTGTCTCCCTATTTCTGATGTGGAATTCTGCCCTTAGATTGTATAGTTTATCATCTGCTGTCTCCCTATTTCTGATGTTGGATTCTGCCCTTTGATTGTATAGTTTATCATCTGCTGTCTCCCTATTTCTGATGTCGGATTCTGCCCTTTGATTGTATAGTATATCATCTGCTGTCTCCCTATTTCTGATGTTGGATTCTGCCCTTTGATTGTATAGTTTATCATCTGCTGTCTCCCTATTTCTGATATGGAATTCTGCCCTTAGATTGTATAGTATATCATCTGCTGTCTCCCTATTTCTGATGTTGGATTCTGCCCTTTGATTGTATAGTTTATCATCTGCTGTCTCCCTATTTCTGATGTTGGATTCTGCCCTTTGATTGTATAGTTTATCATCTGCTGTCTCCCTATTTCTGATGTGGAATTCTGCCCTTAGATTGTATAGTATATCATCTGCTGTCTCCCTATTTCTGATGTTGGATTCTGCCCTTTGATTGTATAGTTTATCATCTGCTGTCTCCCTATTTCTGATGTCGGATTCTGCCCTTTGATTGTATAGTATATCACCTGCTGTCTCTCTATTTCTGATGTTGGATTCTGCCCTTTGATTGTATAGTTTATCATCTGCTGTCTGCCTATTTCTGATGTGGGATTCTGCCCTTTGATTGTATAGTTTATCATCTGCTGTCTCCCTGTTTCTGATGTTGGATTCTGCCCTTTGAGTGTATAGTATATCATCTGCTGTCTCCCTATTTCTGATGTCGGATTCTGCCCTTTGTATAGTATATCATCTGCTGTCTCCCTATTTCTGATGTCGGATTCTGCCCTTTGAGTGTATAGTATATCATCTGCTGTCTCCCTATTTCTGATGTCGGATTCTGCCCTTTGATTGTAGAGTTTATCATCTGCTGTCTCCCTATTTCTGATGTGGGATTCTGCCCTTTGATTGTATAGTATATCATCTGCTGTCTCCCTATTTCTGATGTGGGATTCTGCCCTTTGATTGTAGAGTTTATCATCTGCTGTCTCCCTATTTCTGATGTGGGATTCTGCCCTTTGATTGTATAGTATATCATCTGCTGTCTCCCTATTTCTGATGTGGGATTCTGGCCTTGGATTGTATAGCATAACATCTGCTGTCTCCCTATTTCTGATGTGTGATTCTGCCCTTGGATTGTATAGTATAACATCTGCTGTCTCCCTATTTCTGATGTGGGATTCTGCCCTTTGATTGTATAGTATATCATCTGCTGTCTCGGTATTTCTGATGTGGAATTATACCCTTTGATTGTATAATAAAAAAACTATATCATTTGCTGTCTCCCTATTTCTGATGTGTGATTCTGCCTTTTGATTGTATAGTTTATCATCTGCTGTCTCCCTATTTCTGATGTGGTATTCTGCCCTTTGATTGTATAGTATATCGTCTGCTGTCTCCCTATTTCTGATGTGGGATTCTGCCCTTTGATTGTATAGTAAATCCCCTGCTGTCTCCCTATTTCTGATGTCGGATTCTCCCCTTTGATTGTATAGTTTATCATCTGCTGTCTCCCTATTTCTGATATGGGATTCTGCCCTTAGATTGTATAGTATATCACCTGCTGTCTCCCTATTTCTGATGTTGGATTCTGCCCTTTGATTGTATAGTTTATCATCTGCTGTCTGCCTATTTCTGATGTGGGATTCTGCCCTTTGATTGTATAGTTTATCATCTGCTGTCTCCCTGTTTCTGATGTTGGATTCTGCCCTTTGAGTGTATAGTATATCATCTGCTGTCTCCCTATTTCTGATGTCGGATTCTGCCCTTTGTATAGTATATCATCTGCTGTCTCCCTATTTCTGATGTCGGATTCTGCCCTTTGATTGTATAGTATATCATCTGCTGTCTCCCTATTCCTGATGTTGGATTCTGCCCTTTGATTGTATAGTATATCATCTGCTGTCTCCCTATTTCTGATGTGGGATTCTGCCCTTTGATTGTATAGTATATCATCTGCTGTCTCCCTATTTCTGATGTGGGATTCTGCCCTTTGATTGTAGAGTTTATCATCTGCTGTCTCCCTATTTCTGATGTGGGATTCTGCCCTTTGATTGTATAGTATATCATCTGCTGTCTCCCTATTTCTGATGTGGGATTCTGGCCTTGGATTGTATAGCATAACATCTGCTGTCTCCCTATTTCTGATGTGTGATTCTGTCCTTTGATTGTATAGTTTATCATCTGCTGTCTCCCTATTTCTGATATGGGAGTCTGCCCTTTGATTGTATAGTTTATCATATGCTGTCTCCCTATTTCTGATGTGGGATTCTGCCCTTTGATTGTAGAGTTTATCATCTGCTGTCTCCCTATTTCTGATGTGGGATTCTGCCCTTTGATTGTAGAGTTTATCATCTGCTGTCTCCCTATTTCTGATATGGGATTCTGCCCTTTGATTGTATAGTATATCATCTGCTGTCTCCCTATTTCTGATGTGGAATTATACCCTTTGATTGTATAATAAAAAAACTATATCATTTGCTGTCTCCCTATTTCTGATGTGTGATTCTGCCTTTTGATTGTATAGTTTATCATCTGCTGTCTCCCTATTTCTGATGTGGTATTCTGCCCTTTGATTGTATAGTATATCGTCTGCTGTCTCCCTATTTCTGATGTGGGATTCTGCCCTTTGATTGTATAGTAAATCCCCTGCTGTCTCCCTATTTCTGATGTGGGATTCTGCCCTTTGATTGTATAGTTTATCATCTGCTGTCTCCCTATTTCTGATGTCGGATTCTGCCCTTTGATTGTATAGTATATCACCTGCTGTCTCTCTATTTCTGATGTTGGATTCTGCCCTTTGATTGTATAGTTTATCATCTGCTGTCTGCCTATTTCTGATGTGGGATTCTGCCCTTTGATTGTATAGTTTATCATCTGCTGTCTCCCTGTTTCTGATGTTGGATTCTGCCCTTTGAGTGTATAGTATATCATCTGCTGTCTCCCTATTTCTGATGTCGAATTCTGCCCTTTGTATAGTATATCATCTGCTGTCTCCCTATTTCTGATGTCGGATTCTGCCCTTTGAGTGTATAGTATATCATCTGCTGTCTCCCTATTTCTGATGTCGGATTCTGCCCTTTGATTGTAGAGTTTATCATCTGCTGTCTCCCTATTTCTGATGTGGGATTCTGCCCTTTGATTGTATAGTATATCATCTGCTGTCTCCCTATTTCTGATGTGGGATTCTGCCCTTTGATTGTAGAGTTTATCATCTGCTGTCTCCCTATTTCTGATGTGGGATTCTGCCCTTTGATTGTATAGTATATCATCTGCTGTCTCCCTATTTCTGATGTGGGATTCTGGCCTTGGATTGTATAGCATAACATCTGCTGTCTCCCTATTTCTGATGTGTGATTCTGCCCTTGGATTGTATAGTATAACATCTGCTGTCTCCCTATTTCTGATGTGGGATTCTGCCCTTTGATTGTATAGTATATCATCTGCTGTCTCGGTATTTCTGATGTGGAATTATACCCTTTGATTGTATAATAAAAAAACTATATCATTTGCTGTCTCCCTATTTCTGATGTGTGATTCTGCCTTTTGATTGTATAGTTTATCATCTGCTGTCTCCCTATTTCTGATGTGGTATTCTGCCCTTTGATTGTATAGTATATCGTCTGCTGTCTCCCTATTTCTGATGTGGGATTCTGCCCTTTGATTGTATAGTAAATCCCCTGCTGTCTCCCTATTTCTGATGTCGGATTCTCCCCTTTGATTGTATAGTTTATCATCTGCTGTCTCCCTATTTCTGATATGGGATTCTGCCCTTAGATTGTATAGTATATCACCTGCTGTCTCCCTATTTCTGATGTTGGATTCTGCCCTTTGATTGTATAGTTTATCATCTGCTGTCTGCCTATTTCTGATGTGGGATTCTGCCCTTTGATTGTATAGTTTATCATCTGCTGTCTCCCTGTTTCTGATGTTGGATTCTGCCCTTTGAGTGTATAGTATATCATCTGCTGTCTCCCTATTTCTGATGTCGGATTCTGCCCTTTGTATAGTATATCATCTGCTGTCTCCCTATTTCTGATGTCGGATTCTGCCCTTTGATTGTATAGTATATCATCTGCTGTCTCCCTATTCCTGATGTTGGATTCTGCCCTTTGATTGTATAGTATATCATCTGCTGTCTCCCTATTTCTGATGTGGGATTCTGCCCTTTGATTGTATAGTATATCATCTGCTGTCTCCCTATTTCTGATGTGGGATTCTGCCCTTTGATTGTAGAGTTTATCATCTGCTGTCTCCCTATTTCTGATGTGGGATTCTGCCCTTTGATTGTATAGTATATCATCTGCTGTCTCCCTATTTCTGATGTGGGATTCTGGCCTTGGATTGTATAGCATAACATCTGCTGTCTCCCTATTTCTGATGTGTGATTCTGTCCTTTGATTGTATAGTTTATCATCTGCTGTCTCCCTATTTCTGATATGGGAGTCTGCCCTTTGATTGTATAGTTTATCATATGCTGTCTCCCTATTTCTGATGTGGGATTCTGCCCTTTGATTGTAGAGTTTATCATCTGCTGTCTCCCTATTTCTGATGTGGGATTCTGCCCTTTGATTGTAGAGTTTATCATCTGCTGTCTCCCTATTTCTGATATGGGATTCTGCCCTTTGATTGTATAGTATATCATCTGCTGTCTCCCTATTTCTGATGTGGAATTATACCCTTTGATTGTATAATAAAAAAACTATATCATTTGCTGTCTCCCTATTTCTGATGTGTGATTCTGCCTTTTGATTGTATAGTTTATCATCTGCTGTCTCCCTATTTCTGATGTGGTATTCTGCCCTTTGATTGTATAGTATATCGTCTGCTGTCTCCCTATTTCTGATGTGGGATTCTGCCCTTTGATTGTATAGTAAATCCCCTGCTGTCTCCCTATTTCTGATGTGGGATTCTGCCCTTTGATTGTATAGTTTATCATATGCTGTCTCCCTATTTCTGATATGGGATTCTGTCCTTTGATTGTATAGTTTATCATCTGCTGTCTCCCTATTTCTGATATGGGATTCTGCCCTTTGATTGTATAGTTTATCATCTGCTGTCTCCCTATTTCTGATATGGGATTCTGCCCTTTGATTGTATAGTATATCCTCTGCTGTCTCCCTATTTCTGATGTAGGATTCTGCCCTTTGATTGTATAGTATATCATCTGCTGTCTCCCTATTTCTGATGTGGGATTCTGCCCTTTGATTGTATAGTAAATCCTCTGCTGTCTCCCTATTTCTGATGTGGAATTATGCCCTTTGATTGTATAGTATATCATCTGCTGTCTCCCTATTTCTGATGTGGAATTATGCCCTTTGATTGTATAATAAAAAAACTATATCATTTGCTGTCTCCCTATTTCTGATATGTGATTCTGCCTTTTGATTGTATAGTTTATCATCTGCTGTCTCCCTGTTTCTGACGTTGGATTCTGCCCTTTGAGTGTATAGTTTATCATATGCTGTCTCCCTATTTCTGATGTGGGATTCTGCCCTTTGATTGTATAGTTTATCATCTGCTGTCTCCCTATTTCTAATGTGTGATTCTGCCTTTTGATTGTATAGTTTATCATCTGCTGTCTACCTATTTCTGATGTTTGATTCTGCCTTTTGATTGTATAGTTTATCATCTGCTGTCTCCCTATTTCTGATGTTTGATTCTGCCCTTTGATTGTATAGTTCATCATCTGCTGTCTCCCTGTTTCTGATATGGGATTCTGCCCTTTGATTGTATAGTATAACATCTGCTGTCTACCTATTTCTGATGTTGGATTCTGCCCTTTGATTGTATAGTATATCATCTGCTGTCTCCCTATTTCTGATGTGGAATTATGCCCTTTGATTGTATAATAAAAAAACTATATCATTTGCTGTCTCCCTATTTCTGATGTGTGATTCTGCCTTTTGATTGTATAGTTTATCATCTGCTGTCTCCCTATCTCTTATGTGGTATTTTGCCCTTTAATTGTATAGTATATCATCTGCTGTCTCCTATTTCTAATGTGGGATTCTGCCCTTTGATTGTATAGTATATCCTCTGCTGTCTACCTATTTCTGATGTGGGATTCTGCCCTTTGATTGTATAGTTTATCATCTGCTGTCTCCCTATTTCTGATGTTGGATTCTGCCCTTTGATTGTATAGTATAACATCTGCTGTCTCCCTATTTCTGATGTGGGATTCTGCCCTTTGAGTGTATAGTATATCATCTGCTGTCTCCCTATTTCTGAGGTGGGATTCTGCCCTTGGATTGTATAGTATATCATCTGCTGTCTCTCTATTTCTGATGTGGGATTCTGCCCTTTGATTGTATAGTTTATCATCTGCTGTCTCCCTATTTCTGATGTGGGATTCTGCCCTTTGAGTGTATAGTATATCATCTGCTGTCTCCCTATTCCTGATGTTGGATTCTGCCCTTTGATTGTATAGTATATCATCTGCTGTCTCCCTATTTCTGATGTTGGATTCTGCCCTTTGATTGTATAGTATATCATCTGCTGTCTGCCTATTTCTGATGTTGGATTCTGCCCTTTGATTGTATAGTTTATCATCTGCTGTCTCCCTATTTCTGATGTGGAATTCTGCCCTTTGATTGTATAGTATATCATCTGCTGTCTCCCTATTTCTGATGTGGAATTATGCCCTTTGATTGTATAATAAAAAAAACTATATCATTTGCTGTCTCCCTATTTCTGATATGTGATTCTGCCTTTTGATTGTATAGTTTATCATCTGCTGTCTCCCTGTTTCTGACGTTGGATTCTGCCCTTTGAGTGTATAGTTTATCATATGCTGTCTCCCTATTTCTGATGTGGGATTCTGCCCTTTGATTGTATAGTTTATCATCTGCTGTCTCCCTATTTCTAATGTGTGATTCTGCCTTTTGATTGTATAGTTTATCATCTGCTGTCTACCTATTTCTGATGTTTGATTCTGCCTTTTGATTGTATAGTTTATCATCTGCTGTCTCCCTATTTCTGATGTTTGATTCTGCCCTTTGATTGTATAGTTCATCATCTGCTGTCTCCCTGTTTCTGATATGGGATTCTGCCCTTTGATTGTATAGTATAACATCTGCTGTCTACCTATTTCTGATGTTGGATTCTGCCCTTTGATTGTATAGTATATCATCTGCTGTCTCCCTATTTCTGATGTGGAATTATGCCCTTTGATTGTATAATAAAAAAACTATATCATTTGCTGTCTCCCTATTTCTGATGTGTGATTCTGCCTTTTGATTGTATAGTTTATCATCTGCTGTCTCCCTATCTCTTATGTGGTATTTTGCCCTTTAATTGTATAGTATATCATCTGCTGTCTCCCTATTTCTAATGTGGGATTCTGCCCTTTGATTGTATAGTATATCCTCTGCTGTCTACCTATTTCTGATGTGGGATTCTGCCCTTTGATTGTATAGTTTATCATCTGCTGTCTCCCTATTTCTGATGTTGGATTCTGCCCTTTGATTGTATAGTATAACATCTGCTGTCTCCCTATTTCTGATGTGGGATTCTGCCCTTTGAGTGTATAGTATATCATCTGCTGTCTCCCTATTTCTGAGGTGGGATTCTGCCCTTGGATTGTATAGTATATCATCTGCTGTCTCCCTATTTCTGATGTGGGATTCTGCCCTTTGATTGTATAGTTTATCATCTGCTGTCTCCCTATTTCTGATGTGGGATTCTGCCCTTTGAGTGTATAGTATATCATCTGCTGTCTCCCTATTCCTGATGTTGGATTCTGCCCTTTGATTGTATAGTATATCATCTGCTGTCTCCCTATTTCTGATGTTGGATTCTGCCCTTTGATTGTATAGTATATCATCTGCTGTCTGCCTATTTCTGATGTGGGATTCTGCCCTTTGATTGTATAGTATATCCTCTGCTGTCTACCTATTTCTGATGTGGGATTCTGCCCTTTGATTGTATAGTTTATCATCTGCTGTCTGCCTATTTCTGATGTTGGATTCTGCCCTTTGATTGTATAGTTTATCATCTGCTGTCTTCCTATTTCTAATGTGGGATTCTGCCCTTTGATTGTATAGTATATCATCTGCTGTCTCCCTATTTCTGATGTGGGATTCTGCCCTTTGATTGTATAGCATCTGCTGTCTCCCTATTTCTGATGTGGGATTCTGCCCTTTGATTCCTAATTGTCAGATGAGACGGTGTAAATGATCAGACCTGAGTTACAGAATATGGTAACATGTGAGGTAATTCTAACTGCTGTAAATCTTTGGTCTCTTTTATTACCTTATGGTTTTTATTGCAAAAGAAAAGAATGCATTTACTGGTAATTATGACTGATAGGTTTGTTGTATCATATGGTTGTGGATCAGCATAAAATGTTTATGAATTAAGGTGATATTGTTAGAAAACTGTTGAGAGATGAGGATAGTGTACTGGAAAATGTGCATTACTTTGTAAAGAGTGTGGATTGCGTATTAGAAAGAAATAATGATAAACTGGTACGAAGAGATATTGGATTGGAGTGATGAGGAATTTTTGAATAGTTTTGAATGGTGTGCGGGCGAAAATATGGATAGTGTCCTTGAAGTAACTGTTGATTTTAGTAAATACAGAGTTACTTCCCATTTGTGTAGGTATCTGATATCAAATCATTCTGACAATCAAACAATTTCTAAGGAAGTGTAATTTTTGTGCCTTCATTTCCCTCAGTTTAACCTCCAGGTTTCCAGGGAACTGGCTGGCATGACAAATCTATGCTATGTCAGATAGGACATGCTCATTTCTTAAGAAATGACTGAATTGGGAGGCCGTGTGCCAGGTTGGTACAGTCACCATAAAACAATCTTGGAGTGGTATGAAATAACAAACAGAAACAAACATTTCTTTTCCTTTTTTTAATTTTCTAAATTTTATTTTGGTGCAATTTTTTTTGCATAATTATAAGAATTTCCACAAATAAATCTGTGAACATTACACAGAATAATTGTTTGTTTTCTTGATATAGGGTGGATTTCTAGTGCACTATTTCCTTCAACACTCAATCAGCAAGATGTGTGTTTTTTTGCTCGTGCTTGTAGAGTGTTGTGTGCTTTCCTGGATTTATGGAGCACAGCGTCTATGGAATAACGTAGCAGACATGACAGGAAGTACAGACTCCCCCTGGTGGAAATTAACATGGAGATTTCTCACTCCTCTTACTATCTTTGTGAGTATGCATAAAAATTTACTATTATGATTATCATTTGATTCATATAATTGAGATCAATATTCGCTACGTTAAATTGATATATACAAGTGTTTGACATTTGTAACAAGAGGGTCTATACTACCAGCAACCCTGGCTTTAAATTCAAGGTTGCTGGTAATAGTTAGCGCATAGGCTGAGGGCTAGACCTGCCTCCTGTTACGTCTAAATGACAATCAAAGGAAAGTTGAACTTGTTAACTATTTGTTAATTAATGTAGGAAAGAATGGTTCTTTGGAATATCAAGAAGAGACTTGCGATTTTTAACCTGAGTAAGTTATGAAAATATGAAATATGAGTTTTTCATTGATTACTTGCACTGGTCATTGAGAAATAAGAAAGATAAATCATTAAGCCAAAATAGCCAATACCAATGTGTCAACAAGGATGTATATAGTTTAAACTAATTACTTCTCGGGTGTCAACTAACAGCAGCCTGGCTGAAAAAAAAAAAAGGATAGGTTGGTAAGATTTAAAAAAAAAAAAGAAAATTATTATTCCACAAAGTTATCATTGGCAGTTAGCTTTTAAAGGAAAACATTTTTGTCAATTTTATTTTTTTTTATATGAAATTCTAGATTGGCAAAACATTAAAATTCTGAGAAAAAAATTGGATTGGTGGTCAAAATAATAGGATTTACCAGGTAAGGAGAAATACAGATATTGATTTTGGGTTTAATGCTTGTATATCAAATTGTGAAGTCTGAGCAGCTGCAGTGTATATCTAGTATATTACATAACAATTTGACTAATTTTACATTATTAAAATAGAAGAGCAAATAATTTATATATTATCATTTCTTTTTTTAGTCACTGATAGTCCTCGCTTGTTTGACAATGGACTCTCTTCATTACAAGTCGTATGTTTACCCTGACTGGTCAGATGCTGTAGGCTGGGCTTTGACCATTGTTATCATCACACCATTGACTGTGGGCATGATTATGGTGATAATAAAGAAGAATCAAACAAATACACAGGTAATTGAAGGATTTTGGTTATATGTATAGGGGATGAAATACAATGTATGATTGCAGTACAGGAAATGTTGGTTTTTAATAGATGTGTAAATGTAATTTTTATGCCCCTAGATTGATGGATTGGGGGCATAATGTTTTTTGTCCTGTCTGTGTGTCTGTTGTCTATCTGTTTGTTTGTTTCATTGTTTGTTGTTAACTTAAACCTTGGCTATAACTTTTGAACTGTGATGGATAGAGACTTCATATTTCACATGTGAACTCAAATAATGAAGCCCTTTTAAATGACAGCAATGTCAATGACCTTTTAGCCTTGACAGTCATGCTAAAAATAACTTTTTTGACTTTGTTGCCACTGGGTGCATTAGTGTTTCACAAACAAAGATTGTATTTTTACATTTGATGTTTTGTATCATTTTTACTCTGATAATTATTACAGAAACTTCAAAAGAAATTTTGATTCTGTTGGACTGATTGCTCTATCTTAAACTGAATTATTAAAGTGGTAAAGTGGCAGCCAACATTTATTTATGTTAGAAGTTAGACCTTGAGTCGCCATATACCCCTGTTTCCCCCCTCCTCCCCTAGGGGGAATTTTCGACGGAATATTTTCCTGAAAGTTTATAAAAAATGCTACAAAATGAGCCATGTTTGCACGGGGCAAAAACAAAAGATTTTTAACAAAAATTGCCTTTAGTGTAGATCCAAATATTTGTTTTAATGCTTATGGAATAATAAAACAATATCTAATCTATCTAATGGTATGCCATTTACCCAATCATGAATTATTGAAAAGGGATATTTAAAAATATTTTGCATTAAAGTGATGCTGAAAATTGGAAAATCTTTATAAATCATTTACGCTTTATCATTTATGAGTTTTAAATGCATCATTTTATAGGAATTTCTATACACTTTGCAAATACACAATTTGAAAAGCACCCACTCCCACTCCCCTCCCCCCCCCAAAAAAAACCCAAACAAACAAACAAAAAACAAAAGAAAACATAGAATTTAAGAGAAAAATCATCTGAGAAATGACCTTGATATTTTAACAAAGGAGATGGAATTCTATTAATCTTCATCTTTATATCCATTGTAGGTGGGGTTATAATGTACAGATTTTTAGAATTAACCGACACGGTGGCGAAATCTATGGTTAAAAACTCAGATATTTCAGCACACAGTTTGTGAAATGATCATTAAATGCAAAGATCTTTAATCAATGCAGAAGCAAGGAAAGCTATTTATATTGAATACATGCCTGTATTATATATTCTATACGACTTTTACATAATCTTGTTCCCTTAAAATGGAACAACCAGTTAAATTAAGACAAAAATGAAAATTCCAAAGTTCCTTACCATTAAGTAAGGTAGGACTTGCATTGTTCATTTTGATAATACATTGCATTAAGAGGTGAGTAGTCTTACAGAAGCTGGTTTTGAAAAGATAAAGGACATGGCAAGCAAAAGACTGAAGTATGATTCCGTTAAAAATAGATCAGAGCATATTTCCTTAAATATTCCAGACACATTAAACCCTTCAAAACATGGTACTCACAGGAAATGCTATCAAAACTTCAGAAATATAAGCAGGGTAGAAAAAAGAAAATCAACTTCTGCTTCATATGATGAGAGCACTCCTAGTACATCAAGGCCACAAAGACCCGCATCTCCCGCCACTTTGTTATTTCCAGCTAACAAATGCCTCTTCTGTAACAAGAAAACAATAAAGGTGAAAGGTACTGAACAAAAACTTACCAAATGTGTAACCAAATGTGCTGAAGAGTCTATCAAAGCCACAGTTTACAATAAATGTGATGATCAGCTTTTGTGTAAAGCTTTAAACCAAGATCTTGTTGCAAGGGAAGCACAGTATCACAATGCTTGTCGATGAAAGTATAGTAACACGAAGTACACTATGCATGTGTCTCACACAAATTCTGAGGCATATAAGTCTGATGCTTCCCACAAAAAGGCATTTGGTTTAATATGCAATTATATTAAGGAGTATATCATAGAGGGTCAGAATGTAATGTAGAAAGATTATCGATGCCTAGAGAGAGATATATTGAATGTATGTCAAAAAACTCTGTATCAGTTTATAATAAAAACTACAAAACCTATAAACTGATAAATTACAAAAACATTTCAGACAAAGAATAAAGCTCTGTCGACCACAGTCATCAAGAACTACAAGTTGGTATACAGTTCAAATGTTGAAAGAAATGTAGTAGAAACAGCATTCGAGTTAGCCTCTTCGGAAGAGATACGTCTCAAAGAATCAGCAATGATAATACACATGTAAAAGGCACCTAATTAATCATGCTCGCAAGATTTCATGGTTTGCCATGACCACCTTCTTCAGAATAGCTTCTCATTGATAAAACCAAATGCATTTTTGTGGGCAGCATCAGATTTATATGTCTCAGAATCTGTGTGAGACACATGCCTAGTATCACTTCGTATGTTTCGCTTCGCATTGTTATACCATGCTTCCCTTGCAACAAGATCTTGGTTCAAAGCATTTTATACAAAATTTGATCGTCACATTTATTGTAAACTGCGGCTTTAATAGACTACTCAGTGCATTTTGTTACACATTTAGTAAGTTTTTGTTTCCTTGTCACAGAAGAGGCACTTGTTAGCTGGAAAAAACAAAGTGGCAGGAGATAAGGGTCTTTGTCGCTTTGAGGAACTATGAGTGCGCTCTCATAATATGGAGAAGAAGGTGATTTTCTTTTTTCTACCCTGCTTATATTTCTGAAGTTTTGATAGCATTTCCGGTGAGTACCATGTTTTGAGGGTCTAATCCCTTACAGAAAAGAATGCCATTAAATGTCCATTGCATTTACAGTTATATTCTTGCCATTGAAATTCCATTACTTTTGCAGTTCTACTAATAAGATGCAAACTGGTTATGCAAAGTGTATCTGTAAAAACCATTGATTTTCCAGTTTTCTGTAAAATCACATTATATTATCATTGAAAGTGCATTGGAATACAATTGAAATCCGCGAATTATTTAAATTAGGTAAAACCAGTTAAATGAGGTCACATTAAACTGAAAAATCAATGGTGAAATACAGGTTTCAGGAAACCATTGAAATACCAGTTTTTCTCCAGTTATTTCACAACAGAAAAAAAACTATAGGATAATTTTCGGTAAACCAAAGTTTAATTACATTGTACATTCAAGTAACAATTAATTGCACACAATATAAAGGGTATCTGATATACAAAATTTTAGACTACAGTCTAACCAGATGAAAATGTACACTCATGCATTTATTTAAAGTCTTATAAAAAGGACATGTACATGTTCATAAGAAGTTTTCATTATTAAAATAATGAATATTTTAGATGTTTGAAGCAAAGGTTCATCTGATACACTAAATTTATACCCAAGCCTACCTTTTCACAGAATAAACACAAAGAGTAAAATTTCCAAACAATGTCATAAGAATTTCACATGATACATCCATATATCAAATGCCACTGAACACTATAAAAAAGAGAAAAATATCCACATATTTTTTAACACATACTCCTCTTTCTCCACATATCACTTATGTTCACTTAATATTCTTTTTTCTTTAATTTTGGCACATGTGTATTCTTTTCAATTTTCTGTCGAATGTTTCCAATTTTATTTTGAACTGTTGTCATGAATGTATTTGGTGGCAGTTGATTAATTTGGAGCTTGTTGCATTTCGCAAACATGTATTCTGAAAAAGAAAATTTCACTATATTGAATTATATATTAACTAGATTTACATTTATGCAATTGACTACTGAAACTTAAAATTGAATCTAAAGTAAGATCTAATATAACCGTCATTTGTATTCATGAAAATGATCTTAAATAGATTCAGACTTGAGAACAATATCTGCGATTCGTCAAACTCCACCACAAATCATACACATGCACACACATCCACAGACACACACCTATATGTCTTAATTACACATGCACACATATATTCCTTATAGTTATATGGTATCTGCTTTGTAAGAATTCAATAGGTCTATGTTTGGGTGCGAGTGCATGGATGTGTGACTGTGTGTGTGTGTGTGGGTAAGGTGGGGGGAGGGTATGTTTGTGTGTTCCAGCATAAAAATTAAAAATCTGGAATCAAATCTATTTCATAAATACCTTTAATGGCTTCCATTTTGTGACTATCCAGTCCTTTGACTCCTTTTGTCTCTTTTAAATCTTCTTCAGTAAACACAAGGTCAAGAATTTTATTTAAAAGATAGATGGCTGGATTCTTTGCAGTTAGGGCCTTCATTTCAGCTGTCCTTAATGCAGATGGATTGACCTTCACGTCTATGTAAAGGTCATTGTCGTCAATGATGAGGGGAACTTTTCTCTGTTAAGAAACAACAAATTATAAGAAAAAATGTATTATACAAAATTTATTGAAATTCATTATATTTCATGACATTAAATATTTTATAGATAAAATTATAAAATCAAATTTAGTATTAACAACAATGTCTACTATATCCAGGTTCAACTGGGTTTTGCAGTATCTAGCTAGGAGTAAATTTATCACATGATCTTTTTCTGGCATATTCAGTGGCAGATCCAGGATTTCTGAAAAGGAGACGGGAGGGGAGGGGGGGGGGGGGGGTACATGTGTATTAGCCAAACTACTCAGACAGCTAGATCTGGATATTTTATGTGGTGAAAGCGCAGGGCGGGGGGCTGTCTAAATCTGAAAGTAAGATATTTATATAATATATATATATATATATATATATATATATATATATTTGTACATGTATATTTATACCTTTACTTGCTCTGTTTGCTGAATGCTGTTCTTTTCTATCACGCTGAATGAAGGTTCCATAACGTTATCATCATTTATCGTCCCACCATATGTGCATTGGTGAAATGCATTCGTCAATAAATGAAATACTGAGAGAACTTGGGTTTGAGCACCATGAGGTAAACTCTGATAATAGTCTGAAACACAAAATAAAAATTAGAAAAAATAATAATAATTTCCATATGCAAACTGGACATAATTATCATACATGACACATATACATGTATAAACTTTAATTTTGGTTGCCAAACTTTTAAGATAATGTTGCACAACAATTAAGGTGCCTGACCACAGAAAACAGATAATGATTTACTTTACATTCAACAATTTTATCACAACATGGACGCAGCTATGAGGTAGCCATCCTCTTAAACATAATGGTGCAATCTGGTAATTATATTGAAACACGGTTCGTCAATGCCGCAAGTCAAGTGCTTAACCACTACACCAAGCCTGCCCATATACATATGATACAACATGTATTTTATGTTTTGACCATTTCACACTGTTAGAATGTTGTAATGCTATTATGAGAATTATCTGGCAATATGTATTAGTTTAATTATTATTTGTTTATTGCTTAATGCTAACTTGACCACTATAGTAGTAAGAATTGTAAACTTTTATCATGACTGCATGGACTGCTTTGCCTTTATTGTATGTGGCATCAACATTTCGAAGTTTTATTTATTCATTAAAAAGATAAATAATCAATTCAACCTCTCACCTATTAAAGGCTGATATGGAAAATTATTTGTCAGTTTACATGTAGGTATTCCAATATCAGCATTGTAGCCATATTCACCTACAGGTAATGGAGAAAGGGCTTTAGATGACTGCGGTGTTGAAATTGATGGACAAAACTCCTGAAACACAAATAGAAATAATACCTTAATTGCTGCAGCAAGCTTGTTTTTACTATAGACAGAACCTTTAGTCATGGTCATGATCATGGTCATCAGCATTGTAATTATTTGAATAGCATTTAAAAGGCACGTGATATACATTACATGTAATATTAAACTCAATGTTTTCGGGATATTATTGGGATGCATCCCTCCACTGTGTCCTAGATTTTTGAAGCATTTAAGGGGTTTTTCCCTCAAGGAAGTAGCATTTTTAAGCCAAATTAACCCAAATCAGTCACATACAATATAATGATATTATTAATAATAATAATAGTAATAAAAATAATAATAATTATTATTATTATTATAATAATGATAATAACAATAATTATAATGATAATAATAATAATTATAATGACAATAATAATAATTTTATCATCAGCAGCAGCATACAGAAACTGAATACTTTTTTAATGTTGCATAATCCGCTCTTACCTCAGAATATTCCTCAAAATGATCATCTCCTTCATTCAGAATCCCAAGACTAATTCCCACAAGAGATGCTGTATCTCCAAATGGTGTCTTTTGTTGCTTATGTATCCTCTTTTCAGGTGTTTTTATAAGTTTTGTGGGTAGGTTTAATGTTTTGTGATTCTCCTTGACTTGGACATTTTCATTATTTGGTTTTAATGGCGTCTTTAACTTCTTTTGGGGTGTTTTTATACGTTTTATTGGTGTTATTTGAGTATATATCATATCTCTAAATTTTCCGTCATATTTTGTAGGTGTTGTTGAAGAGGTTTTTTTCCCCGGGGTTTTTGATTCCTTACATCTTTTAGCTGGAGTTTTCGTTTGCTTTAATTTCTTTTCTGGTGTTTTTGATTGTTCAGGTCTCCTTGGTGAATTTTTCAAAGCTTTAGATGGTGTTTTTTCATTGCTTTTTGCATCTTTATCTGGAGTCTTCTTTGGTGTTACCTCGTCATTTAGCCCTGCAAAGGCCATAATCTCTTTGAGTTTTAGTTCTTTAAGTTTTGCGCTTTTTGAGGTAGTCCCTTTCACAGTTTGATCTTCTTTCTTCTTCTTTTCGTTTGGTAATTCCTTTGCTTCTTCCAAAGCTCTTTTCATTTTTAAATTTGCTCCTCTTTTTCGCCCGGATGATTTCATTTCTTTTCCAAGAGAAATTAAAGCTTCAATTGTGCCTTTCATGAAAGTATTTAAATCTTGGTCAACATGTTGTGTATATGCCCTGCATTTTATGAGACCTGAAAAGAGTTGTAGTAAATAAATTGTAGTATATGGTGTCTGAAAATGGTGATGATATCTAGAAAGAAGTTTGTATGATCTCTTGTATTGCACACGAAACAATCGTTTTTGTTGAATTAGCTGGAAATAATTACAATTAAAACCTCTATCATTCCTATAGCTAACCCCCCCCCCCCCAAAAAAAAACCCCCACTAAAACGTGAACAAACAGTCCCGTCCCCCCCCCCCCACTTTTACACACACAAATTATATATATATATATATATATATATATATATATATATATATATATATATATATATATATATATATATATATATATATATATATATATATATATATATATATATATATATTTATGTACGTATGTATGTATAAAAGCACCAGTATTAAATATAACAACAACGGTCACTATTCAAAAATTCCGGATCAACCGTGGGTCAATACAAGTCGCTAAAGAATAAGAGAGGTCAAATATAGAAGCACAAGAAAGCAACAAAGGACACTAAAATAAAGAAAAAATAATAATAATAAGACTAACAGATAAAAGGAATAGAGAGCATCAGGTTTCCAAACTCTTCACGAATGATTTTTTAGATAAGTAACTACACATGTATGTACAGCAACAGAAACGAAACTGCAAAAGGATTCGGTGATAAAGGCAGGGTTCGGGTAAAACATGTATACGTGTTTAAGCTATATATATCTAGGAATATATCCAATATCAAATCGTCATTTATGTAATTACTGTAAAATAAGTAATATCTTAATTAATACAGCTTCATGCGGTATATAGTTATCATGGTGACTGAACGTTATGAAAATGATTGATTTCTGCATACTACTATTCCAGACTGTTAGCTGAGGATTTTTATTGATTATGGGTGTGAATGTGTGGCTGCTCTCAGTGCCACGAACTATTGACTCTACATTAAAAGGTCAACACGTCGCGCGAGCATGGTTGTTGAGGTCTCTTAAAATTATTTTCATTAGTAATACTAATAATTCAAATCCAAGTACATAACGTACTAAATTAAAAGGATTGAAAAGAGTATGTTTGAGAGTTTCGGAGTATGAATTTTAAAATAAAAAGAATAATGAAATTTCAGTCTGAAGGTCGATTATATGATTCTCTGCTATCGATTAACATCTTGCATTATTTGTACAATGTTCGGCGGCGAATTTGACATTGATATATATTTGTCCTACTTTAACAGATTTACAGGCGCGGGGTATACCATGACTGCTGTAAACAGGTGTATATTAATGAATTAATTTAGCATTATATTTGATGAATTAAAGATAATTAATTATCAAACATTAATTATTAAACAACAATGTATGCAGAATGCAAATTGAGTCAGGTATTTTCTGCATACATATTTAATTGCTGTGATAAAAATATCCGAAAAAATACCCCCCCCCCCCCCAAATAAAAACCTAAGAAAAAACAAACAAACAAAAAGAACCAAAAACAGACAAAAAAGACACATACAAAAGGAGAGAACCTCCCCCCCCCCCCCAAAAAAAAAAATAAAAACATAAGAGAACGAAAAATTACAACAATTACAACAATGAAGAAAATAAAAATTGCAGTACTTACTACCAGAAAAAACTATAGTTCCGTCATAGGGCATATCCTCTATCACTTCGGTCCCATCTTCCTTTAATTTTGATGTTTTCCACATAATTTTAACCTTCCCTTCATCATCACATTCGCCTACTTTGTTTTTTGAAAGTGTTAGTAAAGTTTCATCAGCAACAAAATGAACGACAAAATGTGGATCTGTCCTGTCGAAATGTGCCATGGCGCTCGATGAAATTCAAACGAAACTTCGCGGTGTAATTTGATAGAGGTCGCTGCGTCCCATGATTCCCGGAATGTGTTACAAGTAGATGCGGTTAATTGGAGGTTACGCAGCTTCCCTGGTACTGACAGACTTTTAGCAAAACAGAAAAATGAGTAATAGAAAACGTGGACCATACAAAAGAAAGGTACATTGTATTTCAGTTTCATAAGGAAAATATATATTATATTAGACTAATTACTGTGATAAGATTAAAAGTGGGCGTTATATAAATTTTGTCGCTAAAACCGTGATAAGTAGCGAATAACAAATATATATTGAATGACACTTAATCAATGGTAATCCCGAGACTAAATGCGTGTTGGGATGGGAGTTGAAGTTTGCTTCCTTAAAAAAATACTTCTATAATTCTAAACTGTTACAAATTTCTGCGTTTGCTATTTACAGATTACAGCGGATCATGAAGATGATGATAGTAGCCAATATGATCAATGTAGAATAGAGCAACAAACATGCACCACTTTAAATGTAAGACTTGAAACACTTGATGAAGTACAACATGTCTCTGAAATGGCGTCTCTGCACCTCAATTACTTAAGCGGAGATCAAACAGTAGTTGACAGTACAGTTGAAACAACAGATGACACAACGGACATTTTTGATTCATATGAAAATGTAAACACACTCACCAATTTAGATCATGCCAATACTGAGAGTGGAACTAATAACACCGAAGATGATGAATGCTTGTTTGACAATTTGGATGAAACATTTGATGTGCAGTTTGAAGAATTTTTTTCCGCTTTTACCGAAGAAGCCAAGACAAGAGATTCTGATTGTTTAGCAGACGAATCAGAAACTAGTGTAATTTATAATCCAGAAATTGCCGAACATTTTGCAGCTTCAGTTGTCGATGATATAGAAATGTGTATAAACAAGAATGATGACCAAAATGATGATCCATGTTCAAAAGCTCTTTACACAAATGCTCCGCATACACTTGGAGTTACTTTACTGTTAATTTGTTGCTTCATGATACGATTTCGGTTACCGGAAACTGCTCTTTCCTACATGTTGCGTTTAATTGCTTGCATTCTGCCACACGGACATCGTCTTATGGGAAGCATATACCATTTCAGACATATGACAAAGAAATACACCCAGGATCTAGTACCGACTCTAATCTATCATTGCAACAATTGCTATTCTCAAATTGAAAAGAACAGCAAAATCTGCGTTTCGTGTAAAGCATCTCTCGCACGTTCAGGATCTGTATCATATTTTCTCCAACTAAAACTTATTTCCCAGATTGCATCCTTATGGAAAAAGCAAGAATTTTGTAACATGGTACGAAATCATCGATTCAAACACTTTGATAATAATAAAGAAAAGAAACTGATAGATGTTTATGACGGCATTTTATATCAAAATCTTTACAAGGACCGTGGAATTCTCAGTGACCCTAACAACGTATCGTTTTCACTCAACACCGATGGCGCCCCGCTTTTTAAATCTTCAAATGTCAGCATTTGGCCCGTGTATTTACTTATAAATGAACTGCCACTAGCACAGAGGAAGAAACGGAACCATTCGTTATTTTACGGGGTTTGGATTTCATCATGTAAACCCCAAATGTGGTCTTTTTTGAAACCTTTGTTTGAAGAACTAAAAGTACTAGAGTCGTCAGGTCATACATTTACTGATTACAAAGGAGACATTTTTAATTGTAAATGTGTATTATTGACTTGTACATGCGATCTGCCTGCCAGGGCACTAATTTATAATTGCAATCAATTTAACGGCCAGTATAGCTGTTGGCATTGCTTACAGAGTGGTAAAACACACAAACACGATTCGGGGGGAATTTCACATATTTTCCCGTATAACGCCGTAGACCCCAAGGGCCCCGCTCGAACAAAAGATACTGTCAAGGAAGATACTTCCAAAGCTATCAAAAATATTAGACAAAATGTAACAAAGTTTTCTGTTAATGGACATAAAGGTAAATTTTGGTTTATGTTCTTAAAACATTTTGATATCATCAACAGCTGCGTAATTGATTATATGCACGGTGTTTGTCTCGGAATAGTAAAAACTCTTCTTAATATCTGGTTTGACAAAAAGAACAAAGTTTTGGATTCGTCGTACTGTAATAAACGCGAATACGTTAACTCTCTTTTATGTAACATTAAACCAGCCATGTTTGTATCAAGAATTCCTAGATCGCTCGATGAATTGTCACATTGGAAGTCTTCTGAATATAGAAATTTTTTGCTTTATTGGGGCATACCGATTTTACATCATGTACTAAACCGGGAACATTTTGCACATTTTTGTTTGCTAGCAAGGTCGATATATGTGTTGTCAAAAGAGGGCATAACTGAAAACGAACTTCAGGCAGCAGATAATGCATTATCATTGTTCGTAGAGAACTTTAATGCACTGTACGGCGATAGGTATTTGACACTTAATCTGCATCAACTCCTGCACCTCACAGATTGTGTACGATATACGGGACCTTTGTATGTAAATAACTGTTTTATATTCGAGGATTTGAACGGTTATATAGTGAAACAAATCCATGGAACACAGGGCGTTGATACCCAGCTTACAAACATTATATCCATGTTGCGAATCCCTTCAACGTTATATACAATGTATATGAATGATACAGCAGACGAGGAGGCCATTAATCTTTATCATGAATTAACAGATAGCGTAAAAGCGCGATACAAATACATGGATGAAATAGAGAACGGTGTAAGACCTATGGGCGACGCGACATGTAGAAAGTTAAATGCCGACGAGAAACGTTTAGCTTTAAAGGTTGGAGTGAAAAACGATATAGTGAAGGAGTTTCTCCGAATAAATATGTATAAAAAAGGGTTTTATGTGTATGGAAATTCTTATTCTAGATTAGAGAAAAGACAGCAATGTATCATATCATATAAAAAAACAAACAAAATAGAGTTTGCTTCAGTAGTGTCTTTTATACAATCTGAGGAACAATATCCTAGCTCCATTATCAATTTGGCATTGATAAAGGAACTCCGAAAAATTCAGTCAATAGGTTGCGTTTGGAGGGTTTCGCAAGAGGAGAGCACAGAATTCATTCCTATTCAAAACATAGTGAATGTGAACAACTTTGTAAATCTTCATGACAGTAAGACATTCTATGTATGCCCATCGCCAAACAGATATGATAGAGACTAAGACTTAATTATAGTACCATTGAATTGAGAAAAACTGTTTCTGAAAATAAATGGTGTATCAATGAGTATTTGTTACATTGAATATTCAGTTATTTGAAATAATGGCATTTCAATGGTAATACTGAGGCATTGAAATCACAGTTATGATAGGACTGGAATTTCAATGGTCTTAAAATAACTGGTTTACTGAGACTGCAGGGTGAAACAATGATAAAATAATGGTATTTCAATGATAAATGCTTAAACACTGATTTTTCAATGACATTTCAATGGGAATTTTCCAGTTATTTTATCTAAGGGATGTGCCTGGAATATTTGAGGAAATATGCTCTGATCTCTCTTTAATGGAACCATACTTCAGTCTTTTGCTTGCCAGGTCTTTTACCACCTCTTAATGCAATTTATCTTTATCTTTTCAAAACCAGCTTCTGTAAGACTACCCACTCCTTACTTCAATGTATTATCAAAATGAACAATGCAAGTCCTACCTTACATAACAGGAATGAACTTTGGAATTTTCATTTTTGTCTTAATTTCACTGGTTGTTCCATTTTAAGGGAACAAGATTATATAAAAGTCGTACAGAATATCTAATACAGGCATGTATTCAATATAAATAGCTTTCCTTGCTCCTGCATTGATTAAAGTATTCTTTGCATTTTAATGAACATTTCACAGACTGCGTGCTGAAATATCTGAGTTTTACCCATAGATGTTGCCACCGTGTCAGTTAATTCTAAAAATTATTTATAACCCCACCTACAATGGATATAAAGACAAAGATTTAATTTAACAGAATTCTTACACCTTTGTTAAAATATCATGGTCATTTCTCGGATGATGTTCCTCTTTTCTTTTTGTTTTTTGTTTGTTTGCGTGTTTGGTTTCTTTTTTTGGTTTTTTATCCTATAAAGTGATGCATTTAAAACTCATAAATGATTTATAAAGATTTTCCAATTTTCAGCGATTTTCATAATCAGCATCACTTTAATGGAAAGTATTTTAAATATCCCTTTTCCATAATTCATGATTGGGTAAATGGCATATCATTTGATAGATTAGACATTATTTTATCATTCCATAACCATAAAAAAACAAGTATTTAGACCTACACTAAAGCCGGATGGACTAAATGGAGTAAAATAAGAAAATAAAATCTATTAATTTTGCAAAAATAGCACATTTAACTCCAAAAATCATATTTTTCATGCATGACATGATACTGAAACCTCTTTTATTGGAAAGATCATATCAAAATTTAGAAGTTTACATATTTTTTTCATAAATTTATTGAGTTGTTGACATTTTAACCAAACTTTCCAATTTTCAGCGATTTTTGTTAAAAATTTTATGTTTTTGCCCCAAAACTCAGTAAAGACCAAGTGGCCAGAGTACAAACATCTCTTAAAATGTTTCTCAGAGAATGCACTTTCACATGAGGTAGGTTTGCAATTTTCTCCTGGGGAGGGGAAGAAAAGTGTTTCTGGATCAGGGACTAAGTGTGACTCCTAATTGAAAATCACTGATTTGATTTTTGGGTCAAAGATCAAAGTCATAGCTGATGAAAATAAACTGATTTTAATGGTTTGTGTATGACAACGCAAGTACTTTTCATTATATTGAAACCAAATTTGAATATGCGCTTGCTTATCAAGAGAGGAAGAAACCTATTGATTTTGGGGTCAAAGGTCAAGGTCACAGCTGATTCGAAAGACTGAAATTATTGGCTTCTAGGTGATGCATAACAGAATTTCACATATTTCACATATTTTAGAGGTCAAGTTTTTTAAACAGGCGTAATGTAAAATTTTATCAAGAGGGAGGGATTCCTTTAAACTTGAGGGCCAATATGTCAGAAGTCAAGATCACTGCTTGTAATATTCATAAGACTTACGGCCCATGAAAACTTATAATTTAGGAAAGTTTTGTTGCTTGTCTGAAATATAAGCCCACAACTGGTACATATGTTTTACGAAAATGCTCAAGTTAACATAGAGTCACATTCTGGGAATTAAGCCTACAACATCTGCACCTAAAACCAAACCTGTAAATTCTGCACCAAGCCTGTCCCTATGCTGGATGTGAAATCTTTTTGTCTTTGAAGTGGGTTAGTTTTGCGAAATTTCATACAGCATGACTTTATTTATCAATTTTCTTTGTGTTCAGTAATCTTGTACATTAGGTTCTTCATTAACTGTCCTTGGATACTATAAGGCAAGCTGTGTATCATTTTATGAGTATAAAACCACAGTTTTCTTATATTTACTTGCATCTTGGTAATTCACAGTTGAATTCATATGACGTCTTTCATACCGTTAAGAGGGTAGCTGGTCTGTTTATTTCTGTAATCTTCATGATTCTTCTTTCGCATTTATTTCAATTTTAATTATGTTAATTGAAAGATTTCATTGAGAGATTTTAATGAAGCAAGTACACAGCAGGCATTTGTTGATTGCAGTATTTTTTCATACCAAATAATTATATAGAGTTTCAGACACAGAGCATTTATTTTTAATGGTCTGTCGGAGAAGCTTTTGATAACAAATTTGTAATTTTTCTTTGGTGAAATGGGTTGTACTGAATAAGGTTCATATTATAAATTTTGTTCAAGTACATGTTAAGGAAAATAAATATTAGGATCAAAGCCAGTTTAGGCCCCTAAAGTATGTTTGTAATTCTCCCTAAATGTCTTCCTAAGTGGGAAGGTGGGCGCCGGTCAACCACACCAATTGAGTGACGTTTGTTACTTCAGCTGAGTCAGTATCGTAACCGCAGCACAATCAAATATTTTTGTAATGTCGTTCCGTATATATTCCACTTTTATCATTTTTTTGTGTGCAGGTCCTTGGTGATTTGTGTCATACAGCTCTGTCAGATGCCTTCCGTTTTCTCTTTCATCTATGCCAAAATTTCTTAACCTTTGGTTTTACCTTAACCTTACATCTCTTGATTTTACCAAATGAGCCTAGATACACAGATGTAATATGTGGAAATTAATGCAATATATATCATACATATATTTGTAATGCAAAAGATATTGACATTGATATTCAAAATCTTCATTTAAGCATTTCAGATGACATACAATTGGCCATATAAATATCCTTTAGTATATTTATAGGTATTACTCAATAGAAATTAACTCTCTTTATTATGTGATTGATATGATCTTAAAACTTATCTTGCACAAGTAAAAAGTTTAAGTCCTTTTTGTGATGCAAAGTATACGGTAGTTATACTTTATACATTTGCGCAATTTTGCAAGAAACTTTTTTGAGTCGGCGCTCTCATAGAGCGCTAGACTCAATGGCATCGCTTTTCAAATTCTCGCTTTTCAGGGGTTATAACTTTCACTACCGATATAGAGCTTACTACGCCTCTGAAAAATATAGTGCCGAAAAATTACTGATGTTGTCTTAAAAAGTCTTGATCAGCACAATGCACCTTTAGCTCAGTCAATTTAAGCTAAACATAAACTAGTTTCAATAACTCGAAAAAGGAGTTGTAATAATGTTTTCAAATTTCGCGTAATAATATGTAGTTGTGACTACTTTACGATGTGTTTACCACCGACACCGTCGGATGTACTCGATTGTGTAATTCTCCGGACAAAGCATTTGTCTTGATCTTGTATCGCTTGTTTTTATCGAGATATTTCAATTAAAGTTTTCCCCAACATGTTCTGGAACTTAAGTTCTTTTTCACATATATGACAAATTTAAAGATCGATCTTCCCACATTTCCTCTGATAATGAAAATGCATTATAAATATTTAGGTAAATGTTGTATGTTTCTAAATATAAATGATGTTAAAACATTATGAGAATCGTGAATAAGATGGTTATTTAATGTCCCACTTGAGAAATGTCGTTCCTTGGCTCAGCTTCGACTCGTGACAACAATGCAGTAAAACTTGTTGCCATGAAGTTGTCGATTGCACGTTCATTTCGGATACAAGCAATTGCAAACTCTTTGCCGTAAGATAGTATGAAGAGAGCAAATTTTATTAGCATTTTGTACATAGGTATAATGACGATGTAGTTGCAACAAAGACCTAATTTTTGCCTCCCCCCACCCACCCATTTTCCTGAAGTCCTGAATCCGCCACTAAAACGGTAAAATGATTACATACTTAAAATCAGCAAAGCCGACTCTCAGGACTTCCGAGTCCTTTGATTTGTTATTTAGATTTATTGGTAAATGCAACAGTTGTTACTGATCAAACTGTTACATCAATGGCCCTTATACCTGATAGATTTATTTTTACATTGCTATTGAAATACTATGTTGAAGTGCTTATTTAAATGTCAAATACTATCAACAACGTTTACGTTGCTGTAAAAGAAAGTAGATTTGTTCATTTGGGGCATACTTTGTACCAGCTTTAGTAGGGAATTAAACGACATCATTGATCTTCAGTTTTTTAAGTCAGAATAACAACTAACTGCCTGATAACGGAATAAGTTTACACAGATATGATATTTAACAGGTAAATATTTTATGATTGAGATGAAAGTAATGCAGTTAATCTTTGCCTAACGTGACACACTCATTCTGTGGTATTGTTATGAAATCTGTTTATAATAATATTTACGACCTAGAAAGGGTTTTATTGTTTATGGATGTTTGTGTGGCCAGCAATGCACAGTTACACTTAAGGATCAATATTACTGTCTGTGTGTTCATTTCTCTGTCTCTTTGTCTGTTCATTTTTCTTAATTCATTTTGTTTTGTCCATTTGTCTGTCTATAGATCTTTCCAACTTTGTCAGCCTTTAAAACCCGCTTTTACTATTTATGCAGGCAACACATACATATATACATACATACAAACATATAATAAATATAATAATAAATATAATAATAAATATAATAAAACATTACACCCTAATAGATTTTAATGCTAATATTTTTGACTTTCTAAATAAACTCCACAAACCAAAAGATATGAAATAATTTGTTTATTTCATACTATTTCAAACTATATTTTGTGAAAGTTTCTACGTTCTTTTATTATAATGACTAACAAGAATAGTTGTTCTCTTGGGTAAGGAAATTGTCAGGTCTGTAAATTTTCTGTGATAGAATTATATTATAAGGTTCAGGAACTGCATTTTTCAGAGTTTAAAAAGTATTCTTAGAACACCACTTAACTGGGGACCAGGACCTCTAGCCAACCAGGAACCAGAAAATGAACCTCCTGACTATGTGATATGTGCACCAGATATTTACAAACCAGAGAATGCCCTTGCCATACTGACAGCCAATCTTTACATTCCTAATCTCAGCAACATTATCAGTGTACAGGTGAGATGTTTTAAGCTGATCGACCTACCCTGGTTCAGGTGAGATATTTTAGGCTCAGTAACCTCATCAGTATACAGATAGATGTTTTAGCTAAGTTACTCATCAGGGAATAGATAATATACATTATCAGTGTACAGGTGAGATGTTTTAAACTGATCAACATACCCTGGTTCAGGTGAGATATTTTAGGCTTAGTAATCTCATCAGTACACAGGTAGATGTTTTAGCTACGTTACTCATCAGGGTATAGATGATATACATTATCAGTGTACAGGTGAGATGTTTTAAGCTGATCAACATATCCTAGTTCGGGTGAGATATTTTAGGCTCAGTAATCTCATCAGTACACAGGTAGATGTTTTAGCTCTCATTAGGGTATAGATGATATACATTATCAGTGTACAGGTGAGATGTTTTAAGCTGATCAACATACCCTGGTTCAGGTGAGATATTTTAGGCTCAGTAATCTCACCAGTACACATGTAGATGTTTTAGCTAAGTTACTCATTAGGGTATAGATGATATACATTATCAGTGTACAGGTGAGATGTTTTAAGCGGATCAACATACCCTCCTTCAGATGAGATATTTTAGGCTCAGTAATCTCATCAGTATGCTGTTAGATGTTTTAGCTAAGTTACTCATTAAGGTATAGATGATATAGGGTCATTAATTTTAAAGCCTCTTAAAGTCTGATTAAAGTCATTCATGTATTATGGAGATGTAAAAATCTTTAATATACAAATGCTACATTAAGGTCTCAGTAACTTTATGATTTTAAATCCCAGCAAGCTATTTAGCTTGAAAATGAGATGTTAAGCATTTGTTAGAATTACCTGTGTATGGGTAAAGTGTTAAAATAATTATAAGCGACCTCTTGTTTTGTACATGCCAGAAGTAGGAACTCCATGTCATTGAGATTCATGTTGAGGTGAAATATGGTTTACACTGTTAGTTTATTAGTATGTATATGTACATGGTGTTCAGGCAAGGAGATTAAGGTCAGAGTAGGAATATGTATTCTTTGTGTCATGGTATCGGAAACAGCTGGTGATGCGAATGTTAATAAGAAATCAGTGATATATAGACAACAGAAAAACATGTTCAGTGAAAGAAAAACTCTTTCTGAAATGAAATAAGTATATGGAGTTGTTGAGAAATTAGAAAACTTATACTTAAGATGGATTTTAGCTCACTTAAACCCAAGATTCTGATGGGCTTTTCTTATTAGTTAATGTCCGAAGTCTATTTCACATGCAAGCTAGTACATCTTTGTGGAGTTCATGTACCCCCCAAAAGGCAGAATAATCATGATACATTTTGTCAAGGTATACCTCTATGAGTTTACACCTTGAAGCGACTTTATCCAGAGTTTGGAAGGCCCTATCTGATTTGAATTACATCTTTATCTCAACACCCCTCCCCCACAAAAAAAAGACACACACACACATACAAAAGAAATCAAAGAAGAAAACCATAAAATCAAAACAATCACGCACAAACAAACAAAAACCCAAAAATAAAACCCGAAATTCAGGGAAAAGGTAACAGAATCTGGTATGACTGCTTACGTCATATTATCTTATAAACTGTATCTTCTCCCTGATGGCTATAAAGTTTTGACAAATCGCGAACATGATCTGCAGATGACACCCAAGAAATTTATCTCAGAAAAATTTACTACTAGAGTCTCAGATTCGTCATTGCCTCGTATTACAAACGGTACAATAGCTGTAGCGCGTGACGTGTATATATACTGTCCGCCCGTCAGGCAATTGAGGGTAATATAAATATGTCTATATGTAATGAGAACTGAATGATTGCCAGCAACACCTGTGTCAATGACAAACTTATCATCATTGTTTATTTCGTTTAATCGTTTGCTGGCATGTCAAAAATACTCGAGCAGTTGCTGAAGCTAAAGACATAAATTTCCAACTTCAATGTGTCGTTTTTAAGCTGAAATATTTGCATAAGTTTGTTGAAGTATTTGTTTTTGGAATAGCGTCTTATTTTTTAGAAATTTTATATTGATCTTGAATCGTCAGAATTCTTAATGCTAGAACATCTACTACAAATCCCGAGACCCATGTCTTGGAATTCAGTGGCCCATAAAAACTCCCTCTGTGCTTCTGGTGGATCCGTGGCGTAGATCAATATTGAGGACATGCATCAGACAGTTGTTAGCAATATAGAGTCATTCTGGTGCTAAAGGCAGGTGCTGCCGATAAATGTATGTAAGTTTTAATTCAGGTGTGGCTTAAAACAATTAAAGATCTCTAGACTTTTTTCGTTAGCTGTTTGATTCTTTCTTTGAACTCGCATGGAGTTTGTTTCAGTTCAGCATATGTCACTTGCGAAGCATATCGATTCACTAAGATAGCTTCGTCTGTCAGTGTCTGTTGTTTTGTCTGTCCTGTCTACGCATGCTTTATTTATTTATTTTTTCTTTTGGTAGTGCAATCGGGAAGGTACTTGGCTCGTGATCGATCGGTCCCGCGCTCGAGTCCCACCGGTGGCTGGTTTTTTGTCTCGTCTTTCGGAGGAGGCAGTAAAAACCGGTTCCTGAGACACGGAAGAGGTAATACGTAGAAGATCCCTGATTGCTTCGGGATGGGTCTTCTGCATAGATCTAAATTTCTGTGCATCATGCAAGTTCCATCGCGATATAAGTGCAGTAGTTTTGGCGGGACGTGAAACAAGAATTAGACAAAACACTACACTGAAATTTATTTTGATGTTTAAAAATACAGAACAAAATATTAAAACGTGATAAATTTGTTCTCAAAAGACTCAATTTTGCCTTGAGAAACCTAGAATCAATCTTTTAATATTTGTAATTTAAGCCTTGTACGTGATCACGCACCCTGTATGATAATAACTCCCCCTGGTGAGATATATTACAACTAACGAGCCTTTCAGTCACTCTTTGATTGTCCTAGACTATGCCCAAGATTCAATAACAAAATCTTTCATGTTATGTACGGTAGACGTGATTAGTATATCAATGAGAGTAAATTATACTATACACGTTCTTTCAGAAAACTGCAGCCTACCCTTGTGCACCACGCAATTACATTTTATAAAAGGTTTAGTAAATCCTTTGAACCTCTCTGCGAGCTGATAGAAAAACAAATGTCGTTAAAGTCATTTTAATTGCATATAACGCTAGATGTGCAGTTGATGTTGTTTATAGGCGTAAATAATGTTGAAATGTAGCAATATGCGGTGTTGTAAATTTAAGGCACGTCAGGGAATATTACATAATTTCTTATAGATCTTAAGTCGAATTTTGCAAACGTAATTGATGGGTCATCGATATTTCGTGTGCGAAAACGGTAAAAACACGTCGCTGTCACGTGATATTTAATGCGTTTATTTCCGGAAACATTTTGAAATATTGAGTGCGATGTTTTGTTTTTGGTTGATGGGTGAAGTGCAACACTACCAAGTATGTAAAATACGAAAGAACTAATGCAACACTTCCAAGCAAGTAGAATACGATAGAAACTCATGCAGCACTACCAGGCATGAAAGTACGAACAGAAATGATGCGACACTTCCAAACATGTAAAATACGAGCGACACTGATGTATGTAAAATACGAAGAAACTGATGCAATATCACTTGCACATAACGATTTACAATGGTGAGCATATGTTGATTCCTGGAAATGAGAGGTTGGACTGGGTGGAGGAATTATCTCCTGCTTGGACAGCAAAGCAAGCCATGACAGATTGTTGAGGGCTGCTTACGCGAGATGAGTGTGAACCAGCACGCAGCACTAGAGTATGTGGATACACTATAGACAAAATTCAGACTTTCGAGATATACAAACATATACGTCGCATATCATTAATGTGTTACAGAGTTTCGGAATTCGACCTTTATACGCCCGCATCAGTTACGTGCTACATTATGGCATCACGCTGAAGTCTGTCTGTCCAGATGCGCACCTGTCTGTCGAATGAACTGGTCCACGTTTTTGATATTACCCTCAACAGAACAATTGATCTGATTGTTATATATGAAAGTATTTTTAATTTTAGTTTTTTTAAGTTAGACCTTACACCTGGAATGGAGGGAAGTGGTCTGGGGCCAGAGTTTACCCTAATGGACCCATTAGTGACGCCCTTTGTATTGTCATTAAGCTTTAATTTAGACCGCTATTAATAGAATTAACACTGCATGTACAATGAATTGCACTATTTGGCATATACTTCGGATTGCATAGAAACTAGGCTTTTTGGAAAGTATCAAGTACTGTAAAGTCATAATTTTCAGGAAAGTTTCTATGCTCTCGTGAATTAAAGCATCTAGATACATGGGTGACATTGACTTGTTTTTGCTTCAAATGAGATTTAAAAACAATTTGCTTTTAGTAAATGCAAAATTGATTTTACTGGTCTACAATATGACACCCGGGCCATCGCTTCCGTATGCGACATGTTTAATATGGATTTATTACCGCTCTCGTTTTGCTTACCTATCATGGGAATCCTATCTTGTTCATTTCTTAAATGTGTATTGATTAAAATGCATTGACGCGAACAATGGAAACTTTTATTTAGTGCAATACAGTTAACACGTCCCTTTCAGGAAGATGTTGCAATTTAAGTTTTATATCGATCCAGATGCTTTAACATGTCATAGGAGATTAAGATATCCCATGGAAATTTAGAGTATCTCATGGGGTTAAGTGTTATATCAATACCCTTTTCCCGTTGTTATGTGACACTGGCACATTCTACAATGTGTGTGATCACATTCATTTATATATACAATGCTGAATTATATATGTTTCGTCTGTATGTAGAGCATTCACGGCGGATGTGGCTAGCCAAATAGGAGACTCTCATTCTTCCCGGGCACCTGGTCTCACCTCTGAATATCAAGGGTCCGTGAATGTCCACTGTCGTTCATTGTCGTTAGGGCCATTGTCATGTTACACCAGTTCCTTTCGTATTTTACGTTTACACCATTGGATTAGAAATAATCCTACAAGAACAAGTAAAAATCCCTTGAAATATTTTCTAATATCTCGTCTACCAGGTGAGATAGATAATTTTCCTTTTTTCGAATTGTAGAGTGAGATCTGCTAACCGCTAATTACGAGTTTTCTCGATCATGCAGCAAAGGCGAGCGCGCCGTTTGCAGTTATTTACAGTGCACGATTAAATTTGCTCCTGTTGTGTTTTTGACCCGATTAATCTCACGGATCCAAGCCCTACTGATTAAGAGAATTATTAAGTAAATTAATGCCTGATCAGTTACTCTGAATATATTTAATTTTAAAAGTTAGATATAAAAAGCGGACACTATAATGCCTTTGCAGTCACATACAATTCATGAATGAATAAATTGGATGAATTCCTTATTCTTGGAGGAATAACAACAATCATTCCTTTCGGAACAGCCGTTGTACATATCTCAGCATACGATCAGTGACGTCACCATTTTGTAGGATAATCGTTATGTCGCAAGAGAATGTCATGCAGCGATCTTAATGCTATATAAATGTTTTAAATCTGAATATTACACATCCGACCAACAGATGTTGTGTATCCCATGTGTAGCAACGAAACCAGATAGTTTTAGTATATCCTGTCCCGTCTTTGAATGCGTTGATTTATATTTACATTTATAGTTAATAATCTGGGTGCAGGCTTGGAGTAGTGGTTAAGGCGCTTGGCTTGCGGCGCCGACGATCCGTGTACGAATCTCGCCATGCGCTGCTATCATGACTGTGTTCAAGAGGTTGGTAACCTCCTACTCCCATGTGGCGATAAAAAAGTTAAAACCGACGTAAAACACTAATCAATCAACCAACCAGTATTCAATATTTTATTTCATTTGTATCCGTCTTTGCCATTGGTTAGAATAAACCAAAGTATAAATGCTCCTATATTGGCCCTTTATGTAATATACTGAGTTATTTACCTTTAGGTGGGGTAGCTAATGTAGTATAACTGAGACTTAACCCAATTCTTTGTTGGTTGCTTGGCGTTTTGCGTCGCTTTCAACAATTTCTCAGTTATATCGCGACATGGAAGCAGGAGGTAACCAACCTCTTGAACATAGTGGTGCAATCCGGGAATCGAACCCGGATCGTCGGCCAATTCTTTGTAAACCGATGTGAAATTAATGGGAATTATTGGACGAAAGTCACCCTTCCATGGCGTTACAATAATTTTACTTCAACGTGACAGAAAAACCGAGGTCCCATGTCACGGTAGACGTGACACGTAAAAGAGCCCTCAGTGCTTCGAGCCTTCAGTAAGCTTTTGTCATAGCGCGCTGTCCGTCTGTCATCGTCCTTAAACTTTTCACATATTCATTTTCTGTAAAACAACAGAAAGGAATTTGACGAAACTTGCTAATGGTGAACTTGAAGTACTGAAGGTCCCCTCAAATGTCGTTATTTACCTGTCAGATCCATAAATATGGATCTAGGAGGGCATTCTCCTTTGACAAACTTTTCTGATCTGAAAGGATGTCTCAAGAAGCGTTTTGGTTTTATTTCAACATTCCGAAATCAATTTATTTTTGCCTTTTTTCATAGAATTATTATTATGTTATTATTAAAATCAGTATAATTGTTATTATTATTATTATTATTATTATTATTATTGCCCCACGCTTTTCGCGAAAGCGTGGGGACATTAAATCTCATTCATCTGTCCGTCCGTCCGTCACAAAACCTTTAACCTTGGTCATAACTTTTTAACCGTAAAACGTAGGGCCTTCATATTTGGCATGTGTGTCCCTAATTGCAATGCATTTCCGTTGGTACTGAAAGTTTATCATGTGATCTTGACCGTGACCTTTGACCTACTTCAATGTACCTTTTTAACCGGAAGACGTAGGGCCTTCATATAACTATATAACTAATAACTATGACTTAGAATACAATGAAGTACTTATATATCCTACATCTTTCATCAGAATTTGATCATACACTAAAATATCATTTAGGTTAATGGCTTCGGGACAAAGGTCACTTAATGTCATTTTTGAAAGGTCAAGGTATCTTATCAACTATGACTTAAAATACCATGAAGTATTTATATCTCCTACTCCTTTCATCAGAATTTGATCATACGTAACAAAAATGTTAATTAGGTTAAGAGTTTTTGACATTGGTCACTCAAGGTCATTTCTGATAGGTCAAGGTCACGGTAAAAAGTTTTATTTCATAACCAATCGAGGTCAAACTTACTCATTTAAAAATTTAAGATACTGTGATCACTTGTTGTTCTACACTTGATTCAGATGGATATCCATGATTCATTGAGATTTGAAATCGTCATCAATTAATACAATGATTTCTGATATATTAAGTCATTCATTTTCTTCATTATTGCTGTGCTTCTTGGAGCATCCATTAGTTTTACTGATTTTTTTGTATTAAATTGAGTCATCAATTTTCTGCATTATAAGTATAACTGCCGTTCGGGGAGCATCCATCAGTTTTACTGATACTCTTGTTCAGATTTTTTCCATTTAGGTTGCTATAATTCATTGATTTTTTGTAATTTAACTAATTGTAATAAATGTACTTGGAAAGAAAAAAAAACATAGTTTTCGGATTTTTCGCTATTTTGATATGCTAAAAAGTGGAATATGCCACTATAGTGTATTAGTAAACACTGATGGACTTCTCCTTCAGAACTTACCGAAAGATTTTGATGAAACTAAATACGTGTGAAGTTATCAAGGTCCTCTACAAATTTCAATGTTTCCGGACAGATCTGTATACACGCGATTTCATGGTTGAGCAATAAAGGCCAAAGAGGGGACCTATCTTTAGCAGCTTCACCAAACAGGTTACATGGGTCATATTTTTTAAAATTTTGTCTATAATTCCACCCTTTGTTTCGATGCTTTTTGATATCGTTGAGCTCTGTTGTTTTTGCATATTTTTAGAATGCTTTCTTACTTTCATAATGTATGTGTGTTTAAGAATGATGTGGTGTTATTTTTTGCTCAGTGTTGAAGTGAAATTTCTGAAAATTCTTTCGTTTGAGAATATTCTGATACTTACCACGTTTCTCAATTTCGTGAGCTCAAGATGATCTGATTGTTGACTATCCATTAAGTGGATTATACTATGTGCACAGCTGCAAACCGAATAATTACTTTATAAACAAAAAGAAAAGAAAGAAAGAAAAAGAAAACAAAATCAAAAAAGAAAAAAAAAGGAAAAGAAAACAGAAAACACCACGAAATATAAAAAAAAGTTCATGATCATTCAGTGAACTAGCAAATTAGAATGTCCTTTCATTCCAAAACTTGTATTTTCATATAAAACGTACTGTTTCTGGATTTTATCTTTTATACAAAAACCAACATTTAACTTGATTTTAATCAAATGTTATGCCCCTGAATCGGTAGCATATATTACTTTTGACCTGTCTGTCTGTTTGCTTGTTTGTTTGTCTGTCTGTTGTTAACGTTAACCTTTGTTGTGAACTGTGAGAGATAGAGACTTCATATTTGGCTTGCACTTATAAAACCCTTTCAAATTACACAATGGTCATTGACCTCTAGCCTTGATCGTAACCTTTGACATACATTTCAAATTTGCCTTATTTAAACTTTGTTGCGCCGGTGGATTCGTGTTTCACAAATTTATTACGAGCTGTGTTCATTTAACCCCTTTTTCTATCTTTCGAATTATTATGCTAATATGAAATCTAGCAGAGCCTTAGATCTATGTCCATGGAATACAAAATAGATAGACAGATTGATTGATTATTGTTTTACGTCACTCCACGATTATTTCACGTATATGGTGACGGCATCTGCTTGATGCATCGCATACAAATTCTTACCTTACAACGGAAGCAGTGAGGGATCTTTTACGTGCCACGCCTACCATGACGGGACCTCGGTTTTTACTGTCTCATCTGAATGACAGAACACCGGTGTGCCCGGGGCGGGAGTCGAACCCGGGACCTTTCGGTCAGAAGCCGAGCACCTCATCCTCTAGGCCACGCCGGCTTAAATGCAAAATAGAACATTGTAAATACGTGATACTAAATGTATACAACTATAAACTACAGTTTCTTCTCTTGTTTCATATACCAAGAACATGGTCCAAAGAAAACTTAATGTCGACATCCTTCCTCAGACTTTACCAGTGTTGTGATGCTATTTATAGTGTTTTGAAGAGGCACTCTGGTAGAAACGAGTTTGAAGAAATGTATATATTAATGTTTGTTCGTTTTTATGACCCCGGATTGGTAGATCAGGCATATTGTTTTTGTTCCGTCTGTCTATTTGTCTGTCTATTGTCAACTTTAACCTTGCCCATAACTTTTGAAGGGCGAAAGATAGAGATTTCATATTTGGCATGTTTATTTCTTATGAAAATATCTTTCCGTCAGTACCAAATTCTGACCTTGTGACCTTGAGCTTGGAGTTTGACATAGGGGATTTTTTTGTATGCCTGAGTGTTTCAATGGGATGAAATATTGTCGCATGAATACTCTATTGCAAAACCATATAAGGGTCAAGATATGTATTCATAGATATCTGGAGCTAGATGTACCGGTATGCAGAAGAAGAAAACTCGTGTCTAATATAACAACAATATAGTCTATATGGTCATACGTCACCAGGATGTTATGTCCGGTATGGGGTAATAAAATTCTTTCCTGGTCATATGTTACCCGGGTGTAAAGCACAAGTAGAATTTACTGTTCTAGATTTCCACCTGTGTCAGACATTCTGTATTTGAGATGTCAGCCTATGTTTACATCATATTTTGGGGGCTAAGATTTCAACCTGTGTGAGGGAAACGATCGCAGAATCTCCTTTTCCTGATCAGGTCTTCTTGTGACGTACTATAGTGGCCATCTTATTAGTGGCCTAGATGTTTTTTGACGGTGTCGTGGTTTTACGCCAAAATTAAAAAAAGTCTATCGACTATGTATGCATATAATAATATACTGACACGACCGTTTCGTGAAACCGGGCTGCAGCTCTTGTACTGACGTAATGCTGATTGATTCAAGGCTCTCAGTGCAGAGACATAGATATTTATCTAGTAAAGTATCAATGTCTCTGTTTCAGTGATAGAGATTTTGTTCTTTTGCAGACATGCGCGTCAGATACTGCTCCGATACACTGTCAAATATCAATTTATCAAAGGCTGTCTTAGATCTTAACATTAACCTAGATCTTGCACTGAGGCATCACCTGGTACCGCTGATTCTCACCAATAATATCTGCATGTTCTTTCGCGTCATTAGTTTTTCGATATTCGTAATGGTAGATCTACATGTATGTATGACTACACGACTACTGCGGTATCGAGAATCCCTCAGCCTGTTTCCCTACAGACCGACATCGTCGTTAGCCAGTGACCATAAACTTTCATGTAACAGTTGTTGTAATTTATATGGGTATTAATTATTCAAGGTGAATTGAGATAATTCTTGGTTTTATTCGCATTAACTTTATTTGAGGATATTATGTTTCGAGGAAGTTACCGTGTCCAAATAATTACAGGTAAGGCCACAAAAATTATTATTGTTTTCAATTTTATTAAACAATCATGAACCCATAAATACAAAAAAAAATTCTGTGTCCCGTGCTTAATTTCTGAAGGGGAAAAACTCAATCGATAAGGAGGTACGATGTCTTCTAATGTATTCTAGGGAAAATGAAGGTAAAACCCAGAAATGCTTGAAACGCGATGCTTTGAATTAAAACTAAATGGAATGACCTTAACGTTTGGGTGGTTGCTACGGAACATGAGAAGCCAATCTCGAAATTTTAGCCTAAATCTATACCGAAATACTGTCGTTTAGGCGATAATCATTTCAAACACGAGATGTTACATGTTTTGGTTATTTTGATCAGTCCTTCTGTAAACATATATTTCTATTTCATTTCCAGTACGTATCATCAGGGACGTATAGATACGTCTCTCGTTCTATACATGTTTATATTACTTTCTTCTTTTCTTTTTCATTGCTTTTAGTTATGTTCTTTGTTTTAAAATTATCATTTCTCAAACTCTACGTGACAACGGGAAAAATAAGTTTTGATCCTAATTACATCAGATTTCTGGAAATGTTGGATATACACTTCCGATTCCTCGGCGTTTTTCTTTAAATACACAAGGAAACTGGTTCCGAATGGGCTTAGTAACGTTTGATGATCAATTTTCCAACGTTTTTGTTTACTTTCATGATATCCATCTAACCGCTTTCTGTCGAATATCACGTGACCCAACGAGATCCACAAAGATGTAAATTTTACATATTCGGTTGCGTCACTACCGGGAGATATAATGTTGAACACTCCCAAGTTTACTAGAAATGAAGTGTATGATTATCGTGCCCAATGATCTTAATTACAAAGTTTCTTTGGTGGATCAAACAATATGTTAAAAGGGGGAGTATATACTCTTTTGAAAATTTTTGCCAAGGAAAGGATATTGTACATTCAAATCTAGCTTTGTGGTGAATATTTTCCATCAAAAATTGGGATGTGATGTCAGTAACAAATCTCCCCCCTATCTCTCTCTCTTCTTTGCTAAGACATTTAACGTTTTGATTATTACAACTGTCATGGTTTACCATGAAATGTTTTGAATTGCGTGTTCATTTATTGTTAATTTCACACACAATATATGTGTATAATAGCTTATATTACGATGTTCACACCACTTTGTATCACGTTTGAAGAACCAAGATGGATGAATGTTCACGTTTTGGAATCACTAGTTGTGAAGACGAACACCAGCGGTGACTCGACAGTTTCCCATGTGATCGTATGGCACTGTACACGTTAGCACTACATCGGGTAGATCAATTTAACATTCTAAGAATATAACATGTTTTATACATCGTGATGTGATGCATAACAAACCGCGTGCAATAGTTTGGTCTTCATTTCAAATCTAATCTCATATTCACAATTTTTGGTAACAGCCTTGTGGTAGATTATAATGATGGTTCGCATGAACTGCAGGGGGAGTTCTAGCATGTTTTCCGAGGGAAAAGGTAGAAATCAACAGTCTTCAAAACTAGACAAAAGCAGCAGTTTTGTAGTGAAATTGACGAAACGGAGAGAGATCGCAACCCCTGTTTTCTGGTCCCCCCTGTGAACTGCCTACATCGACTAACGTGTACATGTAGCAGTTACTAATGACCAGAAATTTTTGTCTTGGTTTATTCTTGTACTTAAAATCTGAATCGAATATGCTTAAAAGTATTTGATAAAAATGTGAATTCACATAACCGCAGATGTTATTCTCCTTTTACAAAAGCTAATTGACTGCTCTTCTTTATAGACGCTATCTTCTAAGGAGTATTTTCCCGATGATTTCTGGTAATTAATACATGTACATGTATCTATGTTCAGTAATCAGTACATTTGTCTTCGTCCTTACAAATTGTTTTATGGCTTTCCAGACTTTAATTCACTTCTTATTGGAAGCCTCAAATTGAATTTTCATATCTTTCTCTGTCTGTTTCTTATCCATCCAATTTTCGATTCTCAGAAAATACCATGTTTTGTGTTAAATCTGGCATATATGATCCTTACAAAAAAGAGATGCAGTTTTGTTTAAATATTGTGATAATGCTCATTACTCATGTGTAGAGACAAAAATGGCCAAATCATTGACGATTTAGCTCATGTTAAAATGCCCTGGTCCGCCCCAGACGCTAACACTTTTAGGTAGATTAATGCACACATGAGAAATATTTTACAGTTTTATTTTCAGACATTTCAAGCCATAGTACAGCATAATTACTATCAGTGGATATATACCAGTATTTGCACAATATAAGCTATACGACAAAATATGTTTCTTCTATTATACTCAAAGCCAACAACGTGAAAGTCCAAATTATTAGTAGAGCAAACTAGCAAATTTACCAATTGCAAATTATCGAGTTAATAAAAAGAAAGCCATGTTGCATTATTTTGGCTGCCCTGCACTTGTACATGTACAGGGTATGTCTTTATTACCCTTTTAGATACCTATTAGCCACAGCTACTTGATTTTCAGCATAACTATGACTTCCAATATCATGTTTCCTTTAAAGAGGACCCTCTTTATGTCACCTCATATAATAATTTATAAACTCAATTTATCTATTTATGCCCCTGCCATATATGGCCCGGGGGCATAAAGTGTTGTACCTGTCATTCGGAAACCTTGTCATCGCAACTCCTCCCAGACCGTTCATCAGAATTTCACCAAACTTCACATGTAGGTAGGGCAGCATATGTAGATGTGCATGAAGGGAGGCAACTTTTCTCAGAATTTTTTTCAGGAGTTATGGGACTTTGAAATTAGAAAATGTGCATTGCATATGGCTGAATCTTGTCATCGCAACTCCTCCTAAACGGTTCATCAGAATTTCACCAAACTTCACATATAGGTAGGGCAGCATATGTAGATGTGCATGAAGGGAGGCGACTCTGCTCAGAATTTTTTCAGGAGTTTTGGGACTTTAAAATTAGAAAATGTGCATTGCATATCGCAGAACCTTGTTTGAATTTTTCAAATATTTGTTCTGTGGCAATTATATTTCACTACCTTAGCTGCCAGCGGGGGCATCTGTGTCGCACCGACACATTAAAATTGGATTTTCTTTTTTTCTTCTAACTACATTTAGAAACATTTTGGTATTTTTCAGGTATCTGTTGATAGAAATAAACAAAAAAGGAAATATGAACATTTTTAGAAAATCTTCTGTGGTATTGATTTCCTACCGAAAGTTATATACCAGGAGCATTCAAACACGTACACATACACACACATGTGTAAATCGTTATTTTGTATTCCGACGTGCACTAATAGCATAAACACCAAAGCTACATGTCCGTAAGAATTGTTTGCTAGATCGTTCAAATTAATGAATTTGTCCATACGGTCGTGAAGTACCAACTCGACTGTTAAGATTCATTTAGTCATCCATGAGAAAAAAAATTACAATTAAGACTGAAATGAATTTATTTTTCTTCTGTGCAGATTGAAGAGATTTACGAGTGTTTCTCTTTCTGTTGATGATAAAACCTTCATGTTTATGCCTCCGCCATATATAGTATTTGGTATTGCAACTTGCTTTCATTGCGTCCTTACGTCATTCTGTCATGATACAGATTGTCGTTGCACCTCCTCCGATCCTAAACCCTTAGGAGGATTCACGTGAAACTTGGTAAAAAGAAAGATCACAAAGTATTGATATGAATAATGTAAGGGGAATGTTGTCCAAATGTTTTAAGAATAGTTATGGCCCTTAGACTGAGATTTGTATAGATATATAGTAATTTCGCCTTGTCCTTAACCCTTAGGAGGATTTACTGACACATAGTATAATCATAGACCACAATATGCAGATGTACATATGGTGAAGGGACTGTGGTCCAAAACCTTATACGGGAGTTATGGCCCTTCGACTATGATTTCTATGCATATACATGTCTAGTAAATTCAACTTTTCTTGGAAACTCCTGATTAACTCTTAGAAAGATTTCAATAAACTTGGTACAAATATGTAAATGTGCATATTGCAAGAGGAATCCTGCCTAAAACTTTTTGTAGGAGTTATAGCCCTTGGACTGAAACTTTGCTGCTGGGGACATTCATGGCGCACCGACACATTTAGATGTATTAAAAATTCGTTGTTGTCTCCTTTCAGTACGAAAAAAAAACCCGATCAAAATGAACGTTATACTTCATGCGACATTAATATCAACATTTGCAGCATGTTTTTATGACATTGAAAAACGTGTATGTAGCTCGCGTAGCTGAAGTACATGTATGTGAATTCAACATTCGGGAATTGGCCTTTATTAGGATAAAAATTGTCACAAACCCTTCTAATCAAAGGGGTTGTCGGCAATAAGGTAGATTTTTCTTTGAAACATCATATTTAATTCTTTTATGGAGTATAATCCAAACCTTAAAGCATACTAGAATTGATTGATGCATTCTGGGATTGACTGATTCTGTTATTCAGGCCACCTACTCGGCTAATATTAACGAGACACGATAAAAATCATGTCTTTCTGAACTTATAGTATAATATTGGAAATGTCTTGATTTCGTTAAATTAAACCGAAGCTAGTTCTTTAAAAGTTTTGGTTCATTGTTTTCCGACCGTCTGCTCAAAATGATAGCGCCAGGATTGTTTTTCATTGCCAATCTTCAAAAGAAATATTTCAATGGTAGGAAATCCCAAACGTATTTGTTTGTTACGTTTTCAATGCTGAAGCGTTACTTGTTGATGACTAAATAGCACAATAAAAGTACAACTGTATGTTAAATAGGTATATAACAAATTAAAACTAGAGTATGTTTGTAAAATATATACCTCCGCGTGGGCTTCATTAATAACAGCAACAAACTTTCCTCAATTATAAGTTTCAAGGCCCATAACTCCTATAAATATTACCAGTATTGTAGTATTGCCTTTTGACATATTGACCCTCCAATCTATTCTTCCTTCCTTTTTAATAACATCTGAAATTATCTCTGTTTAAAAGAACTTAACTTGTAAAATATGTGAAATATAATCAAATTCTGATGAGAATTTGATAATATATGATTATACATGAGCATCACATTGAAACCAATAATTTCAGCCTTTTCCATGAGCTGTGACCTTGCCCTTTGACCTTTTGACCCAAAAATCAGTGTTTCTTTCTGTCTTGATAAGAAAGCATATATCCAAATTTGGTTTTAATATATGATGAAAGGTACTCGAGTAGTCATCCAAAAACCAATAATAACAGATTATTTTCATCAGCTGTGACCTTGATCTTTGACATTTTGACCCCAAGATCAATCTTTTGATAAGTAAGCATACGTCCAAATTTGGTATGAATATGATGAAAGGTAATTGAGTAATCATCCAAAAAAAAAAAACAATTATTTTTTAATAATGATATATAATATTTAATAATATTTTAATTTTCATCATTTATGGCTTTGACTTTTGACACCAGAATCGATAGAATTCTTCCTCTTTTGATAAGCAAATATATATCCAAATTTCGTTTGAATATGTTAAAAGGTACTTGAGTTTTTATTCGGAAACCAATAGTTACAGTCTATTTTAATGAGCTGTGACCTTTCACCTTTTGACCCCAAAATCTATAGGGTTCATCCTCCTATAATAATATGGTTTGAATACGTTGAGAGTTACCTGTGTTATCACTCGAAAGCCAATAAATACAGTCTATTTTCATCAGCTGTGGCCTTGACCTTGACCGTTTGACCACATATAAATAATTATATATCCAAGTTTGGTTTGAATATATTGAAAGGTACTTGAGATATCATCCGGAAACCTATAAATACACATTAAATTTTCATCATCTGTGGTATTGACCTTTGACCCCAAAAGCAATAGGGATCTTTCTCTTTTGATAAGTAAGTATATATCCAAATTTAGTTTTAATATTTGGAAAGGTACTTAAGTTATCATCCGGAAACCAATAATTACAGTCTATTTTAATCAGCTGTAACCTTGATCTTTATCCTTTTGACCCCAAAATTAATAAGGTTCCTTCTCTTTTGATGAGTAATTATATATCCAAATTTTTTTTAATATATTGAAAGGTAATCGAGTTTTCATTCGGAAACCAATAATTACAGTCTAATTTCGTCAGTTGTGACCTTGACCTTTGATCCTGTGACCCCAAAATTGGTAGGGTTCTTTCTCTCTTAATAAATAAGGATATATCCAAATTTGGTTTGAATATGTTGAAAGGTACCTGTACTTGAGTTATCCGAAAACAAATAATTACAGTCTATTTTCATTAGCTGTGGCCTTGACCTTTTACCTTTTGATCCCAAAATCAATAGGGTTTTTCTCTCCTGGTAAGTATGCATACACACACACACAATATGTAAATGCGATCCTTAGTGATAGCTCAAACCTACACATATACTACACGGGAAGAAGGCGACAAGCACAATTTATATGTACATGTAGCTGGCTGTGACGCGTCGACTATCTCGTGATCGTTGTCAAATTTGTGACAAAACCAGAATGGGGTCCGGCTCCATAAACTGATTATATACTTAAGTCAAAAATTTCATTTTAATTTATTCCATTATCAAACATTCAAATAAATTGTAATGCAGAATGGTTTAATTCTTTTTATCAGTAGAATAAAACTAAATAAAATCCAAATCCCAGTTATTAATTCATTGATGAACAGAAGAATATGAATTTTTGACTTAAGTATATTCTCAGTTTATGGCGCCGGACCCAGGTGGATAAATTATTAAGAATACCATGGTACATATGTCCATACAGTTTTAGCGTTTCAGTTTTATGTGCACTGAACATGTATGCAGTAGTAGAAACTTGACCTTATCGTCTATATTTATACATAGGTCTCTGATGATTTCCAATGTCCGGTAAATACTTTTGTCATATTATTGGCATACTTCATTTCCGAATAAATTGTGTTGTCATCTACAAATTTTTATTGAAGTTAGGCTTTATTTTTTTGCAATGCGTTATTTAAATTAAGTATTCATAATGATGTCCGTCGTATGCGGACGTATCATGGAATGGCGCGGTCCACTTTATCTGTCCATAGAAATTGTGATCAAACCGTTTGGGTAAATACTAAGTACCCCGTCAAACTCGGTACCCATACTACCAGTACTGAGAGAACGGCGCCAATGTAGGGTGAAAGGTCGTAGTGAAATGACTAAACATTGTTGATAAACCATGTGAACAAGATACAGACTGAACCACGTGGACTAGGACCTTCAAACTTAATATACATATTCCTTATTAGAAGAGAACAAGATGCGGATTGTTGATTAAAGGTCAAGGTCACACGCTGATCAGTTAATAGAGCCTATCAATATTTTCCCAACCAAATGCTTAGCCAAGGTCCTTCAGTATTGGTACACATACTACTGATGCTGAGGAGACGAGGCCCATTTTCATGCCCCAGGAATCAAACTTTTCGGGCATATGGTTTTGGCCTGTTTGTTTGTCTGTGGGAAAAACCTTAACTTTCCATACAACTTTTCATCTGTGACAGATAAGACTTTCATATTTCACATGCCTATTCTTTGTAAAAAGATCTTTTCGTTGGTACAATAATTTTGACTAAACATTGACCTTGACCTTTGACCTTCATGGTAAGTGATAGGGCTGTCTTATTTTACATGTGTATTTCTTGTGACAAAACCTTTCCGTCGGTACCAAAATATTGACGTTGTGAACTTGACCTTGAAGTTTGTCCTAGTTTTTGGATAACAGCTTATACTGACAAAGTTGTCGCCGCGAGCATTCATAATTCATTAATACAGCTTTTAAAAGTTTATATTTCAAAGATAAGATTTAGTTTTCCAATATTAAGTTTTCATTTTTGTCTTAACATCTTAAAAGAGATAAGACTTTACTATAGTTTCATTTGTTCGATTCCCTACGGAACTTAAAACCAAAGTCTAAAAGAATATAGAACTCAACAACAACAAAAAACCCCACAGTATTTCATTGATAAATGTTTCCTTGTTTATTAATATTTAAATGATAAAGAATTTCAAAATCATTTTATCTGTTCCCGAAGGAACTTTCTTATATTAGTGGTGCACCTAAACTTTGAGGTATTATACAATATAATGTGAAAGAAAAGAAAAAAAGGAGTTAATTGCTTATTTCTCGATATTGATTTACAATAAATAAAATAGTAATATCTTGGTAAAACGAAAGTGATCATTAAGATCATTTTAATGTGAAAGATCGATTATTTGCTGAATGTCAACTCAACTCGGAATCGTCTTCAATGTATATTTGTTTGCCATTAGGAGCATTGTTTCGTGTTTTAGGTGGACACCGGTACCATAGCTTTACATAATACCAGTTACATGTACATTTGTACATACCGGATATACCGAGTTGAAATTCTAAGTTTGGTTTATATTCATAAAAGGTTAAACTCTTTGATTTTTATTTTGCATAACTTTACTTAGTAAACAGTGATTTATTATAATGGTACTACATTCTGTATGACATTTTGTTCTGGCAACGAGGCGAATGCCCCTTACACAATGAGAGAGGGGGAGTTATGAATGGGACTTTAAGGTGAGGAATTTTATAGATAACAGACGAAGCGTGACAGATTATAAATTGCTGTTATTTTGATTTTGTGTATCTACCGTTTGCAAAAGAATCGTTACGCATTCATCGGTCATTAAAGAATGAAGGTAGTGGAAAACTCTTTCCTGCATTACTCGGTGCTCTTGCACATTCATAGTGATTATGAATGATTTTACAAATGGTATTCACATGGTGTATTCAGTGGATATTTACTTCTTGATTTGTAAAAGAAAGTGTTGACGTCTCTTCAGTGATATGCCGAAGTCTGTGAGTATTGGATTTCTTGTCGTAGTTTCATTAAAGAATAATTTTAAGTACACACGATCATGAGCCTTCTATTAAGGTGGTAGCCCGTGTGGCCGAGTTTATAGCGTGGTTATGAGATTTATGATTATGAGACTTTGGGTTCGGACTTGACTTGGACCACAGTGCTGCATGTCAAACATTCGATGGTAGATCTACAATAGGGTTTACCAGTACGCTTAAGACACTTGGTTACCTTACAACAGCTTCTTCGTGTCTTTTGGTTTTAATATTTATGAATGCCAAAGGATCATTTGAACTGTTATCATGTCGTACCTTCCATTAGACGGGAATTTTTACATTTACATCTCCTATAGAACCACTGAAGTTATTTTTATGAATTCGGTAGCGGTGAAATACTCGATGCCCTCTTAAATTTTGTTTGGGTTTTTTTTTGGGGGGGGGGGGTGTTTTGTTTTAGGGGGGTTTTGGTGGGGGGGGGGGGGTTTGTTTTAGGGGTTTTTTGTTGGTTTTTTTCTTTCGGCCAGACACATGGGTTTGGCGCAGGACGGAGCAATATCAGTTCCCGATTGATCAGGCTCATTAGAGAGAATACCATCCATTGACACAGTTCGTTGTTTTTGTTATAATTTCGAAATTAAATTTTTGAAATGACCTCCTTTCGCAATCTGTCATTTTTGCATAGTTTCAGATAACGTCTTTGATTTCTCAGTGTAGAAAGCTTATAATGCATTAATTAAAAATATATGTTTGTTCATTTGTATGGAGATAAATGTCAGTTTTCAAATTGGATTCGGAAATAGAATTGTTCCCTCCAGGTAGAGAATTGATTGATTGATTGATTGATTGATCATTGTTTTGTATTGCACACAAATTTAGACCTTTGCAACGGATCTACCCGAAGCAGTGAGGGATTTTTACCTGCCATTCGTACCGTGACATGGGACCTCAGTTTTTACTGTCTCATCCTAAATACAGAACACCGGTGTGCCCAGGGCGGGAGTCGAATCCGGGACCTCTCGGTCACGAGAAGAGCACCTTATCCACTAGGCCACACCGGCTTCCAGATATAGGATGCACAAATGTTTTGGTTAGATCCGTCAATGATCAAATCCATGGTGGGGCAAGGTATGGGAACTCTCTATGGAAGTTAAAGGCCTCTCTAAACAGCCAATTTTGAATTTTTTATCATCCCACACGAATTCATCTTAATTAAAAACACACAAAACAAAACGTTGATTTGTGGTTATAAGATCGCTTTTGATGCATACACCATGTGCCTATTGTCTATTTTACGTATTTTAGTCATCTGGTAATTTAAGGAAAAAGAAAATTTTCTATGAATATAACGACTAGTATGCCTTTAAGTTTATATTTAGTTCATTAGACTTCTTCGGAACTAATAGAACTAATAGAAAGATTTTTATGAATTTTTACAAGAATTAAAATATTCAAGATCCCATGCAAGTGTTCTTATATATATATGTATTTCGGCTATATCTGTTCAAGGGTATATCAAAGAGAGAACTCTCCTTGATAAAGATAAACTTAAAGTATGCTGCATACAATAAAAAAAAAACTAAGACAATCACAGTGCTTTAGAAGAATGCAGTGCTGTTCTTGTGTAGAATTTGAAGTTAGCCTTTTACTCGAGAAAATTCTGATATCTTATAACTTGTGCTCGAGGTGCTCAGGTGAGCCATATAGGTCCACTATGGCCTATCGTTTTTGGGGAGGAATTTTAAGAATTGGTATCTGTTTTCGCTATGTCTGCATCGAAGGCAGATATTTCATCGATGACAACGAATTCCGAAACTCCAGCGAAATTATTCAGGATGACTGAATTAAAGCCATTTTGAGGCAGGACGAGCGGATGGAGGTGAAAATTATCATGAAAATTATCAAAGATTCGGTATTATATATGTATATATATTTATATGTATGTGTGTGAGGGGGGGGGGGGGGTTAGGTGTGTGTGTGTGTATAAGCCGGTGTGGTCTAGTAAATGAAGTCTTTCCGATGGCACATAAAATATATATATGTATGTATGTATATGTGTGTATAACAACTTGATCTAAACCAATTCATCATGGTAAAGAAAATTAAAATGTTGACCTTGGACTTTAGCCCTTCTGTTTATTACTGTCTATCATTATGTTACAAACTAAATTATGAGCATTGTTGACTGTTTATTTACAACCGCTGTGAATTGAAATAGTTTTATACATTATGCAGCAGGTATTTCAAGAGACCATACACAGCTTTGGCATTGTGTCATAAAATAAATTATAGTTTTATGGTTAAATTTAAGAGGGATCAACTTCAAAATGAATGCGCAATTCGCTGTTTGCATGCAAGAATTTTAAGTAGCATTGTTTGTATGTTTTTGATATAAGTTCTTTTTATGCCTTCATTAAAATGTTTGCATATTACGCTATACTGCTATTGTCCGTCCGCCTGTCCATCTCTCCACCAATCCCCACTATCTTGTACGTGCTTCTCCTCCTTAACCATGATGATGGGATCAAAAGTTTTATGGTGGTATATGAAAGGGTCTGTTGTGCACCGGAGTTTTAATAACTTTGATCTGGTTCCTTTGGTAGGGAAAACTGGCGGGGTAAATAAATTTGTCCGCGCTTCTTCTCCTTAACCAAGACAAATGCAGATGACTTGGTTGCGGTATAAACAAAACTTGTCCGCGCTTCTTCTTCTTAACCAAGACAAATGTAGATGACTTGATTGTATGAATGAGTATGAATGGATAGGACTTGGAATTCTGTACGTGGATTGCAAACTGGATTATGGTCCCTTTGGTGGGGAAAATGAGCGGGGAAAAACAAAAGCACTTAGTCCACCTTTCTTCTCCTTATCCATAATAGATGCGGATGATTTCATGATGGCATACTTAAGGTCTTAATTGATGGTGTGCACATGGGTTTTGAACTCGTTTTTGTTCCCATAGGATAGGAAAAATAGACGGGTAAAAGATCTTGTATGCTTCTATTTATCAGTGAAAGATACATATTTTTGTGACATGAAGTGTTGCTCTGTTATCATCGGCGTTCTGGGCGCCGCCATAATGAATTCTTGAAATTGACCCCTTTGCTCATGCATTCCTACACGAAGGAAATATGTCCATGGTGATGTGCATTAGATATGCATAAATTCATGAAAAATTGATACTGTTTGTATGTTCAAAACTACATATAATTCATCAAATTATTTAGGAATATGTATGGAAAGTTTACACCAGAGCTGAACAAAGACGATGGTTGTTTTTGAGACTTGCTGGCATGAAACCTCTGTTTTTATCCAGTCGTTGATTACTACGGACTGATCGCACATTTTCGGGCCTTGCCAACTTCAATAACAACATGGTTTTGAGGACGTGATGCCGAAAAAAATCATGTTTTAATTGATTTTAGTTGACAACAGACTGTATAAGTTAAATTTATTCCTTTCCGTATTTTGCGTAAGCTTCACCAGAGCTAGGTGTTAATGTGACCTACATTTGCAGCCTACGTTTTCCCAATTTGCATATATAGAGTTACAAGACATGTCGTGCAATAATCTTTAATTTCATTCCAAAAATTCGACGCGTTAGATATTTATAATTTGCTTCAGATATAATCGTTTAAATAACAATAAAGACATTGCGTGGAGTAAAAAAAATTAAAAAGATTATTTTGTAGAGGATTTTACATTTTATATAATCTACAACAAAGCATTTTATGTACATTGTGATTGTATCTAGTCTCAAGGTTTTAAATTTTCAATAAATTTGTTACTGAAAAATTAAAATGTCTTTTTAACATCACTTTTTGTCCACCGCTTTTGTGAAAGCGAGGGGACATTAAAATCCATTCCTCCGTCTGTCAGTCTGTCACGAAAACTTTAGCCTGGGCTATTATAACTTTTTGATCTAGTAGAGGTACGACTTTGAAACTTCAAATGTAGATTCCTTGTGATGAGACCTTCCATTTGAGACCATTACTTTTGACCTCTTAGAATTCTTTGAATTCGCTTGTTGTCCCCCGCTTTAAGCGAAAGCGTGGGGACATTAAATCTCATTCGTTCGTCTGTCACAAAAACTTTAACCTTGGTCATAACTTTTTAACTGGAAGACGTAGGGCCGTCATATTTGGCATGTGTGTGTCCCTAATTGCAATACCTTTCCATTGGTACCATAATTTTTATCATGTTACCTTGACCGTGACCTTGACCTACTCCATTGTAACTTTTTAATCGTAAGAAATAGGGCCTTCATATTTGGCATGTGTGTCACTAATTGCAATACCTTTCCGTTAGTATCAGAATTTTTTATCATGTGACCATGACCTTTGACCTACTTCAATGTAACTTTTTAACCGCAAGACGTATGGTCTTCATATTTGGCATGTGTGTCTGCATGCAAAACAATGATTGTATGTTACAGATCACTCCACCCTTACTGATAGAACCCCCAAAGCCAGGGACCACAATTCTCTGAATGTGCTTGTTTCCTCTTGACATTTATGTATCCGCAGGAACACCCTTATCTGATTACAACCCCCTCCTAATTACAAACGTGGATTTGCCATGTCTTCTCTGTCTTTGTACACATCAAATCCACAGCAAATGCTCATTGAGTGACAGTTTTAGATCACCTTGACATAGTTTAGATGATCTTGTACTTTAGACCTGACATCCGCAACCGTTTAACCTGATTAGAAAACTCGGTTCTGGACAAACTACAAATGCTGCAAGTAGCACAGATCTTGGGATATAGACTTGATTGTATGCTTAGGATGCTGCATGTGACAATTTTTCGGCTTGAGTGACATAGTTCGCCTTTTTGGGCACAAGCTACAAGTACCAAAACTTGCATTAATTATTCACCTTGGGATGCAGACTCGAAAACATGTTTCAAGCTGTATCTGACATACTTTTTCCGTTTGAGTCGTTTTGGTAACCTGTTTGGGGCACGAGTATCTCAGTTATGGACAGTACAAGTACCAAACTCGCACCAGTGATTCATCCATGGAATGCACACTAGAGAACCTGGTTAGGTTGCTTCATGTGACTTTTTTCCACTTGAGTGATTTGGTTAACCTGTTTGGGGTACCTCGGTTTGCTACAAACTAGTAAAAATGAAAGACTTCTGACTCGGCCGTATGCAAAGTCACCTCGAATAAACAGTGTGTGAAAAATCCCAAACTTTCGCTAATGTTTCATCTTGGGATGCAGACTTGAATGCTTCGTATAACTATTCCCACTTAAATTTCGTTTCATTAAAAGAAAATTGATTTAAAGAGCTCAGTAATGATTCAAGAGTCATTTTGAATTTGTGCCGTTAATTCTAAGAATAAAACTAGTCCTGAATTAATACTATTGATAACACTAATTCGCCTTCATCTTCATAGGAGTGTCGCTCAGGACCTTCAGTCCTTTGATTATTATGCTGTAGTGCTGTCCACGTTCCATCTGTTGCTGGTCTGTCCATTAGTGCATATCGTACATCGGTACGTCGTCCCCACAATCATATCAAAATGCGGACTTACCATGCACACATTGAACGGTGACCTATTTTCATATTTTGAAATGTTCTTTGCATAACACCTTAAGAAAACATATTATCAAATAGTATTTCATTCGTTTTTAAACGGACACAGTTGACAAGTTCTCACAGTCTTGATGAATAACTTTTACAATATCACTAAATTCCAAAGTCAACTTCTGTAGTATTTGGTATGACACCCTTTATCTGCAGCAATTGTTATGCTTCCTTTATAAACAACATTTGATATGTCGCCTTCGGTCTGCATCAATTGGTATTTCGCAATCTGCGTGCAACATTTGATATGTCGCCCTCTTTCTGTAGCATTTGGCATTTGAAATGCTGTTCTTTATCTGCGGCATTTGATATGTTGCCGTTTGCAGCATTAGGTATACCGCCCTCAGCTTGCAACATTTGGTATGTCGCCCTCTTTCTACAGCATGTGGTATTTTCGTTTACCCTTGATATAGCATTGTATGTAACATTTATTCCTACAGCTAAGGCGGATGTCTTTCCTTTTCCGTTTTATTGTTTCAAAATACATGTCTTTAGACCGTAAATGTATGACCATGACAATACATTTTAATGTACGTATGAATTTACCCGAGTTGATCTAGAATGAAGTTGAAGATTCAGCACTTGTATTGATTAAATGCTCATTTAATTCATATGTCTACCGGTCATTCCGAACTCGAGCATTTGATGTAGAACAGTTATCTCAAATGGACCGTAGGAATTGCGATCAAAGGAATTTATACACATGAGAGAGAGAGAGAGAGAGAGAGAGAGAGAGAGAGAGAGCTTCTGGAACTTCTTGTAGTTTTAGCTGATTTGTTAACATTCCCGTTCGGAGTAGGTTTTCTCACAGAAGTATGTCGGGACTTCTTTTAATTAGATGGTGTTTAACTGTACTTTCAACGTCTCAAATGTGTATCAGGGTAATTAAATTTCATGTATGCATTGGAATTTGTCAATATGTAAACAAAAATCAGAATGATTTTCTTTGTAGTCTTTATATGTCCATTCCATATAATCTATATCGAGTGTAAATTTTTATTGATATTTACATTGTATCGCATCGGAACCTATTTAGGAAAAATTCTGTTTGCATTTTTACCGTGAACCTTTAAGTTTTCACAAGAATTACATTTCTCTTTACCGTATATATTTCAATGGTTACTGGTCTTCTATAGGTCTGTCCGGTTTTAAATGTTGTGAAATCAGGACGAATTTTAAACGAAGATGATTACAAGAGATGGGAGCGGGTAATGCGGAAAGCTCAGTATAATGGAGAAATACATGCACATTGAAAATAAATAAACATAACAGTATGACTGTATTCACTTGCTATGACATGCATGCTGTATACATAGTACAATCCTAATGTAATATTACTAGTCCCTCACCGGTAAAACCGGAGGGAACTAGGTTTCCACTCTGTCTGTCACGCTGGTTTTCCATACTTTTTCTTGGCCATGCTTGCTCATATCAAACTGAAACTTGGTACATGTACATTTAGCAATCTTCCCCATGAAGAGTTACAGATAAAGTTCGACTTTGGTCCCGGTTGACTGACCTTTTTCCAGAGTTCTTGCCCTTTGTTCAAAATCAATTTTCCGCACTTTCTTGGTCATGTTTACACTGAAACATGGTAGCAATCTTCCCCATGAGGCGTTACAGATCAAGTTCCACTTTCATCCCCTTATTTATTTAGAACTGAATCGGCGTGAGTCCTGCCGAGAGGTTCCGAGTTAGAATCTGGCCGGTAACTCGTCTTTTGGATGAGACATGACCATCAGAGGTTCGTCCCACAAGTGATGTTTGCACGTAAATGGTCATTCGTTGCTTCGAGTGTATGAGTTGCATAGGTACAAATTACTGTAATGTGCATCAGGTAGATGACGTTATGGTCTGAGCTGAACGTAACGTAAGACCAAAAAATGTGGATCAGGGAGAAGTATTTCATGTAGAGGCCAGGATAATTGGTTGTGGAGAAAATATAAAAAAAACTTGAACATTGCTTCGACCTTGAACTTCGCAAAAGTGAGAGGCTACAATGACTGAGATTTTATTTACTGTTTTAGGTCACATCAAACATTTTATAGGTACTCAAATATGAGAACTAATGAGATTTTTTTGTAAGTTTGCGACAGACTTGGGTGAGGTAATTGGATTGCGGTCAGGAAGGAACCCTCTCGGCATTGAGCAAAGCAAGATGCCGACTCAACTATGCCAGTTTCAATTTAATCAATCGATCAATATTAGTTTAGGTTAATAATACTATCTGCATTCGCTGGATAATAGCCTCCTTCAACTTCCTGAAGATTACACTATGGGGCATATTAATATAAGATATAGATATATATTAAGCTAAATTAATAATATTGATATTGCTATGGCATTAAAACTCATTTCGTCCTGTTTATGTATTGCCCTATACATACTCTTACAGCACTGCTATTGAAACTGTTACGGCTACAAAATTAGAACAATAGCTTTGCTTTGTCATTTTGACCGACTATCTATGAAGTAGCAGTTAGCGATAAGTGTTTTCATTGATTATAATGTGCAAGTTGACTGACTATCGTTTGAAAATCATAGTAGTCGGGATCGGATTCTAGATCTGTAGCAATGTAAGTAATTTATAAAGAATAATATCGATTTAGGAAATTCGCAATTTGATGAAAAATTTTTCGGTTCTTGAATAATTATAAAGTTGTAAATTTGAATAATAAAATGTACTTAGTAATGGTTTTATTGACGGGTCGCCAAATGTCCTACTTTGCATCGGTTGACACACTTCTTTTTCCTTTTCTTTTTTTTTTTTAGCTCACCAGAGCCGAAGGCTCCAGTGAGCTATTGTGATCAATCACCGTCCGTCGTCGTCCGTCCGTCGTTAGCTTTTCTACATTTTCGACTTCTTCTCCAGAACCGCCGCACAGAAATCCACCAAACCTCATAGGAAGTAAGTACTCAAGGTCCTCTACCAAGTTTGTGTTTTTTGTGCCCATCCGTAGTCCAAGATGGCTGCCATTGGCTCTGATTGGTTGACACATTTTCAACTTCTTCTCCAGAACCGCTGCACAGAATTTCACTAAACCTCATAGGAAGTAACTACTTGAGGTCCTCTACAAAGTATGTGTTTTTCTTGCCGATCCGTAATCCAAGATGGCTGCCATTGGCTCAGATTGGTTGACAGATTTTCGACTTCTTCTCCAGAAGTGCTGCACAGAGTTTCACCAAACCTCATAGGAAGTAGGTACTTGAGGTCTTCTACAAAGTTTGTGTTTTTCCTGCCGATCCGTTATCCAAGATGGCCGCCATTGGCTCTGATTGGTTGACAAATTTTGGACTTCTTCTCCAGAAGTGCTGCTCAGAATTTCACCAAACCTCATAGGAAGTAACTACTAAACGTCCTCTACGAAGTTGGTGTTTTTCGTGCCCATCCGTAATCCAAGATGGCCGCCATTGGCTCAGATTGGTTGACACATTTTCGACTTTTTCTCCAGAACCACTGCACAGAATTTCACCAAACCTCATAGGAAGTAAGTACTCAAGGTCCTCTACCAAGTTTGTGTTTTTTCGTGCCCATCCGTTATCCAAGATGGCCGCCATTGGCTCTGATTGGTTGACACATTTTGGACTTCTCCAGAACGGTTGCACAGAATTCCACCAAACTTCATAGGAAGTAAGTACGTACTCGAGGTCCTCTACCAAGTTTGTGTTTTTCATGCCCATCCGTAATCCAAGATGGCCGCCATTGCCTCTGATTGGTAGACACATTTTGGACACTTCAAAATGACTGCACAAAATATCACCAAACCTTATAGAAAGTCTTGTAGAAAAAAAGCAAAATTTTCTACTGAAATGAGCTGTCATTTTATTGTAAAGAAGCAATTTGTGCTCAGGTGAGCGATATGGGCCCATTTGGGCCTCTTATTTTCGTTACAACGTCAAAAATTTTATTTTCTGCCATAGATCAGTTTAGCTGTTACTTTTACTTCAAATGTAGGAAATTGGCGTGGTTAATTAAACAGAAAAATAGTTACCAAATTATATCTGAATAATATGTATATATTGTATCGCTATATCAAAATGCATGATAAAGTAATATGTATTTATTCAAATGAGTTGATCTCCTTGTCATGTAAGGTGCAGGCTTGATGTAGTAGTCGTGCTTGGCTTGCAGCGCGACGATCTGGGTTCGGTTCCCGGGTTGTGCCACTATATTTAAGAGGTTGATTACCTCATGCTTCCATGTCGCGATATAACTGAAAAGTGTTGAAAGGGATATAAAATACCAATTAACCAACGAACCTTGTTATGTAATGCATAAGGAAAAAATATTATATATATACGTATATATATCGATATTGGGTAAATAAAAGTTCAAGGACAATAATTCAATTTCCTTGATCTCTTCATCTTGTAATTAATTTCCCATAAAAGCAATCAGGTAGTAGGTTTGCAGAGTACATTTGACCCGAGTCATTTATTAATGCAAGAGGGAGTATTTGTTTGCATGCAGTTTAGGTTAAAGGTCAAGAACACTATTGAGTGTATATTGGAGTAAAACCAGTATACTGTAGCGTAGTATGATTGTTTTCTAATGCACCAGTAACAATTAATTAGGAATATCACACTGTGATGGACATTGGTAAATCAATGTTGTTTTCTGTATATTTTTGTTATTAATTATTAACATTGAATTATCTACACCATAACTTCTTCACCATTTTCTGTTTCCAGTCCCTTGAGCTAGGCTGAGGGATGTGGGTATAATTTATTTCTTTCTGTTTGGATGAGACAGTATCACAAACACCCCAGTATTATTACATGTATACCCGGTATATACTGATGAGTGTCGTATACTTCATAATCGAAGCTGTAGCAAGTGTTACTGGTATGTTTAGTCGTCGTTGTCAATGATTTCTGGGATTGAACTTGACTACCTTTTGACGTAAGATCATATAAAGTTGTGTGTCAATGGTCTTAGGAAGAGTCCTGTAGATTTCAGGCCGGACTGGTCAAAGGTCAAGGTAACATGACACAGTTCATGGAAATGGGTTGTGGGTTGTTACAACTCAAATGGTGCTGTCCTCAGTCAATCTGAAGTCAACAGATGCTACATGATGAAAAAAAACCATTTCCATACAAAAGTTTTCGAGTGGATGAAATTTAATTGGAATTACTTCCCTTTTCCGCCATTATGGAGGTGAAGCTGGAGTTTTTGCTTCATATTCATACCAATTGTATTGAAGGTGTTTCAGAAAGTTGTTTATATTTTCACTCCTGAAAACATTTTTACATTGTTCAGTGGTTTTATTACTGCATAACAATTGCAAAAATTCAAGAAGCATCCTTAGTTTGGAGAAATTTCTTACACAATACGGTTGATTTTTGCACAAATGTTCAGTCATATACCTCCAGTATGGTGGAAAAGGGAAGTAACTCCAGATACACATCTTATGCATTTGAAAACTATCGATAACTGAAAAATCTTCTGATATCGCATTTGCTCTTAAATTACAAAGGATGATGAATTGTGTCTGTATGTTTCTTTGTTTGGGTTTTTGGGGGGATTTTTTTTATTTTGTTTTTGTTTTTCTAAGAAGAAAAAGATAAATATTGAACATGTTCCAATTATTCATTTCAAAATTCCTGAAAATTTAGGTTTATCAAATTTATTATGTACAAGCAAATGTATTAAAATCATATTTTTATGGACGTACAATGCTTCTACACAAAGTTTTGGTGTATTTTGTAAAAGTACAATCCACCAATAAAATAATATGTTTGATTTCAATTGCAGGACCCTGATGATGAAACAGAGATGACCAATGGTTATCTGTCTGATCTTCTGACAATGGACAGCTCTGAGAGCGAGGCTGAGGAAGATGGTAGTCGTGGTAACTGGAGTAGTCGACTAGACTTTGTCTTATCATGTCTAGGTTACGTGGTAGGCTTAGGCAATGTGTGGCGGTTCCCCTACCTGGTGTTTAGGAATGGAGGAGGTATGTTACATGTAGTATTAGCTATGTGAAATTTCCATGCCTCAGTACTGCAACATGTGTGAAGTTGCTATACCTCCTGTAGCACTATAGTGAAGTTTCTACTTATAATATATATTAGTGTATTAGTTATTTAAATATGAACTATCTCTGTTTGTAAAAATAGGCTGAAAAATGAAGGTTTTTATATGTAGAACTACAGGCTTTTTATAATGTTTCTTACCTTATAACATCATAGGTGAGAATTTCTCTACTTTGAATGTATAGCAGTAAGTTGAAAATGAAACTTATCTATCTGTAGTACTAAGCTTCATATTAAGTTCCCGTTCCTGAAGCACTAAGCTATGTATGAAGTTTCCCTGCCTAGAGCATGAGGCTAAGTATGAAGTTTCATTACGTGCTGCACTAGATTGTTTGTGAAATCTCCCTACCTGTAGCTTTATGTTATGTATGAAACAGAATATAGGTCTGTCTATCTCAAGTAAATTTTGTGAACACCTCTCTCCTGTATTTCTAGATATTGTGTGACAAGGTACAAAAAAGTGTAATATTTCTCATGGATGATCAGGTTTTTTCTTGTCTCAAAAATCATTAGTGGGATCTTTTCTTCTATTTTTTCAAATTCTGAGTAAAGGTTTGCTTAGGAATGAGTTTAACAAGGTTATATTTGACCTATGTAAAGCAAAATTATTGTAATCATTGAAGAACAGCAGTTTTTCAGAATTTTTTTTGCTAATGATTAGATATTTCTTGCTGCGGTCCTTAAGTATGACAAATTACTTATCAAGTTTGATGTTTTTCATGAGTAACTTACTTTTTAGCAAAGTTACTGCCTTTTGCAGAAGATACTACAGTTGTGTTGGTAGGGACTTAAGTGAAGTACATGACTATAGTTTCCTCAACAATACACAATAATTCTTGCTTTAATTATTGTTACACATACTGCACCTTACTGCTTAGTAAGTGGTTTTTTCCCTGAAACAATCTTTCATTTAAAGTATAATCCAGTAACTTCTTTATTATAGGTGCATTTTTCATTCCTTACCTGGTGATGTTAATATTTGTGGGTATACCTGTAGTCTATATGGAGCTAGCTTTTGGTCAGTATGCCAGTCTGGGACCTGTCACAGTGTGGAGAGCTGTGCCATTGTTTAAAGGTAAATTAAGAGATTGAAATATGAATTAGGTTAAAAGCAGGGATAAGGATTTACACATTTACTTTTTGGCACTGATGCCCATAACTTTGTCTGAGGTTACCTTGCCACAAAGTCCTCTTGTTGGCCTTTACCTAGTCAGAGGTTTCCCTGCCACAATTATTGGCCTTGACCTAGTCAGAGGTTACCTTGCTAAGCGTTCCACTTGTTTGCCTTGACCTGGTCAGAGGTTCTCTATTACTGAACCTATTGTTAAGTTGGCACTATGTAGATTTGGCAACCCATATTACTGGTAAAAAGGTAGGTTTATGAGTAGAGAATCTCGGACTATTCATGACCTGATCAGTGACTTTACAGGTATTTGAAAGGTCAAGATTATTTTATTTATTTGCATCTGGTGCACAGAATTACAATGTGAGAGATGAAGATATTCAAATGAATGTTCTTATGGTCAAGTGTATTTTTATTGAGAACGTCATTGTCCAAGGTATACCTTTTTCAATGGCATATGTACTGCATGATGGTTGAGCACAGTTTGGTTTGCTAGAATTCTATAATAGCATTTTCGAATTAATTTGAGGACATACTACAATATCAAGAGGAAAATTTAAATTTCTCTATCACATTCATCAAAATGAAGGATTGAACTCCAATCATCTGCACTGCAAGCCAAGCACTCAACCACTTCTCAATTGTAAATTCTCAAAGGAAATACTCCACATTGCTAACATTATAAATGACCCAATTTAGTAGTGAATTGAAATGGATCATTTGCACTGCAAGCCAAGCACTCAACCAATTCACAAATTCTCAAAGGAAATACTAAACCTAGATATCGTTATAAATGACCCAATTCAGTGGTGAATTAATTTACGAGATCATCTTCACTGTAGGGACAAGAACTTTAAATGACATATTCTGCACTTCTGACCTCATGTCTTACTTTTGAATTTCTGTTTTCTGCAATAACTTTACATATATTTTCCTGTACTGCAGGAATAGGTATATCCATGGTGTTATCTACCACTCTAGTGTCCATATACTATAATGTCATCAATGCCTGGGCTTTCCATTATCTGTTTTCCTCCATGGTGGCTGAACTGCCCTGGCTTCACTGCAACAATACCTGGAATACAGATAGTAAGGAATGATTTATCATATAATCAAACTTCGATACAAACCAGGATTAATCAACTATAAATATTTGTATTGTTGCTTACTCTGATATGGTATTTCCTGTGTTGGTCCAAGTTGAGTATGTAATCAAACTAGTAAGATTTAAGTATTTTGTTTATAATTATTTTTATTTATATGAAATTGTGGCAGAGTGTATTCAGAATCTGAGCAAGAACTTGTTGAAGCTTTTCACGTCTGAGAAACCTGAGTTCTGTCCCATTTTACATTAAGTGAAATTTAATGATCTTCTTGCACACCATCTTGCTTTTTCATGCATTTATTTTTCATTAAATTTCTGTCCCAGCTGCATCAAATGTTAGATTTTTATGGCCCCGGATTGATAGATCGGGGGCATATTATTTTTGTCCTGTCTGTTTGTTTGTTTAAATTGTCTATCTTAATTATCACCGTGGCTATAACTATTGAACCGTGAGGGAAAGAGACTTCATATTTGACATGCATACTCAACTAATGAAGCCCTTTCAAATGACACCAAGGTCAATGACGTTTTGACCTTGAGAATGACCTTCTTACTAAAAAGATCTTTTTTGGACTTTGGTACTGCTGGGGACATTAGTGTTTCACAAACACAGCTTGTTTTGTACTGAAATTAGGTACTTAGTTTGTGCTAAAAATAATTTTTGTGTAATTCTAGAGAATCCAGATTTTTATCCTTTTTTTTTGTAAGTAATTCAATACAGTATACAAGTGATCATAAATTCTCAAATATTGTCATGAAATTCTGAAGCATGTCCTTTTCATGGAAATATCTCAAACAGGTACTTTGTTACTGAATTCAGAACAAATTTTAGGGTACATATATTTAAAATAGGGACTATTTTTCTTCTACAGAATCATCTTGTACAATAAACATACTGGAGTTAATCGTTCATATTTGTTCTTGAAAATTACTGAAAGATTATGAAATGATCATGTGTTTCTACTTTTTATAGATTGCAGTGAGAATATGTTCCAGATTACAAACTGTTCCTGGTTAAATGAGTCCATGATCTTCCATTCAGATTTTGTAAATGATTCTTGCTCACCCTTATTGTACAACTGCACTGTTGCACCAGACGAGTACAATTCAAACATTGGGGAGTGTATGAGAAAACTGAAGGATATTGTGGGAGAAGACGTTTTTCTCAACTCTACCACTGAGTCAGATAAGAAACTCACGAGTCCTGCAGAAGAATATTTCTAGTGAGTTATTTTCACAATTTAAAGTGTATTTTTCAAGATTTCATGGTGGTTTTTCAAAGGCCATTGAAATGGAGTTTAAGATTCCTGCGATACTTTGAAATAAAAAAATGGCATGGAAATATTGCACTGATGGGTACTGTGGAATTGTTCATTTTTGTGGGGACCAATACGGAGTATCAAAACTTCTGAAATCCATCACGGTTTGCATTTAGTCAACTACCAAATCCATTGTTCTTGATGTGGGCACTTTTATGTAGACAACTACTTACGTCATAATTATATGATTTCATAATAATCATGAAATGCGTGCGTATGTTGATGTTATTGTAGTTGCGGTACTCCGTATTTTCATGGTTTTACAAATTTCACTACATGGCACTTTAAAAAATGACTGAGGTGAATCTTGTATAAATCAAATACAAAATATTTAAAAGTTTTCCACCAGTGATTGTACTACATGTATGTTTTTGTCGGGATCCATATTGATGTGGGTGCCCTACAGAATCACGTCTTTCAGTCTGTTGATCTGTCCGTCCCTCAATCCTTGAGTTATTATACAAGTCAGGGTTTTCAACCTGCAGTTTTTTCTACCATAAACAGATACAGAATGAGAAGCAGAAGTCCATAGATTCAAAGTCAAAGGTCAAGGTCAAACAACATGGTCCTTCATTTTCATCTGATTTTCACAATTTTCTAGTTTAACGTCTTCTTGAAAAAAAAAAAACAGTCAGAAATTGTGATATGAAACAAAAAAATAAGACTAAAAAGAGAAAGAAACATTCATTGACTGTTAGTGTGAAAAATAAATGTGAGATAGATTGGGTGTACAAAACAGGATTCTCAAGTTTCATGTTTTTCATTAATACATTGATGAATTACTTAGTATTGGGGTTTTTTTTCTCATGACAGAGATGCAACATTGAATTGCTTTATTGGCATTTCTTTAATTTGATCATATATTGAAAGTAAATCATATAAATAAAAGATTATGTTAAAATGTCCACGTATCAAGCAAATCTGAATTTTGTTTCAAAAAACCAGAGTAATTTAACATGTACATATATAATATTGTAATTATCAGATTTCCATCTATGATAATATCCTGTTTGGCAATTGTTTTGTTAATCACTGATTGAAGTTCTACCTACTCGTCAGGAATTTAATCCATTATTGAAATTGGATTTCTGTTTTAAAGGCCAAAAAAACCACTGTTTAATCAGAGAGTCTCGTTAACTATGAAATTTGTTCAGTCATTTTCTGTCATGAAACCAGAGATTTCCTGAAATTTTATTATAGTGGAGTTTTCACTACAGTGTCCATGCATTTAAATTATTTACTCATGTTTCACGGCAGTAATATTTTTCATTAATCAAGGATTGAATGTAGAACACCATAGAAATGTCACCCACTCTAAATTTTTTTTTTTTTCAGTAATAAAGTTCTAAATCAATCAGGAAGTGTGGGCCATCTCGGGACTGTACAGTGGGAGCTAGCATTATGTTTACTTCTTTGCTGGGTTATTGTATTTATTTGCCTTGTACGAGGCATAAAAACCTCTGGCAAGGTCAGTATAAAAGTAAACTCAAGGTAATTGACTACGCACTTTAATTTACCATTTGTTCTCAAGAATTCTCAAGAGTAAAGTGAGAGGTTGACTCAAAACTTGAACTGCCACTCTGATGTAAATGCATTTCTGTCTGTTCCAGTATTGCAAATGTAATTGTACTGGTAGTAACGTAATTGAATATTTCCTTTTATGTTACGTACATGTACTCAGGACTTCAGGGTAGAAATTTTAGAATAGAAATTTTCATCCTTTGCTTCAGACTTACCTAAAGAATTAATTTGTTTAAGAGATCTTTTATATATGTCATTGTTTACCTGAATAGGCGACCTCGGTTTCATTCAGATAGACATGACACTGAAGAGATGCAGACAGAATTTGATCCCAGTACTTCTAAGCCTTGAGCCTGGTACAATGCCAGCTAAACTATTGTAGCTCAAAAATTTTTCTATTCCTGAGATTTCCTCTTTATTATTTCAGGTTGCCTATATTTTGACATTTCCATTCATCATCATTCTTGTGTTACTAGTGCGAGTGTTGACTCTAGGTTTCCTCTTTATTATTTCAGGTTGCCTATATTGTGACATTTCCATTCATCATCATTCTTGTGTTACTAGTGCCAGCGTTGACTTTAGGTTACCTCTTTATAATTTCAGGTTGCCTATCTTATTGTGACATTTCCATTCATCATCATTCTTGTGTTATTAATGCCAGCGTTGACTCTAGGTTACCTCTTTATTATTTCAGGTTGCCTACCTTATTGTGACATTTCCATTCATCATCATTCTTGTGTTACTAGTGCCAGCGTTGACTCTAGTTTACCTCTTTATTATTTCAGGTTGCCTACCTTATTGTGACATTTCCATTCATCATCATTCTTGTGTTACTAATGCCAGTGTTGACTCTAGGTTACCTCTTTATTATTTCAGGTTGCCTACCTTATTGTGACATTTCCATTCATCATCATTCTTGTGTTACTAGTGCGAGCATTGACTTTAGAAGGCAACATGCAAGGCATTAAATTTTATGTAACACCTAAATGGGAGAGGTTAAAAGAAGCCAGTGTGTGGGCCGATGCGGCAGTTCAAGTCTTCTTCAGTCTATCTGCCTGTATGGGAGGACTTATTACTCTTTCTAGCTATAACAAATTCCATAATAATATTTATAGGTAAGTAAGAGGAGACAACTCTGTATCTAAATAATTATGAATTATCAATTGTATTACAAGATCTTTGATGGATAAGAGGAAGTAACTATGCTTATCTTGAATAAAATATCCTGTAAACAAAATAAATGAAAATAGGAAAGACAACTCTTTCTAACAAAATTTACAGTACATGTTTCTCCATGGATTGGATAAGGAATTATGCTTGTTGGTAAAAGGAAACAATTTTATAACTTGTTTTTTATCCTTAAAATTGGATTTAGATTTCTGTTTGGCCATAGAATGTTCATTGAACATGACAGTGGCTTTGTATTCATTATACCCCTGCAAATGTAGCTGGGGGGATATAAAGGAATAACCCTATTCATCTGTTTGTTCATCCGTCCATCTGTGTGCTTAAGAAGTTTAACTAAGCAAGTTTTTCAAAATGTATAAGTGGGGTATTTTTGATATTTGAGCCATGAACAAGCCAAATTCAGCAACCATTCAGCCATTCTATGCAGTATCCTCTGGGTGAGCAGTATTTTTTAGCTCACCTGAGCCGAAGGCTCAAGTGAGCTATTGTGATCAATCACCGTCCGTCGTTAACTTTTCACATTTTCGACTTCTTCTCCAGAACCACTGAACAGAATTTGATGAAACTTGATAAGCATGTAGTACTCATGGTCCCCTACAAGTGTTGTTGTTTTTCGTCCGGATTCATCAACAGGTGGCGCCACCACAGGCAAAAGTAGGTCAAAGAGGATACCCTCCTTTGACAAACTTCGTCTTCAGACCGGGGGCATACAGAGACAAACCGAATGCATAGGAATGATCTAGAGGGATGTGTGAAGAAGTGTTGTTATTTTTGGTTCTGTTCCGAAATCAAATTTTTGACGTTTTTTTGTACTTGGTAGTTTTAATTCAGAAAATTTTTTTCTTTTAGTAAACATTGATGCATTAATTTGGTTTAATTTGATCATTTTGATGGTAAGAAATACTACTGCGAAGAAAATTTTTCAATATTTTATGTTTTGGATTTTTTATGAATTTTTTAAGACTTTCAAGAAAAAGGGGGGTGGGATAATTGGTGTAAACATTTCACAGTTTGAACTTTTTAATGAAACTTGGCATGCATCAAATACTCAAGGTCCCCGACAAATGTGGTCATCTTTGTCAGGATCCATGAACAGGTGGCACCACCACAGACAAAAGTAGGTCACAGAGGGTACCCTCCTTTGACAAACTTCTTATTCAGATTGGGTGCATACAGCAACAAACCGACTGCATAGGAATGATTTAGAGGCATATGGGAAGAAGTGTTGATATTTTTGGTTCCATTCCGAAATCAAATTTTTGACGTTTTTTCATTTTTATTTTGGACTTTGTTATTTTAATGCATTAAAGAGTTATTATTTTCTTTTAGTAAACATTGATGCATTCATTTGGTTTCATTTAATCATTTCTATGGTAAGGAATGCTGGTGCGAAGGAATTTTTTCAATATTTCGATTTTTTAATTTTTTATGAATTTTTTAAGACTTCCAAGAAAAAGGGGGGGGAGGGACAATTTTTCATATCTTCAACTTGATCTACAGAACAACTTGAAGGATTGTGATAAAACTGGGTAGGATGCAAGTACTCATAGTCCTTTTCAAAGGTTTTGTTTTTTGTGCGGATCAGTCAGCAGATGGCGCCACTACAGGCAAAAGTAAGTCACAGAGGGTACCCTCCTTTGACAAACTTCTTTTTCAGACTGGAGGCATACAGAGATAAACTGAATGCATAGGAATGATCTAGAGGCATGGGTGAAGAAGTGCTGTTGTTTTTGGTTCCATTCTGAGATCAAATTTTTGACCTTTTTTCAAGTTTTTTTTTTTTACTTTGTTATTTCAATACAGAAAAGAGGTATTTTTAGCTCACCTGAACTGAAGGCTCAAGTGGGCTATTGTAATCAATCGTTGTCCGTTGTCTGTCCGTCGTTAACTTTTCACATTTACAACTTCTTCTCCAGAATTACTGAACAGAATTTGATGAAACTTGGTATGCATGAAGTACTAATGGTCCCCTACAAGTGTTGTTATTTTTCATCCAGATCCATTGGGAGGTGGGGCCACCATGGACAAAAATAGGTCACAGAGAGTGTCCTCCTTTGACAAACTGCTAAGCGGGTGCATACAGAAACAAACCAAATGCATAGAAATGATCTAGAGGGATGTGTGAAGAAGTGTTGTTATTTTTGGTTGCATTTCGAAATAAAAGTTTTGACGTTTTTTCGACAATCTTTGCATAAATAAAATTTAGCATTTATTTCTTATCTGAGGGTGTTTTTCTGACTTCCTCCTCTCTGGATGAAGAAGGGATCAAGAACTTCATTGTACATTTTATTGATATTTACCATATACTTGATATATTTTATTAAGTCATAGTAGAGCGAAATTTTTTAGTTATACGAAAATTTACGGACGAAAAGTTTTGATGCGATTTCTCCTGTATGACTAGTGAGTTGCATACTGTTAATTTAAAACATTGTCATTGACGCCGTAAATGTGTAAGATTTCAATTTCTATGGAGTAGTTATACATTTTGGTATATAAAAAGGCATTTCGTTGATATTCATTTTACGTCTAATCGATGAGGATGTGGTAATGCGTATTATGATTTAGCTCTTGTTTATGCCAGTCCTTGATCCAAGATGGCAGCCGTTGGCTCTGATTGGTTGAAACATTTTCAACTTCTTCTCCAGATCGGCTGCACAGAATTTCATCAAACCTCATAGGAAGTAAGTACTCAAGGTCCTCTACCAAGTTTGTGTTTTTTATGCCGATCAGTGATCCAAGATAACCGCCATTGACTCTGATTGGTTGACACATTTTCGACTTCTTCTCCAGAACAGCTGCATAGAATTTCATCAAACTTCATGGAAAGTAAGTACTCAACATCCTCTACCACATTTTTGTTTTTTATGCCAATCCGTGATCCAAGATGGCCACCATTGACTCTGATTGGTTGACACATTTTCGACTTCTTCTCCAGAACCACTGCACAGAAATTCATCAAACTGCATAGAAAGTAAGTACTCAAGGTCCTCAACCAAGTTTGGTGTTTTTTATGCCGATCCGTGATCCAAGATGGCCGCCATTGACTCTGATTAGTTGACACATTTTCAACTTCTTCTCCAGAACCACTGCACAAATTTCACCAAACTGCATAGAAAGTAAGTACTCAAGGTCCTCTACCAAGTATAGGTTTTTCATGCCGATCCATAATCCAAGATGGCCGCCATTGGCTCTGTTTGATTGACACATTTTCATCTTCCTCTCCAGAACCCCTGCACAGAATTTCTTGCTTGCTTCTAAATATGCACTTTGTGCTCAGGTGAGCGATATAGGCCCACTTGGGCCTCTTGTTTTTTCTTCAAATCAGGTCCATTATGAACTCTTCCCAATAGAAATTTCATTGATTTTTCCCAAAGTTTGTCTGAAGTTTTCCCAAAATTTGATTTCTTAACATTATGCAAATGGGACAGAAAATTCTCAAATGTTAAGATATAGGCAAAAAAAAAAAAAAAAAAAAAAAGCTGGTGAGACTAATTGGAATCAATTACTGTAAACCATGTTTTATTCGAAAGCATTTTATTTTCGCAAGATTCGCGAGGAGGATAGTCTCGTGAAAATAAAATGCGGCGAACATGTCCAAGTTTTAACTATCATGCTCTAAAGGATTCAACACATGTTAAAGTGATATGTTTATCTGAACATAAACCATGTCACCGGATGGATCAGGCAACCAGCACTGTATGATTCGATTGTACTTGGACCGCCCTGTACTCATTTCGGGATTAAATATCAAATAAAGACGCTGCTCTTCAATTTAAAACCGGTTTCATGTAATCGGTGACCTGTCCTGTTAAAGAAAAATACAATTAAGTATTTGCAGTGGCCAGGGGAGTAATTGGGAAAGTCATTAACATATAAATTCATGTACAATAAGAATGGTTTGGGGGATCCGTTTATTGCGAATATAAAACTAAGCAACAAGAGATATAGTTACAAGATTGCATTTAGAGTAGCAAATTGATTTTTCATGCATATTAAGATTTTTACAGATTTAAAATAAGGGAAAGATATTTTTGTAGATGAAATTTCTGATTGCAGTAATGTTATGTTTGGGTTGCAGTGATGCTGTAATGATCTGTTTAGGAGACACTTTGATGAGTGTTGTAGCAGGGTTCTCAGTTTTTGCTTCCATGGGGGTCCTGAGTCATCAGCTTGGCACCACAGTGGAGGAAGTAATAAAATCAGGTAAAGGTTTGTTATCTACATTGCATATATAATTTAGAGGCCATGATGTGGCCATTTTTAAAGCACATTACAAATCGCCCTTTTAGAATTGACTTCAGGTTTGCTTCTCATGGTGAAACTCGGTAAGCATTTTTAAGGTGATACCCAAGCAGTGTAATACCTGGATTAGTACTACATGTCATAGAGGTGTATCTTATTATCTGCATGTATCAAATATATTGATTTACAGGAGATAAGCTAGAACATGAACAGCTAGAGACTCCTGGTTATGTACAATAAAACAGTTATTTGCTTGTACAGTTAACAGTCACTTAGGAAATACTTTGTTTTGTCTTGATCATATTATAACATTTCTAAGTTACATCTTTCTTTGCAGATCATAATTTTTTGTAGGTATGTGATGTAATATGATAATAATATGTTTTTATTTTACATGCTTTATATTCTTCATCTTGAAGAAGCATTTTGTTGTGGGGGCTTTGGTTGTCTCAGAGTTGTTTGAAATTGTTTCCTGATACAGCCTTTCTAGGGAATACTGATATATTAAAATTAAACTTTATTTATTTTACAACGATTAAGAAGCAAATTAATTTATATAAATACTGATACCTGCCACTGGTCAGTGCAGGTTTTGTCCTAAAGTTTACCTCCATTTTTGAGGACAATTGGTGAAAAAAAAGTTATTATTTCATACTTTCTTCATATAAAATGTCTTATCCACATGCAGAGAAAGGGTGGTTAATATATAAAGTACATTTTTCGTTTGCAGATATAGGTTTGACCTTCATCGTCAACCCTGCAGCAATGTCATATTTTCCTATCTCGCCTTTGTGGTCCATTCTGTTTTTCACCATGATCATCATGTTAGGATTAAGTACACAGTTTGTAAACATCGAAACTGTCATCACGGCTATAATTGACGAGAATATTAATGTCTTGCGACGAAAGAGGATGCTGGTTTTATTTGTCGTCTGCTCTGTGATGTATTTACTTGGATTGCCGCTTACCACAAAGGTAAATAAATTAATTCTTAATTTCAGTACATGCATATTACAAAAAGATCTTTTCATAATGATTCTTATATTACCATAAAGTTACATATCTGTTTATTTGACAGGGCGGTTTGTATCTTCTGACATTAATGGATGAATACATTGCTGGAATACCCATTGTCGTAAATGGTCTATTTATTTGTATTGCGATTGGTTGGGTGTATGGGGTTCAGAAGTTTTCCACAGATATCAAACAGATGATCGGTCATACGGTCAGCTATTGGTGGAAGGCCATGTGGTGTACCATATCTCCCATCATTATCACAGTGAGTCTGCTACAACTTTCTTTTTATTGTTCCTACTTGTGAGTCTTATAAATTGATAATTGTTGCCATTAGTAAGTGAATTTAGGACTTCTTGGGGCAGTTGTTCGAAACTTTAAAAACTAGTTAAGCTAACCAATTGTTAAATTTCATTTGACTATCTTTGAAATGAGAAGACTTTAAGTCATAGTTTGTGTACTGATTTGTAGCATATGAAACAACTTTTGTAAAGTAATTTAGATTTTTATACAGAATCTTATACACTTGATTAATTGTCTCTTAAACTTTAACCACTAGTTAAGGTAACCAGTGGTTAAAGTTTCGATCAGCTGGCACTTGGTAGTTGCTAATAAGAAGTGTGTCTTATAAATTGCTAATTGCCGCTTTGAGTTTGTTAAAATTACCAATTGCCAGGTAAATGAGTCTTTCTAACTTGCTAAATCCTTGCCTCTAACAAGTGTAATTAGTGATTGCTAATTGCGTAGTTAGTCTTGTAGATTACTTAGTACACTACTTGTGTACAAGTATAAGGCTTAAGATTGCTAATCTTTTTACTAGATAGTCTGTAAGAGTACTTATTGCTTGTAGTTAATCTTTACAGATTGCTAATTTTCATGAGTTTTAAAACCTACTTCTTGCTTATTTTAGTACTCTTTTAGGAATTCTTACAACATGCATTAGTCCTTTGACAATAAATCATCACTTAGTCTAAAGCAGTTATGCTCAAATAACAATAATTGTAATACTGGTAATTGTAAAAGAATGTGATGACATACAAAATGCTGATTCTAAAATTTTTTATTAAAATTAAATTAAAATTAAAAAAAAATTTTTTTAAACTTTAAAAAAAAAAATTTAAAAATTTTGTATGAAAAGGATTCTTCTGATTTCATATTCTTTGTTTTCAGTTTATACTATTATTTTCTGCAATTGGCTATGAATCTCTTAGTGACAAGTTTGGAGAGGACATGTACGAGAGGTGGACGGAAGCCGTAGGCGTTTTACTCACTGTGATTCCTATCATATCAATACCAGCGTGGGCCGTTTTTAAACTGGTCACCGCCGATGGTACTATTATTAAGGTATGATGTAGAATGAGGAGACCATTGTGTGTACATCTGTTGGTTAGGTCATACATTTGTAATAGGTTGATCATTTGTCAGTCAGTTTCAGAGACATTCTGGAAGACTACATGCAAACATATTTTGTAATAAAGGACTTGTAGTTTGTCTTAAAATTTTTGACGTTAGATAGAACTATTATGATTTTCAATGTCAAAGGTCAAAAGTTAAGGTCATGTAAATGGATGCTGTAATTTAGTTTAATGCTTTATGTATGGTATTAAAGTCCTTCAATGTGTTTGTGCATTCTTACTTACTTTATGGACACATCTCTCACATTTTGAAACCAAGGTACATTAACCTTAATTTGTCTACTTATGAATTGAAAAAGATCCCTTTGATTTTCAAATGTCAAAGGTTAAGGTAACATAAAAAATTCACCATTTTGCCATGCTTTTGTAAGTGTATGCACCATATAGAACCAACCTGAGCACAAGTTTATTTTGTTATTTTTATTTTTTTTTTTTAGGGGCAGGCATAGTGTAGTGGTTAAGCGATTGGCTTGCCGTACCAACGACCCGGGTTTGATTCCTGGGTTGCACCACTATGTTTAAGAGGTTGATAACCTCCTGCTTCCAAAATTGTCGCAATATAACTGAAATATTGTTGAAAGTGATGTAAACCATCTATCAATCAACCAACCAATCAACTTATATTTTTTATTTAATGGTCACTTATTTCCTAAATGTCAAATGCAAATATACTTTCCCTTTTTTTCTCATTCCATTCCCTAGTGTTAATCTCTCAGGTCCCAGATCATGCACTGTTAGCATAATGAACCTTCATGGAACTTAAGTATATTCTTCTATAAAACTGCATGCTGATCTATCAGAACAGTAATATCATCTTATAGTAAGAAAGCAGACATAGCATGTAACATAGAAAGAAAGACAACTCTGGATAAGTTCAATTTTTCCAGTTGGCTCTACATACATGTACAACATTTCAGCAACATGTGTGTCTTGATTTGAAATGATGTCATGATCAGAAAAATGAAATATGTGAAATGTATCATCATCAATAAAAAAAAAAACAGCTTTCAAATTCAGTCTTAGACAATGAAATGGTGTCCAATAAAATGGTGAAGCAGACGTGGTCTAGTGGTATCGCTCTCTCCTCCTGTCTTTCAGATGAGACAGTAAAAACCGAGGCCCTGTGTCATGGTATGCATGGCATGTTAAAGATCCTCACTGCTTCAGGTGGGTGCGTTGCAAAGGACAAAATTTGTATGCCCTGCATCAGGCAGATGCTGTCCCCATACACGTGAAATATTCATGGTGTGACTTTAAACAAAAATCAATCAATCAATCAATAAAAACCAATGAAATGGTGATACTGATAATATTTTCTAAATTTATTCCGTAAAACTTAGATTATTTTTTCAATCTGTAGCGTATCAAAACTCTGTGTCGCTCAGAGAAGAATTGGGGTCCAGCTTTGGAACAGAATTGGAAAAATGTGGAGTACTATCCAGCAGTGAATACTAATACCTTATTTGCTGACATTGAACATTCCCCACTGCATACTGTATCAGGTAGAATTATTTAACTATACTTTTGATATAGAAGTTTAGGTTCGAATTTGGTTCATTTAATTGTCCTGTTTGTTCTTCTGTCCATCTGTCTGTCTACCTGTTTGTCTGTAGATTCTTGTCAAGCTCTCTATCTGTCTGTCAATTTCATGTTTGAAAGATAACTGTCAAAATGTCTGTCTGTCTTCACCTTCTAATATTCTGTGGTCTTTGGTGCATTTGTTTGATCATTAAATTTGACCATTGTCATTGAACAGCAGATCATGCTGATTTTACAAATCACCAACTAATAACACAAATTCAAAATTTATTTCAGCCGAAAAAGTATTTTGCATTAGAAAGATGTAAATGTAACAAAAAAGACAATAATTCACATTTTTGAAGTTTCACTTTTATTGACACGTCACCATAAGTGATCAAAACTCTGTCATTATTTAAATCTGAGTTAATTATGTTCAACAATAAAAAATAAACTGAACAATATATCATTTTATGATACTTACTTTGAGAAAATTACCATTATTACAGATCATGTAGACTTTAATACATCAGGAATGAAAGTTCCCAGTTTGTCTTCCCAAGCTAGCCTCCTCCCACAACCTCTGTCACCCAAAAAACCTCGTGATATGAGGGAACGTGCCATTCTTAACCATGCCTACAGCAACCCTCAGTGTCATCAGTCTTCTGGTAAGCTCTAGTGTCTACTAACAAAAATATTTTATAGTATAATGTCTACAGCAACCCTCAATGTCACCAGTCATCTGGTAAGCTCTAGTGTCTACAGTGAGGTGCAGTCCTAACATAACATTATGTTAACGTCGCGTTAACGTGAAGTTTGCTTTCCTCGTGCGCTCAGGACTGCTGAGCACACGCGTTTGCGTTAACGCAGATTTCCACGTGAACTTAATTTCGAGACCGCGTGAACGTGTTTGACAGCCATGTTCGCTTCCGTACAACTTAAAACTTGTATTTACATGTTCATATAGAAGGTTTTCAAGGAGAATCGATATATGCATTGTATATTCAAATATAAAAAAACATATTAATGTGTAAGTAAAATATTTAGAATTAAATAAAACCCTTCCAAGTTAAGGAATGAACTTTAAATATATTAAACGCATTATAAATTATTAAATTAATAAATTTACGAACATTGACTTGAATGAAATTTATTCTTCTTTTAGGATAATAAGATTGTTGTTGTTGTTGTTGATTGGTGTTTTACGTTGCTTTCAACAATTTTTCAGTTATATCGCGACATGGAAGCAGGAGGTTACCAACCTCTTAAACATAGTGGCGCAACCCGGGAATCGAACCCGGATCGTCGGCACCGCAAGCCAAGTGCTTAACCACAACACCACGCCTGCCCCAGGATAATAAGAATAATAATAATGATAATAATAATAATGAAATAAAAATTAATAAATGAAATAATAATGATGATAATTATTATTTCCATATATTATAGGAAATAGCTTAATTGAAAATAATAATAATGAAAACCTAAATAAGAAATACATGTAAATACATAAATAAATTAGTTATAAATGAATAACCAAATAAGAAATAAAAACATAAATAAACTAATTAAAAATAAGTAAATAAATGAAATTAGAATCTAATCATGCTAGTATAAACTGACGAAGTTTTTTTTAATAAATACCTTATTGCATGTCTACGCGATAATTTCCTTTGTTGTATTACATATAAAATCGTTAATGTAGGGTTACATTTGAACATTACATTTAATACACGTTTTTATGGCGACATTCGCGGTAATTTAATTAGATCCATTTAGTATTCTCCATCCGTATTGCATAGAGAATTACAAATATACATGTAGACATGTGAACGTGCGACTGGACCGAGCGCACGCGGGAATCAATCGCGTTAACGCAAATTCCCTCCCACGTTAACGCGAGGAGCGCACGCGCGTCCGGTCGAGCAGTCCTAGCACGTGTGCTAAAGCAGTCCTCGTGACCGCTTTTTGCGTTAACGTGCATGTTATGTTAGGACTGCACCCATCTGTACTTACAAAAATATTATATAATATAATGTCTACAGCAACCCTCAATGTCACCAGTCATCTGGTAAGCTCCAGTGTCTACTAACGAAAAATTATATAGTACTATAATGTCTACAGCAACCTTCAGTGTCACCAGTCATCTGGTAAGCTCTAGTGTCTACTTACAAAAATATTATATAATATAATGTCTACAGCAACCCTCAGTGTCACCAGTCATCTGGTAAGCTCTAGTGTCTACTAACAAAAATATTATATAATATAACGTCTGCAGCAACCCTCAGTGTCATCAGTCATCTGGTAAGCTCTAGTGTCTACTTACAAAAATATTATATAATATGTGTACATCAACCCTCAATGTCACCAGTCATCTGGTAAGCTCTAGTGTCTACTAACAAAAATATTATATAATATAACGTCTGCAGCAACCCTCAGTGTCATCAGTCATCTGGTAAGCTCTAGTGTCTACTTACAAAAATATTATATAATATAACGTCTGCAGCAACCCTCAGTGTCATCAGTCAGCTGGTAAGCTCTAGTGTCTACTAACAAAAATATTATATAATATAATGTCTTCAGCAACCTTCAGTGTCATCAGTCAGCTGGTAAGCTCTAGTGTCTACTAACAAAAATATTATTTAATATAATGTCTACAGCAACCCTCAATGTCACCAGTCATCTGGTAAGCACTAGTGCCTACTAACAAAACTATCATAAAATTTAATATAATGTTTACAGCAACCCTCAATGTCACCAGTCATCTGGTATGCTCTAGTGTCTAGTAACAAAAATATTATACATTATAATGTCTATAGCTACCCTCAGTGTCACCAGTCACCTGGTAAGCTCTAGTGTCTACTAATAAAAATATATAATATATTGTCTACAGCAACTCTCAATGTCACCAGTCATCTAGTAAGCTCTAGTGTCCACTATCAAAAATATGATCTAATGTAATATTTACATCAACCTTCAGTGACATTAATAATCTAATAAGATCAAGTGTCTACTAACAAAATTGTCATCCAATTGAATGTCTACAGTACTCACTGTTCCTGCAAGGTCAAGTCATCTATTAAGATTGAGTGTCTACAAATAAAAATGTCATCCATTATGCTGTCTAAAGGAATCCTCAATGACATCTGTTGAAAATCTGTGTCTACTGGTGGAAGAGTCTTCTAGTTTGAAGTCTACAGCAACACACAGTGTTATCAAACATTTTTTTGATAACAATAGTTATTCATTGATTGAATGATTATTGTTTTACATCATTCCACAATTACTTTATCTATATGGTGACAGCATCAGTCTGATGTATTGCATAGAAGATCCATACATTTGCGATGTACCCACCCAAAGCAGTGAGGGATTTTTTACATGCCAAGCTTACCTTGACATGTGACCTCAGTTTGTATTGTCTTATCCGAAAGATGTTGCCACAATGGGAGTTGAACCAAGAACCTCTTGGTCATGAGCTGAAAACCTCGTACACTCGGCCACATCAAAATTATTGATAACCATAAAAAGATATAGAAACCTGTATTGATATATTGCACCATATGTACATTTCAGCTACTTATTTCTACTTCAGTGATTTAGACTTAAGGCTGAAAATGTTGAATTTAAAAAATATTAGAAGAGTAAACTAATGACCATGTCGCCTTATAAGTAAGAGCCAAAAACCCATTCAAGGAAAGAGCTATGCAAGTCTGAAATACTTCTTAGTTTCAGAAAAATTTACTTAAGTTCATCACAGTAAATTCTGAAGTATATATTTTGATTAGTACAGAAGCACTTAAAATTGGTATGATGATAACCTCAGGGCAGATGATACCTAATGGGCAGATGATACCCTCAGAACAGATGTACCTTATTGGGAGATGATACCCTCAGGGCAGATGACACCTTCTGGGCAGATGAAACCCTCAGGGCAAATGATAACTTATGGGCAGATGTTACCCTCAAGGTAGATGATACCCTCAGAGCAGGTGATACGTTATTGGCAGATGATACACTCAGGGCAGATGACACCTTCTGGGCAGATGACACCCTCAGGGAAGAAGATACTCTCTCGGCTTATACCCCCAGGGCAGATGATACCCTAAGGGCAAATGATACCCTTTGGGCTAATTATACCCTCTGGGCGGATGATACCTTTAGAACAGATTATATCTTCTGGGCAGATGATATCCCGAGGGCAAAGGATACCCTATTGACAGATGATACCCTCTGAGCATATGATACCTTCAGTGCAGATGATATCCTTTGGACTAATGAAACCCTCTGGACAGATGATACCCTCAGGACAGATGATACCCTCAGGGCAGGTGATGCGCTTTGGGCTGATGATAGCCTATGAATAGATGATACCCTCAGGGCAGGTGATACCCTAAGGACATATAATACCCTCTGGACAGAATAATTGATACCCTTAGGGCAGATGATACCCTCAGGGCAGATGATGCCCTATGGGCAGATGGTGCCTTCTGGAAGTGATACTCCACAATTCAGTTCCCACAATTTGGGCTTTGAGCATCACTAAAGGGACATAACTTGTCAAATTTTGCACTTCTAGTGCCCTTAATTTATAGACGTATATTTTTGTGATATTTATCATGTAATAAAATGTTTATCTGAATCATCTATTCCTTAATATAATAGATATATTCATTGAGAGATATTACATAAACAGCCTGTGTCATTTCATAGTCTTTCCAAACATGACCTGTTCTGAGGACAGCTTTACTAATTAATAGCAAGCAATCCTCAATGAAAACTACCCAAAAGTATCAGAAATTTCAATCAGAAAGCTTATTTAAATCAGTTAAGTAAACTAAGGCAGTATTTACTCCTCTTAAGTCAATTTAGATATTTGATAGATATTATAGTCACTTTTCCCTCATTCCACCTTACAAATATAAAATTTTTAAAGTGCTTTACACCAGTAGAATTTAATTCATCTTAACAGTTAAATTTTAGTGAACTATGCAACTTAAAAGATATAAAATCTGAGAATATATTGCTCTTGGTTACATTTGTGGATATTTGTAATCCCATGTACAGTGGACCATATTCTAGTACATAATGGTAAAAATTCCTGGATGGCTGTGTCTTATAATATTGCATCACCAAGTTGTAGTGTTCTTTGACCAATAAAATTCAATGTTACAAAAATTAATACCATAATATGAAAATGTTAAAATGTCCAATAAGGATGCAGTATGATCTTTATTAAGTAGAAATTATCACTATTAAGATGTTGTGTATTAATTATTTCTTTCCAGCTTCGATAGAGAAATCTGTGAATTGCAGCATCGAAGAAAAAGTCCCGATGCCGGAGGATGATGATGATGATATTCTTATTGTACAGAAGATGCCAAAGCCAGAAGTGGAGACATGTGATGCCTCCACCCAGACTGAATCCTACCATTCCTCCAGATCTTCCAGATCAGCTCTAGTAAGATTTGTTTTTAAATTTAAATATGGTGAGAAAAAAAAAACACAAAGTGTGTACAAAGGTTTCGGTAATGACCAAAATGAAAGGTAGACTCATTTAGAAAATTTTGAATTCCATTGTCAGTATTAAAAGAATATTTTATTTTATTAGTTACTGACATGGAATGTTTAATTGAAACATCTGTATTAAGCCGTTAAGCAAAGTATGCTGCAAACTTTGAATTCATTGAGTAAGTAGAAAATATAGATTGTGAATCCGACTAGTGATGTCCACTTAGGTGGATAAAGCATCTTCTGTATGCAAGCCATGTCTAGATCGAAAAAAAAAGATTTTATGTCACACTGTGATTATCTCACTTACATAGAGCTGACCAGTGTTGAAAGTGGTGTGTGAAGTATATATGGAGTTACTGGAGATAATACTGACCATACTACTGGGGGTACCCTAGTAACCTTCTATCTTCCCACACCACGGTTCAGATCTAGGTTGAACAGAATTGAGAACTTTAACAACCAAGTCCAGCATGATACTTGAGCCTGCTTGACCATCAAGGGTAAAAAACACATATATTTATACATACACATACACACATATTTATACAGTGATAGGAAATATAAATTTACCTGTAATAATACATCCATGTATCTTGATGCTAGGAAGATTTACCTGTTACCTAACAGTATCCTCTTTATGCCTCATGGTAGAGAGGGTCTTCACAGGGCTTTATCATCTTACTTTGGTCAATGTGCTACAGTTCTTATCTCACCCCATGATGTCCAAAACTGCTTCTTTTCTCTATCTTTGAAGGTTCTACTGTTCACGTCCAAGTAGTCTTAAATCTTATTTTCTATTCTTTTTTCTTTCAAGGCTCATATCGATGCTACATAGGAATCATTTCCATAATGTGGTCTCCGTATGACCTACTTTCTGCCATCTTTGCCTCTTTGTTTCTTCAATCATGGTTTAATGTGTTGTTTCCAGTAACTCTTCTGTATTACCGTACTAAAAAGAATCTATAGTATAATTTTCATAATATGCAATATTTTAGTCCGCTAATTTTTGGGAAAAAAAGGTAAAAATGAATTTTTAATAACTATTTTCAGACTTCAAACAGACTTCAGAAAGTTCCTCCGGATTCAAAAGTTACAGCTGACGTAGACACTGAGGAAATTCCACCCAGCATTGGTCACAATGGATGCAATACTGCGGAAAGTCCAGCTGTGATAGAAGTTGAGGTCACACATTTTTAACCTTCATTCAATACTATTGATGTAAAACCAAGGAAATTATAGCTGTGATAGAGGTCACCGTAAGGCTCCTGACCTTCAATCTACAAAAGTGACGTTTATAAGTAAAGAAAGCCTAGCTGTGATTATTTCAAGGTAGCCTACTTCTCACCTTTAATCAATAGTATGAATGTTCTACATGTACCAAGGAAATCTGAACTGTGATAGACGTCAAGGTTACAAATTTCTGACCCTCGATCTCATGTGATAAAGGTCATGGTGGTACGTTGTTTCCACCTTTGACTTCCATTTAAATATCAAACTGATAAGATACCTGCTAATGAGGTATTCAGTACTCTGTTTGCTCAACAATTACATGGGTGAACATTTCCAACATTCTATTGTTTGAGGACTTAAATGATATTAAATGCTACATTTTTATGAACAAGGATTTTTTCGTCTGGAGGTCTTACGGCTGGCTGAGGAAATTTGGCATCAGATCTGGAGGAGATACCTCCCGTCACGAGGTCCACATGTATATAGCGCTAATGCAAACATTTGCATTTATTCATTTAGTAACATCAGAAGCACAATTCAGCTATGTACCATATATACAGTACTACCAGAATATGTTGGGTAATTGAAAACATGGTCATGTGACCCACCCAACACTGTATCAGAACCTCTATAAGACTGTGTCTTGTATTAACATAAATAAGGAAGCTATAACATATTCCGAAATTCAATTCATTAACCTGTAAGTGCCACTGCTACAACTTGTGTGTACCTGAAATTATGTTGTTACAATGAAAGTGACCATCTGGCTTCGAAAACATCGTGAAATTGGATGAGAGTACAGGCTCTTTTGCTGTGGCACATGTCTGTGTGAATGAGTTTAATACATGTATTACTATACCTATGGTATAATTATAAACAAGTGTTTTGAGTGAGTGAAGTCTGAATGGATCTAAACTTTTATAAGCGTGCATGCATTGCATAATTTAAGTGATATCTGATATGCATATTGATTTTCTGGAGGAAATTGCATCTTATCATGTTTAGTGCATAATATGGAGTTCACAGCTTTGTGAATTGTAAAGTATTGCGAGAATGTTGTTACTGTTATTTTGTATTAACTGTTACCATAAAATCCAATAAATTTTATACATATCTATAGCGTGGTATGTTTTATACTTGTGTTTTATACTTTATGTTTTATATTGTTTTAAAATGAAGACATTGCATGATTTTGGTCATCTTTCGGTCTGTGAACTATCATCAGTTTGGAATGTTGTTAGCAATGGGCTTTGAATATAAATAAGTGTCTAGACTTTTCCATTGCTACTAAGTGTTTTAACAAGTGACCTTTGACTTTTTTTCTGGATGTTGAATCGTTCAGGTGCATCAATGTTTTAAATCCATATCTCATCGATCAGAAGATCATTCATTCCTGTTGTTAGAGTGTATCGTATACAGAGCTGCAGACAAGATTTGATATCAAGTGTGTACAACAACCGCCTCACCCCCGTTATTTCACTTGATTTTAAATTCCAACACATTTCAATTCAAAAAAGGTATTTTAATCTTCTGCTTAATATTTAAAACTGAAATGAAAGTTATGCATCGACCTTAACCCATACTTGAATACTATAAGCCAAAAATACATTGAGTCCGTGAATTGGCCTATATCGCTCACCTGTGTCAAGTAAACAGTTTAATTTACAATCTTGCTAAAACAACACCACATCTTTATAAAACACTGTATTTTTAGGTATTTTTTCCTATGTAGTTTACTTGTATATGAAGTTTTTACAAGCAAAAGAAGATACTCTCCTATATGTGCATTGCCATGCTCAGGATATAGCTCTAAAACAGGTCTAGCCAAAGTATAAGTCTTAAAATTCATCTGCATTATAAATTTAATAAAATGTTTCCTAGAAATGTGGTGATATAAAAAACACTAATGTTTAAAAGGCAATGTGAAGTGAGATTTTTTAAAGAAATCACATAAAAAAATCATCTCAAACGTTCAGGTGTCGAAGCTGTAAGAGTTATTTCCCGTTTAAGATTATTTTGTCTATTTGAGGATAATCGCAAGACATAAGCGAGAAACATACGTTGGATCTATTAATATTGATACCAAAAAAAATGAAGTTTGCATTTAACGACAGATATTTACATATATGTAATCAACCTATATACCTTTGTATACAGAATCCTCTCTCTTGTCATTTATACTAAGAAGCTGTCCATTTGATTTTCCATGAGATTTGAAAAAAAAATGGGCTTAATTGCTCTCATATTAATTGCAAACCATTTTCATGCGTCAACTCGAAAGTAATATCTAAACGTTTCGGACCATGACATGTTCAACGATACCTCACAAAATCGTACTGACATTTCAATAGCTAATCCGTGGCGGAGGACATTCACCCCCACCCCTTCCTCAAACCCCCAAGAAAACAAACGAGAGAAAGAATATCGCCCGTAATTATAATTGACGGACTAGTATAAATCTGATAACCGTGCAACTATTTAACTTCTCTGTGAGTCACATGTTAGGTTTAGGGCTTCAAATCCAGCTTCTCTCCTCTGCTGATTGATTCAGAAATTTTGTCTATAGATGATTCTGAACTGTCCACTAGAAGTAACGTACATGAGAGAAGGCAAGAGATGATGGCGGATTTTGCGATGCAGATTAGAAAGGTTTATTAGAAAATCAGATCTGACAAAATCCTCCATAGGTTCAACAAGAATAGCAAGGTATTATATATAGAAAGACACGAATAACATCACAAAACGATTCAATTACACGACAGCTGCGATACTGATTAACGCGATTAAATTGCGTGGATTTAGGTCCTAAAACCGTCCAATTGCAGGAGCTTAGCCCCTTGTCCCTCAGCTCCCTTATCACCCGAAAACTACTGGCACTCTAAACCGCCCCCTAACCCTTCATCTGACTACGTCCCCTACCCATTTTTGAAATCCAAAACCTGAATCCGCCCTGCTGATAACCCTGGGTTTAAAAGATACTTTTGTTATTTTATCTATCTGAATTTCAAGATTTAGCAAAGTCAATAATTTACCTGTGAATTACCCCAGATACTTCCTGATTTTATGAGCTATTTGATCACATTGTCATATATTTGTAAAGGGGTGTGTCTCCTGACCGAACAGTGTGAATTACACTTGACCGCATCTTCACAACATCAATGTTTTATGATTCCGTCCCTTCCACATACCTTTGATTGAAGTGGATATTTACCTTACGAATTTTAGGCTCGCGATTTAATATATGATTCGTTCCAAGAGTAACAAATGAAATCAATCAGGCAACAGTTGTCAACAAATAATTATCAACACGTTGGAATATGTATTTTCCCCTCTCCTCCCTCCCAATAGGGCTCTGCCTAAGCCGTATCCTTAGTCCTCATCAGACTTCGCCCCCCCCCCCCCCCCCCTTTTGAATTCCAAAACCGGGGTCCGCCCTTCTGATAACCCTGAGTATGTCTGTGTATGTGTTCTTTCCTTGATGGTTTAATTAATATGATAATAATAATTTTCTTTCTTTAAATTCTTTAGCACAGTGGCAGATTAAGGGGGTGGGGGTTGCCCCACGAAGTCGCGAAGTACACTATGACCAGTTTTGGTGATTTAAGGGAGCAAAACCGGCGCTCCCTTCTAAATTTGTAAAGGTTATATATCCATATATATTGTAATAGGAGTGACGTAGCCAGCTTAAATGTTTTGTATTTTATAAAAGTAAAAAGGCAGGGGCCGCCATAAAGCCCCAAGTGGGTCCAGGGTTAATTCCTGGAAATAAGGGGTCAGAGTGAGGGGTGAAACTTCAATTACATACAAACAATGCGAACTGTAAAATTTTACAAGAACTGTATACACTCAAATGCATATATATATATATATACATATATATATATATATATATATATATATATATATATATATATATATATATACATGCGCATCCAGAAATTTTTGTCAGAGGGGTCCAACCAAAAAAGGTAAATTTTTCTCTTAGACGAGGGGGGGGGGGGGGGGGTCCAACCCCAAAAATGCCCAAATATTACCTTTTTTGGGTAAAACTTTCGGATTCCAGGGTGGGGGGTCCAGACCCCCCTAACCCCCCTCTGTATCCGGGCATGATATATATATATATATATAGAGAGAGAGAGAGAGAGAGAGATAGAAAGACCTATATCTACAAATTTCTGTGTACTTTTTTGCATGAAGAGCGCTAAATTCTGTCGAAGTCTTCATTCAAAAATTACACGTTCTTGGTGTATATATATGTCTCTGCTTTAAGAAAGTACATGTATATATACACAACTGGGGAAATTTCTGTTCAATTAATGCAAAGTTTATTCTCAGATTTCGAGAAAACATGCGAACTCCAGCCGCTTTGTGTCTTAGTCTTTCCTCAGGGACTGACTGCCGTTTACAAAATTTTGTGGTCCCCCGCCCTCAGTATCAAATCCTGCATCTGCCCGTGTAACAAATATGTACGTATTTCATATTGATATAATTTACGAGATATCTGAAATACGAACAGAAGGATGTCACTGGAGAAGCAAAATTTTACCACCTTTCGATTGTCTACCACCTTACCTTGCAATCGGATGCGATTATGGCAGTCTAATTTCCTTGACCAAGACATGAAGTTTAGCGCCAGTGAAATTATCATAATGGGGAATAAATGAGTATTAAATGCTCCAAAACACGACAAATTTACGTCTGTCTGTCTCTAGTTCTATCTATCTATCTATCTATCTATCTATCTTTCTATTTATCTATCTATCTGTTTATTATTAAACGCGTAAGCCGGTGTTGCCTAGTGGATGAGGTGCTCGGCTCGTGATCGAGTGGTACCGGGTACGACTCCCGCCCTGGGCACACCGGTGTTATGTCTTTCGGTGTTATGTCTTTCGAGGCCCCGTGTCGTGGTATGCATGGCACGTTAAAGATCCCTCACTGCTTCGGGTGGGTCCGTTGCAAAGGTCAAAATTTGTATGCCCCGCATCAGGCAGATACCGTCACCATATACATGAAATATCGTGAAGTGACTTTAAACAATATTCAATCAATCAATCAATCAATTATTAAACGCGTTTTTGAAAATATATGGTATACATCTATATTTGTAAATTAAATCACGATTTTTCAAAGAAAATAAAATTAAAAAATTGTAATACATATATACATCGTATCAGTCTTAGCTTACATGTCACTACCACAGTCAAAGGATACGTTTATTGTATCGGTTTACACGAGCACAATGCTTTTATTCTGTTTGAACAGTACTTCTCTACAATATACGTTTAAAAGCTCTATAGCTTTCAGACACGTCAAGTCATTCACTTCCCTTCCGTGCGCAGCTCCAGGTAACGGAAGAAGCAGGGAAAAGGGGAGGGGGATGCTGAATGATGTCACATTATCAGGTTTAGGGATGGACTAGATGTAAACGGGAGTCTGATAAACCATTTATAGAAATTGTCAAGCCTGTTCTATTATACACTTATATGTAGTGTTACTAGAACGGATAAATCATTTTTTTTTTTTTTTGAAAGAGGGTTCCATTCTCTGGTTTTAAAATTTCCTCATCGAAAGATGATATCACTTCTCGTTGGTAGAAATTTTCGCAAAGTTTCGTCCTTCAAAAGTGCTCCGAAAACTAAAGTATTATTTGTCGAAACTTGTGGTGAATTGGGACCCCCTCCCCCTTCCCCCAGTTTCTATCCCTGCATCCGCCAATGGATTGTGCAGCAGGTAAGTTTTTGAAGCATACAGTGAATAAGGTACTACTAGATGATTTTTCTGTATGTGATGTAAAACTAAAAAAGATATAAGCAGATTGTGTCCATGTATTGTCTTCTTTTATTCACTTGGGAAAACTTAAAACATTTTGACGATGAAATTTCAGATACTGGAACAATAATCCGGAAGTTTTGTAATCATATCCAAAAAGAAATTTCGATGAGGAAGTTTCTCGAAGCCAATGAGACCCTTAAAATATTTTGCCTTACATTTGAATATATAAATATTCTGAATTACAAACTCGGCTAAGGGGGGCAAATGTTTATTCTAATGGCACTCCATGCCAATGATATGAAATCATTGACGACCCGTGATATTTTCTCAACAGGGTATAATCTATTCATATATTAATAGATGACCCAGATGATTTAACAATGAGGATATTCTAATGAATGGAATAATATCAAACTTGGTATTATACATATCCTACTTTGTAAATCCGTAGCGTGTAACTATTGAAATTGTCAATACACATCGTACGAGGCATAAATTCAAACCATTTAACTTTATTAGATATATGGCTATATTATAGATTTTGATCTGAATAATATTCGAAATAGTTTAAATCAGTAAAGTAAACATTGTGTGTAAAACATAAGCGTGAAAATAACCGAAAGTAACCGAATGACTATTACCACATTAATGGACCGTCATGAGTTTGTCTCGCAAAGACATGTACGTTTTAAGCAAATATTTCTGTAACGTCTAATGTGTTCTTATTTATCTTGGTTGCATGCGATGAGTGTTGCATGCAACCAGGGGATGCTTACTCCTCCCGGGCACCTGGTCTCATCTCGATTTTATTGGGGTTCGCATTTGTCTGAATATGATACTATATACGATATTGTCCCCTTTATTCCACGGACTATGAGATATGGTTTACCCTTCGGTACTTTCTCGTTTTGTTCTTTGCAAAGCCGGTGTGCCACAGGGATGAGGTGCTCGGTTGATGACCGAGAAGTCCTGAATTCGACTACCACGGTGAGTCACAATCGTGGAGTTGATGTAACGGTAAAACAATATCAATCAATTAATCTTGCTTTGCATCACATATCCGTATCGGTGTTTGCCATGCACGTGAGGCAGATTAATTGATTGATTGATTGATTGAATATTGTTTTACGTCGCTCCACGATTATTTCACATATATGGTGACGGCTTCTGCCTGATGCATTGCATACAAATTTAGACCTTTGCAACGGACCAACCCGAAGCAGTGAGGGATCTTTTACGTGCCACGCCTACCGTGACACGGGGCCTCGGTTTCTTCCGAAAGAGAGAACACCGGTGCGCCTAGGACGGGATTCGAACCCGGGACCTCTCGATCACGAGCCCAGCTCCTTATCCACAAGGCCATATCGGCTTTCATGTGAGACAGAAGAAAACTGTATGGCATACATGTATGGAGTGGGAAGGGTATATGACCACCCCTATCGATAATGAATATAAAAGGAGAAATCCGATTCCGAGGTGGTTGATCGTGTGTCCACATAGAATTAGTGGGGTGAAAATAGTAGATTTATATTACATGATAGTCTGTGATTTCATGAATTCAATGTACAATTTTGCCATTTCGCCATTTTCATTATAGACCTTTCGTGCGGCAATCGGTTAGGTGCTCGTTCGTGGTCGAAAGGTCCTGTGTCCGGTGTCAAACATTTTATTGGATGGGAGCGGCAAAAATCAAGATCCTACTTCACAGTAGACAAGGCATATACAAGATCCCCAGCTGCTTCCGTTGAAAACCCCTTAATTTCTACACGATGCGTCAAACAGGTGCCGTCACCAAGTAGTGAAATAATTAAGGAAATGATTTCCTCAGTGACATTCCGGTTCAGGTTTAGTGTATTGCAGCTACAATATACAGACAGATCACGCAATTCCTTCCTTCTTTACCCTATATCCGCCCCCTGTTCTCTTTAAATAATCATTTCAACTCATCAAGTGAAACAAATACTTTTATGGCTTTTTCCTGTGTCCGCGCCTCTTTCCTTCTTTTCAATTATCGTCTGGGTGATTCGGGTTGAAGGAAGAATTCTTCACGATTTTTCTGTATGTCCAGGTAACTTGATTATGAATATTTCATTACATACACTTTTATAATTACAACACGGATCGGAGCTCTATAGGTAGGTAATCTTAACGTTTAACAATAATGTGACGTCGTGATCACGTGAGCTCAGGTAATTTACCTGACAGCTGATTGTGCAGTGGAACAGATGATCGCACCTTGTGAAACGAACACAGAGGGAGAGAGAGAGAAAATGATTGTAGTTCGTAGGTGAAAGGTTACCATGCTGTGATAAATCAATACGAGAAATCAAGCGAACTTATTGGAATTAAATAAAGTCTCTGTGAGTTTTTTATTACTGTTATGCCAGGGTTTGGATCGAGTGGAGACAGCTTCAAGAAGAAGCCGATATTTTCGTTCGGAATTAATGACAAGAAAGAAGTAAATAATAACGAGGAAGGAATGAGAACCGATCGCAGGAAAATGAGCGGAGGAATTCTGGGCAGTGGTGATAGCCACGCCCGGACACACCTTCCGCTGCAGAAGAGCAGAACAGAACCTAGTCTAGTGGTGGATTGGGAAAATATAGACTCGCGGTACACAAAAATTGGTCGTAATGGATATAGGCAGAAGCATTTTGTAGAACAGTTTAAACAGCTGTCTATGAACGGGGTGGATTATTCGCCTGAAGTCCGAAGGAATGGTAGGGAAACATCAAATACTACAACGGATAGGACAGGGGGATCGGTAACGGTGAAAAATGTGAGTGAAAATTCCGGGAATGGGGAAAGATGTGAATCGATGTCTAATAAAACCAAGAAATCCGAGTCCTTAGGGAAGGGAGCAGGAAATTCTGTGGTATGTGATACGGACACGTATGCCGGGAGAAGGGATGTATCCGATCCCGCGTCTGTCCTGGAGAAACAGATAGTCAGTTCCCGTGGAACTGTGAGGGGCTTCAAGAACAGAGTTCGAGCGGGGATCGCCACTTTCCTCCAGCATCAGGAAGGAAACATCCAGGTATGGTTGTTTTGATTACTTTCTAGGGATGTATATCTATACATATACATATATATATCTAGTTAGCAATGAGTATATATACGTAGATAATGACGTTATCACGATTTCAGCCGGACTGAGATAGCAGAGATATCAAAGTATGATATCTAGGTGACTGGGAATTCTTTCATTTCCATACTTCTCGATTGTTTAATAAACGTTCGCTTGGAAAGGAGGGATGGGGGTTCAATAAAGTAGAGATGATGAATTTTACATTTAGAGTGGGGTACGTACTAGCAAATGTATCATTATCAGCAATGCAATCCTGTAATGTTTATGGCGGGGAAATCCCTGTATATGTTTTGTGTTGTGAGTGAATTCTCCACCCTTGTCTACCTTCCCCTTCTCAAGAGGCTACCTGTGAGGTTGCATTGGGAATTACTTGTATATAAATTTTTGAAAATAACATCTATTATTTCTATTTCCTGAATATTTTATTTCTTCGTCGTCTCTGTTTTCGTATTTTACATTCTTTGCGTCTCATATCGGGGGGGGGGGGGTTGTTTTGTTTTGTTTTTTTTTTTATTTCTAATAAGAACACCTTTAACTATAGGAGAGAATTGAATATTGAAAAAATGCACTTCCTGGTTGGACTTTTTGTCACGAGGAATGAGGTAAAATGATATCATAAGTATAATAAGCTATGGGTGATGATTACAGGTAATCTCCCGGATACACTGATCAAGGATACAAAATACAACACAACACAACACCCCCCCTTTCCGACAATATGAACATTCTTCATGGTATTAGAGGCACTTATGATGTTGTGTATTTGGACACCATTTCTGCATATCCGCTAACGTCATGAATTTGATGGTACAAGCACACAAGATACAATTTAGAGTTGATTTAACCCCCTCCCCCCTTTTTTTGGAGTAGTCGTTAGTTGGTTGCATGGGTTGGGTTAGGGTTTTATGTCGCTTTCAACAATACTTCAGTTATATAAGAGACATAGACTGAAAAGAGTCTATGTCTCTGGTTATATCATTATTTGACAGCCAAAGAAAACAAACATTATAAACAAAATGGTGTCATCTTGGACTCGAACCCAGATCGCTTGCACCACAAGCCAAGCTCTTAATCACTACTCCATGTTTATCTATCCCTTTCGGAAAATTCACATTTAGTTGGCCAGGTCGAAAGGACAAAAGATAAAGACGAATTGATAAAAATTTGATTACGACATGAATACGTTAAATTTGTGTTGTCATTTTGATTGATTCATTCATATAGAATGTCATATTTGACCAGACATGTAGAAATGATTAGAGATACATAATTAATGCTCAAGATAATCACATGTGTGATTAATTAAATGAAACGGTGTCTGAACATGTCCAGAACTGTTTGAAGTGTGAATAATAGTAACTGTATATGAGGGAGATATCAATAATTGATGATAGGTGTTTGTTTTTAAAATATTGTTTGAAGGGCGCTGGGTGTTACCGGTGTAGGAGAGGCTAGAATAAAGCGATGACCTACGGCCAGTATCGAGTTGACTTCCCCACTGACCTTCTATCAGTATCAATGATAGACCTTGACAATGACCTCGAATAGGAATTGAACATTGATTCTACATGCAAAGCTGTGAAAACGATGGGGTTTATCTCTACAAATGAGCTCACGCAGTCTGAATACATTTAACACACACTTTTCTCCCTCCCCGTTTTTTAAAAAAAATCTAACTAAATGGACTTAAAGCAGTGATAGACATGCTCTCTCTCTCTCAGATCAAGGGTTTAAGGGAAGACTCTTCGCTCAGACTTATTCCTTGCATGACAAAAAGTCGTAAGTTGTCGTCCCTAGTGGTTACGGTCCGATGGGATTATCAAAGCTAAGGGGCATATATGCTGGTATACACTTATTCTCCAGAAAGAATAGGACATTTGTTCTGATGCTGTTTTAGCCAGAAATATCTAAGTAGACAGTCGGATGACCGGCTTTTAAAACAATATACAGAAAGTAAATGCATTAAAGTGAATTTAGCAGGAGATTACACAGACCTTGATTTCAGAGGCAACCCATCGAGGATTTGATGAGTCGCATGTGCTATACAAATCGCTTTGCCGTTGCTGTCCCAAAATCATACAAATGTCACGTCAGTCTGTGAACGAGATCGGAGGAGGTATTAGACAATGTTGGCGGAAGGGATTACGATTAAGCGGGGCAAAACTTTGATTACTTATTAAATTTATAAACAAGATTTGTCGGCCCCTGGCACGAGAGTTTTCATTAAGGATTAGACATTCATCCACCAACCTTATGGGTTATTTGACATTTAATGTCATCTAAGGTCAACAACACCTATTTTCAGATACCGTTACTGAAATTGCATTTTTGTTTATTCACTGTGACAAGATCAAAAGATGACAGTTGTTATATTGATTTGCTCATTCTTTGCGACAGGTGACATAATTGAATACACCTGATTTAACAGAAAAAAGATTGATTTCACTGAATAAATGTAAAAATTCATTTTCTTCATAATTTACGGGAGATCTATACCTAAAAATAGTTTTACATACTAATTTGCATTGATTTTGAGTTTACGTTTAGATCTCCTTCCGACACAATTCACAAACCTCATGTACATATGTAGATCTATATTGTGTTATATTCGCTTTGATATTGGTGTCATTATCTCTAGAACACTTCGTGACTCCGCACATCTATAAATGTATGACGATGGCGGTTAGCAATAACAAACGAGTTCAGATAGAGAATATTGTTATGAATATGATGATATACAATACAATACAATACAATACAATACAATACAATACAATACAATACAATACAATTTAATGTAATGCAATATGATAGAATGATACAGAGAAGGAGAGATTAGTTTTTAGATAATTGTATATTCCATCATTTTTATTTCACCTAAATTTATGTGGTGACGGCACATTGAAGATATTTCTCTCTCTCTCTCTCTCTTTCTCTCTCTCTCTCTCTCTTACACAAAGTTTCCCATATCTATTTCTTATCAGACATGACAGGACACCAAGGATACTCATGCAGATTCGAACCCAGAACCTCTGGATCATAGCTCCAATACCTTAACTGCTAAGGCCTGTATGATAAGAGAACAGGGAAAGAATAATATGACCATTATCAGTGGTGGATCCAGGGGGAGGGGTAGGCTTGGAGAAGTATATATCGGAAATCCTCATCAAAAACAACATAAATCTTTGTCTAACTATTTATCAAAAATTCTTCTTGCCTCCCATTTCTCAGAAACTTCAGGATACACTACAGTATGTTAGGATATTAGCATGGGAAACTTCCCTGAGCCTATTTTACCTGGAGGCATCTGTCAATTTTCATGCCATAAAGCTCTGAATTCAAGAAGACATTGTTGGACCATAGTAATGCCGAGTGCAATTAAGCTTTTCGCTGGAGCTCATTTTAGCTGAATTTACGTGTCAAATGTGAGTTTGAATCCCAGATCAGCTAGTGGTACATGCGCGGATCCAGAATTTTTTGTCAGAGGGGGTCCAACCTGAAAAGGTAAATTTTTCTTTTAGACGAGGGGGGTGCAACCCCAAAAATGCCCAAATATGACCTTTTTTGGTAAAATTTTCAAATTCCAGGGGGGGGGTTGGGTTCCAGACCCCCCTAACCCCCCTCTGTATCCGCGCATGTGGTAAATTCCTTAGGGATATGACAAGAAAGTCTGTGTCTCTTTGCCCCCTGTCAATCATGTCTTGTCACTAAAACAAATATATAAGCAAAACAGTTTTAAAAAATGCGGATTTCAGATAAAATGTTACATGTATAGCTGCTACTCTAAAGCAATCAATGTACATAAACTGGTTACTGGGTACATATATATATATATATACTGAAATTGATTTTACCTTCTTGTTTTCTGTTAAAAAGAACTAAGTAAATCAATAGATATAGGTAGCTGTGTATATCAGTAAATTTATCCCTACCTATCTACCTACCTACCTAGCTACATATTTAGCTAGCTACCTGCCTACCTATCTGTTTGCCTACCTATCAACCTGCACGTGCGCACACACGCACTCACACATACATACACACGAAAGAAAGAAAGAAGAAGTTAGTAAATGAATAAATGTTTGACTGATTATTGTTTTACGTCACTCCACGATTATTGCCTGATGCATTGGATACGAATTTAGACCTTTGCAACGGATCCACCCGAAGCAGTGAGGGATCTTTTACGTGCCGCACCTACCGTGACACGGGACCTCGGTTTTTACTGTCTCATCCGAAAGACAGAACACCGGTGTGCCCAGGGCGGTAATCGAACCCGGGACCTCTCGATCAGCCGAGTCGAGCACTTTATCCACTAGGCCACACCGCCTTAATAAATGACTGAGTGAATTATAATTCTTAGAGTATAGATATAGACAAAGTTTAAGGTAGAAGGGACACAGAGATTACAAGAAGGAAGTGGAGAGTGGAAGAGATGATAAAGCGGAAAATATTGGTAAAGAGGGATGGAAACTGGAGATAATGAAAATTGGAGGGGGGGGTTGAATAGGAAAACAGAGAGGCTTTTTTTGGTCATTCCCAATGTTCATCGTCTTCTTGATATCACATTTGATCACTATCTACATAAATATCTGTTTTGATATAGTATTGAACGGTTTGAGTGTTAAAAAATTATTCAAAACAAATCACATTTGATCACTATCTACATAAATATCTGTTTTGATATAGTATTGAACGGTTTGAGTGTTAAAAAATTATTCAAAACATAGTGCAATAAACGTCTATTAATTTCTCCTACCATCTACAACAAACAGTCCCTTTTTGCGGGATTACATAGGCGTATATGTTCCAGACCTTAATGCAATTATATATCATACCAGCTAACTCTTTGCGATAGATAGAATACATATTTACCTACACATATTAAATAATATATGACTTCGAACTATTGGCAATGTGTTCGATCAAGTACTCACATCGACGCCAAGGTTTTTAAGAGAATTGTCCGAATACAGTGGTGGATATAGGGGAGAAATCCGAGAGGATCCGGACTACGGGCCCGTTGACGTTTACTTGTAATTGCGTGTGACAAAGTTTGGGGAGGGGGGGGGGGAGAGATGGAGGCAGGCGTAGGGACATGTCTCCCTTTTGAAAGTATGAGTACACACGATAGTTAGAGATGCTGAAAAGTTTTCAAACATAAGTTATTTTCAGTGATTTAAAAATTGCACTCCGATCAATGAAATATATAGAAACAAGTTCAGAATTTTGTCAGTCCGAAAGCAATTTTTTTCAGTCATACCCTTCTGATGACACTTTTCAAAAATCATTGCAAGAGGATTTGTCTCCTACTTTTTTAAATGCATGAGTACTTTTTATATAAATTTTAATCTTTTTTATGTTCTGAAATATAGTTTGCTTTTTACCTAGAAACTAAACACTACGACTAAGAAACAAAGAACTGTTTTTCTGATCTTCTTAATCAAGAGTAACAAGACTCCCCACGCTTTTGAGCATTTTTTTTAAACAGCTGGGCCACGGACACGAGTTTGCCATACATGTATAAAGTAAAAAATGACAAACTTATGTAGTAGAGTGCCAATAACCGAGTTGGCCACAGTAGTAGGAAAAGCTCACTAGATTCTCGCTTCAATAGTCATGGCTCGAATCTCGGTCTAGACAAGGGGTATCAAACATGACAGCGAGTCCTCCTCTTTCATTCTGTGGTAAACATTGGCCGTCATTATATCAGTGTGACGCTAAACATGTTTTTCATTTAATCTACACACACGGAATATAGCCAGCGGTTCACCTTATTGATATTATTATCACTGGGCCAGTTTGTATGTAGTAGGACCTCCTCCTTTACAAAATTTTGGATCAACCACTCATTCTTCTCCACCGTGTGTTATATCAACCATGCATACACCATGTACATTAGATGTGAACGCTTAAAATTCTTAGTGAAGTCACGTTTAAAATTGAAACGGCAATCAGAGTATATTTCATTAAAATTCTGAAAATCCTGTAAACGAAGCGAGACTAAAAACATGTAATTTTCTGAAATAATCATTTTTGTTTTCATAGTTGCCTAGATTACCTTACTTTGTCATTCATACATACATGTGTTAATTATTTGGTAAACCATTATTCTCCCTTTGTTCGCGAGAGTATTATTTTTACGAGATTCGCGCTGTTAGTTTCCTCCCGAAAATAAAAACCGCGAAAAAGGATATAAGGAATTAGATATGAAATTAAAGGAACCAATTTATAGCGAACATAAAATGTCGGGTATCAAAGTTGTAAAATGTAGTATTCGCAAAATAACGATAACGGATGCCTTAAATGCTTAAATCTTATGGAAACAGTCATTCATAATAGTTTCACATTGATAAATTACGTCTAAGATTTTATCTGGTTCAATAATTCTCCCTTTGAAAGTTTGATAAGGAAGTTATGTTGGAAATATCTTAATTTTGAGAATAAATTATTCGACAAAATTTCATTGTATTCTACCATCGGGACATTCAATTATTCTGAAAGGTAGTCGACATTTAATAAAACATTTTTACTTAAAAAGGGTTGTATTCAAAATCAAAATTAGTTTAGAAACATGGCCGCAGGAAGCATTTCAAAAGTGCACCTGTAAGTACAAGTGTGCATTGGCAGATTTAAAGTTGGGTTGCAACCCCCACTGTGGTCGGAAAATTTTACCAAAAAAGGTTATTTTCGACCATTTTAGGGCCGCAACCCCCCTTCCAGACCGAATGGTGCAACCTTTCAAAAATTTCTAGATCCGCCTATGGTGTGTGAGTGTGTGTATGTGTGAGTGTGTGTGTGTGTAGATGGATTCCAAAATTTGCAAGTTGGTTTCGTTTCGTAACGTGATAAAAATGGTCCATGATCGGCCAGAAAAGTGGGCCCCTTGGTTACTCCCCATTCCAACTGGCCAGAGAAAATACACTGAACCTTATTCGAATGGAAAGGAATTGCATGATAATAACAATTCAAGCAGTGTCCAGTATATATAAGCAGTACACATTTTATACTGTTTCTTCGATGGTACAAATTGCTTCCAAGCTCAATCTGATTAAAACACAGTTTTATGTTTGCTCTTATTGACATGGCGATCTGGTCAATCAAAATTAGACTATTTGGATCGTTATACTACATGCAAACACTTACAAAGCATTTTTGGAGTATTCTAACTTCAACATTGATATGCTGTTACATATAACTTCGGAAACCAAACTATACCACAGTACGCTTTGTCGTGTTTACCGCAGGAATAACCATTGTTTGTTTGGTAACTTTCCTTTAATTTACGTGGAATGCAAATAAGAAAACTCACAGAACAGTAGCTTTTATTAATTTTTGCCAAATCAATACCCCAGTATGTGCAAATAGAAAGTGTTGTATTAATGATAATGTTTGACACCTATAGTGTATGTATCTTAAAAGTAAAGATTTTTATTTGAACCAAGGACTTCCACTTTTCACCGACAAATGATTGGTTGGTCGGTTGATTGGTGCTTTACGTCGCTTACAACAATTTTTCAATTATATCGCGACATGGAAGCAAGAGGTTACTAACCTCTTAAACATAGTGGCGCAACCCAGGAATCGTACCCGGATCGTCGGCGTTGCAAGCCAAGCGCTTAACCACTACACGAAGCCTGCCCCCTCACCGACAAATGAGAGAGAGAGATCTGACATTAAACAATAATGATACCCGCCCCTCCCCCACCCCCCAAAGTAATGAATTTTTTTTTTACATTTTAGTAAATATCTACTGTGTAAATCACAGGTCCTTGCAAAGATAATTATAACCCTCCTCCTTTTTTCCCCATCTGACTCTCTCTCTCTCGACTCGTGAAATGAAAACACAAAGAAAGTAATTGTGTTTTCATTTCACGAGTCGAGAGAGAGAGTCAGATGGGGAAAAAAGGGGGGTTATGGTTATCTTATTTGCAGGGACCTGTGGTGTAAATACCTACAAAGCATCACTCGAAATTTCGATCAAAATAGTCCTACGGGACCGATTTTGCAGCACTTAGGAAAATAGGAAAAGAGATTTTAATCACGAAAACCTAATACAAACTAATAAATGCACCACTGACATCTCTATAAGCAAACATTTAATGTTTCATTAGCAAAGAGTTTAAGTATTAAATATGCATTTCATCAGGTTTCAACAAATAGCATTGATTTAAAAGCTTCAATTACCATTACAGTGTTCAAACAGATAACCTGTTTGTAGATTATCCTCGGATACGACTTTATCTGCTAGACTGATAATGCTAAACAATAGGCATTGCGATCAATATCGGGTAGTAATGCCATTAATAGAATCTATACTATATATAATAACATTGACTTGATTTTCTACAATCAGAGTACATACAGAGTTTATACTGCTGTGTGAATTTCATGGTGATTGGTGCCGGATGTAAAGAGGAAGATGGTGGTTGGGGAGGGGGGAGAAAGGGGAAGAGGCTATCGTAGTATATCTACTTGCCAAACCGACGCAAAAAGATTGTTCACCTGTTAGGATTAATATGTATTTTAGTAGGGAAATGAAACAATGAGGATGTAGTCGGTATTGGTTGAATATATTATTTTAAATTCTATTCCTTCGAGAAATATGGCGTGCAATGTACATTACCGGTAGAGTACAACCATCCCCATGGATATAACAAATATAAAAAAGAGAAAAATTCTTTAGAAACAAAAAGCATGTCATTTCCTTTATTTCTTCTTTTTTCCCTTTTACCTAAAATTTCAAATGAAGATTTTAAAATTAAAGACAAAGAATATAAGTCATTTTAATTCTATCATTGCATTTTCCCCTCTATCTAACCGTTAATGTTTTAGGTTTATCGACAGCGTCATGGGGAGGCAACGAATGCATCTATGTTCCTTATTTAGACCGTTTGGGGAGAGGTTATGAACTGTGACATGGCAATTTATTTTTTTTGTATCTAATGAACTGTGTCCAGTGTCAACCCTGGCGCATTCTTGCTTACACTACACAAATGTCTTTTTACATTATACATTATCTTTAGTCTTTGCTGCCGCCTCAATACCAGAAGTCCTGTATTCCACATACACCAAAACCCCCTCTCCATCCCTTAACTTGTTCCACAGATGATGCATGCACCCAAAACATAGATCAGCATCTCATGTTCTTCGACTTTTCCTAATGTGCCATTACTTTCCTATTATGCCCATAAAGTCCATAAAGTACACTTTATTGGACATAATTACCCATTCTGTCTACACCACAACACATAAAGCAAACTTTCTCTAGCCATTATGGAATATTTCCAGAACATTATTAGAACGGTTCTACATGCATGTTCTACATCTTTAGTCGCAACACCCAACTATCAGTTTTCATTAATGTGCACGAATACACTAAGATAATAGGAGTTTGCGCATTATAAGGCCCGATAGCTTGCCGTCGTGGACTATTATCCAGATAATGGTTGCACAAAAGCCCATAAATATGACCATTTAGTCGCCATCTATTTAATACTTTTTCAAGTACTCGGTGTTGTCATTTTATGCTTATTGGAAAAATAAAGATATTTATGACGTCATATCGTGGTTTTTTAGTGTTTGCGCGATCTCATTTGATGTGGATATAATACAAGTATATGCATATGATCCACAGATAAACGCGGGAATTGCCGAAAAGTGCTCTTTGTAATTAAATCTTGACAACATGCGAGTCATATTTAAACGAATTTAATAATGTTCTCTAAAAATGTATCATTTTAAAAGCATTAATTATTATTATAATAATTATTATTATAATTTAATGTATGATATATATATACTTACTTATCTTGCAATATAACTATTGTTTTTATAATGTAGATTCCTCCCTTATTGCCACTTATCATATTTTCATTAATCTATTATTTTTGGAACAATATCTGATCTACCACTTTTTATGTTTTTCTTTCTGTCAAACTTAATTTCTGTAGCTGCAAGTCATGTACATCCCCCAAATCCATTTTTCATTCCTCATATGAATTCTCTCTTTCCGTCAGCCTTTTTGTTTAATTTTACATATCTTCTTACTTCAGTTACATGCATATGTTCGGTAAAATATTTACTTATTTTTGCACCAACACAAGACCTTAACCTTCTCCGTGACATTTCAGGAGTCCGAGGAATATGGCAGTGAGACGGTAAGCGTTAGTTGTGCTGGGAAACCGCCTTCATTATTGTCTATTGTTTGTACTAATGTGGGGAATATGAATGGAATTTTAAAATGTTGTGTGGTTACGGATTTGATTTGTGTTGTGAGAAGATTTCGATTAACCTTGGCCTTGACCTGTATCCATCTTTGAGTGTAACCTACTTTTTGTCTCGCAACATCGTTGTTATAGTAATGTGGGTAATTTGTATTGATTGACCAGTGTGTATGTGTCAGTCTGTAATCAGGTTTCTTCTTTTTTTACAGACAAAATACTGAACACCTTACTTCCAATTGGTAACAAATATCATACATACATTATTCTAATTTGAATGAAATGTCAAGGTTACTTTAAAAATGCTTAACTTATTTGAAATATTTGACCTTTGCTATAGAGAATTTTAGAGCTAGTCAGTTTTAAACAGAAAGAACAAATATTAAGGTCACAAGATGGCTTTATATAGGTCATGTCGAAAGTTGTAACTTGTATCAGGTCATAACCCTGCGAGGGGATATGTACCCTCAGCTTTGTCTTTGTATTTATTTTGAAAATTGATCCTCAAGTTTTGTAATCATCATAAAATGCCGTTAAAATACTCTCTCTTTCTCTCTTATTGATCAGCGACATTGTTTCTGCATCCTCAGGGATTTTTTTTTCTTTTATCACGTAATGTTTTGATAGCCGTGTAGTTATTGTGGTGAACATATCAACAGATCGATATATAAATATATGTATGTAAGGAAACATCATACATATATATTATATACAGAGTTATTTGAAGTGAAGGATATCCATTAACCGGTAATAAAAACCGACACAAAAACATGTCATAAAGACAAAAACATATCATCAAATCTACCAGGAAGCTTCACACAAAACATGTTTATACACGAGGTATACAACATACTTTTAATTAAAGGACATGCATGTTAACTTACATGTAGTGTAATGAAGATCTTGTTTGTTGTGACACATACATGTTAGTTGATGTACACATTACATTGTATGCGATTTAAGGTTTTCATGGTTCGGTGATAAATCAGTTATGCAATTAATGTATTGGAAAATGGATACAGATATGTTTTTGTCATACATGTATTGTATATTTAATTATGCATATATGCTTCGATGCTGACCGATTTTATACATGATTAAACAGACAGTACATGTGATAATGGAGTATTTGGAGTAGGAACATACGGGGCTATAGATGTCGTAAAGTAAACCTTCTCCCATGGAAAATCCCACTTCCGGGGGAATTTTTGTTTGAGATGTTTCCTCATATGAACTTTCTTATCTTGCCAGTCTTTGTCTGGATTTTATTTTTTCTTCTTTGTATAAACGAAGGACGTGCAATTAAGTAAATTTATACAATTCAATCACAGATTATGTTTACGACACCGAATCTTCTTTTCATCTAATTCATAGGTCTCAGTTTAACAAATTTTGTTCATGATGGGCACGTTCTGAGTACGAATCCAGTCGCTGTCTCCTCGGTATATTGTCTGTGGGAAGAGGCAGTAAAAACCGAGGTTCCATGCCACAGTTGACTTCAGCATATATGAGAAGCCTTCGTTTCTCTTTCGTTCGTTCCATGGAGCATAATATATGTTATGGAACCACATGCCATCACGTGCCATATTAACCAAATAATTATCCTGAGGTCATAAAAAATAACCAGCGATTCTAAATATGTTATATAATTCGGCGCCGATTCCAACTTATTTTACCTGTTCTAAGTCCTAGTTCATTTGTATAGAAAATCGGTGAATATGAACTTTCGCAATATGATAAAATCAAAACCGCTGACAAGCACAATGCAATAATTAAACAAAAAGAAATGTTTAATGTATCTTCCTGGTTTTTTTTTTTAAATATTTGATAATACATGTTTGTTCTCCGGAACAAGCGTGAGATTTCATAGGTCTGCACAAAACGTCCATTTAGCAACTCAAAATATTCTCATTTTGTTAAATGTAAGTGCTTGTGAAATGGAAATTTACTCCAAGACTTCAAATAAAATTTGCATTTTACTCTTCAGACGGATTATGTAAATGGCCCTTTTTCTTGTCCCCGTCAAGTGTTCTGTAAATAAAGTACCGACCGCGAGCCTTAATCAACATGAGCGTCCAAGTAAAAAGTAAGTCGACTTTTGTTGCCCTTGGCAGTTACGGATTTAGAAGAAGCAGACAGGACTTGGAGCCATTTTCACTTAAATTACTGAAGTAATAACCACACACGTTTTATGGTGTATGTTTCCATTGCCCTTGACAGTAATCGTTTGGATTACAAGATGGAGAGAAAAGAGGGTCTCTTCCCCCTTTTTGCAACAAAAAATTATTATAATATTGTATGAAATTTACCATATATATACCGTCTTTCCTAATCCCCCTTTGGGTCGTAGCTGATGTCTTTATTACTAAAAACCCTGGCTCCACCACTGTTTGGGTGTGGTGATATATTTTCCTAATTTTATCTTGCTCTCCTCTTAAATACATTAAGGTACATGCATAATGAACCCTCCTGGGGACTACATTAGCAAATTCAATTGTCCACGTGGGAAGAGTGTTATCTGGTTGAAGGAGCTTTCTAAATCAATATTTCAACAAAATATTCAGAAAATGGGCAGATACGATGTAATCTAGATATGGTATAGTACTCATTATATTTTCAGTACCCCCACCTCTCCCCCTCTTACATCCGTATATATTCGTCACTGTCTAAGTACGTCTCACTCAGACATATAATTCGGGTTCGGTAATGCTCTTATTATTACATAAATCAAACTGCTTTCTATTTAAGATCGTCTTCAGTAAAGCTAGGACACAACGCACTTCATCACCGTATTCAATAAAATGTTGTACATATTGACAAAATGTAAACGTTTTAAACAGTAAATTTACCTCCAATGATTACCGATGTCACTATATATCAACGTATGTTTCCATTACCTGAGTATCTTCATTTTTAAAATTCAGATACATGTACATGTAGACGTGAACACCGAAAAGGGGGAGATAATCCTGGTGTAGCATTCACCTAGATAAACACTGAACAAATCGCCTTCTTGTTTCAAGTCGAATTCTTTATGCAATATGTACATAATAATTTTGTATTAAATTCTGCGACTCACAACTGTGATTCGTGTTTGTAACCTTGGGTATCTTGACTGAAATATCTCGGCATTGTAATGTTCCTTAGTCGATATATCTCGATGTGTACTGTATCTACTTTAGACCAAGAAAGCATTTTGTCGCAGTCCTGATATGCGGCCTTGAAGCTCTTTGTGTATAGGTGGATCACATTCGTCTCGTGAATGCAGTGTTAGAAATATAAGTGTTGTTTACAAGTTTCTATGGACATTCTTGGCGGGTGGTATTAGCCAGACAGGAGACCTTTACTCTTGTCAGGTGCCTGATGTAACCTATTTTCATGGTGGTATCTACTTTGTTTCATTGTTGGAAGAGTCACGGTGATTAATCATTAATAAATTTAATATTTTCTTTAGAGTTATGCAATATCGAAAAAATGTCGACCTCATTTTGGCATCAGTTGCCTTTTTTTCATTTGAAAAAAAGACGAGAATGTAAAAAAGTGGGGTTTTTTTCTTCTTGCAAAGCATTATATTTGCCTATGACTTTACCCATCCCATCTCAATATATTAATGTCTTTAAACACTGATTTTAAATCGATCCGAGTAAGAATATACATTTTATTTATCTTTTCAGAGAAATTATAGAATACTAGAAAAAGGCAAAATAATCATCTATACAACCAGTATGACCGTTATCCGTCGGTCGAACGAGCGATGCAAAAAGGTGAAAAAGATTCTACAGAACCATATGGTAAGATACGAGGAGAGAGACATGTTCATGAGCAAGGAGAATCAGAAAGAACTGACCGAACGACTCGGCAACCACAGTGCTGTCCTGCCACAAGTGTTCGCTGATGGCTCACCACTAGGGGTATGCTGTTTTGTGATATTAAATTAATATAATTTGCTCGTCCAAAGTCGGCAATTGGATATTGCTGGTTGCAAACAGGTGACTCTGACTCTTTAACTGGGTCAAACAACACAATAGAAAGGGCTGGCTAAGACTTGATATTGTATTTGTAGCTAAATTGTTATGTAATCGAATAATGGCATTTTAGTGGCATTATATATGCTTGCTCATTTTACCTTTATATGAAAGAAAACAGGGTGGGGTGTGTCTGGAAAGGCGATTGCATTAAAGTTGATATTCACCATACACATGTAAAGCATCAGTACAGTGGACTTGCGAAATGAGAGTGTGCGTAGATAATGTTTCACTCTGTGTGTGTTTTTTCTATTTGTTTGTCTTAAAGGACATTGGACTTTTCTCCATTAAAAATGGGATAATATACATGTATTATCGGTATAGAAAAGAGGTCGGACATCGGCATAACTTGGATATATAAGGTATTGTTGTTCATATTGGATGTATTCTCAATCTTCCTGTTGCTTCCCACGAGACGTAGTAAAATATTGTCAAAATGTCTTTATGTCACCACGCTATAGGAAACTTGGGCTTCACTACGTTCGTGAGCTAAGCGAGAGGTCAATGATTATTTATGTTAGAACAGCTGTTGCATGAGACCTTGATCATCATCAACAACAACATCTTTTGTTTCATACATTTTATGTACTACTCGATATAAAATCTACAATGATAATAGGATTTTGAGGGCAGGGGTTAAGATGAGATTTCTATAGTGCTAAACTGAAGAGAGTCAGCGATCCCATTTCCCCTTCCGTGTGTCAACGAACCACCAGACCTTTGGAGGGCAATTTCTTAGCTGAAGTCCGTAGACTTAAGTAATATGAGTAAATTGCCTTTTCTATGGAGACAAAACCAATATTCGATGGTCACAGTGAGGAACCAAACCAGTGATATTTCGATTACTAGCCAATATGTCGACGCACTCCTTGTGTACAACTCCTGATTTAAGAATTAAAGGCTGGGGTTGATTCGGAAGAATAAACCACCGAACAACGTTATTCCGCAAGAGATGCTCACATCTCACAACAACTGGCACCACATTTAGCTTCAGTTATTTAGTCTGCAGTTAAGCGCAGTTCCATCACTACACACAAGGACAGTAGACACTTCGTGTCTGCTGTTTTGTCCAGAAAAGCGGCCATAATGTTTAATCAAGTGCACTCGGTATCAAGTTTACTCAGCTCATGTTTAAAGTAATTCCGTATTTTAGTGCACTTGGTACTATTGTCTGCCACTGCCACGTTATTTTAGCAATTTGTCGTTTCCTTTCAATACAAATCATAAACTGTAAAAGCTGTAATGTAAAACCCAGTTAAATTCTTCTAAATCAAACAGTAACTTGACAAAGGTTTATGTACCGTCCCTTAAATCAAGCGAAATTAAGTAAACTAGATTTCAAGTGCACTCGAAGCAAACTTGGAAGCAAGTTTAGTAATAAACTTAAGGGTATGTTTGCTCAATGGTCATGAAGTGAACTAGAAAAGCAGTCATATAATTAGCTTGAAGTGCACAATATGTAATGTTAGGACTACACATCTGCATCTGATGATGTAGGATATCTCCAAACGTACTTTCTGAATACTTGATCCATACTTAGGGGTTTTCATGCGAGTGTTTTACAAAAACTGACAGGGTATCGGCTAATACCCTGTCAAAAATTGAGTTACACAGCGAGGCGTTAGTCGAGCTGTGAAACGGAAATTTCTGACAGGACATTCGCCGATACCCTGTCAGTTTTTGTAAAACACAAGCATGGTAACCCCATTCTAATGCATTTGACAAAAATAATTACAACTAGAGGCACAGAGTTATGGTTTTCTAAGCCAAGTCGCTAATCACAGTCATATCAAAAACTGTAAGGTATCGTGACGTCATATCGTCATATCAAAAAATGCAGGGGTACGTATCGTGAATACCCTTGCAGTTTTTAAATCGGACAGCTAATGAGATCGCGTGTTACAAACAAGATGCATTAGAATTGTCAATTACATATCCTGAGTTTTAAGTTGAAGCACAGGACTTTCGGCTCGTTGCCCCCCCCCCCCCTCAATTATACCAATAACCGCCCCCTTCAATTATACCAATATTATTATATTGGTATAATTGAAGGGAGGGGCAACGAGCCGAAAGCCCAGTGGTTGAAGTATTTTCAACAGAACTTCTCACATTCTCGGTTCCCCATGGTAGCCGAAATACCATGGGGAACCGAGGATGAACTTCTCAGGTTCGAGGACGATTCCACAATAAGATGTGCCCTGCCATTTCAGGCAACGATGGATAAAATATTTCAGAAATAAAAAAGTGACCACGGATACTTGAGGTGAAATATAGGAGAACTTATCACAAAATTTATAGATTTCATAACTTTTTGGTAAAAAATGTGGCCAAATCCCCTTTACAAGCCGTTACTTATGAGCCATCGGAAATCGGATGTCTACGTCATAATTACACTCGTTATAAATTAATTATAAACACGTTGATTGTGTCATTAGTTGCTCGCTGTGTCCATCAAAGTTGTTTTTCCCCTCTGCCACCGTCCAGACTCACTTTCTGTTGTAGAATAATTTAAACAACGATTGCATATATATACTTATAGTTAGAAGCCGCACAGTAACATGGTCCTGATTTGGTGTATGCACACCTTGTGGCAGTACATGTTACATGTATTATGTGTATATAAATCCTTTAAAACTCGGTGAATGATATGACCTGAAACAACAAAATCAACAAAGCTCTGGAGACAGAAACTTGCACCATTGCTATTATTATTATAACTAAGAGTTTTGCCTTATTAACCACAATCACGAAATCGCCACTGGTTGACGTATCCTTTATACGTCATGGCAGTATAAATCATGAATGCGTGCGAAAATTATTATTCACAGACGACCATGCACCGTAGAAGGTCATCTACTTGCATTGACCTTGACATTTGCAGTGTATTGTGGGGGTAATTTATCGCCAGAAAGCTGCACCTCAGACTAAAATTTATTTGTGTTTGATGTAAATGCAGTTGCATGAATGATTAACTTGAAGGCTTTTACGTAAGATATTATAAAACGACTAATGAGTGCATATGTATGTTTTACATAGCATTTTTATCTGTAAATCATCGTCGTTGCATAAAAATGAGATCTTTATATTTATTGGTGAAAAGTTTACATTAATTATGTGTTAAAGCACAGTTCAATAAATTGAAAAAATGAAAAACAACACAAGTTGCAAAAGAACGTATGTATAATGCATGCACTCCGGTTTCTAATATTTTTTTGTGTCTTCCTCGGCAAACTCCATGTAGTTTGTTTGAAAATTAACCGAAGGCCGTATGGACTGTGACAGCGCTAGGATTTTTTTCTTTCTTTTTGCTCTCTTTTTTCTTTTGTATATCATTGGTGACCTCCTACTCCGATAGAGGTGACGCAGAGTCCGCCAATAGCACCATCTTTAAAGCACGTTTATATATGTATAATGTGAAACATTCTTTTAACAAAATACTGCTTTTTGCTGTAAATTGATAAATGATGTACCGGCACATTATTTGTTTTCAGAGCCTCGAGCAGTTGGAGAAAATGAACGAGAGCGGGGAATTGCGACATTTGCTGAAAAATTTTACAGTAAGTTTCAGACCACGATCTTCCCTGTCATTTTTGTTAAAATTAAACATAAATATGTAATTTTTGTATATTTGCGTGTGTGTAAGAAAGAGGAGTAGAGAAAGAGAGAGAGAGAGAGAGAGAGTGTGTGTAGGTGTGTGTGTGTGTATGGGTGTGTGTGAATTTGACAGGTGTGGATTCATTATGAAAGGTGTCTTTGGAAAGGAGGGGTGGGGTATTCATAAAAGTTGTCAAAAGTTCTGGAATTAAATAAGTTAGTCTCCTTTTTATTGAACCTAGAACCACTAATTATTAGTGAGAAAATCATTTTTTTCGTGATCTTCGCCACAATATTTTCGCAAAAAGAAAATGCCATAGACTTTCTGTATTAGTTTTAAAATTTCATTCCAACTTAAATGACGTAATCAGGAATACCGAATTTGCGAAATAAATATTACGATACTGAAAATAGATGAAAATTCTCCAAAAATGGCAGTTCGTGACATAAATTACAAAAAGCACTCAGTTTCGACCTAAAAAAACCCCCAAAAAACAAAAAATGGAAATTGATCAGTTTCGATACTGGTCGTGAAGGTTTTGTAAATAATTCTTTTGACGGATATTCAATATTGAAAAATACTTCCTGGTCTTATTGTCATATCGATCAGAGAAGTAATGATAATAACAAATAAAAGGCAGCATACAATGCACGTCAACTGTCAAGATTTTATGTAAATGTCTATTGATTTACCAACATTATACTTTAGAATATGATTTTATCTGTGTGTGTGTGATTTTTACTGATATGCTGATAAAAGCTTCATTTTATTCTTTTCTTTTATTACATAGTACATTTTATTTAAATACCATGCAGTCGTTTTCTTATCTTCTTCCTCTTCCCTAAAAATTGTGGAAGATGCCCAATTTTTTCATGATGTTTCTCGGTATTGCCCATATTTTGCATCTTTGAAGAAAAATAGCGACAGAATCTTCGCAACTCTCATATTTTCTGAGACAAATAACAAAGCAAACTTGTTATGCTGCCGGATCGATAGATCAGGGGCATATTATTTTGTCCAGTCTGTGTGTCTGTTTGTCTATCTGTCTGACCTTTAACCTAGGTCATAACTTGTGAACCGTGAGGGATAGAGACTTCATTTTTTACATGCGTACTCAACTAATAAATCCCTTTCAAATGACACCAGGTCGATGACCTTTTGACCTCGACAACGACCTTCACGCTAAAAATAACTTTTTGGGTTTGTTGCCACCGGGGGGCATAAGTGTTTAACAAACATAGCCTAAGATTAAAGAGAGAGAGAGAGAGGGAGAGAGAGAGAGAAAGAGAGAAGGAGGGAGAGATAAAGATGTGATTAATTACATGATTACGTGCAATTTCTGTTCCTGGATTACATCGTTTTATTCCTCATTTTCTTCCTCGCCAATTTTTATTGTAAAAGACGTATCAAACGTTTTATTGCCTGAATGTCGGACCCAGGAGTCTTATTCACAAAGAAACTTAAGTCTAAGTGTAAAACTTAAGACCTAAAATAGCAAGAGTTATAACTCTAAGAACTAGTAGAAAGTTTTTCTGTGAATAGTATGCCTGATAATCTCTTCACAGAGAAACTTTTGACTTATTCTTATATTTACAACACATATTACTAGTATTAAAGGTCTGAATTTTACACTTAGACTTAAGTTTCTTTGTGAACAAGACACCTGCAGATTCTTTTTACCGTTGAAAACTCGAAATTTCTTACTTTTCAAATACATGTATCTTCTTTACTTCCTGGTTTTACGTGTAAAACTTTGCACTCATATCTTGATATTGTGTGGCGAAATAGTTTGTTATATAATTCAAATTTACTTTAAATACTAAAAACTTTAAATAACTTGACAGTATTAGATTACCAAGAAAAATGATGGCGTGATTGTAACTTGAATAATTAAAGATTCAGAGTAAACATAAAAATTTTGTTTTCCAAACTACTTTAAGAAATTACTTACCAGCCATAAGTGTATATTTTCTTTAAAAAGTTTACACCTCAAATAGATAGAAATATTTAAAATCACTAGGGTGATTCCAAGCAACCGAACATTAAAACTTAACATTTGGTCAGAGTAACACGTATTGTGTTTATACATAATAAAGTCGTACATGTACATATTTTAAGGCATATGTATTATCTTTAGATAACTTTTTCAGTTCTTCACTAAAAATTGGCCTGCAAAATTAACTTTTAGTTAGAGGATCTGCCTTAAGTGGTCACTTTTCACTTTTCTACCTTCTCTTTGGAGACATGTTAAGCAGGTTTTACTTAATTTTGTTCTCTCTGATATATTGTGTAGTATCTTATAAAAATGACATATACATATACAATAAAACATTAATGTTCTGTTCTGAATTTTCGTTACACAAAGTTACCTCCCATTTGAGATGGTATTTGACATAAAACAGTTGTGACTTCATCAAGTTCTATGGAAACCGATCTAAAACACAGGGAAATGATAGTCCACAAATAACGATTTCACGGGAAATTAATGACACCATAACTGTTTACGTCAGATACCGTCCCAAATGGGAAATAACTCTGTATAATGAAAAGAGTCAAAAGTTAAATCGACTTGATTACGTTGCAACGCTACTCGAAGAACTGAACATAATTATCTGATTAGCTCGGATATATTCTATGACGTAGAGCGCAGGGGTGTGAACATTTATCGATTACCCAAAGCCGTATTTTTTCCTCAACCTCAAATCATAATTTACATCTCTTTGTTTTATTATATCTTCATTGGGTTGGTTGGTTAATTGGTGTTTTACGTCGCTTTCAACAATATTTCAGTTATATCGCGATATGGAAGCAGGAGGTTACCAACCTCTTAAACATAGTGGCGCAACCCGGGAATCGAACCCGGATTGTCGGCGCCGGAAGCCAAGCGCTTAACCACTACACTAAGCCTGTCCCTATTATATCTTCATAAAATAGAATAGTATTATTGTAACATAAAAATATACGTATACGTGTAATAGAAATAAATACAACTAATATCAAAAGAAAATCAAAACCTAAACAATATTTTCATTAGAGTCTTCTTTGGAAACATTCTAACGATAAAAGTTTGACAAAATATGTCAACTAAGATAGTTTGACATTAAACAGTTAAAGACCACCTGAATTAAGCAACCACTTGTCTGTAACATCCAGCTATAGCTGTTCTTAACTGTTGTCTGTATGGAAGGAGCTAGTATCAGGGAACGACCTGCCTCAAGTGAGCACATTTCCGTCTTTCCTTTAGGTGGTCTCTTAAAGGAAGTTTGCATATATATATATATATAAATAAATATATATATATATATATATATATATATATATATATATATATATATATATATATATATATATATATATATATATATATATATATATATATATATATATAACACAAACATGCTTCATCATATATCTTTGTCTCTCTCTCTTCACAGAAAATCGACGTAAAATCGTCTTGTGATAAGTGTGGAGGGTATCGTTTTATTCCGTGTGTACATTGCCATGGAAGTAAAAAGTCCCTGCGGAGGAATAACTTTACAGATGAGTTCTGTGCCCTACGTTGTATGCAGTGCGATGAAAATGGACTCCAACGATGTGATTTGTGTTTAGATCAGCAAGAATGACGTCATCATATATCACGTGATCATAAGAAATTGATGACGTCATTTGTGAATGTGCTCACATCAGGAGGATATTTGTTTTTTTTTTTTCATTAAAGAAAATCTGATCATTTCAAAATGTTCCTTCACACAGTCTTTCATGTTTTGTCACAAATTAGATGTCAGCGGTTCATTTTTGAGTGTGACAGTGCACAATGTATAACTCTTAAAATTTGTGTTTTACAATGAAAAAATTATCATAACCGTGTATAATCTTTGGGAATTATATATTGTTTGCCTTGGGTGTCAGTCGGTGCATCCGGCTACATGTTTAAAATCACAAATGTACTCGTTTTGTCGCTAAAGCGACATTCAGTATGGTTTTTTGTCCATTATTTGCCCGCCTCTAAAACATTTTTTAAATAACGTCATTGATTACCACAGATTGCGCCAGTGTTTGCTCTTTCATTCAATTTGGAATAAAAAATCCAGATCTGCGCAAATTCTAGAACCTACGATGTTTATTTCACTCTTTCTTCCTTGTTTATTAGATAAAGTATGCCGATTTAATTGATGTCTAAAATGAGAAATGACATTGATGTCTCTTACGTGAACTACACCTTTCATACCGCGTTTGAACATCGGGTTTTGCCTTCATGTCTACATAGCACAAAGATAATTTTACGAAACACATTTACAATTGATTCAAAGGTCTGGGATATGTTACAATGGAAGCAAGCAGTCCTCGAAACAAGACTGAATTACATGCACATGAGATTAAAGACAACTTGAAATAAACAAATATCAAAGAAGTGTAAACAAAATGATAATTATTTTTTAATAATAAAGTTATAGAAAAATTAAAACAAAAATAGAAAGTAATGAGTTTTGTAAATTTCTAGCTTTAATACTTAAGTCATATAAACATGTTTTTTTATCAAATAATAATGAAATTAAGATTTATGGTAACGTCTATAGAATTTACGCAGCTGATATGATGACGATGGAACACTTAAAAAATGATACATATATCAATGGGGGATCCCACATCAAAGAGGGATGGAGAATATTCAAAGTAAACCTAGTATAATGTAATGTGATGTTATGAAATTTACATTTACACTAGAAACAAAATCTAGATTTTGGCCTAAAACTGAGGGGTGTTGATGAAATAATTTTTTTAGGTTTTTTTTCTCTGGTGCTATAGGTTTTAGTAGATGAAGTGTAAATCACTTATCTATCAATGTTAGGTTGGTAGAATTTCAGATGATATATTAGACCAGGTAATGACCGACATAAATTGTAGTTTTACTTACTGAATATTCTATATTTTAATTTTCATACAGTGCTATTTAAAAACTTTTAAAAATGTGTCCATTCTGTTAATTCCATAGAAACACAACACTTGTAAGAGATTCTGGAACAGAGGTTTTCCGATATTTAAGAACATTAATTTCAACAGATAAACGATCTCGGTTTCTTTCCCAGAGGATGTTTGAATTGATTTAAAACCAACTTCGCTCTGATGAGCAACAAAACACCATGACAAATTATTATGCATTCTTTAATCTTGTTTAATCAAAAATATCATTTATTTAGGACAGGTGAATAAACTGTATTTGCTGAATAGAAATGAATATGGTTGTTTCAGATTGACCAAATTTAAGTCAACCTCAAGAAATAAATCTTACAAAATATAATAGATACCCATTTTTGACTTGCTCCACTTGATAATGACATATTGATACCATGTAAACACATTTTTCGTAAAATGTGATGTATATATATGTCACGAGAAAAAGTTTACTTTTTATATATAATGTCTATATTCAAATAAATTAAAATCATAAGTTTGAAATTTTAATATACACTGTATTTGAAACTGCAGTTTTCCATTTTTCTTATAAGTTTAAAATTTCAATATATTTGATTGGCGTTTGCCATTCGTCGAAATCCGTGTAATTCCACATTCATGTATATTATTACCTCTCCACTTTTTGAGATATTAACGCGTTGTATGTACATGTTATTGTGTGTATATATGGAGATTTCGGTAAGTTTTTTACTGACTACCAAATAATCTGTTCCTTTTCACTTTGGGCGAATTTCCCTTCTTTAATGGATAGCAGTGTAGTCTGCTTTAAGTATTCGTTCATACTGTACAGAAATACTGAATATATTTCCTGTCAAACAGTGAGAGATTTTTTTAATTTATGTAGTATCCATTATCATGCGTAGGAGTTCTCAAAATATCATTACCTCACGTGTAGATGTTCGGCATACAGTTCTTTTGTAAAATTGTCTTTTAATTTGCTTAATTTAATAAGAGAAAAGTCAGCTTATGGTATATCATGTAAACTTGAGCTCATTCTCAAAAAGTAGTTTCTTTTTCGGATAAAAATTTAACCGTTGTCACTTTTTAAAATGGATTTCTCCACAACCACTGAACAAATTATGTTGAAACTTCGCAGATAGCAAGTACCCGAGGATCTCTACTTATTTTCTACTTTTTACCAAATTAACTTCAGGGATGAAACGAGAGTTGAGTAAAGTATGACAAAAAGATATCTTTCTTTTAGAATCTTCTTCAAATTGCTGAATAGAATGAAAAACTAAATACGATAGGATTTGAATTTGTTCTTTTGTTTCTTTTTAACTTTACTGACATGTTTAAGATTGATGGATCAAAATTTGCACTTATTTTACATTGGTCAAAACGCAATCAGCAAGAGAATAATGTATCCGCAAGTTTTCCCAAACATTCAGTTTTATGCGAATGAGCAAAGTGTGCGATTAAGGCCCACTCGGGCCTCTTTGTTTACATTTGTGAAAATAGCACTTGAAATTATATTTCTTAAGTGTATACACATGTAACCAAATTATGTTTTAGTTTGTTAAATGCATTAATATACAATAATGTCAAATATGGTGCTATATGGGATTCATTGTAATCTTTTGTATTAACATGACTTGTATTTCTAGAATTCATTTTCGTTATAATTTAAGTTGTTTCGTGAAGAGTTGGGCACTGACTAGTGGTGACTTTAGATGACACTAGAGAACCACCCTCCACCTCTTCGCTCAAATTTGCCATTGTCCTTTTTCACCGTGAATTCCTGTCTCTGTTTAAATAAAACTTTGGATCCGCCACTGATGACTAAGACAGCTTCGTTTCTCTTCAGTGCGAATACATGTATGTTTTTAAAAATTATAATTGCCTTTCTCCTTATAGTCGGCGCGGATACCTGTACACGACTCAACCCACGTCAAAGCAACAGCACGAAAATGACGAGGGTAAATTGTTTTCTGTAAAAGAGCGATAGTATGCAGAGTGTATTTTAATGGTTCTGTTACACGTTCCATTGAATCTAATCATCTCGTACTTTCTTTCAATTGTGTGACAAAAACAGAGATCCGATTTACGTCCCAATGTTCTTTAATATGTTGACCAAAAGTTGGTCTTGTAAATATGCAGGTACACGTATTTTTGCTTTTGAGGGGACATCTTCATTTGTACATTTTCTTATTTTTGAAAGAAAGAAAGAAAGGGGAAAAGGAAGAAAAAATTATTATATTTTTACAATGATTTCCAATGTTCCTTTATAATGTATAACACACTGGTCAAGCCTTCGCGTGAGAGATTGTAATTATTTTTATCATATAAAGAGAGATAACTCTAATGTGATTCACTAAAAAAAACCTCTGTACACGACGCCTCGCTATCGTCCGTGATTTATAAAACACATTGGTCTAGTCTTGTCAATGGTGCAATGATTTGTTAATTGCTTTAGCACTAATTTTTGTAATAAATATAAATACAATCAATGGTGCATTATGTGTTATTATTTTCACAGTCTTTTTTAATACACGTTCAGGAAATAGAAACATCAAAACGTTATTTTTAAAACCGCCCAAGTGTTTCATCTACACTTAAATTCACCCTATTTGTAGGTTCAACGACAGAAGGACTCAGTCTGTATTTTCCTCCAGAAGTGTAGAAATATATTTAAAGTTTCATCAGGAACTATAGATCTAATTTCATTCCTAGTTTCATCAAATCCTATTGAAGTAAGTTTTGAACTACTCAATACCCCGCCATCGGCAACTCTGGGATATCTTAGGCGTCAACAAAAGCTCAGTTTTAACGTGTCAGCTAGCGGAAATTAAAACTCAGAAGTGTTCTTATATTATTTGTTTGTTGTTTTCACCCCACATCGGGTTTATTTCACTAATATGGAGACGGTCTGTTCTTAGTTGCAAAAGAAACTGGCATACTCGACGAAACTCCTTTGGCCTTCAGCAGGACACTTGTCCCCACCTGAGTTTCAAACTGGATTTGAGTGCGCCACAAGAAAAATAGTATTAATCAAGAAATAAAAAAAAAATTATGATATCAAGGTTTTAATTAAACATGACGTACATGTATACCTGTACATATTTCATGAGATATATGGATTTAAATACAGTACAGCCTACGCGGATTACACATTTTCCGCTCTGCCGCCGCGGACAGTTTAAGTTTATAGTGGAAAATCACCGCAACCGTTGCGGTGATTTTTCGCGGCGACCCACCGCAATTTATCTCTCTTTCCATATCCGAGAGCTATGTCAAATGCTCTGACCCGTACTTAACCATCGTGACCCATCGCAATCGCCGCAACCCACCGCAATCCCACCGCGACCCATCGCAATCGTCGAGTCTGGTATTAAAATCATCGCTACTCATTGCAATTATTAGGCTTTGTATTGCATTGAAAATTTAGACATTGATTATTGTAAACTTATTTATAACATAGTTTGCAAAAATAAATATTTTAAACTTTCAATTAAACATTGTACTGATATGCGATATCGTCATGTCTTTTTATCGCCGTATATCATGGAAATTGCATGTATAGCAATGCCCTCTTTTGCATTATCTTATAGAAGCACATAAATAAGAGCACTTTTTATCAGGGAAGCTTGCTTTTAAATATATATATATATATTGTTAGCGGAGACAACATGTTGCACAGAAGGCCCCGCTTTATAACACCAGAGATACAGAGTCTCTGTATATACCATTATATAAGATGTCCCAGTGCCAGTATATACAGTCTCCCCCATGCCAGTACATATACAATATTCCTCGTGCCTCTATATACCTTTATATATGTCTCTGATAACACTTTTATAGACTCAGGGGCGGCTCCAGCCGGGGGGCACGTGCCCCCCCCCCCCGGCAGTGCCCGCCGAAGGGGGCACCATAGTCTGTTTTAGGACCTATTTTACTGCATTTCTGTCTAAAATTTCCAAAATTTCGCTGGCTCGCTTCGCTCGCCAGTTATTCTCTCGTATTTCTTTAAATTTGCAGTTGAAAAAAATTGTTGACTCGCTTCACTCACGATTAATTTCATGATAAATCTCCGCTGATCCCCGTTTATGATCCATAATATTTTCCAGAGGGGAGCGAAATATATGTGCAATCCAAATTAACATCCAGTGCACAAATGTTCGGTCTTTTGCCTCATGCGAGTAAAATCGTATGGCTATTTGTACATCGTGTAGCAAATGTTACAAATGTTTGAAGCTACGCGCTGTACAAGATGGATTTTACTTATCCATACTATTTTACTCAAATACGTCTTGTACATCGTGTAGCTTCAGTACAAATTTTTGAAACGCTTGTACTGAAGTTACGCGATGTACAAGATGGATTTCACTTATAGCCATTTCTAGAATAGTTTATTTTCACAACGTATTTTGTATCCCCAAAAGTCTTAAATACAGGAGCTCCCGTGGAGTGGGACTTTGCACCTTGTTCCCCCTACCAAGGATCTACCCTACATCCAACGGGGACCTATAGGCAGTCCCTAGACCCTGTGCCGAGTTTTACGCCTCCTCCAACTGAAAATCTGGGTCCATGCCTGCTAAAATTTCCGTGAATTAGAACAAAAGGGGTCTAATATGGCACACACGATTTTGCAAGATTTTTGTCATATCTTCTCAGGAAAACCCCATCCCCACCTTCATGTATAGGAGAGAGGGAGGGGTGAACATGATAATTTTTGATCGAAAATATTACGACAGTTTTCTTCCGATTTCAGAGTTTTTGCGGAATATTTGAAGTCAAGAAAATGTTGATGAATACTGCAAAAAAGAACGCCAGATTGCACCATTTTGCCTCATTTTTGCAAAACTTTCTCGAGGGAGGCCCCCGAACCCCCACCTATGGGAGGGGCGGACCCCTCCCCATTCGGTCCTTCGGGCCGTTTGTGTGGGGCCCCCCCCCCCCCCCCCCCCGGGCACATGAAGTTCTGAATCCGCCCCTGAGACTCCTGCGCAAATCGTATACGTACTGTTTCTCTGAGCAATGAGTCAATATTCATCAGAAAGGAGTAAAATTTCAATAAACGGATATTCGTCAAAATTAACATTTTATGTGTCATATTCATTACGTTTTTTGTTGCACTATGTTTAATTTCAAAATATTTTCCCAAGAAGGACATATACTAAAGTTTTATAAATCGGCATACATCAACTGTAATATATTCAAATATAATGGTTGCACTGTTGATATGATATAAAGATTCTGTTGATGTATTTCCTCCTTATATAACTTTCTCTTATTTTCAGTTTAGCTCGCATTATAGCACTGAATCTAGACTCTTATCCAATCCATCATAAGTGAGATATGAGACTCATATTTCTATTGTAATGCAGTTCATATCTTTACTTACGACAAACTGGTAATACCCTGTTGGGAATAAATTTAGAATCATGAAAATAATAGCAATGTTTCGGATGCAAGTATTTAACGTCGAGGACAGTTAGAAATTTTATTATTCCTCTCCCCCAATTGGAACATCTCGCTCTTTATCTCTTAAAACTTTGAAGTGTCCGACCCCTTTCCTTTCCTTAATTCAGGTATGTTGCCAATGGTAACTACTACCCAATACCTGTGTGTAAACCCTTAAGAGTTTTGCTTCCCCTATCAACAACCTTTCCGCTTCGCAATGACTCGAGGTACATTCGTCTCGCTGCGGGTATCCGGGTATTCTCCAACATGCAGTGACTTCGGCGATCAGGTAGCACGTCCCCAAGTGTAATCACGTGACCTGACCGTACTGCCAAAAAGTGTGGAAATCTTTATTCAAGAGTTGTAACAATTCACTCCCGGTCTACGGCATCAACTTCAGTTTTGAGTTTAATAATTAGATGCAGGTTATGTCATTGAGCTGTGATTCTCATCCTTAAAACTTGGAATGTTTATACAAATTGTCAGATATACCTGAAACATATATACTTTGAAAGTATATATGTCTCTGGGTATACGTGCTACTTAAAGTATATATGTCTTTGGGTATACGTGCTACATAAAGTATATATGTCTCTTAACATATGCATATTTAATAATGAACTTGTTAATATTATAAAAAGTTGAGAGCCTATACGTAAATAGTATCTATGTATTTTCAGGAAGAGATGGCCCTGAATCGCTAGTTGGCGTCTGCCGACCGTTGCCACTGTTTTCTATATTTTTCATCTTATGTTCCCCTATTCTTGATGTCGGACTGGTTAAATGACCTAATTTGCATCATATTTGTTAGGGGATAATTCTCGGGATTTATCATTGCTGTCTACGAAGAATCCGATATTCTTAATCTAATTTTTGCAAAGTGCAGTCATATAAATTTCGAAGAATGAAAGAGAGTCATCATATAGTTCATCAAAGTTGCATTACGGTCTATGATAAACATCGAGTTTATCCCCCAGGTCATCCTCGGAATGTTTCGGGATTATCTTCATTTAGATCTTAGTGTGATGTCACGCCGACTTCGAGAAGAAAAAAGAAAATTGGTAGCGTGCTAGACTAGAGACATATATATGTCTCTGGCTAGACTATCCAGTGTTTTACCACTAGATCAGGACCCCTTCGGTTTAAATATACCACCTCGGGCGCTAAATAGTGAACAGGGTATTGTCATATTTAATCCTAATGAATTAACAGGGTATTCAATTTCCACCAGGAAAACGGGAGTTATCCAACGTCACACCATAAATATTTCACGTATATGGTGATGGCATCTGCCTGATGCAAGGCATACAAATTTTGACATATGCAACAGACCCACCCGAAGCAGTGAGGGATCTTTAACGTGCCATGCATACTACGACATGGGGCCTCGGTTTTACTGTCTCATCCGAAAGACAGGACACCGACATGACCGGGACTCGAACCCCGGCCTCCCGACCACCAGGAGGCGAGCGCGATACCACTAGGCCACGCCGGCTTCGAACTTATACAATATCTAATATAAGGCCCTGATCAAACTGAACAAAAGAAATAAATATCTAGGAAACACCACGTACGTGATAGATTATCAAGTATTACTGCCATGTTCCAATTTTTTAATTTACTTGGAGGTGGTAAATACAAAAATAAAAGCATGACACTTAGTTGTCATGTTTTAATTTTTGTATTTACCATCCTCCACCCCCAAGTAAATTAAAAATTTATAACATGCATATTACCACGGTCGGGTATTACCACGGTCTGTTACACGACTGAAATAACGAGTGGCACTATGTCGATGCATGACACCAGAGACATAGACTACTTTCAAAGTAGTCTATGTCTCTGATGACACATCAAACACAACAACTTAATTTCTAGGAAACACAACGCGCTTGATAGAACCAGAGACATATATATATGTCTCTGATAGAACATCGCGTATTACCAGAAAGACAGACTACTTTCAAAGTAAAGTAGTCTATGTCTCTGTCACCATTCGATTAGGTAGTTACTTAATAGCAGAGACATATATACACATATGTGTATATATGTCTCTGTTAATAGTTATCTGCCCTTTACCGATAGGTATCCCGATCGTATCCGCCATTACGGTACTGAAAAAAGTTATCGAGATAGAAAAAAAAACCTATGAGGGTAGTGGTTAAAACAATATTTGCATTTATTATTGTTTAGTTAAATGATCTGATCGGTGACTGTGATTGAAAAGTAATAAACGTGTTTGTTTTTATAGTCTATCATGAATTTCAGTTTTAAATTAAGATATAAAAAACCAGACATACATATGTCTCTGGAAAATCAGAAAAGGAACTTTCCTAACTTGGTCACCCAAACTAAGTGATGAATTATGTATTTATGTATTACAGATTAATTAGATAATAAGTATCAGAGACATAGACTACTATCAAAACCTAGTCTATGTTTTGGCAAATATCAATATCAATAATATCTTCTTGTTATCCATATCAGATTCTCGATTCGACTCTAAGTCGAAATGGTGTATATCTTTGCAAATTAATTAAATCTTTAATACTTACATTAAATATTTAACAAAATATTTCATATATATATTATATATAGGTATAAGACTTAGAATGACCATGACAGAAACCAGCACACCATATCACAAACGAGGATTTTTCGTAACTTTTACTCAGATGGAATATGACTTTAAATTTCAGTATGCAGATAAATTGTTGTTTTCGGGGATGAGAAACATCATAATCTACTTAACTATTTCCAAATTGAGACTACTCTATTATGCAAAACATGGAGTTGAAAGTTTCAGAAAATCCTTTAAAAATTTCGTATATGATCTCTAAGGTAAAAACTGCAGTATTAGGCCTGTGAAAATTGAATACAACTCTACTTCGTAACCGAAATCAACTTGTCAAAAATAACTTAATTAAACAATGGCGGATTTAGGAGGAGCGGAGGGGGTGCTCCTCCCCCCCCCCCCCGACAGTGACCCGAATTCTGCCAAAAACCCTGTTATTTAGTCCATTTTCGGCTAAAATTGACAAAATTCGTCCCTTGATCCCTCGGCAAAGGGAGTGATGGATCCGGCACTGTATAAAGAACGAAGATCAATTCACTATGCTTTACTTCCCTCGTGTATGTAATGTTAATTGATTTGCTCCAATCAACATATACGTGTATCAATTATAGTCTTACGGATGATGGGGTTAAACAGCTGACATAAATCCTGTAAGTTTATTGCGTAATACGGACGACAGTTTCTGGAAAGTCGCTTTCACTTTTACCAAGGATACCTGGACTGAGATATTATTGACCACGGGTGACAACCTGGTTTTACACCTATTACACAATCCATTTTCTGTCAGTACAAGCTTAAAGGAAAGTGTTTTAATATATCTGAATCTCTTCTACATATCATCATTCTGTTTCTAAAACCCAACAATGAACACCGTAACTTTGAATATATCACCTGATAAGCTTCAAGTGTAACAGGCATTCTTTTGCACTCAATGACTGGGACTAGACAAATACTCCGCCAGTACTTTGACAGAGGACCTTGTGGACACCGAGTCGCCTGGCAATGAAGCCTCTCAGTCCACAATTTGAAGGGGAACACGAATGCCCAGACTGCTTTTCATGACCCTGCGTGATAGATGATCGCAACCGACAGATGTGGTGACCAGAATCGGACGTCCCTCCTCACCATCGTAATCCGGCATAGAAAGAGAGAGGACCTATACAAGAAGTGCTGGACAATGCTATGCCATCGTGTTGTGTGGGATGATTCTCGATATTTAGATAGAAAGACTCGGAAAGTCAGTCTGAACAGAAGGCGAAACAGATTTTATATGGCAGTCCCATGGATATTGGGAGGAAATTATGCCCAATCGTGTATTTCGTAAAGTACGGGAGAAATATCGGTTTATGTCCTCAAACTCCTTCAAAATAAAACTCTCCAAATAGAGATCAAAACAAAACAAATGCATCAAACACCCCACCCCCTAAAAAGTAATAAAACCAATTAAAATGAAAAAATAAAATACAACTAGAATCTTCATTATTGCACTAAAGAATGTACTTTCTATTACCAATTCAAATCTCACACATTGTTTACACCAAACTATAGCATGTTCACACCTCCCGATTACCATGCGCTTCCAGGCATACCCAATACCCCGATTACCAAGCGCCTCTAGGCAAATACCCCGAGCTGGAGACAAGCAGTGATTTCGGCGACCAGTTAAATCACGCCCCCAGCTTAATCACGTGACTTCAACCGTACGGTCAAAAAGTTTCCCCTTTAAACTCGATATCATGGGAATAATCAGAGACTTCTGTCTCTAGAATAATTTAATTTTAATAAATCAGTACTAAACAATTATTCCAGGAACATGCGTCCCTGATTATTCATAATAAACTCGCATTATTAGCAGTAAGATTGGATATATCTCCGTTTGCGTTAGGTTTTGTAAAGTAATCAGAGACATATATACACATATATGTATATGTATATATGTCTCTTTTATCAAGGCAAATGGCAAATAGTCTGTATTTCAGTCATAATTACAGTCAAGACCGCAAAAATGCATAACGACTTATTAAAGATACAAATGATGAAAAAAGAGATACCGGTAGATAGTGTAATCTGATGGAAGGACTTATAAATTTGTGTAAAAGTCCTTGGCTGATGATATGAGACTAGGCTGATGATAGCTACCGTAATAGTCACGTGATCAGAAGATGGCTGCGTACGTGTATTACGCGTAGGAATGGTCTATATTTAAAGTAAACTTTAAAAGCACGAATTCAAGAGATAGATAAGAAAAGTTATATAAAGCGATCACGATTGATCAAGTTGTTTGCGACAATAATTCAGATTCATACAGGTCGGTTTCAACCAGAGACATACATACACATGTATGTCTCTGGTTTCAACCATGTAAACCAATAAGACAATCACGTTTCAATTACTGATTTTTTTTTTTTTTTTTTTTTTGGTAAAGAACGCATAAACAAGATAGGTCCTTGTTTTTTTTTTTTTTCCTTGAAATCAATTTGTTTAATTTAATTCTAAAGAATTTCTTTCATATCGCGTGCCTACGGACATACTGGTAGTAGTTACCGGCTAAGATCAGTTACCGGTTACTACTTTTTTTTTTGTCTTTTGAAACGTGATTTTATGAGATTTTTTTCACGTGATTGTCTGCAATACACAGAATACATATGAATTCATGGTTTGGATACCCTTGATAACGTAGTAGCCGGAAACTGGTCTTAATCGGGGACTGGTCCTTCGACAGTATACTTCTACATAAATTCTAAGATTTTATTATGAATAAAGGAAAATCGGAAATGACCTATTCTATACATTACTTGTCGAATTAATGACCACTACTTTTGTACATTATTCATAAGACATACCCGCTGTGCGAGATACGATTTCAGCTTTCCTTTTTTGCTAAGATAGCATTTCCAAATTAATCACAATAAGATAAAAGATATGTTCATTAATTTATATACAAGTAAAATTTATTAAGAGCGACAGTAAAGTTAATGCAATTGCGTATAATATTCTATTTTACTAACGAATAACTTTTAAATGTATTGTTTATAGAGAGCATTTCACATCAAAATATAAGATACTTATGTCAAAGTACATTAAATTTAATAGACCCTTAGTTCCCGTATGTGGAATATAAATAGGACCTGGACGAATTTTAAAGTATGGCTATTGAAACATTACAAAGTCTCGCAGGTATCCCAATACAAGATTCTGCAACGATGATAACGATTGCGGTGGCCCGCCGCGTTTTTGTCTTCAAGTGCCTGCGGCGATATGACCAACTGCGGTGACCCGCAATGGACAATTCAATCTCCTGTCACGACAGTAAAAATTGCGGTGGGTTGCGATGGATTTGAACGTCCACCGCAATCTTAATTTGCGGTGGGTTGCGGTGATTTCCCACCCAAAAATCGGTTGCGGTGATGGGTGGAAAGTGAGGAATCCGCGTAGGCTGTACTGTAAATGATAAAAATGTGTATCTTTGATGAAGTTATAATAAGGTTGCCATGGCAACTGTGAAATTATAGGTATTAACACATTTTATCCATCGATACATACATACATACTTTGGGGATATTTGTGTGTTAAGCACACATACAAGTATGCCATACTCGGTATTTTATTTTCACAGTATCTTGATCTCTGATTTAGAATGCCATAACATGAGTGAGAAGATAATTAATTCTACATAAAATACATAAACCAACCCCTATCCATTTATCTATTTCTGTGAAACATGTTTCAATTTCAAGATAGAGAAACTCTGTAGGTCTATTTTTAGGATCCCATATAACATAAAGTTACCAATTATATACCTTTTTTGTGAAATAAAGCAATATTTATTCTTGTTTGTTTCTTATCCGTTAAAAATGAAAACTTTTCAGCAAAAACTTTCAAAAGTGAAAATTCTCACTGAAATGTATATATTCCTGTATATTTATCCTATTATAATTTCTTCAAACACATAATGAATCAATCTTCTTTAAAAATGACAGAAAGGTAAATAAAAACTACAGGTATTTTAATGAAGAAAAAAGTTTTAAAAATGAAAAAAATAAAAAAACAATACATAGAAAGATGTTTTGTATGTAAATCAGAAAATAGAAATTTGAGTTGTAACAAGCTGAATTTAAAATAACTTGGATACTAATGGATATCAAATGAACATTAATTTTCTTTAGTTAATTGTGAAAACTGCATTTCAATATATTTGAAATTTTCAATTTTGATCACTGAACACCCCTCCCCCCACTTCTCTCTTATAAAAAGCAATATTGTGATGTAATAAATATTATGCAGCCTGACATAAACAATTCTGCAGACAGACATGACATTTGTTCTGCTACGGCAAGATTATTTTCCCAACCATTGCACAGTGTTAACATAGAATATACATTTGCTACACACTACGCAACCAGATATCTAACATCTATACAGTACTATAAAGGTTTTACGCAGCATAGAATATATACCACATGGAAGATATCCATCAAGATAGAATGAAAGACACAACTTGCTGAATAGTACACAAAAAGACAATATCAGGTGAAAATCGAAAACAAAAACAATATGCAAATATCACATCAGAAAATACATTAACAAAACTTAAGTCATAAATATCTGTGGCTATAAATAGCTATTACATTGTATTTATAACAGAAAACTCATCATTTCAGTTCCCTTTTAAGATATAATTTATGCTAGTATCACCTCACATACATATGTATCAACTATATCATTACAGTACATTTCTTAATAATGAGATCTGATATTTTTACAACTACAATCAGTTTATTTGTTAACGTGTTTTATTTTATGCTCAAAAATGAAAGTTGTAAATTATTATGGATTTGACTTCAAGTTCAAAAAATATTATTCTTCCATTTCATAATGATGAATAGGTTTGGGTCTGGATGCATTGCTGAAGTTGGAGAACATGAAAAAGAAGTTCCCATAAATAAAACTGAAAATTGTATTTGGAAATCTATATTACGCTACTATAAACACAATGAAAGGTCCAAAGATGAATCAACACTTTACTAAATGATGGATACTTTGTTATGGATTTTGCCTGTAACACTTACATGCCACAGTTTAGCATTAATTCTACAGAGGCTTTATGATAATAAACGTAAGGACTCCTAGGGAATGAAGTAAATTTAAAAGAAAATTCACTCTGATCAACCAGACCATTCTACATAAGGTTTCATCAAGTCATTTTGCTCTTTGCTGGGGGTACAGAAACATTCATCAAAATTTACATTCTGAGGAGATGTGATAATAGTTTGAAATTGATTGGCTAGGCCATTTAGGAATCATTCTGCCCAAGTTTAATCAAAATCCATACATGTAATTCATGAAACAATGCAATAAGAAACCTTTGTGTGCAGGACTTCTAGGAGTCCCTGGGAGTCGTACTTTCTTCTTCGTCAAGTTTAATGGTGACTGATAGGGACATAGGGGTAATGTAGATATGTTACATCAAATTCAGTACTAAAGTAAACATCTATGAGTGAGGTCCTATCTGAATCTTAAACTCAGTCTTTCAGTAAGATCAACACATGTACAAAGGAATAACATCAGTCGAGTTTCATGTATCTTGAAAAGCAAAACAATAACAAGCAAAAATAAGATGTGATTGTGAAACACGAATGCCCCCGGCAGCAAACAGATGTTAAAGTTATTTAAACTTAGGTCAAAGGTCACGGTCAAGAAATCAAAAATTATTGTAGCAACGTAAAGTTCTTGTAACACAGAATATGCATGTGAAATATGAAAGTCTGACTTCTTACAACTCAAAAGATATAACCAATGTTAAATTTTCTGCCACAAAAAACAGACTGACAGGCCAAAAACTAGATACCCCCGAATCTTTGATTCCTGAGGCTTAATTCATACATGGCTGCACAAACTAACAAAGGAAGCACAAGTGTTATAAGTTTGATTGGCATTGCCAATAGAGTTAAAACACAAAAAAGAATATTATTTCATAACTAACAAGGCTTAATTTTTATTTGATATTAATATGAATGTGCATGTTGTCATAAATGTTAAACATACATCATATTTGGGATCCCACTAAAACAAACTTAACAACAAAAGTTGTTTCAAGATTCATGCTTATTTTTAAAGCTTTCACAATTTTGATTCAATTGAATGATACAGCACCACATTTATCTTGGTACAATTAAAGCTTAAAATTGCATATCTTTCATGAAAATAGTAAATATTTCACTAATTTGCCAAAGATAAACCAAACCGATTAATTAATATTAGTATATTCTATGGTTTCATTTAATTGGATACTACGTTGTTTCCATGATTTTTCTGTCACATCATAACATCGTTGCAGGACCAAGAATTAAAAACAGATGAAATATTCCAAGATATCCATTTACAAACGCAGCAATGGAAATTAAAGTTTAAGAGAAATCTGGAATACCTGGATGAAATTTACTGGAAAAGAACATTAAAAGATGTTAGATTGTTTTTTCATCATTAGATGACTGCTAATTTCTTATCCTGAAGATACATTAAAACTAAATCAGAATATTCCACTTACATGAGTTGCTATAAATGTAAACATGAATAAATACAGGCTCATATCCTATACATGTGCTACATGTGTATACAGCTAGCACATGTATAGGATATGAGCCTGTATTTTGTGCATGAAATGAATTATCTTTAACTCAATAAGACATCAAGATTCAAAATGAAATACCTGGACTATAAAATGCATGTACATGCACTGATTAAGATTAACTACTCTTTCATTACTCTGTCTAAGGCATGACAGATCACATGACCAATATTGTCTAATCAAATATACATAAATAGTCATAATAGACAGTTTTTGAATGCATGAAATTTAATTTGAATTACTTCCCTTTTCTGCCATTCTGGAGGTGAAGCTGCAGTGTTTGCTTCATTATCATACCAACTGTATTGAATATTTTTCAAAAAGTTGTATATACTTTCACTCCTCTAAAAACATCTTAGCATTGTACAGTAATTTTTTTTATTGCATAATAATTACATAAATTCTAGAAGCATCCTTAGTTTTGGAAAAATCCTTTATATAATATGGTTAATATATGCACAAATGTTCAATCATATACCACCAAAGTGGCAGAAAAGGAAAGGAACTCCAGTTAAATTTTATGCATTCGAAAACTAATATTCAGTTTGAATAAACTACTATGGAATGTACTGTTAGATGGAACTGAAATCATTTTTCGTTGTAAATAGTTCACAACACCTTGTTCATTATGTGGAATTTTGTTTGTTTTCTTTAATACATACTGAGAAATTAGATATTCAAGAGTAAACTAGTCAAACAAATGTGACATCATAGATATAATGTTGTTGTCTCACTATCTGTAACAAATAAACATGGGGTTTTTTTTTTAATTTGGTTGCAGTTCTGAAAATTTTTTGACACAGTCAATACGCTTCAGTCAGAAAACTTCAAAGATTAACAAGAGAGATAATCCTCTTTTAAATTATTACAGAATACAATGTCACAATTAAATCATGGTTACAATAAACACAATTGAAAACAAAAAACATATAGTTATCTTTCTTGAACTATATTTTCCAACTCCAACTACAGTTATCTTCCTTTAAACAAAAAATTGTGAAAAAATTGCACTCAAGTAAGTTTCCATGGAAACTTGAAGTTTGCTCACAACATGTAAGGCACAATTCATATAAGCCAATTTAGAATAGTAAGGTAAGAATAATGAATCTTTATCCTTTTGTCCTATAACAAACACTTTGAATAATCTGATAAGCTCCTTTATACATTTATCTAACCCCAACCATCATAAAGCACATTATAATGATGATTAGCTTACTTGATTGTTAGCTGTAATTTAGCAGTTGTAGCATTAGATGGACAAAATTAAACTAATGATCAGTATCTAGTACTTATGCATTTAGTACTTGAAAGTCATACACAGACCAACTTTTCTCCAATGACAGATGAAGACTCTTCTAGAGGGCTCCTTTGTACTTAAATTGAAATTATAACCAAAAATACCATACCTATGACATCTCATTCTTTATTATATACAATATATTTCTGCCATATGTATCATACATATCTTTGCTAATATTATATGCTTTCCCATACTTCATAACATATTGTTTCATAACTTTTTTCAAATATAACACAATATATCGTATAACACATAACAAAATCTGCTCTGAGATTTCTACACAGAGCTTAAAGTATATATCAAAATTTGACCTTGATGGAAATGACCTTTTAAACCCTTTGTGTATTTCTTCTCATTTCCTTGCTCGTTGACCTTGACATTATATTTTCTGCGGTGTGAGATGTTGTATATGCCTTTTTTTCTGATTTCGTTGCTTTAGACGCAGTCCTTGACTTTGACTTAGCTGACCTGCATATTCTGAAAATTCTTAACCATGTCCAGCACAGCTGATTTCCGGTTATTCTTCACTTCGTCTGCACACTTTTCAGGCATGCCAGTGTTGCTTCTAATTTGTGTCACAGGTTTCTAATGAATATAATTTACATAAGGTTAAAGCTTATAATCAAATACTTGTTGACCTATCATGAATATTTTCTTTAAATACCGAACTCAGTAACAAGAATATACTTAAGCCAAAATTTCATATTCTTCTGTTCATCAATGAATTAATAACTGGGATTTGGATCTTATTCAGTCTCATTCATTAATAAATAAAATTAAAACCATTCTGCATGAGAATTCATTTGAACGTTTGATAATAGAATAAATTAAATTGAAATATTTGAATTAAAAGTATATTCTCAGTTAATGGCACCCGACCCAGGATCATTAACCCTAATTGATATTTGCTCATTAATTTTGTGAACCAATTTTTTTTCTATGAATATCTGCCTCATGAAATATGTAAAAGACATGACATTAAATAATGACACATAAATTTAACATATATAAATGTATTCAAAACATCGTAAAGAAATGACCAGGGTCCGATGCCATAAACTGAGAAAATACTTAAGTCAATTATTTCATATCAATTCATTCCATTATGAAACAGTGAAATAAATTGTCATGCGGAATGCTTTAATTCTATTTATCAATAGAATAAAACTCAATAAAATCAAAATCCCAGTCAATATCTCATTATTGAGCTGAAGAATTTGAAATTATGACTTTTAAAAGTATATGCTCAATTTATGGCACCAGACCCCGAATTGAGATAGAGATAAAGTTCAATCTTTTCTTAATTCTATTTCATACAAGACTATTAAATCTTTGGTAAGACTCTATCACAAACATATTTTCTGGGGACTTGTATGTCATAATATTCAATAACATACACCTGTCTTATGTAGGTTGTTCCAAACAAGTGGAATTTCAGGTCTTAGGCAGAATTTATTATCTTAAGAAGATGTGAAATCTGTACTATAATAATAACTTATTCTGATAGAAATTATATTCAAATATCATGTGAAATCTGTACTATAATAATAACTTATTCTGATAGAAATTATATTCAAATATCATGTGAAATCTGTACTATAATAATAACTTATTCTGATAGAAATTATATTCAAATATCATGTGAAATCTATACTATAATACATGTAATAACTTATTCTGATAGAAATTATATTCAAATATCATGTGAAGAGCAAACAATTATCTCTGTAGAGTTAATTTTCAATTTTGCACTGCAGGCTGTCTTGAGGAGTGAATCTTGTTCTTCAAATCAGTTTCGTGTATCAATGAACTTTACCCTTTTGCTTCTTAGGCCCTGCCTCCTTGCTTTCTTCATTTACATATATTAAAATTTTATTGCACATCTGTATGTTTTGAGCAATTTCTTGTGATTTTTCCTTCATTTCAAGCAGAAACACTTATTACAAATAGCAACCCATTGTACTTTTTCTAAATATAGGTCCTGAGAAAATCATGTATTTCAAGAACAGATAACTCTAAGGAAAATTAAAAAATGTCAACAATACTTACTTTCTCCTCAATTTTAGGAGTGGATTTTCCTTGATCCTTTTCAATTATCTCTATTTTGGGTTCAGAAGAAATGCCAGTGGTTCCTTTCTTTTTCAGACTTTGTTTCCAAGCTGGCACATTAGAACTGCTGGAGTCAGTCTTCTCAAACATAGATTTTCTTTCCAACGTAGAACTTTTTGTTGCAATATCAGTCGGTTTTGTTTTCAAAGGAGGTTTCTGCATAGGTTCCTTCTTTTCCTGACTCGGTTTAGAAACCTCTTTTTCTACCTTAGTTCCTTTTAGTCCAAATCTAGCTGATCCAGTTAGCGGCTTATCCTCACTTCCTGCTGTCTTGGCTTGACCAAATTTTGACACAGAAATTGACGGCTTTTCAGACTCTTTAAATGATGAACCAAACTTTGATACAGAAGGAGTTCCTTTGTCAACAGTTGTGACTGTAGAAGGTTTATCATGTCTGGAAGCTACAGTTGACATTTTATCTACACTTTCCTTTGATGGGGTTGTCTTGGAAACAGTAGACGGTTTATCATCACCTTTCACAATGGTAGCACCATGGGTTGTTTTGTCAGCTTTTTGTTCTGTGGCTTTTGAAGCCTCTTCTTGAGACTCCTGTTTTTTCTTCGCCACAGATATCCAGCTTGGTTGAGATGAGGTAGACGATTCAGCCGGTCCTGCAATAGAAAGTCTTTTTGGCTCTGGCCGTTTTGTAGAAGGACTCACACTTGTTTCAACTTTTGTGTCAAATTTTTCATCTCCTTCCATTTTCCCAGCATTGAAACTCCTTGAGAATTTGTTTTTGTTTGTAAAATCACTAATTTTATAAGTTTCTGTCCGTTGTGTAGTCTGGCTTTTACTTAAAATATTAGATTTTGCACTGGTTTCTAAAAGATCTACCGAAACTGGCTGTTCTGGAAGTGTTTTGCTTCGAGCCTGTCTTTTAAGTCTATATTCTTCCTTTGGTGAAGAAAGCTTATTAGTTGTTGCGTCTTTTTTCATACCAAATGTTGCCACTACCACCTCCTCTTTCTTTTCACCTTTCAAATGATCAAGTTTTGGTAACTGCTCCAATGCAGGTAAATTGTCATAATCATGTTCAGGAGAAGAAATTGTTGATGACGGAGATTTAAGAGATAAATCTTCAGGAACATTTGGCTTTGTTGCTAAATATGGAATGTTTTCATAGTCTGGAGATTTTGATGAAATTGGTGATCTCAAAGGCTCTTTTTTCAACACATACGTGACATTTGATGAATTTGATGAAGGTGATTTTACAGATGAATCTTTAGAGACTCCTGTGTTGGAAGTTACATTGGTCTTTTCACTGTTAGCAGAAACATCCCCTTTGGACTGTGATATTTGTTTTGTCGCAGACACGTCTTTACCAGGGATTGGTAATTTACCCACAGTCCTTTTGCCATCATCTGTATATTTCTTTTCAGGCTCACTTTCCTTAGGTGATTCTATTTTTGGATTCACATTAATTTCTTTCAGAGGTTCTACCTTCTCTGTTTTATTCACTGAACATATTTCAGTCGGCACTTCAATTTCCTTCTTGAGGGATAGACGTTTAAATTTATTAAATGCTTGAGCGAATTCAGAATTATCTGAAGATGATACATTTTCCTGGGAGGAAACATTTCCCATGAGGCTTTTGGGCCTTTCTCTTTGAAGTTTGACTTCACTGTCTGTTTTCATGCTTCCTATCATCACATTTGTCTTATCTGCCGTTTTATTATCAACCTTTTTCATAGGAATGCTGTAAACTGGGGCCTTATCTTCATCTGAAGCTTTCCTAGTTACCGGCTTCTTTGATGTCGTCTCTAATGTTTTCTGACTAGATGAGGGTGAGGTGACAGTCTCTGGTTTGCTGGGTTCTTTGGGGGTATTGTTCAAGGATGAAACAAGATTTTCTGTCGATTTTGCTGAAAAATATGGCATGGTAAAAAATAACTACAGAAAGACAGTTGATATGTCATGATATTTCATCAAGATGTTAGCTAACAAGATGAACTGTAATCTCCCTGGAATTTCATGTAAGTTATTAATCCTCTTCCCTAAAAAATATTGATTTCATGAAAGATTTACACATAACTAGAACCAGAGAAATACCCCCATGGGCAGTCATACAACACCAGTTTTGGTCATTGACTTAGTGATCAGGAAGATATGACCATGGGTCAAGGTCATGATGGACACTTTTGTGTGAAGGTTAACAAGTGTGATATTCTATGCAGACAAACACTAGCTATCATCAAAGAGGCAAAATAATGCTTTAATAACTTAGATTTTATTTATTTCTTGATTTAGGTATCATTCCAAGATTAGTTCCCATTTATGGTGACAGAATCTATCCAATGTTTTGAACAGCAAAACTCTGACCTCTTTACAATAATTCAGCATGTCCGGAAAGAATTCTTAAGTGGTTATAATCACAAACACAAAACTGCAATGCTAAAATTCCTGATGTAAAACATGTAGGTTTTGAAACATGAATGCCCTCAGTGGCTACAAAGTCCAAATAAGGCAAATTTACAATATCCTATATCTTGACAAATTAAAGTTATAACCAATGTTAAAGTTTTTGAAATGTAGGTCTAAGGTCATGGTCAAAGTCTCAAGGTCAAAAATTATTATAGCCACGGAAGGATCTTTTCACATGAATAGGTATGTAAAATATGAAAGCCCTACCTCTTACAAATTAAAATTTATAATCCAAGGTTTTGAAATGTAGGCAAACATCATGCTCAAGGTCAGCAGGTCAATGACCTTGGTGGACATGTAATTTGTAAGGACATTATTAGTGGAGTATGCATGCCAAATACATGTAGGAAGCCTCTATATCTCTCACTGTTCAAAAGTCATAGCAAAGGTTAATGTTGAAACAGATGGACAAATAGGAAGAAAAACAGAAAGGTCAAATAGGAAGAAAAACAGAAAGGTCAAAAAGAATATACTTCTGCTCTATCAATCTTGGTGCATAAAAATATTACTGTATTAAATCCAAATCTTCACGATATACCTACCTTTAATATGAATGCTGGTTTTATTACCCTTTGTGGTGAAGAGGGGAGGGGATGATTTTGTGGGAGATTCCTCGTGTAGGCTAGGCATGGGAGGGGTTGTTGTAGTTTTCTGTAAAAAATAGTCGGATACAATAACGTAAAGTATATGTATGAAAGGGCTAGGTATCTTTCTCCCATCTTAACATATTACAGTGCTGAGGATTACAACAAGGAAAAAGAATGCAAATCTAGTACACATATATATAAAACAACATCAGTATATATAACATTGATGGTTTTCATTGAAGTTAGACGTTGCATTTGCTTCAGGTAATATAATCAAAATACATGTAATGTACATTACAGAGACAGCAAGAAAACTGCCTGACTCTGTTACAGTACAACTCACACAAATACAGAATATAAGAGCTTCTGTACATGACTTAAGCATAAACCACAGGTGTCAAGATTTCTGTTGTTGTCTTTTTATAACCATCATTCATAACAAAACAATCACAGTGTTTTTACCATAGTGTATAAACAAAGCACCTGAGACTTTATGGTATATCTTGGCATGCTATGGATTATCAAAGCCAAGACCAAATACCAACTTATGTCTACAGTGTTATACTTTTCTCTTGTCCTATATATACATCAAATTATATATCATCTATTTGTCATGGGATGTTTAGTTAAATATATGGATCTCAAAAACTTGCCCAGAACAGTTTTCAAATTACATGTACACGTCATCATATTGATACTAAATTCTACATACCGAGCACATGTATGAAGACAATGCACTTGGTAACTAATAACCTTTCAGTCCTCTTGTAATGGGCAAACCTATACCATTGTACAAGACTCTCTATGTATTTCTGTCCCTCTATTACATTTTGTAAAATAATCTGAGACATTTTATCATTTTAACACTAAGGTGGATAAAATGTTTTTCTTTTGTTGTATGGATACCCTCTTTTTGCTTTTTCTGTCACAAGCATCCCATTTTCAAGTTCTAAAATCACAGTCCTAAAATAACCTTACATGAAATGACCTTTTTCATAACTATCAAAATTTTCAAGGAAAATTTTAATGTGTTGTCGTACTTCTCTATTAGTTCGTGTGCGATTGTGCATGGATGATGAACGCCTGGTTTTAGGCTTGACTGAGATCCGGTGTTTTGCTGCATCATTTGACAGAGTTTGCGTATCACGTTTGACAACACCTAAGTCAAAATTGGAATCCATCGTTGAATCTGAAATAAAATTAACTAACATGTAGGATCAGACAGTAAAAGCATTCTTAGTTAATTTTTACAAAAAGCAAAATGAATACACTACTACAATTTTATTTCAGAACAGCAAATGTGTTCAAATAAAAAGAAAGAGATTTAAACTTGATTACATTAAAAATCTACCTTTAGGTAATTAATAAAACAAACAGAATAAGAAACAAGAGCAATGCCTAGCATCGCTTAATGTGATCCGATGAAATTTGAAAGTATGGAAACATTCCCCTTTTGTCAACAATTCTGTGAAATATTATTCAAATCCGTGCATTGGGTTAAAAGTTAAGCCCCCGATACAGATGCATTTTGAACTTTAAGTTATATTCTTGGTTCAAGGTCAAGACACACCCTGGGTCTTGAAAAATAGTTCTGTGAAATATTATTCCAATCCATGTTGGAGGTAAAACCTTATAGTCCATACGGAGATTAATCTACCGTATACACTGTGACCTTGCCCTTGCAGATATGACCTTTCAGTCAAGGTCATAATACACCCTTGTGTCCCCGGCAACAATTCTGTGAAATATTATTCAAATCAGCGCAAGGTGTAAAAAGTTATGGCCTGGAATAAATCTAACAAACATAAGTACTGTGACCTTGACCTTGCAGGCATGACTTTGAAAAGCAATAAGGGTCATCCTCCAGTCATAACAAATAAGTGTGCAAAGTTTAAAAGTCCTAGTATAAACAGTTTAGCCTGTACCGTATTTACCAGATGCACTTTTTCCCCAAAAATGACTTTGACTTTTGCCCTTGATATTGAAAATCAATAGGGTTTGTTCTCCTACTATAAGAAATAAGTGTACTAAGTTTGAAAGTCCTAGTCTAATTGGTATGGTCTGTATGGTCTTAACAGGGAGTTGACAGATCCTCAACGCCATACCATAATACGTCCGTCTACAATGGGCGTATAAAAGTATACAGAGGACATTATAAAAAATTGATTACAGTGCCATCGCATTGTATAAATAAGTTGATCAAATGACAGTCACTATATTTATTCACTGGTTACTGTTCTACCTTCCTAACTGCTGTGTAATTAAAAAGACCATTCATTCAGAATTTTGAAATTTGATTATCTCATCTCCTATAACAGACCAGGATCTAAGGCAGTATCAAATGTTGTGAGGCCTCAAGATTGAATTTTGAACATTAATTGTAGATAAAAAAAATTTTATCAAGAATTGCTTGATTTTTGTTTAACGTCACACCACGAATATTTCACGTATATGGTGACGGCATCTGCCTGATGCGGGGCATACAAATTTTGACCTTTGCAACGGACCCATGCATACCACGACATGGGGCCTTGGTTTTTACTGTCTCATCCGAAAGACAGGAAACCAGCATGACCAGAGCGGGAATCGAAGCCCGGCTCACGATCAGGAGTCCAGCACAATACCACTAGGCCACGCCAGCTTCTATCAAGAATTTGTATAACAAAACAATGGTAAAAAGGGTAAGTGACATCTGTGAACTTGCTAAAGAAACGAAAGTTGTCATTGAAAGCATATCATACATGTGATAAACTCACCTGAATGACTTCTTGGCTTTGGAGATTTTGTGGACATTACTGATGTTTGCCAACTGGTCTTAAACAAGTCATCCTGTAGGTAAACGATCTCCATTAGCATGACTGATTGATTGATTATTGTGTCACGACACACGAGAATTATTTCACCTGGTGGTGATGACACCTGCTTGGTGCAATGTTTTAATAGAATTAGATCTATGTGTTACATCCACCCGATCCATGTGTTACATCCACCCAATCCATGTGTTACATCCAACCAATTTAAGTGTTACATCCACCCGATCCATGTGTTACATCCACCAAATTTATGTGTGATACCACCCGATCTATGTGTTACATCCACCCAATATGTGTGTTACATCAACCCGATTTAAGTGTTGCATCTATCCGATCCATGTGTTACATCCATCCGATCTATGTACTACATCTACCAGATCTATGTGTTACATCCACCAGATCTACCGGGTATGTGTTACATCCACCCAATCCATGTGTTACATTCACCCAACCAGAACTAGTTTTTTTCCCACATGCCACCATATTGGATCTGCTTTTATTTTCAAATCCAAGGGATATGAAATGTTGTCAATTTAAATAAAGATATTCAGATGAGATATCATATCTATTATAAATGCAGAAAGTTCATCTGTATTTGAGGATGTCTATTATCATATTATTTCATTCCAGTGTTCAGTATTCAGAGATGGATGAAACTGGAGTGACAAGAGAACACAAACTAATTTCAGTAGGTAAAACTGGCAGACCTTGGAACCTGACCCAACCAGGAATGGAACACCAAAGTCACAAAAAGTGGTCACTTACGACAGGTGGTCTTTCAACACAGGTTGGTCTTGTATAAATAATTAATAGTAAGACACGCAGAAGGTGGAAGTTTTAACACAGGTGGTCTTTAAAGCGGGTTCCAGTGTTTGTATATTTACTATACATTACTATACAGGTGATCAGTATAATTATCAGTCGTTATTTATGTATCTTTGTCTTGGAATGTGTATCACATATTACAATGTCGTTTTCCTGTATAATTACTCACGGTGAAGTTGTCTTTAAGTACATGTATGTACACGTATTAATGCCACATATTACAATACGGAGGATCAGTCCGATTATCAGTTGTAACTTCTGTACCTTTGTCTTTAAGTAGATACTATATATATATCACAATACACATGCTCAGTAAGTAATGTACCTTTTCTTTATTAAAGGCTTATTGATAGCGTTGCCTGTTCGTTAAACATTTCATTTCTTGCATAGAAATAATACTTATACTTTAATTTTAGTACCTCGTTTTCTGATCCATCGGCGCTGGTAAGACTTCTGTCACTTTCTCGACTGGACGACTTTCCCTGAGAAGGATTTCCCTGAAATAAAGGAAATGATGACAATATGCAGGATAAGGACAAAAACAAATCAATACTTTGTTGATAAGCTTCCAGATAAATCACGTGATCTGCAATGTGATATATGGGTATCAGATGAACAGTTTTCCCGTGCTGTTCATATGTTAAGCTAGCTACTGTATTGTCACTTTCAGTTTTGTGTTTCTATGGAAACAAGACCACTATGTATTTCACTGACAGGGACAATGAACAAACATAATTTATTAGCATCATATGGAGAGTAAACTTGGACGACAATGGACTCGATATTGAATCACTCGATGGTGATCGTTTTTAGTATCGAGATAAATAATTATCCAATGTGCGAGTAAATGAAAAAAGAATAATTGAACATTGCTTTATAAGTTCTCAGCGTCAAAATAAACGGTACTTCTGTCAGCACTGAGAATATGCATATATGACATTTTTTCATTTGTTTGGTAATGTCATGAAAAGTAAATTGCCGATTTTCGGTACGAAATTACACAATGGTACGAAATGTGTCTTGGGTTGACCCAGATTTGTATTAGTTTTTGGTCAGTGTTGACGAATTACGTAACGAGCCCTGTGGTCACAACACTGACCACGGCGGCAGTAGCTATAGGTGAGCCAGTGACCGAGTGTCTCGAGACTTGACAACAGATACGAACATTCAGTAATCAATTTAAGGACATCAGTCAAATACCCCGACCAATGTCCAAACTTCCAATGAAATACACATTAAAATATTCTTGTTTCTAGTTTTATTCACTAAACTGACTATTGTATTGTTTACAGTAAAGCAACGCATTTCTCAATACGACCTAAATGTACTTAATTGTATATCACTCTTCATCACGTCTTCTTTATCTACTTCACCTTTGGTCAAAATACAAAACAAAGAAAAAAAACAACTTGCCAATAAATATATATACTAGTCACACATTATAGGTCTGTCTACATTACCTGAGAGAGAAAAATCAGGATCCAGAGCACACTATATCACACCATGTACATTTATGTATCAATACAAAGTAATCGATGTCTCCAACACACTACTGGATATCACAAAGACAAAGCCTCTCAGTTATACATGTACAAAGATCAGAAATTTATCCAAATTGTCAGGTAAATTTGACTGGTACGTGGTCATTTGGCAATGTTCTAAACTATTATTACCACTCTATAATCTCCTTTCCCATATAGTGAAAAGTCCTAAATCCTATTATAAACATTTCAAATCTATGTTTACAAACAAGATTTTAATAGACAAAGAGTTTCCCCATCACCTGTGTAACGTCATGATTTACCTGTATGTTAATCCAGGCAATGGATATCCACAAGGGATAACTAAGGATTCGTTCAAGAACATATCATATGTACCAATTAACATTTTCCCCTTTGAGATAAACATACTTTACTTATTAGACGGCTATGCAGAGGAAAATGTAAGTAAGTAGTAAATTCTCAATCCCTTTTGTTCGATATATCTGTGTCGCTGGTATTTAAAACATTTTCAACTTAAATTTCACAAGCACTGGAAGAGCAGTAGAGGAGAGGTAAATAGGGGGGGGGGTTACTAATTAGCTGATCAATACAATACGATAGCATGATCACTTACTATATACATTTAGCTATACATTTATATAAAAAAATTTAAGGTAGTGGTTCGAATCCAACTGTGGACCAGACAAACTTATCCGCCAAAAGACACCTTTAAAGTAGTTTCACGATGGATATACAAGTAAGAGGAAACCCCAAAATCGTCTACAACTTATTTTTCCGGATGCATAGATGGAAGGATGTATGTTGTAAATTTCCGTTAAAATATAATAGATCCCAATAGCAATGTATATATACACTGCTATAACTGTTCCACTGATCACTGTGCATTTTACAAAGTACAATATCAACTCGTAAATAATACCAATCGAAGTCCATAGGCCGTGCCGTATACAAGTACTCCTAGTCTCAAACGATATCACATGACCACAATGACAGTTATAAAGTTCTGTTATACTTGGCATCTAAGTCATTCTAGAAATAACCAAACAAGGTTTTACATTCCCCTTAGATATGCGTTACCAGTATCTATATCATAAGTGTACATAGTCCCATCTCATTACAACATGTCAAATTCTACATATCAGTGGGGGTAGGTAACAACCACTTGATCGACGCGTGTGATGACCTACAGGCTATTGACCTTCGTTGTCCATCATTGGCTCAATCCCTTTATTTGCTTGGCCCTAATTTAAACCCTAGAGTCACTGTTCACAGTCTGTCTTGCACCCTTATGCCAAGAATATTCGGTCGATTTTCAAGCATTCGGTGGTTTAACTAAGATTCATATGATCTAGTGTTCCCCTAGATTTCACTGCGTTTCCAAAACAATTGCTACATGTATCAGTCGAGAGAGGAAAGCCCATGGTCCCGTGCTACACGTTGTACATTGTCACGCGAAAGATCCCTCATCGGTGGTTCCCTTTCACGACTTTAAATTTCTGCATACTTCATCAAGCAGGTGCCATATAAAAGACATGATCTGTGAAACAAGAATCAAACAAAACATTTTCTATCATAATTTTTTCTTTATAAAATAGTTAACCTAACAACACACATTGCTTTCAGAATTAATATATGTAAATAGTTTTCTAACTACAAACTTACTTCATCGATATCGCAATATACTTAGCGAACATAAAATCCGTATTTCATTAGTCTTGTAATTAATACAGTAATAAAATCACCCTGATGACATAAAGATGTCTGCCTACAGTACTATAAAAGTCTCACAATAATATCTACTTTAGTAGGGGTTGATAGCATTCCTTTTTTCCATCTAAATCACTATTGTTTAATGCTGCCGATATATATATCGTGTCACGCTTTATTGTTCGCTCTTCAGTGTTTATACGAACTTTGTGAAGATTCTGTTTTAACCTGGGGGCTGCTTAAAACGATATGTATCTTAAGGAATTTGTAAAGTCACCCCGTGTGTTATGTTGACATTCCGTGAACAATGTGAATATACCGTCAGTAGTGGCTACTTCTTTTGTGTCATTTATTTACCCCTCTTTTGTGGTTGTTCACCCTTCGTGTCAACGACATCCATCTTTCGACACTTGTTTAAATTAATATACAACTCTATATCTTGACCGAATTGGAATTCAATTGGTAAAGGACATAAATAGACCGTGTTTTGGGTCAGCTGATGAATTTGAAACAATCTGTGTATCTGAGATTGCTTGGTCTGCTACATGTATTCCCGTTATGAATAAACACATTATTAAGTTTTTATGAAAAGTGGTCAATCTAAGTATATAATGTAACCAAGACATTCTCAAAGCAAGCAGTTTACCACTAAATTGTGACAGTCAGATTTACTGCGGTAAGAGTTTGTAATTCATTAAGGAGTATTTCCCCCATGCATAGGTCTGTCCGTGGACTGGTTCTTTTATTCTTACGGTTGGGTCAATTTGTTAATTAAGTTGTTTTTCAAATATTTATTGTGTGGATTCCCGCAGTTTCGTACTTGAGCATCACTGAAGAGACAGTAGTGGTCGAAATGCACATACGGTGCAATATATATATTTGTACGCATCATATTGAGTCTAGCACATACGGTGCAATATACATATTTGTACGCATCATATTGAGTCTAGCCACTGTAACACACAAGGGTTTAAAAATTCCTCACTTGGGAAAAAATTTCATAGCAAACAAAATTTTTCTAAACACTGAAAGCCAGATCTTCACATCCATGGTAGATGGGAACCCCTAAATGTTCCGTCATGGTCAATGCTGCAAATCATTTAAGTCAAGTCTCGATGGAGAAGTTGTATAGGAATTGAGTGATCGTCAAATGCCCGACATTTCACATTTTGGCACACTTGTTCATTATGACGTCATAAATAAATGGTCCGTCAAACATGAATTTGATTATGACGTCACAACTGAACTACGTAATGGGCGTGGTTAAAGTTGGATCTGGCGATCCCTCAATTATCACAGAGCTGACCACTATTACAATACCTTTCATTTTGCATTCGGTGTAAGGTTCCAAGGTACCTCGTTAAAACGCAAAATTATTTCGGTTTGTGGAAAAGACATGAACTTCAACCGTGTTTTAGTGACAACATACTCGAGCACAGCGGGTATTCAAGATTTTAGTCGATTTTGATCTACCACTGGCGGATTTAAAGGCGAGCAAGCAGCCCCCCTTTTTTCGCCACATATTTACCAGTAAATATCCAGATTTGGCACCAAAAATGACAGAGTAATTTAGCTAATACATATGCCCCCTCCCTTTTTCAGAAATCCTGGATCCGCCACTGTCTAAACATCACACAGATTCCAAAGTGCGGACTAGATTATCTGAACCAGCCCCAGACACTTCACAAAGAAGACGTTCATGGTACTTTAAAATCCTAGGTCAATTTATCTTCTAAATAGGACTGCTGTTCCTGTCAAATAGTTTATCTGTATAACAGTATAACTGGATATACAATGTACACTCAAACGACATATTTGGATCCGCACCTGCAAGGTCCCTATCGTTTATCGTAAATGAGGCTACACAGAAATATAGAAAGGATATACGTATGAGATGCAACCTTTGATATTCGTTCGATCTTTAATGTAAATATAGATATATTGTATATCAACATCAGGAGTGTCCTCAGCAAATACTAGCACGTGTAGATGCACTCTGAATTAATCATTTCAACCAAATTTCAAAAAGATAACCGAACAACGATTTCTGAAAACTGGTTGTTACTTGTACTGTTTCAGAAGCTTGTATTTTTTTCTATCGTAGACCGTTTTATAACATTTCAACAAAATGCGAGAGTTGCAATTACAGACTAAAGTCCTGAGTTTGAACCCTAAAACCTATTATTTTCCTCAACCAAAAGACGGTAGATGGCATTATCTGGACTGAGGACCACAGCATAATTTGAAGTAAATACGTCCCTTACTATAATTTAACCTACTGAACCTTACACAGTGATATGTTGTTGAAAAATCATTAATTCTAAACCAAAGCTATAATACACATTCCGCGCCCATCTTTACTAGTAATTAAAATTAATACTAATTTACCATTGTCCAAATTTTCCTGCCTTTGTCTCGCCCATTTGCATGGATGCTTACTGACTTTTAGTATCAGTGCATTGAAAACCCTTGACCTTTCACTGAGAAACGCATTAATGCATTTACATGATAAACACATTTTAAAAAATCTCCCATCTAAATGTAATCAAAAATCAAGGTCAAAATTCCGATACGATATACTTACCTTACTGTACCCACGACTGACAAAAATCCTTTAAGAAAAGAAACACTTTATACATATATCCTTGGAAATGAACAACAGTACACTACGCCTCTCGCACGCGACAATATATATACTATACTATATACGAAAACTTAACACGGTTTTATTGTCAACTGTCAAAAGCACATGACCCAGGTAGATTCAGTGATAGTCTATTGAACAGGTGACCAGCTTGGAATCACCACATAAAGCGATATCTCCCTCGTGTTTACTTGTATGTGATTCGGGGCCTGACTCCGACTGGTAAGTAACTTTGAGTGGTGCAAAATCAAGATCATTCAACAGTCCTCGTATGATTTTGGCACCTCACGAAATCGATCGAACGTCCCGGGACATCCTTTGCTTATGTATACAAAATCTAAAGTAAAAACTCTGTTGCATGGTACTGACACCACAGAATACCACACTAATAATTATCAATTATTACCACTCACGAAAACAAAATCATGACTCAAAACACCACAAAAATGTATTTCTTTGCCGGGGTATGTAGTCAAGCAAACACGAACGGATCCAAAATCATATAGGCAGGTAAACTTAGCGTAGTAAACGCAATGACCCATCCTCGCTACCAGATGTTTGCAATGGACCAGACATTTGTGAACTTTTATGAAAATTAGGTATAATTCGCTGTATCCTGTAATTTTTTCCTCCAGGGATCTTTATCAACCTCCCTGTACGATAGAGTGGGTTAAAGTTTTAACAAGCACTGTTATCATCTTATCAATATCTGGCCTTGGCAGATGAAGGTTTCTAATAGACTTAACTGATACGACTTTATAGAACTAATTTAGATCAGATGTTCAGAAAGCCCTGGCGTAATTAGAAGCAGTGGCGTATTTAGAAAACAAGGAGGGGGGGGGGGACTTTTTTCGCCACAAATATACAAGGCATACATAGACGATAAGGCTGAAAACGCACAAATCAAATAAGTAAAACTCCAGACTTGGCACCCAAAATGGCACAGTATTTTTATTCTATATTAATACTAGTATTTCACATGTGCCCCTCCCCCTAATTCGGAAATCCCGAATCCGCCATTAAGTGGTATTTAGCTGTACAGATCTATGTGTTCTAGTCACTTACGATTCAATTTCTACACATCCCTTTTGGTTCCCTGCGACGGCAATTTATAACTGACAATCAAAGCTTCTAATTTAAAGATGTCACTTTCTATAGCTTTCATTTAAAATGCCATAATTTCTGAGACCAACATTCATAATGCAAAATAAAACAAAGACCCTCCCCATAGAAAAAAGGAAGGAAAACACCCCAAAACCAACCCACCCCCTTTCAAAAAACAAAACAAAACAAAACAAAAAACAAAAACACCAACAACTCAAAATTCGCGTACTAATTCAGCAAGAGATTGTGAATACAAAGAGCTGATTTCGCCTGCATCTTGCAATTGTACCTATCTCACAAAACCTGGTTTCAATTCATTCTACAATGGAAAGAAAGTGTGTAAACAAACCAGAAAAAAACTTACGGATAGATAATGACATAACGGAGAAAGTCCTTTGTCGCTTCACAGATACAGTAAAGGATAAAATCACCAAACGTGTGAGGGAAGTCGGACAGATAAGCGTCAAGCCTTCCGGATAGCATTATGTCGTTCACCTCGCAATATACATGTAGCCGATATTAAATAAATAAATAAAAAAAAAAAAACCCTATTAACCCTACATGTAGCTATAGTATTAACTTTATGTATTATCATCTGAGTGAATTCTAGAGATTGTATTATGAATGAGTATTCACATCTGACCACTTTTTCTACTTATTTTTGCCTTTGTAAGACTTTTCCCCTCAACGAAATGCGAGCAAGATGAAAGGAAGAAACCCTTGTATTTACCTAATGTAATCAGAGAGGAAAATGTCAGTTACCGTGTTAACGTGTGACCTGAGCTAGAGAGACGACTGACAGTAACACTACCGATAAAGGAAGAGACTACACGAAATCTTTAATTTTTAAATTTTGGCCGACAAAACAACGCAAAAGGGGAATGATTTAACCACCAGCCGTACAACTCTGGGACAAGACAGTATAGAACGGGGGTGAAACACTCACTGCATGGACAACTTGTTCAATTTATCGCGATCATATGGTAACCATGGTTATAGGTCCTCCCACAAAAAAAGTGCAAGAGATAAAGAATAAGCTACGTTACAACTGTTCAAACGAAGACATATGCCCCTCGCAGCAGCAAAGTCGTACAACGCATTGCAAGAAGATTTATGTTTACATTTTCGTCGAATCACTGTGATTTGAATTTAAGCTAAAAGATATAACGCTGGAATCCTGACAGACACAGAGTCATGCTCTTGTTATGTCCATGGAGTGGATATCAACGTGGTCTAACCTTTAGAGTATTCGTGTTCTAGATATAGAATGTAGAACATTGGGTCAAGGTCATGTCATATCGATTAAAGAATGAAGGAGAATCATATTGCTGACCGTTTGACGGGAAAAAGAAAAAAAATTCATGAAAAGAAAGAGTCAAAAAGCATACGTATGTATGCAATTACGTCACAATGTATAGACACAAGATTAAATGTGACCTTGACATCGAACGGAGAGATCAGGGACAGATGTATTCCAGGAATGGTTAATAGCTAATACAAAGATAGAATATAAACTGAGAACATTAACAAAATGTAATTTAAACATCTAATTACTCGGCTTTAATCTAGTGGTGATAACAACCATTGACCTTCTTAACACAAAAGTACCTAGGCGGTTATCAAAGAGGTGTTTTATCTCGTGAAATTCTTGAAAGTATAGATCAACAATCCCCTTGTTATATATAATGGAAAAAATTGATTGTTGTCAAAAATGCAATACTGCGCCACTTCTTTCATGATTTTGGTTGCCTCCTACTTCCATATCGCAATATGGCAGACACTTGTTGAAAGAGTCGTAAAACACCAATCAACATATCAACAAGCCAATCAAACAAAATGTGATATTTAAGAAGTTCATGTATATTACTATTTCATAAACGCCCCAACACAATATTTATTACTAAACATTACAAATGCAGAGCTCCCCTCCCCCTTTTTCTTAAGCCTGAATTCCAACACTTCGAAAAACCAGCTTTATCTGACTGATGCGAAATAAGTCGGGATCGATGTGTAGGAACAAGAGCGAAGAGGGAGAAATTCCGTATCTGATTACGACGGCTTATATACATTTCGAATGTCATGGAAACGACAGGTGTGGTTGTAACAAAAGTCCTGATCAATTACTAGATCTAATTACATACTTTTATATAGATCTTATCAAAACACATGACAACGATGTGCTGTACATTGTAAACAAATACACTACAAACCCTAATATGTCAATATACTAGCCCATAAATAGCTAATATTATTCCGATGATTTTTGTTTTATACTGTGACTTTGTAGGTCAATTATAGCGCGACACGGAAGCCGGAGGTAAACAACCACTTGAACATAGTGGCGCAACCAGGGAATCTAACCCGGATCGTCGGCGCCGCAAAACAAGCGCGTAACCAATACACCAAGCCTGCCCCTAAAAAGTATCGGGACAAATGCTAAATTGTATACATGTAAAAGAAAAGATCGGATTTTCTACACGGAATTACCAGGAAGCAGTACTGATGTATTGACACCACAGTCTATTTGAATTTCAAATTCTGGTTTTGAATTATCGGAGAAGAAAGTCAATAATGATATTAATTAACATACGTACCTAACAATCTACTGGATGACTCGAGAAATCAAACGCTGTCAATTGCTGCAGAGATGCTGTATTCCCTTACAACCAAATTAAATAAAAGGAAAATCACACAATGTCAATATCTGCAGGAATGCAGCAATTCATCGACTGAACTGGAAATTTCAAACGACGTCAATCTCTCTGCAGATGTCAGTTTGCCATGTAAATTTCATTGTCGATTACTAAACAAAGATTCCACGGCAAAAACTATGAATAGAAGTCTAATAAGATGGGATCTTTTCTGGTCAAAATGTCACTATGTATGAATACATGTATACAAAGGCATCGCTGCGTACTGGGTGTACATCTCAACTTGTTGTTGATCAATAAATGTTTTTCAATCCAGAATAACGTTTCCAAGGAAACAAATATCAGTCTGTGCTTCATTACTAGAATCATATTTCATTAAACATTCCACTTTATAGAAAGGTCAATATCTGCTGCATTTTTAGTTTGAATAAAAATACGGACATAGAAATGATTTCTCATCAGGCTATTGGATAGCTTTAGTTTTTTTTTGTATAGAAGACATTATTGGCCTCTATTTATTTTAAGCGAAAAAAAAGACATTTTTATCGCAATTAAATCGGTCACAATGGAACTTGCATTACCGACCACCTCCAAGGAATCCTCCTTATAGTTAACAATTTTAAAGATAACATTTCATGAGAATTATAAACTAGTAAAAAAAATCAAGCGTGACGTTCCCTCGAAACAGTATACATATTTGCTTGCGACTTTGATCTTTCATATCGAAAATTAACGGGTTTCATCCTCTCTGCACAAAAGACATTTGTGAAAATTTTAATGTTTAATAATTCTACATTGGGTGGGGGTACACTTGGATAGTGTTTAAGTGCCTTGCTTACTGTGCAGACTATCCGAGTTCGATTCCACGATTTTGCTAAATATGTTTAAGAGATCGGTTACCTTCTCTTTCCATGTCGCCATATAAATAGGAAATTATTGAAAACGATGTACAAACACGAATCAGCCGATCAACCTATGTTGCATTTTTTGCCGTTTCATGTTCACAATTTTCTGGTTCACAATTTTCTGATTAAACAAACAGACACACGAGCGCATATCAACAGAAACAAAGATTCGGAGGGAATAAAAAGCGAGAGCATATTCCAATTCAAACTTGTCAACGTACAAAAGGTCATCTGAACCCAAAGGTCAAGGACCAAAAGGAGACAATAATATGAACTTCTGCCATAGATTGGGTTGGTACCGATCCATGTAACTTTCAAAATTTCTAGTTTCTTACAGTGAAAGGGTTAGGCAAACAGTGAACGTCTGTACAGATATAGTTTCGTCACAAAATTTTTGACTGGACCGGTCATACAAGTCAGCAAAAAGACATACAAACGTTGGCAACACTACCCTAATGCAACAGAGGGCGTCAGACAGCATGTGTTTAAAATTTAATATCAATACATAATGACACGTTCCCTCAAGGCAGATATGTTACAAGTGGGTCAATTTCCAAAAAGGTCAATGTACATGTAATATCCATCATAAGTGAATGCAAGATGGCCACGAGCAAGTCTAGCATACGTTTATCTATGGAAATGTGGAATACGGTGGCTCCCACTATGTATATTTTTGTCCTCATGAGTGAATAGAGAGCCACAGAGGCATCCGTACCGCATCACAAGGTGTAAAGGTACATTAACAAGTTACCAAGGTAAATGATATTGTCACCTCTCTCATTGTCGTGTCTATTTAAGATGAAAAGATGGGGGAGTTGGCAAGTTTATCTTTCTTGCGTCAGACACTGTGAACACCGTACACAATGCTATACCTCCACGAGTGAAATGTAAACAACATGGGAACCGGAGATGAGGTTTGAATAGGCGTCAAATTTATTTTCATGTTGGTACAATCAATGGGAATTGTAAAATGAAACTTTTGTTCACACCCGTGGAGTTTACAAGAATTAGAAAACATCTCCCGGACAGACAGAAACTATTTTATATAGTTTTTTTTTGTATCATATGTCAAAATGTAAATACTAAGCTCATTTAATTCACAACGAAAGAACACTCCGTCTGGAGTTTTTAACATACGATATAAATAAACTTATACATCTCTTAGGTCTACTACCAGGAAGAAAATAATTTGCATAAATATACATGTATATATTCATGGATAAAAAATTATTCTTATATTAATACATTCAAGACGGTCTCTCCTTAACCTAGCTGTATCGTTGTTTTCAAATACATTTGTAATTATATTTAATTTTAGACAATTGATGAATCTGTATTGGCAATAATCTCTAATGTTTCATACCTACATAAATGTGTAGGTCATTCATGCAATGATCCAAAACCGAAAACAATGGGGATATGAACTAAGCAGTATCATGAACAAGGACAAGCATGTAAAATATCTGGGATATAATTCAAAGGAGATGGCGCATGCTCTGTGTAGACAGTTATTACATAGTTTGACATTAAATGTTGCAAAGTAGTCAATATAAAGCAATGTTAGTAGATACAACATGTTAGGAAACAACTGAAAACATGTCTATATTAATCTTTTAAATGTATTTCATAAAAAGGGACCGACTGGTCCAGTGATATGGCACTTGCCTCTAAATCTGAGGACTAGGGTTCGATTCCAGCATTTGTTTGGATTTTCTAAGGCGATTTACCACTTCTGGTTCTCTATTTGTCCCTCACACGAGAAAATGTAAACCGAGGTCTCTGTGTCACATGAGAAAATGTTAACCGAGGTCCCTGTGTCACATGAGAAAATGTTAACCGAGGTCCATGTGTCACAAGAGAAAATGTTAACCAAGGTCCCTGTGTCACACGAGAAAATGATAACCGAGGTCTCTGTGTCATGGTAGGCGTTGACACCATGACGACCCTTCAATGCTTTGGGTGGGTCCATTGGATATATTAACTGAGGTCTCTGTATCACATGAGATAATGTAAACCGAGGCCCCTCTATCACATGAGATGATGTAAATAGGTCCTTGTGTCACATGAGATAATGTAAACTGAGGTCCTTGTGTCACATGAGATAATGTAAATTGAGGTCCTTGTGTCACATGAGAAAATGTAAACTGAGGTTCTTGTGTCACATGAGACAATGTAAACTGAAGTCCCTGTATCACATGAGATAATGTAAACCGAGGTCCCTGAGCCATGGTAGGCATTGGTACGTAAACAACACTTCACTGATTAAGGAGGGTCCATTGCATATGTAAATAGAGGTCCCTGTGTCACACGAGATAATATAAACCAAGGTCCCTGTGTCATGGTTGGCGTTGGTACGTAATTTAAACGACACTTCACTGCTTTGGGTGGGTCCATTGCATACGTAAAATCTAAGAGGTCATGCACCAGACAGGCGCTGCCATCATATAGAAGCAAAACATGGGTATGGCATAAAACAACCTTTGACAACAAACATGAGGAGAGTAAGTTGCTTTCTTATTAGCAAACTTTAAAAGAGCAAATCTCCCAAACTTTCGATGAACAGCTGACCAATAGAATTTTTGCAAAACTGCTGTTAAGTAGGAATATGGGTCTTCCACCCAGGAAAACTTCTGCAGAAGATAGTTGGAGTTTGTGAACCTATAGTAGTTTGTGGGGTGGGGCTACTTTTTATACCGGTCTGCAGTGGTAAGTAGGAATGTATGGGATCACTTTGGTCAACCATTCTACCTGTAATCTACCACATGGGAAAACTTCTATGGCATACGTGGGATGAGGCTTCTATTCAAGAAAGCCAGTCTGTGGTAGTTAGTAGGGATATGTGGGACTACTTGTTAAGCCATCTTACCTGTAATCTACCTCACAGGAAAGTATCTATAGCAGTTTGTGGGGTTGGGACTACTATTCAGGGAATTTTTTAAGCCAACCTGCATTAGTTAGTGGGATTATATATGGGACCACTTCGTATGTCGTTCTACCTGTAATCTACCACACAGGAAAGCTTCTATGGCAGTCTGTGAGGCGGGGCTTCTTTTCAGCAAAGCAAGCCAGCAGTAGTAAGTTGGAGTATGTCGGACAACTCGGTAAGCCATCTTACCTATAATCTACCAGACAAGAAGGTCTCTATAGCGGTTTGTGGGTTGGGACCTCTATTCAGGAAAGCCAGTCTGCAGTGGTTAGTGGGAGTAAGTGGGGCAACTTGGTAAGCTACACTACCTGTAATCTACCACACAGGGAAGCCTCTATGGCAGTCGTGGGGCTACTCTTCAGGAAAGCCAGTCTGCAGTGGTTAGTGGGAGTAAGTGGGACAACTTGGTAAGCTACACTACCTGTAATCTACCACACAGGGAAGCCTCTATGGCAGTCGTGGGCTACTATTTAGGGGAGCCAGCTTGCAGTAATTAGAGGGGATATATGGGACCAGTTGGAGGGGGTATGTGGGACCACTTGGTCAACCTTCCTACCTGTAATCTACCACCCAGGAAAGCCTCCGTAGTAGTCAGGGGTGACGGACTATCATCTTCGTCTTCTGATATACTCACGGCTCGACTCTTTATTCTGCCAAATAATTCTTTCTGCAATGTGTATTAGTGAATACAATTTCAATACACTTCATGCAAGGGAATATCAGTGTACATGCTAAAAGGGGTAAAATATGTCTGCCAATCCAAGGCTATAGTGCAATAAGACTCATGCAGTAAGCAATTATAACCCTGTTTATAAATTATGATAAAAAAAGTTGTTTTTACAAAAAAATATAGAAAAACAGAATTTCTTTTCAATATAATGTAGATTTTCTATCAAACTTTTCTTTGACCCAGTGATTTTATTAACATTTCTCATATAAAAAACAGATATTCATGAAATATAAAATAAAACCAATAAAATTAAGTCCCTGTGCACTGTGATAAAAGGTCTGAATAATTGCTTACAATGAACCAATATTCACAGATTAGGAAAAGGTTATAGGAATATAAAGATGATACAAGTATGATGGCTATGATAATGCAGTGTATAAAATACTGGAGTATAAATATAGAAAGATACATACACTGAAACTATCACATGGTGCATTATATAGGAAATATTTCAAGGCATGATAACAAACACTCAGTTATTGCCACTAATTGTGTTCTTATTTCAATAGGACTCCTATTTCACTTCATCAAGGTGCTAATCCTAATGTATTCTGGGATAGGATGAAGGGCAGTCATGGGTCATTCTAAGTATAACTATGCTAATCATATTTCAAAATTTTCTTTTGATTTCTGGCACAAAACAAGCTGTGTTTGTGAAACACTAATGCCCCCTGTCCAAAAAGTTATTTTAGCGTGAAGGTCACTGTCAAGATCAAAAGGTCATTGACTTTGGTGTTATTTGAAAGGGCTTCATTAGTTGAGTGCGCATGTCGAATATGAAGTCTTTATCCCTCACGGTTTAAAAGTTATAGCGAAGGTTAAAGATGACAACAGACAGACAGACAGGACAAAAACAATGTGCCCCCAATCTATCAATCCGGGGGCATAAAAAGTGCTCAAGGTAAAATAAGAACACATACAGTATCATATTTGCATCAAGCAAACAATAAATCTCATATATGAGACCATCTTCCTTAAAAGGTTATAATATACATATGGTTTAGTAATATTAGGATACGGGCGGAGGTTATGTAATTTATTCCCCCTTGGTAAGCCAAACTTAATGTAAAGATAAGGGCAGAGATTATGTAAATTATTCCCCCTTGATAAGTCAAACTTTAGACAACGAATGTAAAAGATAAAGGCAGACACTATGTAAGTCATTCTTCTGTTGGTAATTGAAAATTTAGGGGACCAATGTAAGAGTAAGAACAGATTTTATATAATGGTTTTCCCTCTTGATAAAACTTTAGGAGACTGTAATAGTAACTTTACTTTCCAGGAGTTTTGACTTGATAGTGTAATGCCCTATGGTTCACATTAAGAGAGTTTAATTTTCACATATTGTGGAATTGAAAATACTATTGTATTTTAGGATGTCACCTATGTATAGCTTAATTTTCACAAATATGAATTAAAATACTTGTAAGATACCACTTCTCTCAGATATATAAAGATCTATTCATAGGATAAAATTGTCTAACATTGTTTCTGCCACTGTTTTCATTTGCTTTGTTACGCCATACAACTTTCCATTTGCCGTCGTCTTTATATCATTTGAAACACATGCATCAATAATGAAAATATTATCAATACAAGTGTAATGCCATGCATGGTATCCCCTTGCACCGCAGAAAAGTCCAAGGTACACATACTAAATTGACCTTGACATTTGACCTTTTGACTCTAAAATCATAGGTCAAAGCATAGTAATTCCATTTCCCATAGGGTCCCATGTTAAATTACCGAACTTCCAGCAAGATTTACACAACATCCTACATTTTAGCTATATATAATTCACACATCAAAATATGTGTCAGACCCTCCTCTATCAGAATTTTAACAGTTTACCATAGGTTATCCACCTTAATTTCGAGAAAATCATGCTGGAAGGGGGATACCCCCCAAAATTGGCCAAAATTCAAATGAAAACAACCACCCCTTTTTAGGTCATTAAATCTTTACATTAGCGAAATGAGATAAAAATTCATGATTTTACAGCAGAATCAATCTTTATTTATACATAGATCAAATAATTTCATCCAATCACAGCTGCTGATACACTGAAATAGTAGTCCCTCTCTCCCTACACCACATCAGCCAATCACGGCTCTCGTTAATTACCTTTCTTTGACCTATAGAGGCATTTAACTACTTTATCAAACTTAGAAAGCCGCTATCAAACGAAAGTGTGTTAATTTCTGAATAAAATGACACAAATTTCAAGAAAATCCATGCAGTAATTCATAAGAAATGCCACTTTAAAGATGCCTACCCCCATCTGGAGTGTATTGAAAATGGGCACAAATTTGGATTAGGGGTCATGTCTAAGGGGCCTGTAAATTGATAACACTTTATGACTTTTACCTGGTTTAGCCTTTCAGTTTTGTTCATTATACATTGAATAAACATGTTCTAATCAAATTTTAATCAATTTGTGAGTCATATTGATTTTTGAATAATACTCTTGAAAGCTAAATATGCCATTTTCTGTAAAAAAATACAGACATTCCATGATGTTTTTCATGTAGAACTTTGGAGGTAAATGATGTTATACACATTTCGGCTTAATTCGGTGTGTTTTTGACTTGTACGGGGAAGATCATATGATAAATTTTATCGAAAATCCCCAAAAATTTACATCGAATTGCGTACTTTTACAAATTCAAGTTTCACAGTCCACAATGTAAAAAGTGCACAAAATCCAAAAAAATTGGGGTAAAATTCTGTAAATACTGTTTCAAATGTCTCAAATATCCAACACAATGGAATCAAATCAGTTATCCATGCAAAATACACAAAATTAATTTGTTGAAATTTGGCAAATTTAAACCACCCCCCTTTTTTTCTAGAAATTTCAATATTGAAAATTCTAGGCACTTTGAATCAAAATTTGGGGCCAGTTTGATATGATTTTAGGTTAAATGGACTGCATGAACAAGAAAATGAGGTCAAACTGCATTTTTGAGAAATTTAGTATTTGGCCTATAGAGGCATTTAACTACTTTATCAAACTAGGAAAGCCGCTATCAAACAAAAGTGTGTTAATTTCTGAATAAAATGACACAAATTTCATGAAAATCCATGCAGTAATTCATAAGAAATGCCACTTTAAAGATGCCTACCCCCATCTGGAGTGTATTGAAAATGGGCACAAATTTGGATTAGGGGTCATGTCTAAGGGGCCTGTAAATTGATAACAATTTATGACTTTTACCTGGTTTAGCCTTTCAGTTTTGTTCATTATACATTGAATAAACATGTTCTAATCAAGTTTCAATCAATTTGTGAGTCATATTGATTTTTGAATAATACTCTTGAAAGCTAAATATGCCATTTTCTGTACAAAAATACAGACATTCCATGATGTTATTATTTCATGTAGAACTTTGGAAGTAAATGATGTTATACACATTTCGGCTTAATTCGGTGTGTTTTTGACTTGTACGGGGAAGATCATATGATAATTTTTATCGAAAATCCCCAAAAATTTACATCGAATTGCGTACTTTTACAAATTCAAGTTTCACAGTCCATAATGTAAAAAGTGCACAAAATCCAAAAAAAATGGGGTAAAATTCTGTAAATACTGTTTCAAATGTCTCAAATATCCAACACAATGGAATCAAATCAGTTATCCATGCAAAATACACAAAATTAATTTGTTAAAATTTGGCAAATTTAAACCACCCCCCCTTTTTTTTCCAGAAATTTCAATATTGAAAATTCTAGGCACTTTGAATCAAAATTTGGGGCCAATTTGATATGATTTTAGGTTAAATGGACTGCATGAACAAGAAAATGAGGTCAAACTGCATTTTTGAGAAATTTAGTATTTGGCCTATAGGTCAAAGCATAGTAATTCCATTTCCCATAGGGTCCCATGTTAAATTACCGAACTTCCAGCAAGATTTACACAACATCCTACATTTTAGCTATATATTATTCACACATCAAAATGTTTGTCAGACCCTCCTCTATCAGAATTTTAACAGTTTACCATAGGTTATCCACCTTAATTTCGAGAAAATCATGCTGGAAGGGGGATACCCCCCAAAATTGACCAAAATTCAAATGTAAAAAACCACCCCTTTTTAGGTCATTAAATCTTTACATTAGCGAAATGAGATAAAAATTCATGATTTTACAGCAGAATCAATCTTTATTTATACATAGATCAAATAATTTCATCCAATCACAGCTGCTGATACATTGAAATAGTAGTCCCTCTCTCCCTACACCACATCAGCCAATCACGGCTCTCGTTAATTACCTTTCTTTGACCTCATACAGATCTTCCTCTCATAGCACTAAAACCATATGCGAAGTATGAACCCAATAGGGCTAAAATTGTGGCTTCTAGAGTGTCTACAAGGTTTTTCTATGATAATCTCTAGCGACATTAAGTTTTTACCTGCTTTTGGGATCTTTCTCTCCTTATAAAAAAACTATATATGGTGTATGTACACAATAGATCCAAAACTGTGATTTCTATAGTGTTTTTGTTACATACACACACCCCCACACATGAATGGAACAGTTTCTATATCCCCCTGCAATGCTGTTGCCAGGGGATGATAATAGGTCGTGGGGGAAGAAAAGCTCTATTGTTAATGAAGGGCCATTTATTTATCACTGCACTTCTTTTGTTGTATAGGCTGTTGTTGATTTGCATGCCTCTTTGTATTAATATAAAGACTTCCATGATTTGAATCTTTCTTTGAATATCTACAAACATAATTCCTAAACGACATAAAAAGTCTGGAGATAGCAAGTGAAGATGTAAAAAATGGATGAATTATGACAGGACTTGCAGAATTCTGTGCTCTTACTAGAGCCATTGGTTGCAAAATCAGTTGTAACCTGCCAAAATCAGGTCAGCTGTCAGATTTGATCGATTAAAGATGATCTCTACATATCAAATATTCAAATACACTTTCTGGAATAGATACAAATGTTGATCTCCCTGTTTCTTTGCAATACCTTTGAATATTTTCATGTAATATCATTATTACAACCTTTTTTTATTTCACTGAAAAAGCCCGTAAGGAAAATATCATTAAATTACTGGTACAAACCTGGAAGTTGTTTACTCCTGTATCCATGGATACTGCCGGGCGAAGATTTTCTGATACAGGCAAGTCTCCTCTCTGCTCAGGGTTGAATACACTATCTTCTGAAATACTCCTAGTATTCACCAGTGGTACACCTCGACGGAAGCTGTAAAAATACCAAAAATTGATTAGATTTAACACAAAAGTCATGGTGGAAACTGTTGAAGAGAACTATGATGAATTAACCATTGGTAAAATATTGACATAATTTAATGTTAGAATATTCATATTCATGTACAAATAGATTTTATTGAAGAGAGCCACACTGACTAAAATTTGGGCACAATTGAACAGCACATAATGCAGCCGCATTTTATCATCCTTGGTGTCATACCAACTAGGACTAAATATCTAATCTAATTGTGGTAAATGTAGATTACCCTTGATACTGGTAAAACAGTTCAGTTTTCTTCTTCAATTATTTGTAGGTTAACTGATCTTCTGAGTACATCAATTATTTCCCAAGTTGACATCCTCCTCCTTTCATATATACACTGACTACAATTGTATTAAATATTGAGGAGATGTGAAAGTTCCTGTTCAATATGTAAATCTCATAACGTGATTTTTCTTTGAACCAAATTTCATTAAAGCCCAGAAAAGGTTTTAGGAAGAGTTGCGAAGGCATGGTATTTTGCACAGAAAAATGTAGGTGCAAGGGTCACAACTCTTGTTTCTTTTTTTGGATAGTATTCCTCTTCCGATATGCACATCTTCATATGGTGTTCTTTCTTTGAATCATGTTTCATCAGAATCCTTTAAAAGGCGTAGGAGGAGTTGCAAAGACAAGATATTTTGGGTCCAAGGGTCATAACTCCTGTACTTTTCCTTGGACAGCATTCCCCTCCGAATATGCAAATCTTTATACAGTATTTTTTTTATTGTATCAAGTTTCATCAAAATCCCCCACAAGAGTTTAGGAGGAATTGTGAAGACAAAATAGGAAAGACAGACCGATGGCGGTGGCATAGCAATATACACCAACATTTTTATGAGGGGATATAAAAATTAATTCAAGTCTAGAAATTGAGGAAAATTCAGAACCTGGAAAAATTCATGATTTTTGGCAGAGGCATTGGTAAACTTTAATCACTAGTGCCCTGACCAGAAAACAAACTCCAACTTTACAATGAAGAGGTGTTACGGTGAATTCTAATCAGGCACTATAGCCCACAAGTCTCTGAAGGCCATACGTCACAATATAAATAATATTCATATTCAGAAACTTATTTCCAATTAATAAATGGATTTACTGCCGCAAAGAGATTTTGACATCACAAATCATATACATATTCCTCACATCTTGTATATGCAAGGTCCATTATTTGTTTTATTACACTTACAATCATTTAATAACTAATGTTGACCACCAGAATCCGATTTATTCTAAACTTACTTTTCTAGACTTAACTCACCACAGACAGCAAAGATTCTTTTCTCATACATTGCCCACCCCATATATAGATTTCTACCCTAAACCCTACCCTTAGTACTTTTATCAAGTAACAACATAACAAACTTACCATTCCGATTTGTAATGCATTCATTAATTTAAAGTTCCATTTTCAAAATTTTATACATGATAGAAGATGAAACACTGGCAATCTTTAACACTGTGATTTGACAAAATCTAAATAAAAGATAAATCTTTTCCCCTATTTTGACTATTCCCATTACCCGCCATCATCATCATCTTCACTGGTGGCGCCATCTCTATTCAGAGTCCCGGTGGACCGGGCTTTATCACCGCTGTCTTTAGCTTTGGTGCTCTTTTTACTGCTGCCTTTGAAAAATTTCCTCATTTTCTCTAGGGGTTTGAATTTCTTCTTTGCTTTGGGATCTTTTACATCTGAAAAAATGATAAAATGTCATGCACCGATTGAAAAAAAAAATTAGTAATCCATTTATGTATGATTACATGAAACTGAGTAAATGTAAACGCCTAGTTTGTAATGCAATAAGAAATCTTTACGGTGAAGTAGTTAAGCGCTTGGCTTCGACTTCCCTCGATTCCCGGATTGCACCCCGCTATGTTTTAGAGTTAAACTTTGGTTACCTTCTGCTACCATGTTGCCATATAATTGAAAAATTATTTAAAGCGACGGTAAACACCAATCAACCAACAAATTGATCTGCTCTGGAAAAGGCAAATAGACTCTAGAGATTTGTAAAGACATGCTGACAGAATATGCAATTTTCTGCATCGGCAAACTGAAGTATAGACATAGTTTCTTATCGATTTTATCTGAATAAGAATGCATATTCGTCAACAAGCTGAAATAAGATCTTTGCATTTGTCAGAGCAGGAACTAAATACATGTATTCTTGTTTTTATGAAGATGGTCAAGTCCTTAAAGCACTGCAGTGGTTTCGAATAAAAAAACATTGTATAAACTCAACCTGTGTTGGTTGATACAAAGACTTATAAATCCTTGGTTGACAATGTTTTAGTTTTGGCTTTGCAGGAGACGGCACTGAGTGTGCAAACTCCAACTTCGTCGGTATACAACATCGAGACTATCGGTTTTAATCAAAACAGATTTTGTAATGCACATATCCGTTAACATGCAAGAGATTTTAATCCCCCATTCTTGAAAAACCGACATGCTGATCAGCCTTTGTCGGGCCGAATGTGTTGATGTCTAAGGGATCCAGTTCCATGGCGTATTCGTCGGATCACTTTCACCCGTTTGTTTTGTAAACGCAATGCCAAAGACGCTGAATTCCAAATAATAACATGTGACCGATACATGTACCAATGCCAAAAACTTGTATTCCTAGATACGTATACCTTGTACATATGTACGTGTCCCAAATGGTAAATATACCTGCTACTGTAAAAACCACGAATCCACAGACCTTCTAGAGGGAATTAAAAATGGGATTTTGCCATCCTGTCTGTACTAAAAAAGCCTCAAGTATGGCGTGAAAAGCGTATATCAAATTCAGAAAGAATACCCATAAAGAATCTATAACTTATATGAACGTAAATATCCTAAATATATACACACGTATTAGATAATATTAGTTGTAGTATATAATGTATGGTGCATTTGAACGTTTACTAATGCCACACTAGTATTGTTGCAACTATATAGTGGCGCCTAGTGTATAGTGATTCCTAATTTATAGTGGTAAAGACGATGCCCAATGTCTAGTCATAGATGTGGTGCCTAATATTTAGCAGTAGAAATGCTGCTTTTGTGTCTAGTTGTGGAGGTGGTGCCTTGTGTCTAGTGCTGGATAAGGTGCCAAGTATCTAGTGGTGGAGGTGGCACATAATGTTTAGTGGAGGTGATGTATAGAGGTGAAGGTGATGCCTAGTGTTAAATCAATAAGGAAAAGATGTAGTGCCTAGTGTCTAGGGAGGGAGGCGATGCCTAGTGTTAAGTCAATTAGTGGCGGAGGTCGTGTATAGTGTCTAGTGGTGAGGATATCTATTGTTTAGTAGTGGATGTGGTGTCTAGTATTTAGTTGTAATAGTGGTGTCTTGTATTTAGTGGTAACGGTGGTGACTAGCGTCTTGTGTTCGTATCGGTGCCTACAGTGCAGTGGTAGAGGTGGGGTCTAATGTTTGAATATGGTATTAATTATTAAAGTCTTCTTGAAATACATATTCCGAAGCTTTGCTTTCAGCTTTGCAACCAAACTACATCAGCATCAAATGAATGAAACAAAAATCAATATTGTCCATTTTCAATTGATAAATCAAACTTATAGAACACATTTGCAGCATTGTAACCAATCCCACAAATCAAGGAGATGAACAGTCAACGGTAACATCACGAAATTCAAAATGCAGTTCGTGAGCTATTAATCAGCAAAATATCTTTTTCTAGAAACATATTGACAAGTTCACATAAACCATCATTAAAACTTATATACTTGAGGCAAATCTCTGTGAAAATGCTAAGCCCTCAGCAAAGTTTATCTTTATTCTATCGACTATTTCATTTCATTTTTGGAGGATTTACGACCGTGTTATGTATATTTCGCCTGACTCAGTCGTCAAAGAAATGTGACAGATGGACTTGTTGTTAAGATCTCAAGTCAATAAGATTGTATCAAGGGAATGAAAAGTCAACACTGTTGCTAATGAACTATTATAATTGTGTACGCAGCATACCAAGGTGTTCATCATCCGAACAATGCAAGATAATAAGTAAATTCTTGTAATAATATGCATTTTAAAAATAATCCTATACATGTACTTGTACATATTTGTCATTCATGTTATAGGGGGAGGTAAGCATTTCTATGACGGTGGGTAAGATATGTACAACGTCAGCGCACTTTATAAGATATGTATACACCTATCCACTTTCGTCGAATAACAAGCGCTTTAGCGCAAAATACGACTGTGATTACGTCACGCAAGGTTGGACAAATCGGACATTTGATTATGACGTCATAAGCATAACAATCAAAAGTCTGCTAAACATCGCTTTCTATGCTGAAAAGTGGATCCGTGTATTGAGTCTTTTTGGGACGGTATCTGACGTAAAACAATTATGACGTCATTAATTTCCCAAGAAAACGTCATTTTGTGGGCTATCATTTCCCTGAGTTTTTGATGATTTTCCATAGCATTTGATGACGTCATAAGAGTTTTGCGTCAGATACTGTTCCAAATGGGAATACACCGTTCCACTTTTCAGCATAGAAAGCGATCTTTAGCGGATTTTTGATGGTTATACTTATGACGTCATAATCAAATGTCGGACTTGTCCAACCTTGCATGACGTCATCATAGTCAGATTTTGCGCTAAAGTGCTTGACTTTTGACGAAAGTGGAACGGTGTATTATCTCTGCATAACGAAAAGACCGAATAACGATACGTATAAGAAGTACGTGTCAACACAGACAATTCTATCAGGTGAATCAAAGCAGACGATCCTTACATGGGTATCATTGATTGATTGATTGATTGATTTTTGTTTTACGTCACACCACGAATATTTCACGTATATGGTGACGGCATCTGCCTGATGCGGGGCATACAAATTTTGACCTTTGCAACGGACCCACCCGAAGCAGTGAGGGATCTTTAACGTGCCATGCATACCACGACACGGGGCCTCGGTTTTTACTGTCTCATCCGAAAGACAGGACACCGGCATGACCAGAGCGGGACTCGAACCCCGGCCTCCCGATCAGGAGTCCGACGCGATAGAACTAGGCCACACCGGCTTTACATGGGTATCACAGACGGACGGATGGACAACTGGGTTGCTCGTAAGACTTCAGAACTACACATATTTCCCGTTGAAAATATGCTATTTATTACGGATTAATCGTAAGATATGATCAATCAACAATATTTGGAACTTTAAATGTACATTAAAATAATAATGAAATCTATACATAAGTCAATATTAGGCCCCCCCCCCCCCATTCCCACCTTGAAAGGAAGATATTATTACATAGCACCTTAGTCTAATATCAAACATCAAGCTATACCAATTTAAATTCTCATTAAAATGCCATTTCCAAACAACCGTGAATCGTATTTATGAAAAAAAAAACAAAAAAAAAAAACCAAAAAAAAAAAAAAAAAAAAACCCAGACAGACAGACCCATAACGATAAACTTGCCTCAAATCACTGACTGTATTGCACCTAATTCACCAAAATTTTTTATAATAAATAAATAAATCCAGCTAAATGTAATAAATAAAGTTCAATTTGTTAAATGTGTGCATTTTAATTAAAATATTTCTCGAACGAAGAATTAAATTAACAATCAAAAGTTCTCGAATTTATGAGTCTAAGGGTTTTCGTCTGCTTGTCAAATAAAGTTTTATTTACCAACCTATCTCACAAAATTTTATGAGTAAACAACATTTAATGGCTGTTCTTCAATACCTTAGGAAAACTTAGATTAAGAACCAGTATAATAAATGTGTTTTCTAACCGATAATTTAGTCATCGCATGTTCTTCTTTTGTAGTTGTTTAAGTCTCCGTTCAGAGATATTTCATCGAGGGGCAACACAAGCTATACAGTGCAAATATCTGACTGTCTACAGAGAATCTGACAGAGAATGATAGGGACTGATAAGATTTTGAACGTACTAAGCCATCCCTTGACACAGACCCTCAATGACGTCTTCAAATCCCATTCACGACAGCGGCTGAAGTCAAATCTGACACCCTATGGTAACAAGTTCCAATAGCAGATTGTATGTACTTGGCCACGCGAGGCTCACGGCATATGTCTCAATTCTGCCTCGGATGAAGCGCATACTTATCTATACCTAAAACAATGACCAATAACCAGAAGAAAGAAGTTATATCACCCGCTATTGTAAAACAAATATTTTTCTAGCTTGATTCTTGTTTTACATTACGCCAGGCTTATTGCACTTATATGGTGACGGCTAGCGAAAAGAAATACAAAACACGTTCCCTAAACAAACAAATACACAAAAACATTGTGCCCCTCACCGCTACCCGAGTGGTATGCATGACGATTGATTTTGATTGACAAATTGATTGTGATTGATTGAGTATTGTTTTACGTCAAATCGGAATTATTTCGGGTACGTTTATATGGCGGTTGACACAATCTGCCTGATGCACTGCACAGTGATTTATACCTACGTAAAGGACTCGCCCAAAATTGGTTGGCTGACTGGTGTTTTGCGTCGCTTTCAACAATTTTTATACGCCCGTCTTAAGAAGGGACTTATTATGTTATGGCGTTGTCCGTCCAGCGTCCGGGCTAAGCTTGTCCGGGCTATTACTTCTTTTCCTGTGCACGGATTTCAATAATATTTCACAGAATTGTTGCTCAGAATCCAAGAGTGTGTCATAACCTTGACCCAAGGTCATAGGTCAAGCTCACAACATGCAAAGTGAGTAAAAACTTGTCCGGGCCATTACTTCTTCCCCTGTGCATGGATTTCAATAATATTTCACAGAATTGTTACTTAGGACCCAAGGGTGTGTCATGACTTTCACCCAAGGTAATAAGTCATAGATCAAGATCACAACATGCAAAGTGAGTAAAACATTGTCCGGGCCATAACTTCTTCTCCTGTGCATGGATTTCAATAATATTTCACAGAATTGTTACTTAGGACCCAAGGGTATGTCATGACCTTGACCAAAGGTCATAGGTTAAAGGTCAAGGTCACAACATGCAAAGTGAGTAAAACATTGTCCGGGCCATAACTTCTTTCCCTGTGCATGGATTTCAATAATATTTCACAGAATTGTTACAAAGGACCCAAGGGATTGTCATGACCTTGACCAAAGGTCATAGGTCAAAGGTCAAGGTCACAACATGCAAAGTGAATAAAACCTTGTTACTATGATAAGATTCTATGGAGAAGCAATGTAACGCGATAACTTAAGTAAACCTCAGTTGTTTTTCATGAAACTTATACAGAATGTTTAAATAGTATAGGGGAAGCCACTTTTCAGTTTTGAGCAAATTCCATTTTGTTGTTACAGAGTTATGGGACTTGGATTCCTCTTTTTGGATTTCAATATTTCATAAAAGTATTACCAAAGAGGATCGTGTTTGGAGGTAATAAAACCATACGTTCACATTGATCCCGTCCAAAGTAAGCGACAGGCGTATAAAGCCACGCTAGGCGTTGCTCTTGTTCAGTTATATCGCGACATGGAAGCAGGATGTAACCAACTTAGTGAAGCAATATGGGAATCGCACACGGATTGACAGCGCCGCGAGCCAAGCGCTTACTCGCTACGAGCCACACTAAGCAGTGAGGGATCTTTTACATGCTAAGTCTCTCAACCACGTATCAAACACCGATATGCCGGCTACCTTTCTTGTAAACATGTTTACTACGACATCACCATAAAAATTAAATAAATACTGCCAGTATTAAGTAAACTTTCATTTTCTAAATACATGTACATGTATAAGCACCTTGTCCCATGATCGACTTCAAAATATACCTGCTTGTCTAAGAATACCTATGAAGCGCACGTACGACATGTCCCTTTGTCGTTTACGACACAGACAGAAGGCATTGTATTCCGTGAAAGCTCATTATTGGAAATTTTTTACATATATGTCATACTCGTCTGTTAAAGCACTGCACCTAAGAACAGGTCGTACGGTGCGTTAAGATGTTGGACAATGTTTTGATTGAATGGATTTAGTTCTATGAGTAATCAAATGCATTTAGAAGGCTGCCTTAGTACCTGTAGTTGATAGCATTTTATAATATATTGTATTTCATTCTCTCTGCTCAGATGAGCTTTCGGTTCGAATCTCAGAGTTGGCCAACTTGAAATAGTGAAGTAATCTGATTCTATCCGATTCACTCGTGATTCAAGAGAGAAGTTCGTATTGGTCAGTTTTTCTCACAAGTTTTCAGATCATCTTTACCTTCGTTCGCCACCCTGTCACCCTGACTTCCACCCGGGAAGGTTTCTTCCTGCCCTGCAAATGGGGTCGCCACCGCTGCTGCTGCCATGGCAACAAGTATTCCTTCCTCCTCCACACGCTGAGGGTTAAGTCTCTCGTGTACGTTACCTCCACGTCTTGGGATAAAAATCCATTACTAAAACACTAGCACAACATAAAATCTGTATCTCTTTTCCTCTTCACATTTACCTACAAGAAGAAAATATCAATATAGGTAATAAATGGCAAAACAATATAGTAAGTAAACACATAGATGACTAGAGCATACAACAATAAAACACTACGCTAACGCCATACGATAATGTTTAAAAACTAACAAATTTCGACACCACACACACTGTCGATACATTATATTTCCAAAACGCCTATAATTGAATATGCACGATTACTCCTAATGCATGTTTTGGTGTTAACACATCTCTAAACGCGCAGAAAGACAAACGGCGATCTTCTTACACTATTTGTATCCAGTGGGACATCAAAGGTAGTTTTCTATTTGTTTATGGAGCAAACATCCCGTCAAATGTACGACTTTCTGTTCACTGCGTAAGGTAGGTTCCAGAGATTAGAAGGGGAACATGGTTACAAGGACATGCAATACACGACAGTTATAGACTGGCAGCATCAAAACGGGAGGGGGAGGGGTGCTCCATGATTATTTTTCTAAAAAGATGAGGTCAGTTTATGCTGTCTCTATTTGTTCTCCATGTACATGTTTCAACTACAACTCATCTATGCAGTTCAACAACATGTTGCCGTATACCGGTCAAGGTCAAAGGGAGAACTTGAAGCCAATGATTTGGTGTTCAGCTTGTAAAGTTGACTTCATATTTTTGGTACCAATAAATAGCATAGATATTTCCTAGGATCAAGGAAACAAAATGCTACTTCATAATTTTCTTTACCAATAAAGGATATAAATATTTCTCAAGGTCAAGGTTACAAAATGCTCGTATATCTATAACGAAAGATTTCAGCAAGATTATATATGCATGTTTATATATTCAACTGACGAAAAAATACAATCAAACATGCTACTTTAAGATTATTCAGAGATTTCATTAAACACATGATCAGAGAACAGAGGAAGATTACCAATACAACCAATACATGTACCTTCTAGTCTCTGTCACTGCATGCCAAGACAAGGTTTGTAGACATCCTGCTTCAAGGATATGTCTTCATTTACACAGAATTAAGCAATACACATGACACTAAGTAGAATTATTTCGTCATGATAAGTATTGTTTACTCATTTGCGACATTGCATACATACTTTGGTGTATCCCAGTATAATTCTTACAACAGTAAACATGTAGGTAGGCAGTGGCGAATTTAGAGGGGAGCGGGGGCCCGCCTCCCCCTCCCCTTTTCGACACATATTAAAGGTCAAGGACACTAATCATGTACGGTTTCATCATTCATAGTAAAGTTCTCGTCACAAAGAATGTACGAATTCAATATCACAGCCCTGTCTTGCACCTTCTGCACCTTCTACCGTTTACAACTTAGTATAGCCAATGTGTAAGTTACACACATACCCTCACACACATACGCACGCATACCCTCACACAAACACAGGCCAAGCTAAGACCAAGTCTGTCCTGAGAACAATTGATATATCCGCTACTCTTCGATTCCGAGGTTGTAAAAACCATTGAGATATCTCTCTCTCTCTCTCTCTCTCTCTCTCTCTCTCTCTCTCCATCGTACTATTGAATCTAGAAATAACATTTAAAAGGAACTGCTTTTGAACTTCGCTCTGTAGAATCCAAACATTGGTCACGGTGAATTGTTTCATACGAGTCCATTTTGTTTAATACTTTTAGTATTAGTAGTACAGCGGCGCAGAAGCAGGTTTATTCCAACCTATGACAAGGTAGACGTATACTGAATCGTCTGTATTAGAAGCTAAGCCGCCGTGTCAGAAACAGAAAGACTATGCGACAAAAATAGAGCTTATACCATTAAATGTTTGGGGGGGGGGGGGGGGTGGGTTGTCATAACCTAAAATTTAATGTCACGTGACTCGTTCAATGTTGCTGCATGATAAACTATTATCTGATATGCGTAAGGAACGCCCAAACCGAATTAACATATATGATGTCACTTTACAAATATCATAATAGATATTGTTGGGTTCGGTCAAATTACAATTTCTCTTCGGTTGTAGATAAGACGACATTTGTATTAAGATTACTTATTTCGTTTCACCCAAAGCTTTGGTATATAACCAGTTTTGGTAAGAACCGGCGTGTTTCACTGTTTTTTAAATTCAATTTATGTACTTTAAGTTTTTGTTGTTTTTCAACAAGCATGCTTTCCGTTTGAGCTACGATACGTTTTATTCGATTTTATGGATCTTGAGAGAGAGCAGAAAGAATGCGTATCCCAATATCCAAACAATAACAAATACCAGAGTCAATGTTTCTATCAGTACAACAAGTTTTCACGGCGCATTTACACAGAGTATCATGGGGTAGATGACCTACTTTAGGACAAGGATATCGGGCAATTTATGACTTATTATCCATTAAAGTTGAGGGGCAATAAACTGACCTGATGTTGAGTTGGCCACTCCACAGCAAGAATCTCATAAATCACCCGGAAACAAAATCAAAGATGGCCATCATCGCTTACGATAGGCTGAACTATCTGTTCTTACTTCCGGCGTCATATTGGTTTATGGCGACTCGCATATGCACAAGTGAAAGTTTTAACAGCTTTATTGCAATGCTGCACCTTTGTCAAACTGTAGATTTAATTTCCCAAAATACGGTAGATAAAATAACTACATGGTAACAAGGAACGACATTTGGCATATGCACTCAATATCATATCTCTTTTGGCAGTTATAATGATGTTAATCAAAACCCCTGCAAACTGCTTTGGTAAAACAATAAGTAACACAAAAACATCCAAAATGGCATTTAGTTAAGTAACATTCGTACTGACAAAATATTTAAAATAGCAAAGTGTATGGCGTGAATCGAACCCGCTATTTCTGGTTTATACCCATACGACCATCTCGTATTCGCTTCAGTCATTACAACCTGGAACTCTTCATTCCTTTGCCGTTCTTGTCATTTATGACTAGATAAAACACAACCTCCATCAACCCAGCTCAGTGCTCCAATGTCGCTCACATTATGACTCATGTTCTTACATGTAACCTACAATACCATGAAAAAGAGTAAGTATTACCAAGTTGAACATACTTGCACGTTTACATCTACTGTACTTTGTTCCCAAATCAAATGATGCTTGACCATATACATGTACACACCAAACACCCCCCTCCACACACACACAATCACTACAATTAAGGAGTTATAGCCCACTACTTCAATACTAAACCATTTTCCTCTTCAATGTTATCCACTGTACCACAGCGCCGTCTGTTTTGGGGTTTTTTTTTCAATTTTTTTTATGTAGTAAGTGACAATACTAAATGGTTCAATACTAAACCATTTCCACTCCAATGTTATCCATTGTACCTCAGCGCCGTCTGTCTTTTAGTATGTGACAATACTAAATGGTTAAATATGAACCTTTAATCTGCAAAATTGGCAACAGAAACATCGGAACAAATCAATAGCCCATGAAAACTTTAGATCACTCTTAAGATAAAATGAAAATGTCAATTCATCTACGTAAGCCGAATTCAAAATACAAGATGCATAGCATATATAAATACTTTCAAATGGAATACAAAACACATGTATGTGGATGATAAATATTCCTTTTCAATAAAATTCGCCTTAAACATAATAGTCAGGTAGTTTATAACATTTACCTGCGGCTCATTCCATAGCATCCAATCGAATGTTTTAACATTGTGTGTTCAAATACTACATACACAAGTATACGCCTAAGGTTTTCACCGCGTATTGATTTGAAATGCATGAATAAAACTTTAGATCTGGTACGACACTTGTCCCGAACCCTCTTTAAGTTCCCCCTTTTCTGCTGCCATGCATGTAAGTAATCTTGAAGTAAAATTTGGATTCTTTTCCTTTCTTTTTTTTCAAAATCGACATGAAAGATGTATACATGTTATATTTTTAAATTTCATGCAGTTAATGCATGCACTTTTATATGGGGTTGTTAATCAGTGTTTTCCGTTTGACCGAGTTTTCATGCCGAGGTCAGATGTGCTTTATTCGCCTTAGGGGCAGCCGAAGCTGAAAGACCAATACCACAGGTTGTGGTCAGCCGATTGCAAGAGCAGGAATTACTTTATCGCCAAACTGAGGTGAATTTCAATCAATCAGGATATCATATGACTGATCTAACTGAACATCTACTAAGTTAAGGCAGTGAGGTACTTACATTTTTAAACATACACATGCTGATATTTTCCTCTCACCAAATTTCACATTCGCAAGCATTTAGTCGAACCGTGTGGTAGTAAAACTTAATGGGTGTGGCAGGCCAAACAGGAGACGATTCTTCCTCTCGGTAGTCGGTTTCACTTCTGATATCTCAAATTCTCAAATGTGTGTCTCGATGTTCATTCCCTTATCATGTATGCTTTACCAATGTACATAATTTATATATGACATGAATATGTGTAGTAATATATATTTATATAAAATATGTGAAATGTTTATATGTGTCTTTATCAAGCGTACTTATAGTAATATACAATAACCGAATAGATATGAACACTGCTCTGTATGTATCAAAATATTAGTTCTCATTCACTCTCTGTTGACTAAGTTTCTGTATGAATCTGTATACACTGTAAATATATATCTGATGTGTCCTTGACATAAAGAAATAAATGAAAATGAACTGAAAATAAAACTACGTACGATATTCAGCTGGGATCAATAAAGTCCACAGTGGTTGTCACAGTCTAACGACAACACTTACAAATGTTGTTTAATATTTCACATCCGACAATGTGGTATCTTGATATTTGAACTTGCACTTAGTATACACAATATTTGAACTTGAGCAACACTCACACTGAACGAAGTGTGACAAAGGGGGTGTAAGTACTCGCAATGAAAACGTGCAGACTGACAGAATAACGGCACAGTCATTTGAAATAGGAATCCAGGGGTTGCATGTGTTAAACACAACATGGCATCAAACACGTAATAAAAAATCGTAAAGTACCTACTAAACTTACAAAATACAGTCGCACTTATGTTGTCATTCAACTCATTAGCGAGATTCTGATACAACCGATCACTTCGCAACTCCACATTATCTTTGTCGCTAGTACGAGCATCCGTTATCGTCGAGGAATGAATTAGCCAAGTATCTACATGTAAATTAACCAAGTATCTACATGTTAATTACGATTCTAGATACCTATCATAATTAACTTATGCTATAAGGAACAATGTAACTGGGTTTGTATGTTTAATTAAATTGTTCTATTTCTGATAAAAGGACTGAATTAAACTCTACACCATATCTATGCTTTGTGACGTAACATCTAGACCACAACTGAAATGTCTGGCGTTTCTTGTCATTACTACAATTACCTACTGAGATTTCAGACTACATATTGTGGAGATGAGTGTTTTTGTTTTTATCAAGTGTTCCAAACGCATAAGGAGGTAAAATGACAGTTTAATACTTTTTCTGTACACATTGTAAGTATGCATTCTTCAATGCAGATACATGTAAGTAACGCAACTAGCCGAAAGTTGCGAACGAATCAATGTAGAATGGCGAAAGGATTAACATCAAAATAACAGTCAGGATAGCTAGGAATTCAACAAAAAGTAACAGATTAACCTTTAAAGGTTGAAGTAGAAATCGGTTAAAGGATAAATGGATAGCAGGGAAACGATTAACGTGGAATACCTAAACGAGTAACCGAGAGATAGCTAAGGGTCCATGCAGAGAAGCGAACGATTAACGCAAAGTAACCAAAACTTTAACGAAGAGAACATTAAAAGCACTTATGCATAGAGGAGAACGAATTAACATATAATATCTAAAATACTAACTTTGTACAGACAAAGGATAAGCTAACGATTTAAGTCGAGAACACCTAAGTAATTAATCATAGAAATGAAAGATTACAGTAGAAAACACCTAAGTAATCAATGCAGAGAAGTGAATGATTAAAGTAGAGAGCACATAAGTAATAATGCAGAGAAGTGAATGATTAAAGTACAGAACACATAAGTAATTAATGCAGAGAAGTGAACGATTAAAGTAGAGAACACCTAAGTAATTAATGCAGAGAAGTGAACGATTAAAGTAGAGAACACATAAGTAATTAATGCAGAGAAGTGAATGATTAAAGTAGAGAATACATAAGTAATTAATGCAGAGAAGTGAACGATTAAAGTAGAGAACACCTAAGTAATTAATGCAGAGAAGTGAACGATTAAAGTACAGAACACATAAGTAATTAATGCAGAGAAGTGATCGATTAAAGTAGAGAACACATAAGTAATTAATGCAGAGAAGTGAACGATTAAAGAGGAGAACACACAAGTAATTAATGCAGAGAAGTGAACGATTTAAGTAGAGAACCCCTAAGTAATGCAGAGAAGTGAACGATTAAAGTAGAGAACACATAAGTAATTAATGCAGAGAAGTGAACGATTTAAGTAGAGAACACATAAGTAATTAATGCAGAGAAGTGAATGATTAAAGTAGAGAACACATAAGTAATTAATGCAGAGAAGTGAACGATGTAAGTAGAGAACACATAAGTAATTAATGTAATGAAGTGAATGATTAAAGTAGAGAATACATAAGTAATTAATGCAGAGAAGTGAACGATTTAAGTAGAGAACACCTAAGTAATGCAGAGAAGTGAACGATTAAAGTAGAGAACACCTCAGTAATTAATGCAGAGAAGTGAATGATTAAAGTAGAGAATACATAAGTAATTAATGCAGAGAAGTGAACGATTAAAGTAGAGAACACATAAGTAATTAATACAGAGAAGTGAACGATTAAATAGAGAACACATAAGTAACTATTGCAGAGAAGTGAACGATTAGAGTAGAGAAAACCTAAGTAATTAATGCAGAGAAGTGAACGATTTAAGTAGAGAACACATAAGTAACTAATGCAGAGAAGTGAATGATTAAAGTGGAGAAAACCTAAGTAATTAATGCAAAGAAGCGAACGATAGTTGTAGAATATCTGAATGATCAACGTATAGAGCAGTTAAGGACCAATACAGAGAAGCGAACGATTAACGCAAAATATCAAAAAGATTTACGTAGAGAATACGAATAAACGTATACAAGCATTTGTAATATTAACGTGGAACCGTTATACGATTTATGCAGAAAGCGAACAAATAACGTAGAATACATGAAAGACTAACGTAGAGAACAGCTGAGGGATTAAGTCAAAGAACACAACGATTAGCGTAAAATATCTTAAAGATTAACGTGGAGAACAGCTTAGGGATTAAGTCAGAGAACACAACGATTAACGTAAAATATTTTAAAGACTGACGTAGAGAACAGTTAGAAGATTACTAAACAGAAGCGAACGATTTAGTAGCGAACGAAGGAATAACGTAGAATATCCAAAAAGAATAACGAAGAAAGGCGAACGAAGGACGTAAATGGAAAATGAAAAACCACTACAGCGAAATTAAATAATAAAAGAGAACATTTACAGCTAGTGCATGAACAATATAATAATTATACCATACTTAATACAGTGTTTTAGTGTGCCTGTTTTAAGTGAGCTAGACACACACACTCACCATGTTTAGTATCTTATGTTTGGGTTCGTGTGCATTAGCCATAACATTCCCATACTGTTTTTGATAAATCACTGGCCAAACCAAGATATATGTCAACATTATACTTTTATTTGTTTCATGTAACATCAAAAGTATGAACATCAAACGTGTGGATATGATATACGACATTTGCTATGTGTGAATACATTTACAGCATATATATATATAACTAATTGACCCCCTTGTATGAATATATACAGATATCTTAGAACATATCCACAACGGCGGATCCAGGATTTTCCGAAAAAAGGGGGGGGGGGGTTACATGTGAGAGTCAAGTATTAACCAAACTACTCAGCTATGATTTTTAGAGCCAAATCCTGAGTTTTACTTGTAAATATGTGGCGAAAGTGGGGGGACGCCCCTCTAAATCCGCCACTGTATCCATATTCAGTCTATGCGGCGACAAAATTGACCAACTTATCGTTGGATTGGGTAGCAGCTAGTAGGGTCAATCCCCTGCCGTGCCACTCGGTTTTAAGGATAATCTACGACCTCCTGTTTCTATTTCGTGACATGACTTGATATGATTTTAAGTGGATGCTAAAATGTCATTGCAAACAAAACCTAGTACAACACTGAAGCGGGTTATAACAGCCGCTCTAAAAATAATCCCCTAAAACCGTGTACATTAGTCACTAGCAGTTGAGCGCTTTATTGAAAAGTGCATTTAAGTGACCATGTACTGCTGGTTCGATCCCAGTTCTGTTACATTGCTTTGGAAAGTTCGTAATGCCTTATACTCGACGCGATTCCACTGGAAAATCGTTGAGACTTCAAACCCTAGAATCATTAATATCGACCAATTTGTCCTTTACGTTTGTACATTTTCAAAAATACACCCAGGTTACATGACTTATGTTCATTAAATGCTTATATATATATAAGTCAATGACTTATCGGCACCTCCTTCCAACAGTCTTATTGTGTGTTTTAAGATGTTGACGAAGACCGACAATATACGATTAATTTAAATTCTAATTCGGATGAACAGTTTCAACCCAAAATGTGAAGTGTAAATCCCCTCTAATTCGGATTTATTGGTGGTACGGTAATACTGCAAATGTAAATATCATATTTCTATATGTATTTTGTTGACAAATGCACTTACCTGCATTATTGATACATCTATCGCTAACGTACACGGTTTCAGCAAGTCATAAACGCTAAATATCCACACTAAATATGCAGTGCATTTCTTTCCGTCTTTAATCTACGGAGTGCATGGGCAAAATGCAGATAGTATGTTAAGTATTATTTGAAGCATACACGGAAATCCAATCTACGAAATGCTCCGTCATTCCCGGTCACTGAAGGGAAAATCGAGGGAGCAGGTATAAACGAGACGACCACGGCCATAAAACCCAGCAATCTATTAGAAAAATCACCTAGTTAGCAATAGACCGTCAAAGTGGCCGACGCATTGATATGGCCCTCGATCTATGAAATATTTTACCTGGTTAATACGAGCCTTCGTTTTAGTAATACGGACCCTGGCAATTACTCCCTATATTGCGGACCTGCACTTGTCGGGGTCCTCGCCGAGTAGGTGTTTACTCAATAGGTAGATCTACATATATTTAATTAAGTCGTCAGATTTTGAAATAAGATTAGGTAAGAGTCAAAATCCTTGTGCGTCATACCAAAAAGCGGTACGTGTAGTGACTACCCAAGGAATGCATCATGCGTCCTCTGTGAATGTAGTAAGGGTGTGCACACAGAATGTCAGACGGGTAGAAGGTGGACAAGGTGATTCTTCAGTGTCGCTATGCCTCGCACGAGATGCAACGAAAATACCCCAGGTACATTAGACTTTTACAAAACTGTTTATGTTAAACCATATTTGTATCATTTATATTGTACCGATCGAATTCGCCGTCTGTACTTGAACGTCAAACACAACGCCCGGAGGACGGAATGAGGGTTGTTTTACGCTCGCATCCATATTCATAAGCTCTTCATAAACGTAATTTTTGTTCCAGACATAAATCCATCAAATTCTCTTTATGACTTACCAAACATTACACATAACTATCATTATTACCACTCGAACACCTTCACCTATACCTGTGTCAATACTCTCATTTATATTCTTAAATTATCTAACCCACTGTAAATCCATCTGCAGGCGCGGTTGCAGAAAATCTGTGACAGAACTCCATCACAGAGAAAGGAGGATTCCAACAATCAGAGGCATAGATACTATATACGTCTCTGCAACAATGCTGTAGACTGTAAGTTTACCATTTTACAATATAAAAGTACAAACAAGTGTCAATTCTGTAGAATTTCTGGGTGAGCCTGGATCCCGGCCCCAAACCCTTGTTCTGCGCTACATCTAAACACCCCATTTCCTTGTCTATTGTACATGTAAACGTAGGACAGTAATGTGTGAATGGTTAAGATATACAAACACATGAAATGTAATAGACGTACTCGTAACTAGATTGAAAAGACTGGGTCATTACCTCGACCTCGATATAACACTGCACAGCAGAATACATGGAATCTGTACAGGTAGATTCTGAAGATAAGCAACTTAGCAAGATTCTTACCTACATGTATGAGCATACAATTATACACACATACATACATACATATATACAATGTACAAAGCTGTATACATTGTGTGTGTGAAGACTAACAAGACAATGGCTATCACTCTTAAACAAAGTGGTGCATCCCGTGAATCGAACCCGGATCGTCAACGCCGCAAGTAAGTTACATGTATACGTATACATGAGAGAAAACAAATCATTTATGAACGTAACAGGCATCGTTGGAAACCCATGACCGGTTGCGCTTTTCGTCGTCAGAGGTCAGAGCGCAACCGACCGTGGGTTTCCGACAATGCGTAACAAGGTAATGTTGCAAAACACTGCACCCTCTCGGTCTCTGCCGATGGTCAAAATCAAGGTCAAATATTTCCGTACGTGTCAACAGAAAGGTATTGTCACAAGAAATAAACAAGGGAAATATCAAAGTCCGAGCATTTCGTTTTCAAACGTTCATGCCAAGGCTAAAGCCTGGTCAAAAATAGACCGACAGACATATACTGACAGGCCAAAAACTACATGCCCGGAATCTTCGACTTCCGGAGCATAATGAATTCTGAAAAACTTGATTTACATGAAAAATATTGCTAAGCTCTATGAGAACCTGTAATCATGGTGATGCAAACGTTTATGGAGAAGTAAATCTATACATATAGTCTCCTTTTGGTTGAATCAAGAAGTTTCAGTTCGGTCAGTTCGTATGTCACGGAGACGGAATGATGCACTAGGCAAGCAGCAATCTGGACTCGTACAGTCGTAGTGGTCAATGTACGAGTACATTCTGATCAGTTTTCACTATACAACTGTCAATTCTTCACATAAAAATTTGACTTAGAAAAAGTGCTCAATTCTCATTGGTCAAAATTAAAAGTGTGGAAATGTCACATGCGGATCCAAAACCTTTACAAAGAGTGGGGTCCTATCCGTCTTTGATAGTCCACTGTATAAAGACGGTAAGGCTAACATGTAACTTTACAAGTAGGTGGATTTTTCGCCAGATTTATGTGGTACGCACTACTACGCGGTAACATGCATTCGTGCATGCGATATAATCCAAACTAGGGCCTCATTCTGCGACTAAGCAGAAGGGCCCATTGGTTCATCAAACAAGGAAGGTTATTTTGCACTCTGTGCTCCAATGACATTTCACCACTTTATAAAGTTTCGGAGTGTGTACATATAAGCTTTTGTTGATATCCCTCCTTGACCGCTTATCTATAATCGACATATCGAACAAGGTTTTAAAGTTATCCGCTAAATCATGATAAAAGACGCTGCTACGATCTAAAATCGATCATATATAAATCTTAATATATCATAAAAAGAAATGGTTATCTAGCGAATCACGACTGGTACAGATCCAAGGCAGGAGTGTATACCATGTGTTGTTATATTGTGTCAAAGTAAATCTATTTGAAATATCGATAAGTACATTGAATAATAACTTTGACTAAAATTACAGTTTCCAGTATTTATTCATGAAAGTACACACTTTGTAAATTCAACTAATCTTGGTTCAAAGACAATATGAAATAGATAATGTGATACCGCTCAGACAGTTTAATGCAATGAACGTTATCAATTTTCACGAAATCGTGGTACGCTAGTCGCAACATAACATTTTATTCATACAGAGTCCGGCGCCATAAACTGAGAATATACTTAAATTTATTCCATTGTCAAACGTTTAAATAAAATTCTCATGCAAAATGGTTTAATTCTATTCATAAACAGAATAAAACTCTATAAAAATCCAAACCTTAGTTACTAATTCATTGATGAACAGAAGAATATGAAATTATGACTTAAGTATATTCTCAGTTGATGGCGCCGGACCCAGGTCTTGCACTACCGTGTATCAAACCCAGATCGTCTTTACTTCACAGACCAATCACGTACTTTCTACACTAACTCCGCGCGTCTTCAAATGGCCAAATAGGAAGTTGTGCCAATAAAACAAATGAATAAATAACAATGAGTTACTATGGAAATGGGGAAATCAAACCAATTTCCATTTTCTATCATTTTGCTGCGCATGCGTATTTTAAGATATGACATGCACTACTTGCAAATGCAATGGAATGAAATATTGTTTACAGTTCATGGAGATAATATATCCTGTAATGTTTTCCATTCATTTGTAATATTATTTGAGTATGTATAAAATTCAACAATCTCATGGTACAACACTGACAATATTTACAAAACAACTGGATCAAAGTACTGAGAGTACATATAGATAAGACCATTTCAGGCTTCCTGACTGATCTGTTGACCACGCAAAAACGTACCTCAGATCCCATCAGTCTGCAAACAATACATTATTCTTCAGGTTAATAGACTGATGGAACTATACCATATGTCGAAGTATTAAAATGAGAATACACCATGTAGTGGCATTACGTTATTTATAGCTGGCCAAATCTGAAAACAGCTTTCGCACATGCCAACTTTCGTTCTCAATTTCTTCATTCAAGTTTACAGTGTCAATATGGCAATAAAACTAAACTAAACGATACTGTAGGAAAGAAACAACCATTACTTTTACGTATTTGACTGACATAAAATCATGTCGAATTAAAGCCCCAAACTAGAAAATACAAGGAACTTTTACTTAAAATGATTCAATTGAGTGATCGTCAAATGCCCGACATCACATATTTTGGCACACTTGTTCATTATGACGTCATAAATAAATGGCCCGTCAAACATGAATTTGATTATGACGTCACAATGGAACTACGTAATGGGCGTGGTTAAAATAGGATCAAGCGATCCCTCAATTGAAGAGAGTGACCTAGAATCAGAAATTGTAATGGAATTTTACCATTGAAAATTACGTATATAAACACCTCATCAAATGTACGAAAAGTATGCGCATGAATATTTCGTTGAAAAAATCCATGAAATTTATATAAGCATACATCAGTTCGTAAATGAATATTTACTACTTGTGCTGCCAATTTCCGTAATCACACAGTTTTTACAACAGCTTGTCATCCTAAATTTGGAAGCTTGTTTTCTGTACTATATCTCTGCGTAGATTTGAAGTTAGATACTAGCAGGTTAATTTTCTGATTGAACAGCGTGACAATAGACGGGCATTGCTTCGGAATGGACCCGTCTAAATATCTTCAAATTTAAAATATTTAATCTAAAAATAAATTGCTCAATATCCAAACAAATTCATTCCAGAAGTATTTCAGTTTTGAAGTACATTACCATGGAATGTAGTTTGATATTTCGTCCTAATGTGTAATTTATCAAATTTCAGTAAAAGCATTTCAGTGCATTAAGCATATATCAACTTTTTAAATTACGCAACTTCAATTTGAACGTTAATGAAGCAAAATACATTGCACATGGTTACACCACTCAAAATTATCATCCAATAATTTATAGAAAAAAAAATCGATATGCCTCCCAATACCACTATAAATATAACCCCCCTGAATTTGGGACGGAAAAATATTCATCCCAACTAAGTGAGCGCTTTACATCTAGAAAATCTTTCAAGTAAATACAAATTCGAGTAATACCAAAGAGGTATGTAATCTATGTGAGTGTCTCAAGTTAAGCATGAAAACTCCTCCTATATAGTGCTAATGAAATGTCATTGATTGTATTATATTTATGCACTTATATTTATGATATTCACTTAATTCTTGTGCTTTTCATCATGCATATCAAGCCGGTGGGCTCAGCGGATAAAGTGCTCGGCTCGTAACCGTGAGGTTCCGGGTTCGTCTCCCGCCGTGGGTACACCGGTGTCCTGTCTTTCGGATAAGATTGACAACCGAGGCCCGTGCCTCAGAAGATGTGGCATGTAAAAGATCCGTCACTGCTTCGAGTGGGTCCGGTGCATATTCTAAACTAAGCCGGTGTGGCCAAATGAATAAGGTGCTTTGATCGTGATCGAGAGGTCCCGGGTTCAACTCCCGCTCTTGGCGCACCGGTGTTGTCTTTCGGATGAGACAGTAAAAACAGGTTCCGTGTCATGGAAGGCGTGGGATGTAAAAGATCCCTCACTGCTTCGGATGGGTCCGTTGCAAAGGTCTAAATTTGTAAGGAATGCAACAGACAAATACCGTTACCATATACGTGAAATAATCGTGGTGTGACGTAAAACAATATTCAATCAATCAATAAATCATATTCTAAACTTCTGTGTACTGGGGGTGAGGTTATGTTTTTGTTTATTTGTTTGTTTTATGGAAACGACTTTGCTTGTTTTCCTTTTCACCTGAAAACTGAATTTTGTGCTGCCCCCTTTCTAATTTTCTAAATCGAACACGCCAAAGCATACCTAAGTTATTGTATCAAATATACATATGTTTGTATATTAGTTCTCCGACTTTTGACCTATAAACCCTTGTTCAAATAATTCAAACACAATGAACCGAATATACATCTTTAATCCATAAAAGGGTCAGTCACAAGGTACGCATTACAGTCAGGTACGGTGACCTATTACAAACAGACGGAGGCAAGAAGTTACTGTCGCCAATAGAAAAAAAAGTACCTTACTATCAATATTGACCAAGCAATTCAGATTCTTTTATCTGGAAAGCAACCAATATAAGATACAAGATATTCTACAGTAATAAATTCCTTTAAAAATATTTATGTATCACGTCATGAAGTTAAAGGTATATTTTTACATAAATAGCGTTTCCGAAAAGAGTTATTTTTACGGCATTTACACACACGTACAGAATTTAATTTCGATGCCCGATTTATTTCACAGAAAAATACACATATAAATAAATATCTATATATTTATATATTGTTTAATGAGCGAAAATGAAAATAAATGTTTATATATTTATATATTGTTTAATGAGCGAAGAGAAGCTTATGTTTTTGTTATGATTCAGCATGAATTTTACATAGCTCTGTAACAAAAGTCGTTTTTCTACACTTGATAACGGCCAGGAGGCTGAAAATTTGTGTAACTGAGTGTTTGTGCTTTGTTACTTATATTGGACTTCTCTTTGGAGGACTTTAAAGATTCTATATATATGTTTAGTTTGTAAAATTTACTTACAAGTTACGTTGGAATAGCTTTATATTCAAAAGATGCAAATCATGAGCATGAGAATAAGAGATCCATAACAGTAAATTACTAGTCAGCTAGAACATTTATAGAGTACTAGCAGAATGATCTACTAGTTGATGTGAAGATGGTTTCCTTAATGCATATCCTACGTATATGTATTTTAGACATAATACTACATCTATTATGTAAGTGTTTGATGATATTTATATTCGTGGAGATACACATGTATGAGGAATCTGGCGGAATAAGATGGTAATGTCCAATCAGTCTTACAAGAAAAAATTGGCAAGAAAATGAAATGAGAATAAAACGTATATGTATATACATGCATTGTATAATGTTACAAATAGGATGGATTACACGACAAAAATAATGCATGCCAACTTGCATTGATAGGAATGGTAAAGTGACATGACGGTCAACCATGAAAAATTTTGATTTATTCGGCACCCATGATGCCGACCTGGGACGGTAAAGAGTAAGTAACACGATCCAGGCAACCATACAATTGGTTTACGATGTCGTTGACGGAATGATTAATTGTTTGTATTTCATTTTCTTTCATGTCCCTTGGATCGCATAAGCTTATATATGTACATATATCTGTATTTTTTGTTTATCTGGCTGTCTGTCTATGCATGGGAAAAAAAGCTGGGTTTGTGAAACACTAATGTCCCTGGCGGCAACAAAGTCCAAAAAGTTATTTTTAGCGTGAAGGTCACTGTCAAGGTCAAAAGCTCAAAAGGTCATCGACCTTGGTGTCATTTTGTCAACTAATGGCTTCTTTAATTGAGTACGCATGTGAAATATGAAGTCTCAATCCCTCACTGTTCAAAAATTATGGCCAAGGTTAAAGTTGACAACTGACAGACAGAAAAACAGAGAGAACGGGTTTTTTTTTAGCGAGAAGGTCATTGTCAAGGTCAAGAGTTCATCGACCTTGGCGTCATTTGAAAGGGCTTCATTAGTTGAGTACGCATGTGAAATATGAAGTCTGTATCCCTCACGGTTCAAAAGTTATAGCCAAGGTGAAAGCTGGCAACAGACAGACAAGCAGACAAACAGACAGGCACGACAAAAACAATATGCTCCCGATCTATCGATTCAGGCGCATAAAAATTGACATAGCTACTGTAAGGAGCATATGTGTTTCACAAACAGATCTTGCTTTGTTGTTAAACTGCTTCATTATTACAGAACGAAGCAGGAGGCAAGTTTGTCACATATGGCGAGTGTACATTCGTAAGAGGCCTTAAGCCGGAGAGAGTGACGCGTAATAGCTTGGTATATTAAAGCTGGTACCGCCTTCATATAAGTAAAAATATGCTGAACCGAAACGGAGCGTTAACTATTAACAAAACAAACTATAGGGGAGGCTACTTCCATGCGGAAATTGTGTCTTTAAAGGTGTTCAAATTAATCCTCCACAGACAATTTCAGGTAACAGACGCACGAGGGATTACGAAGGATTACCAGAGACGATGGTTTGAACTTTGAATGTTTTCATACACAACTTGTGTTTAGTATTTGTAAATATGTACGACAGGCGATTCATTGATTGACTGGTTATTGTTTTAAGTAGTTGGCGATTATTTCACGTGTATGTTAACGGCATCTGCATGGTGCATTGCGTAGAAAGTATCACTGCAACACACCTATCTGAAGCAATGAGGGATCTCTTACGTGCCACGCCTAACGTGACACGGGGCCTTTATTTTAACTGTCTCATCCGAAAGAAAGGGCACCGGTGTGCCTATGGCGGGAGTCAAACCCATGACCCCTCGGTGATAAGCCGAGCACCTTATCCACTAATCTACGCCTGCTTTACGATAGACGAGAACTAAAACTTCATGTACGTGTACGCGTGCAACAAGTAACATGGACCATGGACAAAAGCTGACTGGCTGAGTGGGGTTTTTGCGTTGCTTTCAATCATTATTCAGTCGTCAATCATCATTCAGTCGTATCGCGACATTACAGTAAGGGGTAACCAATACATTGTCTTGAACACACTGGCGCAATCCGGGAATCGAGCAACTGACCAAAGTGTATGTACATCGTGACAATCGCCCAAAAAAAAACTCAGAAACAATTTACAGTAATATATAATCAAATTTCTATAGTATTAAGTCAGTAGTTTTGTTTTGTTTTGTTGTTTTGTTTTTTTTTTCAACGGTTCTGTACTTTTTCATATTGGGAATGTTTTGTCCCATTTGCACAATGCTTAAAGATAATGTTTGGGGAAAATTTTTGCAAATTTTGAGAAAAATCAGTGAAATTTCCATTGGAAAGGGTCCTGATAACGAACCTAATACAAAACAAAAAACACACACACATACACACTGTAAGTTTACGTGCAATAATACTGTCAGTGATTGTACCTATGATTTTTGAATGAGCACAAAGTGTACCCGTTTTCATTGAGTACCTTGTACGTATTGATCCTGAAGGGATTGACACAGAATTCTTACTTCCTTCTCACTATCTACTAAGCAAACACTTTCCCCTTCTAAGCTATCCTGGAGACGTATGGCACACACCTACATCATCAGGTAAATCGAACATTTATCGGCTATAAAGATTGTGGAGCACTTAAACGATCCCCCACACGTGCAAGATTCCCATATAAATTTTGTGAATATACTGACCAGTACAGAAATGCAAGGTAGTTTGATTCAACACATATAGTAGATGGATTGGCCGAGTCATTTACAGCTTACGCTTTCTTGGCAATTAAAGGCGTTTACCATGTGAGTTGGGTTTTTTTACCACATTAGAGTTGGTTTTACCAGGTTGGAGTCGATTTTTACCATGTTGAAGTTGGTTTTACCACTTTGGAGTTAGTTTTACCATGTTGGAGTTGTTTTTACCACGAGTGAGTTGGTTTTCACCATGTTGGAGATGGTTTTTACCACGTTAATGTTAGAGTTGTTTGTTTTGTTCAATGTTGAAATTCGGTTTCGGCGTCGCATTCAACCATTTCTGCGTCATATCCGACATCATAAAAGCAGGAGGATAGTGACGTCATACAATTAGCGCAATCGGGTATCAATCACACCTTGTTCGCTTGTATCGAAAGCACTCTGTTTAAATAACTAGTACATATATAGGAGGGGGTTTTCCTTTGATAATGCCAGGGAAACCTATTAGGTTCAAGTGGTATAGTTTATCTACATTTACAAGTATTGTTTTAATAAAAATGTTATGCCAATATCATGTTAACTTGGTACATAACTTCATCACTGTTTTATCTATGCAACAGACAATCCAGAAGTTGTAAAGACATTTTTACATGCCAATGAATACCTCGAGACCGTCTGACGGGACCTCGGTGTGTAAGTGTCTTATTCGAAGGACAAATAGGGGACAAAAGCTGAAAAAACCACCGTAATTTAAGAGAGCAAGCAGTTATCAATTCATATGGACTTCAAGGGAGGGGAATTCCCCTTCACAATCCCACAAATAAGCCAGTTCTCAACGTACTTTAATCATTCGGTGAAATAAAAATGATACATACAAGTACAATGGACATGTATTAAGAGTTTACAATCATTCTTAGAAATCTAAGATACATGTAATTACATGTACAATTACAATTCGATCCGCACTTCTCTATCCAAACCCTTGGCGGATTTATACATTTATGAAAGAACTGACCAACTGTTTCTACTAGTAGAAACCACGAGGCAAAAACACTTGACGGAGAATTTCTAAATCGGTCCAGTCATGTACGGATATGTCCTTGTAACATGGAACCTCTGCAGGTCCGTTCTAAAGACGTTCTTGGTCTACTACAGACACTTACATTGTAACTCTCACTTCAATCACGGGGCTTTCGGCTCGTTGCCCCCTCACCCCTCAATTATACCAATATAGAAATATAAAAAAGTTCTAAGTCACAGACGGGAGGAGGTGTATTTTTTGGTAAATCGGAAGTTCTAACCCTTCTTATTATATTGGTATAAATGAGGGGGGACCAACGAGCCGAAAGCCCTGTGCTTCAACTGTCTATATTATCATATTATAATATACTGAAGTGTGTTTACATGACCATATTAGGCATATAAAGGATTGTTTTAATAACTATATCAAGTTACATGTATCCGTAAAACATGTACAAGTATACACGTACGTTCTTCTTGTTTTAATGAAATTTTACGAACAAACCGTGGGACCATTGCTAACTACAATACTGTACCTTCCCCCTACTCCTTGATTATGTGAAGTTCTCAGTTAAGAGCTAGGAGTCGGGGAGAGGAACATTACTGTAGCTAGATCATTACCGTGGACTTGTATATGACGGACTTTGGTTACGATTTGGTATGGTCTCTGATCACAGCCATGCATGTAAATGTACAATACATCATATTATGTACATACATGTACAATGTATATCGCGGAGAATAAGGTCCGTGCTCAGTGATTCACATAAAATCAATGGTTTTTGCGCCCTCTGCTGCCACTGATGAAATTTTAATGAAGTTAACATTATAACGCGTTGGAAAATGCATCCTGGACAGGCTTAACTCAGTAGGAAAGAAGGGTGAACATATCTGAGTCAACAAACTGACCTAATGTTCGCCCTGCATAATTCATCTATAGACTAAATTAAGCGGAGGATCCAGGTAAAAGGGGCATTCTTATAGGGAAAAAGTATACGTTAACATGTACATGGTTGGTTGGTTGATTAACCAGTTTTACGTCGCTTTCAACAATATTTCAGTTATATCGCGACATGGAAGTAGGAGGTTACCAATTAACCTCTTAAACATAGTGGCACAACCCAGGAATCGAACCCGGATTGTCGGCGCCACAAGCCAAGCACTTAACCACTACACCAAGCCTGCCCCTCATTAAACATGTACAAGAAATACATATATATATGTACATATATGTACATGCATATGTACTATATCCAATGACCATACTGACCGCAATTTAGTGCTTTAATTTTTTCACAAACATATAAAATTCTATTTCAATCTTTCAATAACAATTAACTACCTTACGGTTAACATTTTAAATTGCTAGTGAAATTTTTTAAAAAATCTTTTTGCATTGACTCAGGATACACTCCTTGAAGTAGATTGTATCTTTGACAATTGAATAGGACATAATGTATACATGTATGTACTCTTTTATCAATGCCTTTTAAATGAGTAATGGTGACTGAAAGAAAAAAGTTAATTTAAAGATAAAATATCTAAATGATGACTGACCTTGCTAATTTGAGAAAGGGCATGTTTTCTCACTGTATAACATAAAGCATGCATTGCTGGATTCTTAAGTTTGAAAAAGTATGTGTTTAAACCTATGACTATACATGAGTGGAAGGCTCCTTGCCTTTCTATGATGTATTACATCTACAATGCTATACAAACTGAATGGTAATTAATCAATGAAATTGGAGTGGCTGACTTCGGTATAAATTTGAATATGATTAACCAGTCAACTCTTCCATTCAAAAGCACATACACATGTAATTATAAATATCATCATTGTATACATAAAACTATAAAGCTTATGTCAATGAACATGTATGGTTTACATGATACAATACCCTTTCATACAGAATGAAACAGTTGGAAATTTAATTTCCCCATACATCAAGTGAGAAGAAAGCCAAATAGTACTATACATGTACATATACTTCTGTACATGTATGTACATATACAAAATCTGCCCCTTGGGGAGGGGATGTATTCATCTGTTCATATGACAAAAATGACAGAATTAAAAGAGGCCGCCTTGAAGTGTGTTACAGCTACAGTGTATATATGTAAATTAAATAAACACTGTAGACAATACTGAGATGAAAATAGCACTATAACCTAAATTTAATACATGTACTGCTGAAAGAAAATCATGATTTGGAACACTGAACAAGTATGTTGAGTTTAACAGTTAAAAAGGAACAGTGGATACTGTAAAATAATTCTGTATTTCTTTAAAATAATGTGAATTGTCAGTATATTCGATCAACACGTGTTTTTTTTTTTTCGTGGTTTAATACATTAAAATTCCACTTCTACTGAAAAAGAGGGGGAGGGTTAATTTAAAGGCAGGTGTTATCAATTAACACCACTCACCGGGTACCGGTACAAGACCAGTTTGGGATACCCATACAACTTACAAAACCAAGTGGCTTTTATTAAGGCAATGTTGCTAGCAGTAGTATTACATTAAAAAGATACCCCGTTCGCATATTATAAGATGACAATGAAATTATAGACAAAATATACCTATTCACATGCATTAGTCCTTCGATCGTAACAAACATCTGCAGGTTTCACCTGTGCGGGTCACCAATTTACTAATCGGTTCGTAATTATAGGTCAAACACGCTTACTGGTCGGATCTTAATGTCAGAAATTGACATAAATGAAGTGGTCATTGAGAGCTTACCTTGGTCTATGTATACTAACATCCGACGTTGATCTAATTAGTACAGGTAAATAATAGGTGTGTACGTCCCAACCATAACACAAAACATGGCGATAGTGTGGGTCACGTGACTAAATACAGGTGCGATCTGTAAATAGAAAGAAGGAAAAAAAAGGGGGGGGGGGGGATTGTGTTAGGGTGTTACAGAAAACAAAAAAAAAAAAAAAAAAAAAAAATACACACACTGCTAAAACAGGAATAAATATATTTGATTTAATTCTTTATCAAGTATAACATAAAACTTTATGAAACGTTCCGATAAAAATCGATTAGTAAACGGGGAACAACTCGTATTTTGTCGTTTTTAAGAATTAAGTTCAGCCTTGTAACCGATACAATGTAACACGGATGAAACTCCGTCGAATTAGGACTTGCTTGTTGTGTTTTTTCTTGATCTTTATTATCAAGTTCGGCTTAGGTAAGTTTGGACAACCGCCTACTTTGCTACTAGTACTAGTACTAACTAGTAGTAGGATTTCTTATCAGTACGATTGAAGAGAAAGGAACGATAACTCTGGAAAAGTTGCATGTGTATAAATTGTTTGCATATGACTATTTTAGCCTTCATATTCGTTGATGTATGTATTTTACTGCTCTCCGGAATGTTCACAAAGAATCGTACTAGTGTAACGTATAAATGTTCGGTGATAAAGATATAAATACAACTTGATGTATTCCAGGGGGGAGTAACTCGTTTATGACACTGCTGCACGATTTATCTGCGGAAAAGGGGGGGGGGGGGAGGTGTTAGCTCACCTTAATGTAATACATAAGTGAACTATCGTCATATCTGGCATCTGTTGTCCATCCATCATATGTCTGTACATAAACTTTTATATTTTCAATTTCTCCTCCAAAATCAGAGAGATTTTTATCAAACTTTGTAAATATTGTTGTTATTGTTTATTTTTTCTTAATTTGATCTGTCAGCTGGTAGTGCCAGCATAGACAAAAGTATGCCATAGAGGGTACTCTTATTTAAAATTATCTTCAAAAGGGATGCTTGGATTTGAAAACTGATGGTATCTGAGCATGCATTCTGGAGGGATGCAAAATGCATGAGTTTCGAGATACCGATCATCCAAACCAGCATTTTTCGAATTTTATGTGCTCCTCATTGCAAATGTGGGACGACATTGTTTACATACATCTCTGTGTGACAAGCTGCTGTGGCCCTCTGGATGAGGTGCTCAGATCCTGACCTAGAGGTCCTTGGTTCGATTCCTTCCGTAGGCACAACGGTGTTCTGTCTTCATATGAGAAGGTAAAAACTGAGGTCCAGTGTCATGGTAGGATCCCTCACTTCTTCAGATGGGTCAGTTGCAAAGGTATAAATTTCTCAGCAATGCATTGGGCAGATGACGTCACCATATACGTGAAATAATTGTGGAGTGACTTAAACCAATGATCAATCAATCAATCAACTGTCGCTGTGTCAAGTTAATGACCAGCTCTGTTTAAACGTGAATAAATAAACAAATACATGAATATTTGGAGTAATAACAATGTTTGTTTGTTCAGATAATATTATTTTGAAAATCAAAGTGATACCTACCCGTTTCAAGAGTGAACTGTTTTTACCTTCTGGAGGCACTGTAAATATTCAGTACAGGGGATCCCAGTGGAGAGTTTGCATTTACGTAGAATTATAAAAATTTTCAGGAAAAATTTAGTACATGAACACTAGAGAAACTTCTTTTTGACAATGCTCAACAAATAAGTGCTAGTCAGGTTTCACAGAAAAATTCCTTATTCTCAGTAACTGGGATATCCATTACTATGATGGCCAATATTGTCCCACCTTGCCTCATTTTGATATGCATGTAGTACATAAATAGAAAAATGACGGTCTGGATTTGTATCTTGAAATAGACGTGTTCAAGTTTACTCAATTTTTTCAAATCAGAGAAGAGATTTTTGGGGACATTTTTTTTTATACTTAATCTTTTTGGAAATCGTCTATTTTTGGATAATTCTTAAAGTTTCTCTTTGCAGGATGCTTATAAATTATATAATGCATTGATTTTGTGTACTTTAACTGATTTTATTGTATTAAATTAATGTAATTGGAATTACGAATGCAGTACTAAAATATGAGAAAAAAAAAAGAGGAAGGAATTCTGACGTAATTTTTTTTGGCATATCTCCGAGTATCGTTGTCTTGATAGAATCAATGTAGAGAAGCAAGTTTACAGTCTTTTGTCAGTTGTCAAAAACACAATAATCAAGATTATATATGTACATTGCATCTACAAATTTTTCAATCAACCAGTTGTAAGTGAATTAACTAATTGTGCTCAGATGAGCGATACAGGCCCACTTAGACTGCTAATTTGTTGTTTTGATTTTTTGTTACCTGGCATTGTATGTCGCAGTTTAGACTTCAGAAGAGATATTAGAACATATTTTGCGACCTTGGTCATCTGACTGTGTACAATATCAGTCTATTGATAAAAAATCTGTACAGTAATTAACAATTTGGTCACACTCTTTCATTGTAGGGATAGTCTGAATCTCTCAGATGCAAGACACTCTCTGTATTAAGAGACAAAGAGACAATTTTCAAAATTTTTATGTACTTTAGAATTTAAGATTATATCTTTATGATATACTGAAATGAATACTGGTAATGTTTTAAACAGTTGTGTCAAGTAGCAGTGGCAATTTCTGAAAGTTATGAGGAAAAATATTCTACCAGCCAGTAAGCTGAGCTGTATAAAAATTATACTCCTCAATTATTGATGAAAAATATAAAAAAACAAAAACGAAACAAAAAAGAGAAAACAAAACAAAACATTGGTTTGTGTTTAGTTTGAAACCAAATTTCAATTTTGTAATACATGTACCGGTACTTGATAACAATAAAAGTTGTCTTTCACACAGAAATGCTTCACATTTTAAAGATTAACTATTCCTCAAATGAGAGGGTCTGCCGGTCTGAATTAAGGAAAGAACAAGCAAGGGGCTTTGACCTAAGTTTTGATATGTTTTCATATCTGTCCTGAACTGATTAATTTTTAAATTTGAAATAGATAGATCTGAAAGGATGTGGGAATAAGTAAATGAATTTAATTAATTATACATAATTGAAACAAAGAATAAATAGATGATTAAATAAATGTGGGTTTTTAGCTTTAATTTATAGAGCTTACAGGTTCAAATTAACAGGTAGGAGTGTGACATATCTAAGTTATAACTCAAGTGATTTGGCTAGTATAAATCATCACAGTCAGCATGGCTAGATACCTTACCTGTTTATTTCTTGCCCAAGCATTTACAACATCAACAGTCATTCTCTGCCAGAGTTGTCATTCATTTTTCCTCACTTACATATGTAGCAGCTTCAGCGCATGGAACTCTGGGTAGAGAATGCATCATCAGTGTCAGTTGGGTGGTGAATAGTAAGAACTCTGATAGATAAAGCAAAAAATAGATAGCTTTTAATCCACTTGTATTGCCCTTTTGGTGGTTTTACATTTACAAAATTACAAATTTTGTTGAAATGACATCCCTCTTTTGTTTATATATATATATTATGTGTTCAGGAAATGTTTCTACTAAGATGAATTTACAAATAATATATCTACTACATTTTTACATATCAAATTCCCATTCTTCCTGCTCAGATGACAAACATATTTTAAGATGATTAATAAATGTCGTCATACATTGCTTATTGGCCCTTTAAATTATCTTACTAATTGCATGAATTAACCCTTAACTGTCACATGTATATTTCTCATTTCAGAATTAAAATAAAATTAATAGTATGCATTTGTCACATAAACTTTTATCAAGTCACTGGTCTATGACTGAAAAGTCTGAATACAGCAGCTTGTGTACCATTTACACTATATGTGCATATTACCATCCATTTTTTCTATTTTTACTCAGGCAAGGTAAATATATCTCTTTTTAGCATTTTATCTATTTAAGATTTCGTCAGTTTTACTTTTACTAAAAAGGTTTTTCCCTTCCAGTTTGAATTTGTATTTATAGAGAAAATAAAAACCTGTCTCCAGGTCATTTGAATGTTTACTCATGCATACACTTCAAGTCCATTAGTGGTAGGCCTCAGTAAACACACTTAGATAAACTCATTTCTACATGCGGTACGCAGAAGTTATACCAAGAAACAGAATTTTATTTACAACGAATATGGTTCAGATTTTGAAGACGTGTTTTGCTTTGTTAACTTTGTTTAATTTACAAGGGATTTTGAGTTTTAATGTCGGAGAAAATGGGAATTTGAATAGGCCATCATGGAGCTTCCTTGCAAAAATGAATTTTGCATTGTCTCCAGGTAGATTTTGAAATTTTTTTAATGTTCATGTAGGTGTATGCTTGTTTATGTGTATTTATTTTATGTATCTCTTTTTATTTACAGTTTATTATTGTATAATTGGGGATCCAGAAGTTTAGATGATCAAGTTTGTTGTGAATGAGGGGATTTTTCTGGAGAATCTGACTGACAAAATTGTGCAAATTTTTATCTATTCAATTCAGTTTGAATATTTGAGGGGATGTTTCTTGAAATCTTAAAACATCTGGATCCACCACTGTTTTATCAAGTCATAAACCTAACTATTTATACATATCTACATATCATATTTCATATTCTCATTTAAGATAGTTGTTCATCATCTTTTATCTTTCATTCCTGTATTTTAGATTTACTAAGAAGACAACCATATTTGGTAAGAAAAATTTTAGCAGCTTCATTTGTCTTATATAAATTTTTGTAACTGCATGCTGATATTTTCATTAGTATTTCAATGTAGGTCATCACCTGTTTTTATACACCTGCATTTAAAAATGAGGGCGTATTATGCTATACTGCTGTCGTCTGTCCGTCCGTCCGTCCTTGTCCGGGCTTCTCCTCCTTAACTAAAGGGGGAACAAAAATTTTTGATGGTGTCATATGAAAGGGTGTGGATTGTAGTTGTGCATGTGGGTTTCAAAGTTGGGATCAGGCCCCTGGGGTGGGGGAAAATAGGTGGGGTAGGAAAAGCTTGACTGGGCTTCTCTTCCTTAATTTAAGTGGAGAACAAAAGTTTTGATAGTGTCATATGAAAGGATGTGGCTTGTAGTTGTGCATGTGGGTTTCAAAGTTGGGGTCAGGCCCCTGGGGTGGGGGAAATGGGCAGGGTGGGAAAGTTTTTGCAGGCTTCTACTCCTTATCTAAATGGTGAACAAAACTTTTGATGGTGTCATATGAAAGGGTGTGGCTTGTAGTTGTGCATGTGGGTTTCAAAGTTGGGGTCAGGCCCCTGGGGTGGGGAAAAATGGGCGGGGTCAGAAAAGCTTGTCTGGGCTTCTTCTTAAATAAAGGGGGAACAAAACTTTTGATGGTGTCATATGAAAGGATGTGGCTTGTAGTTGTGCATGTGGGTTTCAAAGCTGGGGTCAAGCCCTTGGGGTGGGGGAAAATGGGCAGGGTGGGAAAGTTTTTGCAGGCTTCTACTCCTTATCTAAATGGTGAACAAAACTTTTGATGGTGTCATGTGAAAGGATGTGGCTTGTGGACCACATTAAAATATGATGCGGGCGTATCATGCACCCGTTAGCGGTGCTCTATTTTTAGCCTGTATGGTTAAACTTTCTCTGTTTTCATAATTCACAAGAACAAAAAAGAAATGGTATGTAGGTATTTTATACACCATGTTTAAGATTCTTGTTTACATACAATTTTAATGCATTACCAGTGCATGGTTCAATATTAAACCTACATCTGATATTCCTGACTCTTTGGCCTTTTCAAAATAAAGAGTTATCTACCTTTGGGTAGGTGTATGATGTAGAATAGATGTGTCATAAACTGGTTCTCCAGAGACTGGTGTTAATGTTAAGGACCAAAAATAATGCTTCCACAGATGATGAATGATGCCACGACTTTACCTTTTGATGAGTCAGCCACTAAATGTGAATTAGAATCTATGTATAACTTAATAATGAGGCATATATCTCTTACGAGTCAATTTACTCACTTACAACTTGTTATTTATGACTCTATTAACTCGTTAACTGCTGACCTGCATACTGATCTTGGTTGTAAATTTTCATAAATTTAAAGTATTTGTTGCACAATTAAGCTCATCCATAAAAATTTATTTGTTTGTTTTTCCAAGAAATTTATCATATGATAGTTACTTGAATGCTGTAATTCACTAATATTTCTATCAAAACCATTTTTCTGACAATTGAAAATTGAGAAATGTTATATTTGAGCTGAATAATTCTCTGAGATAAAGAGGATCTCAGAATAACATTTTATCAACCAGTAAAATATCATCTTCAATCTACAGAAAATCTTACACTATACTTGAATATAATTGCAAAGTTTATAAAATTTTGTAGAACCAATACTTTGTCAATATTTATTAACACATATTTGAAATCTTTAATCTCTAAGTAGGGTATGTAAATATGAAAGTTCAGGAAAGGTGTGGGATCTGAAGAATGATCTTAAATCTATTATCTTAAATACTGATAACTTGAAGGTAATTTTAATGGTGGAGGGGAAGATACACAGCAGTATTGTAAACAGACGATAACTACATCGTAAGTCTGTGAGTTTTTTTATGATGGTTGTTCTGTAATTTTGCATGCAGTTTGAAAATAATGCATTACGTGGGTCTCTGCAAGTGTATTACGGTATCATATTAGGGTATCATACAGTGCTCACATGATAAATGTGTAAACTGGATATTAAGTGAAATATTTGTTTGTTTTTGGTCACTCAGCGAAATATGCAGTGACAAATTGTTTTAAGTTTGAGGGATGATTGTGAAATGTGTCAACATAGTATCTTGAAGATACATGCAAGAAGAGAAAATGTTAACAGCAGCTGTATCAGAAGAACAAGTCTGCCGTCTATAACACAGAAAGAAGGAAAATGAGAATTACAAAAAAATCTCTTAATATTTTTAGACTCGTACAATAATTCAAGTAATTATACAGAAAAATTATACCTACATCATTGTTTGTTTTATTTTTAGAGAGCAATGGCATTCAGTATCTCCACAACATGGGATAGTAGAACTATAAACCATTCACCGGTACAGATTACGTTAGGTCCTGCAGACCCTGCTGCCAGAAATGTCAAGGTCACTATCACAGGTCCCTTCTTCAATGACCCTGGTAACCCAGGGGGTAAACCCGGTGAGCCCTTCATGGAATTGTGGAATTATGAAGGTTTGTTCTGTGATTAAATTAAATGTAGATCCATGGTAGATAGCTTAAATTACATCATTAATGTATTCCCATTCTTTTTTTTTAAGCAATGTTGTCAGCTAGCCCTTGAATCATCAATGTTATTCTTATTATGATATAATGATGTGCAAGTGTAAAGATGTTAAGAATAGAATACAACTTACCTAATTAATTAATAAAAAATTTCTTCTTCTTGAAGTTTTTGTGGTTGGTCTTGTTTTTTTTTTTTTGTCTGGAGAAATACATAAGAAATTATTGATTGCATTACGATGTCCAGTTTGAAGTCTTGAGGTGACTGAAGTATTGTGGAAAATGACTTAGAATCCAAACAAACAGACTACCATTTTCACAGATTTGGTGGTCAAGTACATTAAGTACGTCTTAGTAAATTGATCCCACTTTTCTAATATATTTGAAATTTTGAGAGAAGTGGCTCAAAATTATAGTAGTTAGAAAAGAAAGAAATCTTGTAATCTTGACCTAAGTAAAAATGATGAAATGACAACACTTTATGTATTTCAGATTTTATATATAAGTACGAAAAACTTAGTCAATGACATCATTTGTAATTGTTCTCGCTGTTTACATTCAAGTATAGTAATAAACCTGAAAGTTTGTTAAATACAGACATTTTTGGATATTTTGACATTTTGGTAATTTAGTATGATTAACACTTTTAACAGAAAACATGGATCGTACATAAGATGTTGTAATTTTTCCTTCAACCACTAGATAGAGAACAGGGTCGGGCGCCATAAACTGAGAATATACTTAAGTCATAATTTCATATTCTTCTGTTCATCAATGAATTAATAACTGGGATTTGGATTTTATTTAGTTTTATTCTATTGATAAATAGAATTTAACCATTCTACATTAGAATTTATTTGAACGTTTGATAATGGAATAAATTTAAATGAAATAACTGACTTAAGTATTTTCTCAGTTTATGGCGCCGGACCCAGAAGGCATTTTCACAAAGTATCATAAGATTTTCCATTAGTTTTTTGTATGCATTCCTTAATGACTAAAGTACTTATTTTGTATGTGCGTAAAAGAAATTACATATAATTTTTTTGTGAAAATATCTGCAGGAGGTAAAAAGTTTTTGGAAAAAAGAATGTTTTTGTTATTATATACTAAAGGCTTCCCTTATGTAGGATTTTGAAGGATATATTGATACAATTTACCATAATCAGTCAAAGCAGAAGTTGTTACTGATTATTCATGACATACAATTTCAACATAAAGTTTGTGTGTTTATTTATTTATTGTTCTAGGCCAATTCCCAAGGTGATTCACTTATATGGTGGCAGCATTTGCCTCACTATCTAGTATGTTACAGTCATGTAAGAATTTAAATTTACTATCTGGTGGTATACAGGATTTTCTGAAGCCTTCAGATTTGTCCATTTTGTAATACATGATTATCATATTTATAGTTGATGTCATATTTTCAATAATTACTTAATTTTGTTGTACAAAAATATTTTCATGTCTCTTGAAAGAGCAATAATAATAGAGACTTCTATTGTTTCTTGCTATATTGTAGTCTTTGATAATATATCATATCATATATCATATTTACTATGCTATTTGCAGTGGCAGAAGCATTTTTTTTAAACGACAACAATCAGTATCTGGAAGTGGAGTTTTGTCCGTAAGTATGATGTAAATTTCTGCTTTACATGTAACAGTATTTATTGTAGTCAGAAATACATGATACAATATTACGTGTGTCAATACATCTATACATAAAACGCACATATCAATCCTCTGAATATAAAAGTAGAAGTGCAGTTCTTGTGCTTTCTATGTTTTATATAAATTTAAAAATCCTACCTAAGACTGCAGGACAGTATTCATTGATTTCATGGTCCACTGAAATTGACAAATCACAATATGTTAAAAAGAGGGGTTATACATGTATGCTATTGATTGAATTTTTCTTGCCTTGCTCAAATTTGTTTAATCAGTATAGTTTTCAATAGTCTACAAATAATGCTCATGCTTCAATTTTTTCATATTAGCAGCATCTTCTTTTTTTTCATACTTATTTTTTCTAATGGATCAGGAAAAAATGTAAAATGACCAAAAAAAGGTACTTTGATTTGCTTGTGCAGGCCAACCAGCCTCAAAATCATGAAGAAATAATCTGCTAATAATAATCACATTTTTAATTTCAGTTTCCTATGATTTTCTTGCACAACAGACCTTTTCATAAAGGTCACCTCTGTGTGAAGGTCACTTTAAAGCCTTCCTTTAGGAGACCCTCATGTACACGTGTGAATGTATAAATGTGAACATTTGAATTTTTATGTTCACAGACATGGTCAACATTTAATTCTATTGTTGAAAGGAGAAAGAGATGCATTCAAAGTAAGTTTTTCATCCTATCAGAAGTCTCTTTGTACTCATCGAATAATTTAGAATTCTTTTGTATGCTCAGTATAACTGAATGTTTGCAAGGCATTACTTGTAATTTGTATTATCTCAATCAGGAAAAGTCAGTCATAAAGTTATTTTTGTGGCATGAGTCAATAAATCATTTTGTTTGTTTGATTCGTATTTTACTTTACACCAAGATTATTTCAATCACACATGTATATGGTGGCAACATCGAACTGATGCATCACACAGAAATTTATTAAATCTATGCTAAGATCCTACTTGAAATGAAGGATCCACATCTGCCTTGACGCAGGACCTCATTTTTTAATATTTAAGTATCCTTAACATCTCACACAAAGAATGATCAGCAGCATGTAGCAACCCAAATAAAACAATGGTCTCTTTTAGCATGTGCTAGCATACAGATATGGCATCAATCAATTAAGGGTCATGTTTATGAACTTTTTCATTGACCAATCAGAAGACAGCTTGCATGCTTGCTATAGAGCATGTTAACACTTGTAAGCATCTCAGCATTTATCTATTTTTAACATTAATACATGTATTATGTAAATTCCTAAAAGGTAAATGTACCATCAAAACACTTTGTCATGTTTACTTGCTGAATAAAATTTGTTTATTTTGACACCATTTTTAACTTGCTTGGCATTGTAAATGTCTCAGACATGCAGTTGATAGAACTTAAACCTTTGATTGATCACTGCCAGATCTCTGTGACAATATGTGTAAACAGATCGACAGCTGTGTTTAAATGATATTTCAGCAGATACATGTGTAACAATTGATACATACTTGTATATGGGTGAACCTAATTAAAGAGAAGTAACTCCTAACATTGCATTAGACTATAATTTGAAATTTGCACAGAACAGAGACTTATATACACATATTTGTCTACGCACAGAATGACCATATTCTATATTTGAATAACATTAATGAATAATCTCATGCATGAATCTTTACAGACACAGCTACCAATGGTATACCATGCCACCATTGACACCACAGATAACACTTGGAGTGCGGTAGCCTATATTCCCTTCGATTATTTTCCTCCAAAAGTGTCAAAATTTAATGCTTATGCTATACATGGATCTGGGGAGAACCGGGTGTACGAGTCATTGTATCCAGTGCCCACTGGAAAATATCCAAATCCAGACTTGTAAGTTCTGATAGATTCGGACATTTTTCATCCACAAAATAAAAAGAATGGTCACCAAAGTAGATATCATACAAGGAAATCTTTTGTCTACTCAAATTTCACAAACAAAGCAGCTGAGGATGCATAATCTCCTAATAGTTCAGGGCCTGATCAATTCACAAATTTTCTTAAGAAATTTCAAAGATTTTTTGTAACTTTTATTCCTAGCTTTTGCCAAAATCTGGACAGGAAATTATGAAGTTAATGATGATATTTTTCGTCTCAAAAACACAGTAAAACATTTAACATTCTGCATACTGAAGTTTAAAGTCATATTTTATCTAAGTGAAAGTTACCAAAAATACATAAGAACTTTTGGGAAATTGTCTGCAGAAATTCAAATGTTCAAGTCTCATCAATGAGTCCTTTATATGAGACAGTGAAATGTTAGATCAGACTTTATACATTAAAGATTTCAGCATTGCACCATGTAGGCAAAACACTCTATTAATATAAAAATACAAAAAAACAATTCAAAGAATGTAACTGAATATACATTGGACCTGGTGCATTTAGAGACGATGTAGAAGTTCAAGTAGACCTGGTGTAGCTTAGTCAATTTCTTTGCTTGTTTTAGTTTTGTTTCATGTCGCACAAAGATTACTGCATTTATGTGGTGACTGCATCTGCCTGATGCATTGCATAGAATTAATTCAGACCTATGCAATGCATCCAGTGAAGGGAACCAGTAATTGAACTTTTATGTGCTACATCCACCGTGCAACAGGACTTAAGATTTAACGATTTCATCCAAAGGGCAGGATATTGACAGATTATTGGTGTGATTTGAACCTAGCGCGTCTTCATGGTGCACCAAGCTCCTTACTGACCCAGCTATACTGGTTCAGCTGGGTCAGTAGAATGCTAAATTCAGAATCCACTCCTACACCATGCATTAGGCAGATGCCATCACTGTCATAGGTCTCAATTTCTTCGCAATGTATAATAGGCAGATGCCGTCACTGTCATAGGTCTCAATTTCTTCGCAATGTATAATAGGCAGATGCCATCACTGTCATAGGTCTCAATTTCTTCGCAATATGCATCAGACAGATGCCATCACTGTCATAGGTCTCAAATTCTACGCAATATGCATAAGGCAGATGCCATCACTGTCATAGGTCTCAAATTCTATGCAATATGCATTACGTAGATGCTGTCATTGTATAAGTGAAATGATTTTAACATTACATAAAACAACAAAGAAATAACTTATCAAGAATTTTATGTTATTCAAAATACAAATTGTTAGAAGGGAACATTTTTATGCCTTTTTCTAGATTTATACAAGTGTTTGTTTTCTTTATTTTTAACCTTTTATTTTGTATATTTCAGTCACAGACTGGAGTACTTCAGTGCCATAGATTTCCAGACCATTGTTCCTGATAACTGGGCAGATACATATAGCTCACAGCTCTGGAGATCAGTAATAAATGTAAGTCTTACAATTCTGATTTTATATATCCTGATATTCTGAGTATGTACATGTATTTAAGCATCTAACGACCAAAATTCCCAACATTTAACATCCCCCAACTTTCAACATTCCAACCTTCAACATCCCAATTCTTCAACATCCAAACCTTCAACACCCCCACTTTTCAACATCCAAACCTTCAACACTCCTAATTTTCAACATCCCATCCTTCAGCATTTTTAGTCCTCAACATCCTTTAACATTCAACATAAAAACCTTCAAACTCCAGAAAACTCAGGTATGACTAAGTTGGTAACAGTTTATATAGTGGAATATGGAAATTTGTAGCCAATAATCATTTGGATTACACATTGCTACAGATTTTCAGCTGCTCATAATTAATAATTATTAGTTAGAAATGCCAGTTCAAGCATAAAACTTGGATCTGAAGTCGAAGTCATTCCATTGAGAGAATCTACCAAAATTGAAATTGAAATTGTATGTAAGTAATACATGCATTTCATTTCGTTATTCACTTGGTACTATATCCTAATTCTAATACTAATTTTTCCAATCACTTTGATAAAAGGTCTGAGCTTTTAGCCTCCTTGCTGCAAATTTACCCATTTTATAAATCATGGAATGCAGTAAGTGAATTTTTATTTTTCAAATTTGAGTAAAAAATGACAAAATTTGAGAAAAAGACATTGTATTAAAAGCACTTATTTCAGAGTTTTCATTCGAAGTTCAACCTGAGTGTAAACAAGTAAATGAAAAACTGAAATGGAAGTAACATGATGTTTTGATTTTCTAAATTCCTTCTAATTCTTTTATATTCTGTTATGACCAAAGTTATTCTTTGCTTATGTTCAACTTTTCAGGCTATTAGTAAAGGGTTTCAGTGGCAGATCAAGCCTTGCATGTGTTGTGCAAATTCTTGAAAGTACTTTGCAGTTGAATACAAACAAGAAAATAAAGAACCCAATATTCAGTTTCCCTCTGTTTTATAATTATATTTCCAATATTCTAATCTTCAGTGCATCAGATGTATTAAAAAGCCTGCAATTTCATATTCATTTATAAATACCATACCATATAAAAACCCAACAATAATTTTTCTTCCTGTATATTATAATTTCAGATCAAGACATTTAGTATAGCAACAACATGGGACAACAGATCTGTCAATCATGACCCAATTAAACTAAACATCTATCCTGCAGATGATAAAAACCAGGTCAAGATCGTTGTTAATGGACCATATTATAATGACCCTGCTATTCCCCCCAATAGTGTACCAGGTCTACCATTTGATAAACTGTGGGAATATGAAGGTATCTTTGAAATGAACTATATAAATTATAACAGCCATTTTGATGGCTGAAAAAGATGAAAATATTCTTTTATTTCTAATACAGTTGACTGTTGTAAACTCGAACACCAATAATATGAATTTACCATTATTTCAAGCTCTTTTAACAGTTCTGATGCAATTTTTTACTTCTGAATATATTTTGAACTGAACTCTACTTAACTCAAACTGTTTTAATTGGCTCTTTGAGTTTACATTATTGAGAGTTGACTGTGGAATTTGTGCAACTTAAATGTCAGCATATCAAACACTTCATGGAGCATATAGATTTGGTAATTTCATTTATTTCCAAAGTTCAATTCTCGAAGTTCAATACATGTATGAAATCAAACAATATGAAAATTGATATAACAAAACATAATTCAAATACCAAAGAGATTTTGAAATGGCATATTACCTTATTTCACACTTACCAATGTTACAGGTATTGTATCAGAATCTGACAACATATATTTTAAATTAACGTACATTGTACATGTATTATAACGAAGTTAATATTTGAAAATGGGGAAGTGTTGAACATTTTGTTGTAAGTTGGAATAAAGACTTTAGTGTCTATGATTATATTGTTTTTCTAGTTTCAACTCTAATCTTTCAACTGTATGATGGTAGTTTATATTTCGAGGAAAAATGTTAACACTGTTTTAGTACAATTCAACAGGTGCATGTGCACTCAGTTTGACAAATTTCTTCACAGAGCTAGATCTGGGGTTAAACCACAATATGTTAGAGGTCATCTGCAAATTCTTAATATGTTAATTTCTGAAAATATTGATTGATCATACAATGTAAACTTAAAAACTGAAAAACTGAAAAACTATATGAACATGCACCAATACTTATTTTACTTCACCAGATGCACATTTCAAAGAATAATGTCATTTCAGCTAATATTGAAGGCTGAACTTTGCACCAATAATATATGTATTATGTCTCTATAGAGGGGCAATTCTTCATATCGAAAGTATTGAAATTTTATAACTGTATCACCATAATTACATCTTACAATGAAATATACAAAAAATGTACTATCATATGTATAGTATACAATATAATTTGATGCAGTATTTTAAACGAAAATGGGAAATAGGTGTACATGTACTGTTTAATTTTCCCAGTTTGTTCAACGTGCATTCTTTACTTTTTCTAGTTGCTGAAGCCTTTTTCCTAAATGATGACAATCAATATTTAGAGGTCATTTTGGGGCCGTAAGTAATATTGATACATGCTTGCTACATTGATATTACTAGAGCTTCCAAGTACAAGGAACATTCCTTTTCAATTCTTTGTCAGACTGCTCTGTATTAATGCTGATAATCTCTTTCTGGGTCAAACAATTATAGTGTTGACCATTATTTGCTTATAGACTTGGTTTAGCGGGTGCAACTCTTTCAGTATTATACTTGGCTTAGAGGTAAGCATTCTGTGTTCGAGTTTTGCATGTCAAAAAATATCCACACCCTATCGTTTCTGAAAAATGGACAAAAAATTGTACAATTATTAAGATCAATAATAAATGTAATTTGCAGTACCAGCATTTTGTATTTACGAAATTATACTCAACTCTGACAGTTTAAAGACCCTCCTGTTTGAGATGTGGGTCCGGCGCCATAAATTGAGAAATACTTAAGTCATAATTTCATATTCTTCTGTCCAACAATAAGTAATAACTCGGATTTGGATTCTACTGAGTTTTATTCTATCGATAAATAGAAATAAACCATTCTGCTTGACAATTTATTTGAACGTTTGGTAGTGGAATAAAATAAAATGAAATAATTGACTTAAGTATTTTCTCCGTTTATGGGGCCGGACCCTGATCATCATTACTTACACCTGAAGTAACATAAACCATTTCTCAGTATATGACATATTCTATTCTGCCATACATGTATTTACAAAGTCTGGTGTGACCCATTGTGACTTAGTTGTATCCTGTCTTTGACTGGGCAGTTAAAACAGAGGTCCTGCGCCACAATAAATGTTCACAAGTAACAAGAGTTATACTCTGCTTTGGATTGTTTCATTGCATATATGCATAATGTAAATTTTGATATTTAATAGCAAAATGATTTTAATGTGATGCACAATAATAAACAGACAATCAGATCTGTATACAGTCATGTCAACGAAATCAAAGTTTTACACTATATTACTCATAAACCGGGAGCAGATTACAGTAATTGCTAGGTTATTAATCAATCTCAGATCAATTTATAAGCCATTTGGTTTAATTCATCTTCGTCATCCATGCTCATATCTACATGACATGTTAATTATTTCAACAACTAAGTTTTATTTTCTTTTTAAGTCTAAATATTTTTTCATCAACAAAGCTTTTCGAAAAGAGATCGCATTCTTCATTCTTCACGCAAATTGAAGTACTATCAGACCTGAATCATAACATCTTAGTACATGTCAAACCTGGATCATGACATCTTAGTACATGTCAGACCTGAATCATGACATCTTATTACATGTCAAACCTGAATCATGACATCTTAGTACATATCAAACCTGGATCATAACATTTTAGTACATGTACATGTCAGACCTGAATCATGACATCTTAGTACATGTCAGACCTGAATCATGACATCTTAGTACATGTCAAACCTGAATCATGACATCTTAGTACATGTCAGACCTGAATAATGACTTCTTAGTACATGTCAAATCTGAATCATGACTTCTTAGTACATGTCAAACCTGGATCATGACACCTTAGTACATGTCAGACCTGAATCATAATATCTTAGTACATGTCAAACCTGGATCATAACACCTTAGTACATGTCAAACCTGAATCATGACATCTTAGTACATGTCAAACCTGAATCATGACATCTTAGTACATGTCAAACCTGGATCATGACACCTTAGTACATGTCAAACCTGGATCATGACACCTTAGTACATGTCAGACCTGAATCATAATATCTTAGTACATGTCAGACCTGAGTCATAACATCTTAGTACATGTCAAACCTGAATCATAACATCTTGGTACATGTCAAACCTGAATCATGACATCTTAGTACATGTCAAACCTGAATCATAACATCTTAGTACATGTCAAACCTGAATCATGACATCTTAGTACATGTCAAACCTGAATCATGACATCTTAGTACATGTCAAACCTGAATCATAACATCTTAGTACATGTCAAACCTGAATCATAATATCTTAGTACATGTCAAACCTGAATCATAATATCTTAGTACATGTCAAACCTGAATCATGACACCTTAGTACATGTTAAACCTGAATCATGACACCTTAGTACATGTCAAACCTGAATCATAATATCTTAGTACATGTCAGACCTGAATCATAACATCATAGTACATGTCAGACTTGAATCATGACACCTTAAAACATGTGGTATTTTATTTAACAAACTTCACATTTACCTCTTCAATGACATCTTTTTTCAGACATGGTCAGCATTTTGTGTTAATTTTGAAAGGTCGTAGAGATAACTTCAAGGTAAATTTGCTTCAGTTTTTTTACCTGCCGGTATTGTCTTGCTTTTTGTCAAATAATATCCTTCATATAAACGATTAAACATGTATATGTTTGTATATAAATATTCTGAACATCTATTATAGTAGATAATAATCATGTAACATTATCTTAAGTGTGAAGGTCACTGGACTGAAACTTGAATGACTATTCTATGTTCAATGATTGAATATAAAAGCTGATGTTGTTGTCAAGAAATTGTACAACATTTGGTTATTCATGAGAAGAATTCCAGGAGATGAGAATTAATTTGAACCATTCCCATGTTGTACATGTGTGACATTAGTATGTTTAATGTGATGCTTGTAAGTGATGGATACCACTCTGTAATACAATAATGAAACATCCAATCAAATTATTGTTGAAAATGTGAATGCATTCTTAAAGCTTAATTATTCTACTTATCTTTTATTTCATCTGCATATTAAAATGTTATTCTGATCTAACTTCAAATCAAAATTTAAATCTTACCTTCAGACCAAGCTTCCTATACAATATGCTACTACTATCACTGGTAAAGAATGGCAGGGCATAGCTTACATTCCTGGGGAATATTTCCCTCCAAAAGTTTCCAAGTTTAATGCTTTTGCAATGCATGGAACAGGATCCCAGAGGTCTTTTGAGGCACTGTACCCAACACCGATAGGCAAATACACAGAGCCAGATTTGTGAGTAGACTTGACATATAATTCTGTATGAATTCGCCTCTAAATAAGTTCCATGAATGCTACCCAAGCATGCCCAAAAATGTTATTTATTTATAACACATTCACAGGTTTATGTGTTATGTGTATCCTTGTATATCTGTTTTTTATGCTCCCGGATCATATTGTTTTTGTCCTGCCTGTTTATAATTTTGTCTGTCTGTTGTCAACTTTAACCTTGGCTTTAACTTTTGAAATGTGAGGGATAGAGACTTCATATTTGACATGCATACTCAATTAATGAAGCCCTTTCAAATGACACCAAGGTCGATGACCTTTTGAATTTGACAATGACCTTGACGTTAAAAATAACTTTTTGGACTTTGGCCGCCAGGGGTATTAGTGTTTTACAAAAACAGCTTGTTTTTTTTTCAAAACTGTCTTAGTGCTGCTTAATGAAATTCAAAATAAGATTTCTTAAGACTGGAAAATGTTTCATGATGTGTAACCTATGATTGCTCATTATTGTGATATGTATTGTACTGTCAGAAACTGTACTGTTTCTTCTTTACTTTTCCATTCTTTAATGTTTGAATATGGCTGTATTTTTCAGCCACAACTTGGCATACTTCCAACCAATTAATTTCCGTGACATTTTGCCCTCCAACTGGGAGCCCACCTACACATCAGAGACATGGAAACCTCTACTAGCTGCTGGGAAGTAAATATAGTTTATGGAGTCTGTGTCTCCTATAGATGGGTCCTCAGGGACAATGTAAAATATGACCATTAAAAAACACTGATGTCCTTGCCTGTATCGTCGCAAGCCACGGTTATTGAGTCTGCTCCTTTTGCTCTTATCCAAGATGGCAAACTCAAAACTCTGTGCTTGCGACAATACCATGTCTGATATTATTAACACATTTTTATGTTGATCTGTGATATTGCTAAATACATTATTAACATAATGAAGCAAAGGTAAAAGATTTCATCCTTTTATTATCTTCCTGATCCCATATTCAAAGATTCAGGGACATATGGCTTTTCGTCTGTCTGTCAGTTGATCTATGTAGACACAAACTATAAACATTAACTTTAACTTTTGATTGGCATGTGATAAGGCTTTCATATTTCACTTCTTTTTCCTTATGGCATTTTCTTTCTTTTAACATCAAACTCTATATCCTTGTCCCTGACACAGACCAATGACCTAATTTTCAAATACTTCTTATTTCACATTAGTAAATAATGTGTAATTTCAATGTGATAGTTTTCAGCAACATATCAAAGACATACAACAGTAGTGCCTTTCTGAATCTTACTTTCAGCCATCAGCCATGGACAGAATTTATTGTACATGTAATCAGAAAATTTCTCCATGTCCATGTGTGTAAATACAAGTCATCTAATGAACATTTTACTCTCTCATGGATGCATTTGACTAATTCACATACATTTGACTAATTCACATTCATAAAAGTAATTGCAAAATATTCTGGCATACCAGGGCATACCAGTCTTTATTTTTTTTTGTAATTAACTGCATGATGAGCTGTGAGTGAGGGAGAATGTTAGTGGGGAAAAGAGCTTTTAACAATTACAAATACAAATATATCTATATACATATATATTTAATCATGAAAGTATAATGAAATGTGCAATAAACCTATAAATAGTTATCACTTTCTCAGTTATCATTTATATTATTGATAATAATGTGTTTTATACATATCAAATCTCTACAGGTATCATATTTTCTCAAGTGAGTGGGTGTAGAGCAATTAGTAACATACTTGGCTCATAGTGGAGGGGTTCTTGGTTTGATTTTCTTTGATGGCTCCATAGTGGCCTTTCATTTGGATGAGACATAAGTAACCAAGGTCCCGTGTCATAGTCGACATTGGCAATTAAAATCCCTCATTGCTTTGGGTGTGTCTTCTTCTTGGGCCTAGGTCTAAATTCCTATGCATTACATTGGGCAGTTGCTATCACTGTATATATTTCGGGATAGATTTGACTTTTAAAAAAATGAAGTGAAAGTTTGTGGTAATTGACCTTTTCACATGAAAACCCGTATTTCTGAAAACTTTCAGCCAACAGATATTGAAGTGAAACTTGGTATGAATATCTGTTATAAGGTTCAACAAACATGTGTGAAGTCGAACTTTCGTTGCAAACCGATTATACAAAAATTATCACCCTGTGCTGAAATCAGCATTCAAAAATTTTACGGCCATATACCATATACATGAAATTTGGTGTTATTATTGTGAAATTCGACTTTTGCCACAGTTTACCCTATTTTACAAGAGTCATTGCCCCTTGATTTGGTGAAAATTGGTATTTGACAACAATTTGTCCTTATTAGGAGCTTGGCTTGCGGTGCCGACTATCCAGTTTCGATTGCTGGATTGCACCATTATGTTTAAGAGGATGGGTAGCACTTGCTTCCATTTAGCGATATAACTGAAAAATTGGTCTAGAGTACCGGTCCTTGATCTGTACCCTCTTCATTAATATTAATTTTGCTATATATTCCCAATTATACAGATGTTATATTTTATGATAATTGTAATGACCACTTCCAAAAGCTACAATGCATTTTGCTGTATGATATAAGTTTTGTGGCGATCGTGACCGATATATAGGAGATGCTTACATCTTCCACGACTTTTCTTTCTACAGAGATTCGTGTTTGTCCATTATTAATGAAATAGAACTTTGGTATCGTTAACAGTTTGGTGCTTTGTGTTTTGACATGTGACCACATTCAGTATCAATGACTTAATGTTTGACCAGTAGAATGATTTTGCTACAAGATATTTTAATGCAAAATCGTGATCAGTGATTAAACCAGTAAAATACAATGAACCGAACTATATCAACTATCGCAGTCCTTCTGTGTATAACAGCTGCTAGAGATAAGGGCCAACATGGTCGTCTGGAGAAACATAGGTAGAATCGGGTGCAACAGAGGAGTGAGCATCCCCTGCTGACCGGTCACGACCGCCATTAACCCGTGATTTTGACATCCAAAAGAAAATTTGTAGTCAGAGTCGCATGCCCGATAAACTGCTAAGCAGTCATAGATAATAGTCCCCAAACTTCTGGCCCAGGTATACGAAATCACAACTATAACACATAATATATCACTAGATTTAATAAGTTAACATATCCATTGTGTACATAGATTTTATTACATGCTTTATATGTAAGAGGCACTTCAGTTATTTCATAGTAAATGACCAGGATTTTCTAGTGTTTCTCATTTGTATGGTTTTTACCGGCTCGAATTTTTTTTTAGATACTGGTATACTCATTCACTCAGTTTTATGGCATTTCACTTTTTTATTCAAACCCTAATATGTGTTTTCGTAGACGATTCATTGCCTAATTACTTCAGGAACATAAATTGCAAATTTGTGGAATAAATCAAGTCTCTCACACTTAATCCTGACACATTCAATGTCACGTGACACAGTCAGAGGAAGAGTGTGTTCGCGGTAATTAACATGCCCTCATAGACATGTATAACATTCCAGTACACAATGCTGTACTATAGTATATCAGTAACATGTATCATCTTACATATCTTGTTGATATGTTAAAAAAAACTGACATGAATTATACATAAGTCACATGTTAAACATGCAAGATGAATATATATAATACATGCACAGTCAAACCTGTTAAAAGGGACTACCAAAGGGAAAGTGGAAAAGTGACTGTTGAAGGCAGGTGGCCTTCTTATTCAGGTCCATTTGGTGTAGAAAGATAATGGATGTAAAACAGAGAAAGATGGTTGTCAAAAATAGGCGATTGCTTAATACAGGTGGTCTTAGTAGCAGGTTTGACTGTAAAATCTATTAGATTTATCGTCAAGGACTTTCAGTGAGGTTAATTGGACGAATTGCCGAGACGCGTCAACATATCTTAAAGCATTGCCCAGTAAGACCATGTTTGATCATATCCACAGAAAATAAACATCGCAGGACACAATCTGAAACAAAGAACATCAAGATACAACATCATGGAGGACAAACTTGAACAGTAAGCGCACAAGAATATGAAAAAGAAGAGACAACAAATGAGCATAATTGCTTGCTTCTGTTTTTATATTTAGGCTTACCATTGATTTTACAATAACACAAGCAGTCATCGTGTCCTTCTTAGTAAATTAATGCAGTGGACTTGTTGCGAAATAAAATGTACACAATATGCATTATGTTAAAGATTTTGTTATAAGTGAAGCCACGAAAACCACAGAGGGCAAAAAGGTTACATGATAGCAATGTTTTAAAGCAAGCAAAGTCTACCGTTAGTCCCACAGAAGCAAAAAGCAAAAGCAGATATTAATGTAAAAGTTTAAACAGCGCATTTGCAAGGTGTTGCTTTGAGAGCTGATTTATCTAAATTGGACAGTTAAAATCTTAAAACTTAAGTTTTATATGATTTTGTCAGGCATTTATTTTAACAGCCCTGCTATTGTGACTAAAATTGCTAAAATTGACGAAAAGCGACATAAAAAAAACCCAAAACAAATCAGTATTAAAATAAAGATAAAATACTTATCAATAATGTATTTTTATTTAGATGTACATCGTAAAGCACTTGTACAATATCACCTCTGTAACATGTAAATAAATAAAAAAAGCGATCAAAAATTTAAAAAGCAGCAAAATCAAAAGACCATATTCATAGTACAAAAATTGCACCCAAAGCCATAAATGTCGATATCAAAATATGAGCACCTCTATAATGTTTGCTTCCGGTGTTTCTATTACGACAAATGTTGACTGGTGGACATTTCGGACATGTCTTGAGCGAAGGGGAGGGAACTGCATCCGTCGTCGTCGTTGTACTTTCATAGAGTACAGTTCTTGTAGTATTTGGTGGTTGTGAAGTAGGTAAAGTGTTATTTTGAATATTTTTGGTCATTTCAATCTGAGCATTTTTATATCCGGCCTCTTTTCCAAGTTCAAGGTCACAAGACGTGAACTGTGGCATTATTGCGGAGACTTGATCGGCAACAAAATTATTTTCTGCTCCGTGGAACATGTAAAATTTAACAAAGTCAAACACATCATCTTGAAGGCATGGTTCCTTTTTCATTCTCAAGAGGAGGTCTTTACATTCTTTGATACACATATACGGTTTGCATTTCTGTTTCATCTATCAAATACAAAAACCACAAAATAAACATCAAGTTTGCTTAAACTGGTAAATATCTCACTGAAAGTATAATGGTGAACTGTATTTTTAAATTTCATGACATGCTATCTATGTAATTTATATCAACAATTAGGTGTTTAAACTTTAATAGTGGGTATAGGCTGTCCGATTCCATTCCTCGGCATCCTTCTGGACCGAGTTTCACAAACAGACCTTACTTCGGGTTATTGGCAACTTCGGCCGCAAAATCTCACCACAGGGACAATGCTCGCTTGAACCACGGATCGATTTTCGAATGTATATTGAGATACGAGAACTGATATCGGGTTCAAGTGAGCGTTGTCCCTGGGGTTCTGACTAACATTAACATTTTGCATAATTTTCGTTCAGTTTGAAACTACAAGTTCATAAAAAGCACGTTTAGTATAGACATTTCTGTATCTGTTTCTTCCCTAAAGCAGTTTGCATCCCCTCCTTCCAAAGGATTAATAATAATTAAGTAGAAGAAGAAAAAGAAGAAGAAGAGCAATAATAATAAGAAGAAGAAAAGGAAGAGGAGGAAGAAGAGTTTACCTCAAATAGACTTCTGATTAATAATGGGTTGGACAGAGATGAAAATTTATGTAACTGACATCCTTTCAATCCGTCCGGAAATAATTCTTTGTAATCCTCCATGATCTTACAGAGTTGTAGATCCTTATATGCTAAGCATATCGGGGAAGGAATGCTTTGTTTGGGATAGTACTTCAGGAAAGTGATACACATCTCCGAGTCAGTGCCCTCACCAAACATTGTGGTCGTGCTCCTTTTCTTAGAGTTATAGATACACGAGGTCCGTAGCTCATCTCCAGGAAGCACCTCTATAGGCTGATCGAACCTGCAGTATGTAATTATACGTTGTATGAAACGTACATAAATTCCATGAAACAGGAATCGTATTGGATCTATTAATTGTAACATATTTTATGATATTATGATTATCTTAAGGTTAAATAACCAATATCATTTTAGCAAGAGTTGGAGTGATCTAGATTCCTGCCATGAGGATCTGACTTGCTTGATAGAACTGAAGATTGATTGATTGATTTTTGTTTTACGTCACACCACGAATATTTCACGTATATGGTGACGGCATCTGCCTGATGCGGAGCATACAAATTTTGACCTTTGCAACGGACCCACCCGAAGCAGTGAGGGATCTTTAACGTGCCATGCATACCACGACACGGGGCCTCGGTTTTTACTGTCTCATCCGAAAGACATGACACCGGCATGACCAGAGCGGGACTCGAACCCCGGCCTCCCGATCAGGAGTCCGACGCGATACCACTAGGCCACGCCGGCTTTAGAACTGAAGAACAAGGGCAACAAATAACGTGGCATTACCACACAGGGCAACAAAATGCATGGTACTAAATTGACCTTCACCTTTTGCCCCCCAAATCACCTTTTGACCCCAAAAACAATAGGAATCTTCCTTTCATTATGATAAAGCTATATGTGAAGTAAGAATCCAATAGGGCTAAAACTGACTGTGACTTTTAGATTGTATACAGGATTTGTATATATAATTAACTTTTAGTGACCGTAACCTTTGGCTTTTTTACCCAAAAATCAATAGGGATCTTCTTCACCTGATACTAAAGCTATATTTAATGTATGAACCCAATGGTGCCAAAACTGTGACTTCAAGAGTGTCTACTAGGCTTTTTTGCAGACATAAATATTGAAATATTACAATTGTAATACTTGACATTCACAATGTATAATCAAGGCTCCCAAGTTTTTTGTTTTTGTTTTTTTCTTTTTGTTTGTTTGTTTGTTTTTTTTTTGGGGGGGGGGGGTTGGGGGGTTGGCAGACAGACAGACAGACAGACGAAAATGCCAAAATCTAATTTACCCTATAATTATCGATACATGTACGAAGAGTGAAAAATGTACTTTTCTCAAAAGAACATACTATTGTTCTTGAACTTTATACTTCTATTAGTAACGAACCTGTACTGTGTAGCCCCGTTGAAATCGTACTGTGTCTCGTTCGTGATGTGACGTACATATGTGTTCCCTCTGTATTGCGCAACGCTCTGGCCTCGTCCTGGAAAATATTGAAATGCCCTCCGAATTCTTTTTTTTTTATTTATTTATTTATCAATGATAATCTGAAGTCGTTTATGTACTTTCTAAAGTAAATAATAAATGACACCTACGTTACATTAATTTGTATAAAAGATAGGACAAAAGGTTTACCACGAGATGACTGGATAACATATCAGCATCCATTATAGTAGGAAAATAACATGATAACAAGATATATGTATACAATAGTTAACACTAAGACAATTCGATCATGCGCGGATACACCGTTGGATCGGAACCCCAGGCCCACTCTGAGATTGCTCAGACATAATGGCTAATTCTTGGCGTTTTTGTTCTAAAAAAAAGGTAAATTTAAACCATAAAACAAAGTTGGACCCCTTTGTGAGAAAATCTCTCTGTGGCTGAACCCCTGTTCTCAATTTGGTTTTGTTTTATCCGCACTGCTAATTGACACTCACAATCTTTTAGTCAAGTATTTTCTGTAAGCTAAGTACCTAAAAGATGCATATGGTTCATGGCGGCAAACACGGATATCTTTCCTTTGAACATGGCAGAGGTACATTCGCCAGAACAAGTCCCGTCAACAGTGAAAGACTCTCGATGTGGTGGTATTTCTAGATACTGCTGTCCAACCCACAGAATACCGGCATCATAAGGTCGTCGGTTAGCGGTATAGTAAAGCCGCAGGCCAGAAGCATCGAAATTCCCGGATTCCTCCAAATGGTTATTCCAATGAATCTGATAAAGATTATAGTCGTATGTAATAGTTATAACAAAATATTTAAGATTAATAAAGAACAAACTTGCCATTTTAATTCTAATTTTAACTATATTGTACCTTACACGTGTCTTTCCTATAAAACTCTCATCAGCTGTGCTGATAATGAAATACAAAATATGGTTATAAACGGAATTTATGTCTCAAATGCATGAAGATTTTTATTAGTTAACAGTGGCGGATTTAGAGCCTCCCCCCCTTTTTGGTCACATATTTACTAGTAAAAATCCAGATTTTGCACCAAAAAGCTGAGAAGTTTGGCTAATGCCCATTTGGCCCCCTCCCTTTTTTCGGAAATCCTGGATCTGCCAATGGTTAATATACAGTTTAAGATTTATTCCATATTCAGGTTATTTCGAAAATGATATATATGCATTATAAATACCATTATTATGTATGTTATTGTATAATAATATACATATAATATCAAATTGGTTTTAGGTAACACAATCACTTATTGTGTAAATAAACGTAAAACCAATTGCTGTTGAAAGCAATATTTTTGTTGTACCTTGTTTATGATAGGTCATGCGCGGATACAGAGGGGGGGGGGGTTAGGGGGGTCTGGAATCCGAAAATTTTACCAAAAATAGGTAATATTTGGGCATTTTTGGGGTTGGACCCCCCTCGTCTAAGAGAAAAATTTACCTTTTTTGGTTGGACCCCCTCTGACAAAAATTTCTGGATCCGCGCATGTATACATCCTTAAAGATTTTCTCCCGACGATCATAGGTGACATTACTTAAGTGTTACTTAAGTGTTTATAACCCAAGATCAGTATTGCTTTTTGCTGTCACGTTACCTGTCGAAAGCGCTCAGAACGGCGTTACATAACATAGTCAGATCAGAGAGGACTGTATACCGGAAAACGCCCGGCGCTACATAACATTGTGAGCTCAGAGGACGGTTATTATACCCATACATTGCATACAGTATGTTGAACATCTAACAGTCACTGTATACGAATATTGTGAGCAGTAATCTGGGTTCATTTGACACCCCAACTCAAAATATGTTTCCAGTGGCGGAATAAGGATTTCCGAAATGGGGGGGGGGGACATGTGAAAGTCAAGTATTAGTCAAAATGCTCTTGGGTATCTGTAGTTTTACTCCTAACATTTAAGTATTTTTCAAACAATCTATATATGCCTTGTAAATTTGTGGCAAAATGAGGACCAGGGCCCCCTTCTAAATCTGCCACTTGTCTCAAATAATTTTTTGATCAAACTTTTGAAATAATTTACAAACAAAAGGATTATCTCTGTCATGTATGTCGCTCTCGCTTTTCTTACAAGATCCGTCTGGAACATTATGTATATACAGACATTTTGGAATTCCACATTTCGGCCTTAAAACCACTTAAGAGAAAAATAGTTAGATCTGGTACATGAATAGACATGTATATACTGGTATATGTGTTATTATGCTTAGGACATAAAGTTTGAAACTGATACAAACGTCACGATCATAGGGCATCGTGGGGGAGATGGCCGGTCGACGGGAGTTGTTAACCTTTCAATGTTATATAATCCCCCTTCTTCGTATCATATAACCTCTTTTCCATAGCCTTGTATGATCTTTATATGGTATTACTATAAGTTACTACTTGGTATCTTAATTAAAATCTACTCCCTACCTGTAAGGCGAGACGTTTATATCCCTTAACACCCATACGGTATCCTGCCTTGTCTGTCAAACATTCTCCACGCCCACCTCCAGTCCAGACACCAATCAATTCTCTACTACACATGTCACCGGGTGTCATTCCACATTCGTACGGTGTGCCAATGGAAAGAGTCGTTTTCCTTTCTACGAAAAAAAAAAATCCCATCAACAAATACAGTAGCATCCGATTTCCCATTAAAATCTAATCTAATACGAAAAAATTCTAATCTAATACAAAAGAAAATGAACTGAAAACACAATTGGTAAAACAGACAAATATAACTATTTTTCACTCTTTGGATTTTAAATCCTCATACGCATTCAAACTGCAACAAAAAGACTTCAAAGTTGTGGACTAGAATAGTAGATATGGAGAAACTGCAAACTAGACATTTTCACATAATAAGAGGTGAGCCATATACCAAATACGGCCACAAATTGATCTCCGACCGATGATGAATTCAGGCGTTTATTATAATCGATTGGGTAAGTACTGCATAGCTGTAGTCGACAGTCAATATATTTTGGAGAAGAGGACATGTTTTGAAGAACATGTCCTGGTAATAACTCTCACCTTGTTCATTACAACCGTACAGGAGCATATGATGAAGAACCCGGATGTTGTCGATGATAGGTGTGTTGCCAATGATATGATAATCTCCATCCGTTGGTACGTCCACCACGATGCACTTGTACGTCGTCTGCTGAGCAGGCACTTTCGTTTTCGGAAACCTCAAATCAAAATGCTTTACACCTGATGATAAATATTTAAATAAACAGTAAAATGACGAGAATGTACAAATAAATTAATAAAATCCATAGACTAAGTGTACTGTGCCATTATTGTTAGATACAATATAAGTGAATGTAACCTTTCTAATTTACAACGAGCACGTGTATTTTGAAATATATAAACCTACCAGATTCTTTGAGAGCTGGACAATCTAATTCTCCTTTGCATTTCAACCAATCATTTTTCTTCTTACAATTCGGATCGTCGATTGGTTCGCATATTCCTGGTGTATATATAAAACATATAACTATTAACAAGTATGTAACATGGTTATATCTAACCCCTCCCCCCATTTACTGAAATTAGTAGCATATGCACACCTATTGTATGACTCATTATAACATTCAAACAATTTGCCACGCTGTAATGATTTCATATATTTTAGAGGATTTTATTCATAATGATACCGAGAACAGTAGCGAAAAAGCCCCATTAACTTAATTGTATGAATATCTAGACTCATAGTGGAAAATGGCATCAGATACATGTAATAAAGTCCAGTGTATGAGAGGCGACATTTACCTGGATGAGATATAACTGTAGCATTAAGGCTCTCGCCTTCCTTCCAGAGACAATCTGGATCACCGAGCTCCTCTCCATTCGTTCGTCCATCGCCATCTGAATCACGAGAACATAGATCTGCTGACCAAGTCTGTAAAAATGGATTGAATTATGTCACTCCAGATTTATTTCACGTATATGACGAGAGCATCTGCCTGATGCTTGGCACAGAAATTTATACATTTGCAACGGACCCATCCCGAACAGTGAAGGATCTTTTACGTGCCACACTTACCGTGACACACGGCGGGAGTCGTACCCGGGACCGTTTGGTCACATGCGGAGCACCTCATCCACTGGACCACACCGGCTTTGTTATAAATGGGTTGATTGATTGATTGATTGATCAAATTTTTGATTAACGTCACACCACGTATATTTCACGTACATGGTGACGGCATCTGCCTGATGCACGGCATACAAATTTTGACCTTTGCAGCGGACCCACCCGAAGCAGTGAGGGATCTTTAACGTGCCATGCATACCACGACACGGGGCCTCGGTTTTTATTGTCTCATCCGAGACAGGACACCGGCATGACCAGAGCGGGACTCGAACCCCGGCCTCCCGATCAGGAGGCCAGCGCGATACCACTAGGCCACACCGGCTTTTGTAATAAATGAAAAAAAAAACCCTGATACATGTACATGAATTAGTGTTAAATCTAGGATTCAAAAAGGGCACACAAATTTCTCCATCAAAAGGGCACTTTTTAACGTGGTATTTGGTAAAAAGGGCACATAATTTAGCGATTTCTGTCACCAAATATATTTAAAAATTTAGTTTAAAATTGCATTATTTCTTTGTTTTATTAATTTAGATGATATTTGAATATGTAAAATATAATTCATCTTGATATTGATAATATGATGTAATTGTTTTTGTTGAAAATTTTATTTCCAGCTTGTCTTCAAAATAATTTTTTCACAGTTGTAGGAACTATAACTTAATATCTGTTACAATTACATTATTGCAATCATTAAATGCTTTTGACAAATGCATTAATTTCCAATTTGTAAACATATTCTGTTTCATGTTCTTGTAAATTAATCTAAACTTCTCCAAGAGCAGCACTGCTTCTTCTGTCTATTATTGGCAAAATGAGATAATGCAAATTTTATAATTGTACCTTAGACAGTCTTTACATGTATCATTATTTTTTACATATTGACTTAAATATTTGAATGATATGCCATTATTTTAGCTGGAAAGATGATGTTATTAAAGAAAATGTAATGTGGGATCTAGAAGTACAGTATGCATGTGCAGAAAGACTTATAGACAAGTTTATAAGTCCTTGATGTGCAGTTGTATTTTCTAGGTTGAAATAAATTTTAAATTAACCTGACCAGTATTTTGATGAAAATAAAGAAAACAATTTGCTACTGAAAAAAACAAAAAGTTCTCTCAGCCTCCCCCATCCACCAAATTTTCCATCACAAATAAATTCCTGGGTCTGCTACATGTATGAAGTGTGATTGATGTTTGAATTATTCAAAGTCAAAATCTTAATGGAAATTGCTGGTAGCATTAATGGAAAATATAAAGTGTATCTGTATCCTTTACCTTATTACTTACTTCTGTGACTGTTTTATATGACGATCTTTGTAAATAAATTGCTGGCCAAGGTGATTGTCTCAGTTCAAAGTACATAAGTAATTGTAATAATTTATAACGGTTATAATGGTCATTCAAATTTATTGACTTACAGATAGTAAATATTCTATTTATTCTAGAAATACTAAAAAGTCATGTTTTATAATCAGTTATGCTATTCAGTTCTTTGATCGTAAAAAAACCCCCGACACATCTGATAGTATGACTACACTTTGTGAGTTGTTTGCTCCTCTTGTTGCAACTACTTATTTTGATATTGTTGTATCAAATGATAAAAGATATTCTGAAATATAATCTTCGTCGGAATTACTCAACAGTGTTCAAAATTATCAGAGGAAATGTGGAGAGTAGATCCTAAATATTTGGTGTCAAATTGAGAAAATTAGTTAAATAATATTAAGGCATTTAGAATGGGTAGTTTTTGTTCGTATGAGTGAAGTTTCTAAGCGATCGTGACCGGCTATGTAAACTTATTCGGTAATAAGATATTCAGAGAAGACATATTAATTACAGTCACTTTTCAATTAATGTTATACTTTTCGTATAATCCTAGAATAATTACTTTAAGGGACAAACATCCTTGAATTTTCTTTAATATCTGACCGAAAACATGTGAATTTGGCCTGCAAAATTATTATTTCGGCATTCAGACAACCGTGTCAAACCCTGTTCGTGTACGGATGTAGCCTAATCTAAATTCAAGAAGGTAACATTGATTAAATTCCCCTAATTAACACCCGAAAAGTGGCAGGCAGTGCAGTACACCAGTTAAGGCTGAGATTGAGCGGGTCAAACAGCTGACTTAGATAATTACGTAATGTGCGGAAAGTGATAAAAGGGCATGTCGGAAGGGATATTCGTAATATACTGGCCCTGTAAATAACGAACTTTTTGAAGGTTTCATATTACGTGAATGGAGATTGATCTTCATAATAACTTAGGGAAAATAAGGGCATGGCGCTGAGAAAAAGGGCATGACGCCGCATAAAAAGGGCATGGCGCGGCGCCATGCTATTTTGCTTTAGATAAAACGCTATGAATAAACTGTATACCCGCTTCACACCATTATAATAAGCACAACCTGTCAGTAGGCAATATCCGTGGATGTATAGAAATTTTCGTTTTAAATACACGTACATATACAGTTTTACACAAAATCTTTTAAACTCAACGAGGCCAGATGTGGTTAGAATATTACTCTTTGTCATAAAATTTCGTACAAGCCTTTCAAACATGTATATTGGAAATGTTATGATAGAAGATTTCAGCAAATAAAATGACTTTGAAGTGCCCGACCAGTAAGACCGTATCAAATTTTACAAATATTTTCCATGTAGTTCCATGGAATTTACAACATGAGAAAAATTCAACCGATTTCAGTGATGGCAATTTTAATGATTATTTATTTTATTGTTGATTCTGATGATGCATAAAATATGAAAAACGAAGAACTTTTACCGACTTGATTTGATGTGGGGCTATTTGGTCTTTTCGTTATACAGAGTTACTTCCCATGTGGGATGTTATCTGAGTCTGTGGAAACGGATCTAAAACTCAGGGAAATGATAGTCCACAAATGACGTTTTCATAGGAAATTGATGACGTCATAATTGTTTACGTCAGATACCGTCTCAAATTGGAAATAAGTCTGTGTAACGAAAAGATTCAATAGCAAAAGTTTTTTAAAAATATTAAAAAAAGCAAAAATTTCTAAATTTCTTAAAAATGAAAAAACATACAGACTTTTAATTTGTTAAATATAAAGGATGACTCATCCTAAAAGGAATGAAGACAAATAAGATGGTTACGAAATGTCAAGCCGTAATGTGTATACTAAGGAAACCTATAACGAAACGGGCAAATTAGATGAATATTTGTTCTATATTCAGCCTCGGAGCACATTCAACTGTACCTTGCTTTATCATGTATTTTCAAAATTTAATAAGAGGCCAAAACGTGCATTGCTATATCATAATTGGGTGTTTTCTTACACAGAGTTATTTCCCATATGGACAGGTATCTGACGTCAAATCATTGTGAGGTCAAGCAGTCCTATGGAAACTAATGTAAAAATACGGAAACGATATTGAAATTATATGACGTCACAGTGGTTTGACGTCCAATACCTGCTCATATAAGAAATAACTCTGTATAATGAAAAGACAGTAAACCATCAAATCTGATACCAATGACGTTCTTATCAATGGGCAAGACAGGGCTGAAGTGATTACTGTCCGCGCCACTCACTCTGGAAACTGGAAAATCTGGATTTTCAGTTATTCATCTTCAGAATAATTTCAAAAAGGCAAAACCATTCGATAGATCTTGTTTAGTCGTAACTTTTGGTGTATGCTATATGTTTGTACGAAGAAGCTTTCTTATTTTATAGAAAAAATCGATATTAGATAGGGCGATTTCCATGTTAAATTTTGACGTGACGTCGCCAAGTGTCCCATAGACTCAATGTTAAACATCGGCGACGTCACGTCAAAATGAACATAGAAAACTACCTATCTAAAATGATTTTTCCCTATAAAATACGAATGCTTCTTCGTAGAAACATATAACGTACATCAAAAGTTGCGACTAAACAAGATCTGTCGATTGATATTAATTTTGTAAAACTATTTTAAAGATAAATAAGTGATAATCCAGATTTTTCGGTTTACAAAGCGAGTGGCGCGGACAGTAGATGTTTTCATGTTTACATGCTGTGAAATATCTTTGTCATTTGAATATTTTTAAATATTCACAGAAATAGATAAAGGAAGATGAACAAAAAGGGAGAAAATATATAATGTTATATAAAATCTACTGTACTAATACGAATGAATTTCCTAAAACTGTCAAACCGCAAAATTTCTTATTAGACTGTTTCCCCACATAGATTTCGATACATTGAGAATAATGTATAATGCAACAAAAAATAGGCTTTTCTGAAGTTTGTATATTAATAGGTCATACCACAAATTCATTTTAGATAATAATACTAGAGATTGGTATCAAAGGTCATATTCACACATAGGCGGATGGCCAGCAACATAAAAAAGGGAGGAGGGGGGGTAGTATCCGGAATTAATTGAGCTATGATAAAACGATGACTTTTCTTAATACTTTGTGTTTAAAATTGTGAATTTATATTCCATGACGTGGTTGAAAGGTTTCTTCTTCTTCTACCAGTAATGTGCAAAGCTCCTACTGGGGCATTTTCGCACATGTAAAACTTATTTAAGATACACACACCGTGTAAAAAAATCTACATTCCATATGTAAGTAAAAGATAAGAAATAAAAAAAAGTAATGTCATGAGTCATCATCACGATGAAGGGTATTGATACAAAGGTTAAGCATTTGTCTTGCAATCCAGGCAATCTGGGTTCGAAGCTTGCATCGTTTCATTTTATTACATGCAAAAGATGGAAAGGTCTTGCTTAAATGTTATATAACCGATAGCATCAGAAAAAGTTGTTTAAAATGAGTAAATTCCGATGTTAGAAATTTACTTTAAATATACGTACTTTCCCTAGACTGAGAAAGTCCAGTCCAAATTGATTTCTTTTACCACCACCCTCGGCTATGGTGTGTCCAATGCCGTCCCATATACCGTCCGTGTTACAGGGACTGGGTACTCGGTCTCCATTTGGAATCAATTTCTGGTAAGAACTGTAACTCTGTACAGCTCGGCACAAAAGGATCACCACGAAAATTTGTCTGAAATAAAACATTTTCATTTGACAGTATAATTATTTGTTTATGCAGAAATATATCTCTCTCTCTCTCTCTTTTACATGTACATGTATGGTTCCTTTGAGCCTAATTCGTATGGTTTATTTGAAACTCCTGCTCTCCTTCAAGTACTTATCTTGCAATGACCATTAACATTTAATAAATACTAGTACTGATGCTTAATTCTGGCGATACATAGCTTTCATTCATACATACAATATAATATAATATAAATAAATAAATAAATAAATAAATAAATAAATAAATAAATAAATAAATAAATACGTATAAAACACTTTTCATACAAGTGTTTGGTGTAAACCTTTCATCAACAAATAAATAAATAGTAAATGAATAAATATTAAAATATATGAATAAATAAATACATAAATAATAAATAACAATATACACAAGACATAAACATATATCTGCAAAGTTAAAATTAAAATTAAAATTCATTCCATACTATTTTTAAATTTGATATTACAATCATAATAATATTTATTAGATATAATAAAGAAAAATATAAATAAATATACATAACATTAAATTATGATACAGTAGAAAAAAGTAAAATGTCCACTATAAATCCTAAACTCGAATATTATATGAGAATATTAGTATACTACTGTTAGTTCTTAGGATTTTACTGAAGACGTAAACTGAAGACGTAAAATCAATCATGGATGTAAAATAAATAAGAGAGAGAGAGATCTCATTGTGAAATATATTAAGAGATTTTTCATTTTGGCGTAGAGAGTTGGAAAATATCATTTCATGATGGTAGTAATCTGGTTAAACCCAAACAAAATGTCACATTTGAAAATGAGTTGGGTGTTTGGGTGTTTGATAAACCTACTAATCCGCTCGTATAAACAAATTACTCCTTACATACATACATACACACACACACACACACACACACACACACACACACACATATATATATATATATATATATATATATATATATATATATATATATATATATATATATATATATATATATATATATATATATATATATATATATATATATATATATATATATATATATATATATATATATACAATGAAGAAAAAACTGCTAGTAAAACAGGATTAATGATAAAATTCTTAAATTATCATAAAAGTGAAAACAAATACTAGTAAACAAATAAAATGCCGACCTGCATAATGTCATTTTCCTATTCTTATTCCACACAAAACACAATAAATACATATCAGAAAATGGAAGTTACTCATTCAAAAATGTAGATGTGCAATATACCCGTAAACCATAGAACATGGTGACGTCATATACCCTGGAGGGAAAATTGGACGTGATAAAAGGAGTCGGAACATATTACATCCAGGTGACTTAAGTTACTGCTAAAATGACGGACCGGTAGACGTTATTTACTTCCTGTCGGTCATTTCTGTTGAGTCAGATATTCTCTCTCTCTCTCTCTCTCCATTTTCTGATTTTCTGGCCATTATTTAATGATTCTCCGAGAAACATTTTGTATTATTACTATGTGTAGGTATGTTCGCAATACACATCTTTTTTGTGTTTATATCACATGCATATTTCAGATTTCTCTGATTTTCTCATTATACATTGTTTATAATAATAATTATACATTTATTTTGTGTATGTAAACGACGTATATCCAATATTGTTTGATCTGTGGAGAAAGTAATTAACTGATGCACCATCTAGATGAAATAATCCCGGCGTGGGTGTAAATAGTTGCACTTTCTCGGGCCTTTCCGTCGCAACCCCCTCGGAAAAACATCCTCGAAAATATTACGATGGATTGAACAAAGCGGCGGCCATGACGGAAACACCGGTGCATCGGTGAAACATGATTATGCATGTGTTTGTGAATAATTTAAAACTAAGATCTTTAAAAAACTGTATTTTTATCCAACAGCTTTTGTTTACAATCAGCAAAATCTGTCATCTTGTCAAGATCTTTAACATTTTCGAAATGCACTGCCATTCGGACTTTGCCGGAAAAGATCGAAAAGCTGCAATTGCGTAAACAGTAAGCCAGAATTACAGAAATACCGTTGATTGCAATTATTCATTGAACGGGATTTGCACCAATCTACTTGTATAAATGTTACTTTCAGGACTTTTTTAAAGGTTGGGGGGATGGTAAAAACGTATTTGGTCTAGATGAACAATGCATCATCTTTGGGGTAAGTTGCCTGACATAACTTAAGGTTGTGTTTTACCATTAGTCCCATGGGTTTCGAATAATTATGGTGAAAGAGTACACATACACATGTACATGTATATATATCAGGAGTGACTTCCTAGTTCACGAAATGTACCTACACACCACAGTGATTCATGGTCCCATGAACAACCATAAGTGTCTACGAGGTTTTGTGACCTGTGTGTCATTTACTTTTCCTGAGCGGCTTTGTAATTTTGATTGTTGACTTAGTAGCCTCAATGACTGTATGGTTGTATGATTTAAAGACATCTTTTTATTTCATTGTTTCTTACATTTAGGCGAGAAATTACATTTGTACATGGACTGTTTGGTATATTCTCAAAATTAAGTAAATTTGGATTAGTATTTGTTAGGATTCAAAATGTTTTTAATATGGCATTCCCTATCGTATGTCGGAAATTATCTCATTTGAATGGGATGAGACATCTGCCTATTATTATATTTATAGGCAAGAGGTTATAAAATAAGACCCCCCTATTTTTTACAATCTCTTTTCTGAAAAATCAGATTAGGATAACCCTAACACACTGGAGGAAAAAGCCATTCTATCAAGGCAACTATCTGGATCGCATAAAAGAACTTGTGACTAAGAATAAGAAAAACAATAATAATTAACGACCCCCCCAAACAAACAAATAAACACCCCCCCCCAAAAAAAAAACAAAAAACCCAGAACAAAACAAAAAACCAAACAAACAAACAAACAAAAAAAAAAAAAAAAAAAACCCCAACAACAACAGCAACCCCCCACCAAAGTTAACAATTGAGTTCTCAAAGTTTATGTTGCATTCAAATTTTATATACTACCTTTATTTCCAGGAAAAAGGATGACTTGTTGAGCTATAAATATCATACATTTACCCTGTGTATAGTGCAGTATATAAACAGAAGGTCAAGGTTATTGATTACATGTTAGTAGTATTTTATACAGTCCTGGATAGGCTAGAAGTGATCACTTGTTTGCGAAAATAATCGCCATATTACATCTCTAGAAGTGATACACTGTCATAAAATCTATTTGAGTGTTGGAAAAAAATGACTCTTACTTGTGTAAGAAAAAATGAATGCAAAATGTAAGTATTACTAAGCTTTTTGTCAACTTTCACAGATAATAAACAACTTTAATCTATAAATTATTAATCAAATATTTAACGAGATTGGCTTTAAAGTTGTATACCCTACAATTTGGTATAAATTCAAAAATTAGGGCATGGAAAACAAAACCTGTATTTTTCTCGTATGGCTGAAGTTATCAACTTTGCGTTAATAACACTTTTTGTTGCTTCCAACCCTCGGAGATATCAAAATAAAAAGAAAATACTTCGTAAATAAAGTGGGTATTCCATAAATACATCCATAACCTGACTCCGCGCATGCGCAATTTAATCAAAACAAATAGGATGAAGGGAGACTCCAAAAGAAAACAATTTCAGTAAATTCTAACTTTAGCAGACTTGAATGCAGATTTTTAAAGTTACTTTTCAAGTTTATTTACTTCGCCCTCCATCAGTGTCCATGATGCGGCGGCTTCCGAATTAGATCACGTGATAAGTTGGTTGTAAACATTCTGTTTACAAACATCGCGTTTTAGACAGCCATATCTCACTTAATACGACGAATTTGATCACAACATTTGCAAGGGTCCTTTTTTAATATGTTTTAGGCTTATATATATATAATCAAAACAATTTAGAATAAATCAACCTGTAATATGCTCTGTACTAGCGAACATAGGGTATACAGCTTTAAAACATCATCCTGTGCACCTTGCTCTTTCTTGTGGGATTACCGTTGTAAAAACCCTTGTAAAATGGCAAAGTAGTCACATGTACGAGTGTCTAAAATACACGAGTCTGTACAACGCCACGCTAGACACATGGTGAGTCAACCTGATGTAATACGCGGGTTTCGAGATACCGATCCGGACCGAATTTTTCGAATTTTACCCGATCCTCGCGTCCAAGGTGGGACATGTTTACATTGGTCTCTGTGTAAAGTTAATGACCCGCTTTGTTTGAACGCGAATAAATCAACACATCCATAAAAATAATGAAGAATAACAATTTTTGCATGGTCAAATAGATTTAAAGAATAAAACCGAGAACTATTGGTTTCATGAGTAAACTTGATAGTTAGTACAGTGAATCCCGGTGGCCGTATAAAAATTATCGGGAAAAATATAATACGTCAACATCTAGAATACTGCATTTTGACTATACTAAAAAAAATAGTGTTGGTAGTTTCACCGAAAAATTCATTATAATTCACAATTACCGAGATAGCATTTACTATGAAGACCAGCGGTGTCCCACCTTGCGATTCAAGGAGCACATACGGTACGGATTTGTATTTCGAAATTGACGTATTTGTGTGAACTGTTCCGCGAAAAGTAACGTTATTTGAGATCTAACAAAGTTCCGACAGATGACGTATCCATTTATGACGTAATAAATATAACAAAACCTTCAATATGCAAGTTCCTTTTTCGAAGGATGGAATGGACTTCACTACCACTACGGTCCTATCGAAAAAAAGTAGTTTTAATGGAGGAAATAAAACGTATTCCCGCAAAATGACGTAAACAACAATGAAACGTTCTTTCGACGTCATAAAGTTGCTAACGTCCAACGCCGTTTCTAACTCATAGTTCGCAAGCGCCGCCCACTGAATGATAACGGACGGCGAAGCTCATTTGAGGGAACCCAAGTCCAACTTTAACCGCTTTCATTATGTGACGTCATAGTGAAATTCATGTTTGACGTGCAATTTATTTATGAAGTCATAATGAAAAAGCGTCCCAAAATTATGATGTCAGGCATTTCACGATCAGTCACATTTTCTTAAGAAAGGTTATTTTTGAAATCCGTTAGCACCTTTTGAAAGCCATTCAGAGTCGGTTCGAGCCCTGTATGGTTTTTATATATCGTACTGTGTTTGATGTCAGCTGATAATCGGGATTACATACTACGGCATCTAGCAGCGTCTGGCCGATGCCCTTTAATATTACGATCGGATGTCGTCAAATGACCTGTTTAGCACCGGGACTATAACCACTCTAGATTTGTTACCAGTCTGTTGCTGGATTTAACCGATGCCAGGTGCCACTAAAAACCTAATATTTCCGTAAATCGCTCTGCGACATTTAGAATTTTTACCAAGGCATATTAAACAATCACCGAAAGGGAAGAAAATTTATGTACTGCAAAGCGGATAGCATGTATAGTTTTTACAACATATGTCAATATCATGAAATGCATACGCAATATGAATTTGGATTTCAAATACTAGCTATTGTTATATAAATGCTATTTTATTCTGTATTTCACCTATCAAATGACTTTTCATTTACTCCACGCAAAGTGAGTAATCTGGTTTTATCGAGTACATTTAGCTCTAATTTGTTTTATATTGGGCCATATTTTTATGATATACACGAAACATGTATCATAATACATCATTACATATGAAAGACCTACTATTTATATAATGTATCTTTGAAATATAAGGTTATTCAATTTTTTTATCCCTTGATCTTTTTATGTACCAAGTATACGAGAAAGTATCAAGATATGAAATAAAATTCCTCATTATACATTTTTCGAGATACAATTGAATTTTCAAGAATTGTAAACCTGATTGTATGCCTTTATTACAATTTCTTTATTGACATATACATACCGGAAACGTCAGTTTTAGTGAATGCATGTAGTAAATCTAAAACTATTCGTATTTATATGTATATAAAGCCATTATATTTATTTATAATACCACTCAAAAAAAAAAAAACAAAACAAAACAAAACAAAACAAAACGTAACACAAATTAATACGGGGTATCGTAACTATTAAAATCCATTTAGTCACCTACCAGATCCATTGTTCTCAATGTGAGCACTTTTATGTGGGCAACTTACCTCATAAATATATGACGTCATATCAATCATAAAGTGTGCGTGTATGTGACATTATATTGTAGTTGCCATATTCTGTATTCTCTGATTTTGGATTTTCTTTTTATTTTCAAGATTTATCTGTCCTGATTTTTCAGTGAGGTAAAACATCCAAGCAATGTGAAAACAGTTTTAAGGGTCATAGATTTATGCAGAGTTACATTGAGAATAGCTTGTTTATCATTCTTGTTGTCATTCCAGTAGACTAGATATTTTAAAGGAAATTGATAAAATGCTGCTTGTTTAGTTGTTTTCTAATAGTCAAAATTACCGAAATCATTTTAAAAACATATAAAATTGCACTTCACTTTACATTGATTCAAATCTATAAACTTATATAGCCGAAAGTTTTCAAATTTTCAGGAGTAACAAATTGTTTGCAATACTTTTTCTAAAAATTATTTTTATATATATAAAATGAGTTACCCATTTCCTGAAGTTTTTTTTAACTCAATTGTGTTTGCATCAATTTGAAATACTTGCCCATCTGTACGACAGTCATTCAACACTTAAAAATCAATAAAAAACTACAGTTTTTGTTCACTTCTTCAGATACAAGTCAATCATATGCATTCAACATAATGTTAACAAACAAAATTCATTTATTTTTTGTAGTACCCTGAAATGCTATTTGCTCGTGTATCTCGTAGGAACAACCATTCCTGTAATTCAGTTGTAAGTGTTTCTTCCTGAGAGACAAGTCTCGGCTTATGGAGTCGACAGTAATATGTATCTCATTGCTATTGTGGTAGACAAATTTGTATTGTATTGTATTTGTATTACAAATCAAAACATAAACACACGAACACAGTCACACCATCATGAAAATATTTATATATTCATTCATTTCGGTTACAATTCTGACAACGAAATTAGTGGAATATATGACTTGCATGACCTTATTATTTTACAATACATATAACAACAAGAGTCCTTTACACTTGTCTTTAAACAGCCATTTTCTTAGAATTCATGAAGGCCTTTATAATAAATGCATGCTAGTGAGGTAATGATTTTAACACGGCGTTTTTGTGAAAAAATGAAGCAAAAGCAATATTCAAATATATGATTTATCTTACAAATAAATGACAGAAAGTTTGAAAAATGAATAACAATAAACAACTTACAATAATATAATAAAACAGCTGAGACTGGAATTCATTATTGTTCATTGACATACATGTATAGCATAAAATTTAAAACTTAAAAATAATATAGAAGAAGTAATTGTCCCCTAATACGAAGTCCAAAATAATGTTGATAAATGTTACAAAATTGTTTCATCGTATGTAAAATTATCTTTTTCTGACTATTTCTATAAAGAAAACAATAGTAAAGACAAAAGCACCGACGAAATTGGAAGAGTATTTTAGGTAAAATATCGACATTCAAGACGTTAGTTTTACTGTTAGTAAACACCATCAATTCATCGGCATGAATATTCCAGACTGCAATTTCATATACATGAAATATCACAACATATATATGTTTATAAATCTAGTGCACCATATGCGCATTTCGACAACTTATGCTCCTTCAGTGATACTCAAGGTCTAAACTGTGGAAATCCATATTACCAATAATAACAGAGCAAACTAATTATGATTATTGACCTAAAGGTATCCAGACACAGAGCTGTATATGAGGGAGACTGATTTCAGAATTTTAAGGGAAAAACCCCCACAATTTTGTTTATTTCAAAATTTCAAAAACCTAAATTTGTTTACATTGATACGTTAACAATTAAAATTATTTTCTTGCGTAGATATTTGAACTAAATTTATTGAAAGATTATGAATATCTTCGAATATTTATTTTATCGCTCTTGATATTTCAGTGACATATATTGCCATGTTTCTTGCGGGCATTACAGCGTATCATCTGAATGAAGAGAACGGCATGTTAATCGCGAGGAGCAAAACATGGGATTGATCGTTCAAAATGAGGTTTTGATGGATAAGTAAACATAACAAGACAAACAAACAATCAGTCAGATAGATAGATAGATGGATAGACAGAGAGATAGATAAATCATAATTACGTGTAGCAAAAATGTAAAATGAAGCACATATACTTCTTTGTATTGTAGAGGATCAATGCAAAACATCCCTCTGTGGAATGGGTATTTGTGTCCTAGCCTCGTCTACAACTGATGGCTATGCAGTTTTAGAGAAGAGTTAATTTTAGAATATTTTCAAAGATAGCGCGTCCTACTTGGCACATTAAAATATGGTCATCTAAACTTGGTTCAGAGTGTAACAGAATGGATAAAAATTGGTTTTATCAATACATATTATACGTATGCGCGCCATGCACGTTACCGAATGACATGAACTGATAACTCTTTTATACCTAAAGAACAGATCCTTGTGTTGGTGTGGCAGTAATGGAGGAATCTGTACTGAGCATGAACGGGAATAAACGATGTGTCTGTCCAAACAGTTTTGAAGATGATAATCTAGAGTGTCAATAAGGTTAGTACCATTGGTATTGCACTATGTGTTAATATATTAGTAGGACAACGGTCACCTGCTAGATGTACCTGAAATTAATATTATTGTTTTTCTGATGTTAGGAATTCTTTCTATGGTATTCAAATTACAGTATTCATGACACATACATGTAACTCCTCCCTTTTTGCTGTTTTCCTCAATATTTGTGCGACAGAAATAAAGTATGTAATCTTGATGAATGTTCCCAAAATTTGGGTAAAGATTTCAAATAATATTCACCATTCTGGATTTAAATGAACAGCAATTATATTAAGAAATGTCAAATATCGCACAGAGTGCAAACCTTTCGCCAACATATTGTAAATGCAAATACTTGACTAGGAAAATTAATTAATCAAGTATTACCTATTGTTCCAAATATGTCTTTTCATGTATATATTCTACATTATCTTATATAATGACTGAATCACCTCACTAGTTTTAGTTTTATAATGATACCCCCAGCTAGCCCAAGTGGAACCGTTGAATACAAAGACGAGGGAACGAGATCTAGATATTGCTTACTACAGTGTTTATACCAGACAGAAATGGGCAGAGAGTCGAACTATATGTTCCGGTTGATGTTGTTGGCGGTGATCTTGCGGGAATTTCAAACTCTGCATCTCATACCTTTATTTCTGGAATGTTCGGGTTAGAATATGTCTTCCTGTTTGTTTTAAGTATAATGTGCATTACGAAATTTATGTGGCATTGTAACACCCACATTAATGTGGGCATTCATAAATCCCAAAAAAGATTGGAGAAATTCTTTGTAATCCTCCATGATCTCACAGAGTTGTAAATCATTATATGCTAAGCATATCGGGGAAGGAATGCTTTGTTTGGGATAGTACTTCAGGAAAGTGATACACTCCGAGTCAGTGCCCTCACCAAACATTGTGGTCGTTCTCCTTTTCTTTAGATACACGATTTCCGTAGGACAGGGAATACTTCAACAGGCTGATCAAATCTAGAGTATATATAATTACACATTGCATTAAACGTACTTAAATTCCGTCGATCAGGTAAACTGTAGCGAGTTTTATGGTGTGTGAATCAATAAAGGACTCTTGAAAACGTTTTCATAGGATATCCTGCCATGTCTGTTAAACATAAACCACGCCCACCTCCAGTCCAGACACCAATCAATTCTCTACTTCACAAGTCACCCGGTATCATTCCACATTCGTACGGTGTGCCAATAGAAAGATTTGTTTTCCTGTCTATGAAAAAGACAACAAACACAGTCAAATCAAAATCTAATCTATTAATAATACAAAAGAAGAGCTGCTTTTTTTACATTTTGCAAAACAAGCAAAAATAACTATTTTTCAGTCATTTGAAAAACCTAAAGCCTCATAAACATTAAAAACCACCGTAAAAAGACTCCTAAATTATGGACACGAAAAGTGGACAAGCATACTACATATTTCCACATAACAAGAGAGGATTGTACCACGAATGGATCACCGACCAATGATGATAACCGATTGGGTAAGTTACCACCTGGCTGTGTTTGATAGTCATTTTAGTTTGTAGAAGAGAACATGTTTTAGACAACGTGCTCTGGCTATAATTCTAACCTTTATAGAGATATAAAATAGATCAGTATTTATTTAACATAAATTTGGGCTATTGCATATTGTGAACATGTATCAAAATAATTTTAGTTTACATGAATTAAGATATTTAATCTACAAATGGCACAAACATATAAACTTTGCATCATAATAAGTTGATACAACAGAATCTGTATTGCATTGTAGATGGTATTGATGTTAGGTCTTGTAAAATTTGATATTGTAGACCGTGAATGCCTTTTTAGAGTTATCTCCTCTTCTTTAAAATATGAAAAGAAAATGAAGCCGGTAAAGCTTAATCGATGAGGTGCTCAGCTAGTGACAAAGAGGTCCCGGTTCGACTCCCGCCCTTGGCGAAACGGTTCTGTCTGTCGGATGAGACAGTAAAACCCGAGGTCCTGTGTCACGGTTGGCGTGGCACGTAAAAGATCCCTCATTGCTTCTGGTTGGTCCGTTGCAAAGGTAAAATTTCGATGTAAAGCATGAGGCAGAGGCCTTCAACATATATGTAAAATAATGAAAGAGTGACGTAAAACAATATTAAATTAATCAATCAATGAAAAAAAAAAGGAATTACACAATTGCAAGTTCTTCTTAACAAATTTATTTACATCTATGAAAATTGACGATTTACGATGTTACTGAACTTTTCACAAAGAGCATTTCCTAAATTCTGTCTTTAATGAAAATATATGAGCAAAATATAGGTTTTGATATGGTTCAATGCAAACTTTTATTTTCCTTATTTGAATGGGGCAACATTATCTTAAAAAATTCCTTGTTATAAGTCTTCTTGTATGACATGCTTCAAAATTATGATATCTCTATTGAGATATAATTAAGGCACATTGAGGATGGAATACCTTAAAAATTTATTGTGTACATGCTTACTTTTTATTCTTAGAGTAATAATTCTTGAATCAGAGGAAGATGATGACAAAAAAGAAGGCAGAGCAGTAACACAGGATGACATTAACAAAGTTGTAAAGCCATTGCCATCCTTTGATCATGATTACCATGGACATATTCTTGATAATGGTTTCAGAGCACAGACAGAAATCTTGAGACCTGAGGCAGAGAATCTAGCTTTGAAAACACATAAATTTGGACTTGAAAAATTTCAGTGCAGTTCTGGTACTATTAACTTTTACACTGTTTTTTTAAAGACTTTGCAAATTTAAAAGCTGTTTTCAATGCACTGCATCCTCCTGCTACTAAATGATTAGATGGTCACACATGCAAAGAAATAGGTTTAATTTCAACAAAATAAAAGTTTGCTTTGCTAGAGAATCTCAGTCATTATCTTTGATTGATGAAAGTTTTCCTTTTTTGTCGTATTAGGCAAGGTTGCCCAGAGAATGATTTGGCTATAAGGTTTTGTGCATCACATCCCACTGTTAGTGAAATAATAATTACATGGACCAATTACGCCATATTAGGAATTTTGCCATTTTGGCTACCCAGGTCAATTATTGATGAAAATATGCCAGAATGTTTCAAGGAAACACTCGGGTCATACTTGATTGCACTGAAATCAAGGTGCAGATTCCAAATTCAAAAGTATTAAATTCAGAAACCTTTTCAAACTACAAACCTCACACAACATTCAGAAGATTAGTTGGAATTACTCCAAATGGAATGGTATCCTTCGTCAGTTCATTGTATATTGGCACAATATCAGTCAAACAGATCATAAGTCGAGTGTAGTTGATTTGACATAAGTTGTCAAAATGCGCATTGGTGCACAAAATTGAAATGTATATATGTTCTATAATTATAGAAAGAGCCTAATGACCAAGTAATGGCAGATAAGGGATATCTTATTTTAATCTTACTTGAAGCCTAGAAAGCTAGACTTGTTATTCCCCCATTTCCTGGAGCCAAAAGAAAGTTTTCCAAGAAAGAGGTTGCTCAGACCCATTACAAGAGTCAAAGAGTATCATATATTTGATGGAATCATACCATTAGATTTAGCAGTTTCTATTAATAAGATATGAACTACATGTACAGATCTCACAAACGTTAAAGGCCCTTTGTTTTAATGATTGAAAGATTAAACTGATGCAAAATGTTTTGTAGTTAGCGCCCCGCGTCTGTTCCTCAAATATGGACTATAGACCTCCTTATGATAACTGCGGAGCTGTAACATTGGACAGCTAATTGATTAACGTTCCCTCCAAATTTATTACGTCATAATGTAATAAACGTCATTCTGATCGAATTGGAGGGAACGTTAATGATTTTGCCATCCAATGTTACAGCTCCGCAGGTATCGTGACGAGGCCCTTTGTTTTAAAAAAAGTTATATATTTAGTACCTTATCAAATCATTTAAGATCCTATATGTATCTCTATATATATCTTTATAAAAATATTGAACCTTCAAATTTTGTTGGACTATTTGAAAATGAATAATGCAATATATATGTAGTAAATTTAAACCGTGCGGCGGCTTCGCCTAGCCTACAAAGCATGCCGCATATAACGTTACGCCACGGAGACAACCCTAAAAAAGGTTGTTCCAATGACGTACATATATTACGGCATGCTTAGCAGACACCGGAAATGAAGTTATGATTTGAAATTTGTTGCACGTGGCTCTGTTCCGAGGTGGGGATATCACATCCTCGATTTCAATCAAATTTCAAATCATAATGCAATATACATTTTTAATTTGTAAAATGAAAATGTTGAATACATTAAGAGATAAAAATATTTGTAATTCAAAATTTAAAATACAATCTAAATGAGTGATGTAATTCATTATAAACAAAACAGAATTGTTTTTTGTACAATTACATTTAATATATTCAGTTTTCTTTTTCTTTAATGTATAGGTATTAAATGTCCAAACTTGTGATATATATATATTTTTTAAATTTCAACATTTTATGCGATGAATAAATATATCTTTATTTCACTGAAAGTATATGTTTGCAAAAAGACTTTAATATTTGAACATTTTGTTTATTTCAAATTATAGAAATATTATATGTATACATGATCTGTGATGCATTAGGAAAAAATTAAATTTTAGCCTTTGAAACTTTGAAATATTTATCTTTTTATTGTTCATCTTCTATATACAGTGGGAAGTTAATTTACGAGCAGTGATGTACATGAATATAACCACCAGTTAGTATCTACATATATGAGGTAAAAGCTCGTCCAAAATAAAATCAGTCTAATTTACATTGCATTTCTTCCCATTTTCCTTCGTCAAATACAATACGCTTCAAATGAAAGTCATGTGAACATTTACAAAATAGTCACACCATTTTAATAATACATGTGAGAGCCATTTGACCTATTATTTGAAAGAAATATGCATGTGCACTCTTAAGCTTATAAACAGCAGTATTTTTATCACACATAAGACAATCACACTTGGTATAGGAATCTTTCCTTGGTCACTCTAGAAACCATAACTGTGAATATTCTGGAGAGTCATAAACCTTTTGATCTGGTGAAGTACTCAAATATGCAAGGCTTGGATTTATTACGAATCAAGACATGTATACACTGTTTCTATTGATACACTGTTGATATCACAATAAGCTTTTGCTGCAACAAACTCATTTTCGATTCCTAAATTTCATTTGGGCTGTCATAATATTCTCCGTTTTTAATAATCGCATGGCAAGTGCCTCAAAATAACTTTTTCGACAGCATACATCTTTAAAAAAATAAAATAATAATAAATAAATAAAATAATAAAATCATTCTGTCTTTTCTCACATCATGCCATATTTTGTTATGACTTTGAAATCAAATATACTCGGGTCATGTAAGGTCTGGATAAGGACTGCAACGTAATCATTCTGTTTTTGCTGATAGGATGATGGGCTTCCCACAGAAAGGGCACCAAATAGTTGTAGTTTTCTGTGACATAACTTGCTTGTAATATCTGATAAAGAAAAAGAGATTACATATTATTAATGATTAAAACTTCATTCGTCTCACATACATGATAAGGCTTCTTTTGATGCGAGATGAGATCAAGTAATCCAATAGAATGACTACACTTACCACTCCTAGCTTGACAGTCACAACTGAATTCTGATATAGTATATGCATTTCCACTTTCCTTCAATATTTCAATCTAAATGTACATTAATAATTAAGTCATAAACATGTATCTTAGTTTGAAGATACATGTATTTAGAATGCCTTCATCATCTTCACTTAATTAATTATTCATGCAGATTCAGATTACAGATAAAATAGTACATTTTACTTAAATTTGAACTTCATATAATGGTAGGAACTAGATAATAACTTACTTTGAGTACAATGAATTAATATGCTATTATATTAGTCATCCTATCAATAAACATATTTTCAGGGGCGATAACTTTCAATATTAATAACATTCTGTAAAACAATTATTTAATTATGAAATTTAAAGAAAGTAAATTAAGATCAGCAAAAGAACCCCAAAATCCACTAAATCATAAGATCAGCAACAAAAACATTATAAATCATATAAATGTCTCAATAAATGTCCATTTGTTTGAAAATCTAAGACAAAATTCATGCAACAGTTAACCATCAACATTTTTTTTCAAACCATTAGCCTGTATGTCTATTCATTTTATCTCATTAAAGTATATGTTTTTGCTCAAATTTTAAAAAGCATATCATTTTCTTGAACTGAATAAAATATAAATTCAAATATATTCACTATTTCTTCAAACACTAAAATCTTATCAATATGTCAACATATATGTAGAATTGTATAATCCGTATTATAGCTACATAACTAAAAGAATGTTAGTGTTGAAAACAGTCATACATCTGACAGAGGTGAGAAAAATTTTGAAATATGTTTAGAGATTCTTCATTTTGACATAGAAAGTTAGAAAATATCATTTGATTGTGGTAGCCATTTGGTTAAATCTAGAAAACTTTCACATTATATCAATATATCCTCTACCTGTTCAAATACAGGAAACAAGGAAATTACTTCAGATAAACTCGTTTAAATTCGATATATTATACACAAACAATACTTGTAAACACTCGAAAAGTATTGTCTCATTAATACAGCAATTAATAATAATAATAAAGAAACAAAAAACAAAAACAGAAACAACCCCCTCCCAAATAAATAAATAAATAAAAAATGATAAATAAATAAATAAAACGAATATAAATGAGAAAGAGGAAAAGGTTTAGTACAATGTAATAAGTACACAATAGAGAGAAAAACTGTTTGTAAGATAAGATTCATAATGAATGTCTTACATTATCGAAATAGTGAAAACAAATACTAGTTAATAAATAAAATTCCGACCTACATAATGCCATTATTCTATTATTCTTACTCCACACAAAACACAATAAATACATATCAGAAAATACAAGAACAAGTACAAGAAAATATAAGTTACTCACGCAGAAATTATTGCCGGCGGACGTGTAATGTACCCGTAAATCATAGCACATAGTGACGATATATACCCTGTAGGGAAAATTGGACGTGATAAAAGGAGTCGGAATATATTTCATCCAGATGACTTAAATAACTGCAAAAATGACGGACCGGTAGTCTTTTTTCGGACCATGATTTCGATATTCATTTTGTATTATCAGTAAATGTAGGTATGTTTATACGTATATTGTGTGTTTGCAATAGACATATATTGTGTGTTTATATTACATGTATATTCTACGTATGTAAGTGCATAAACGATTCCAATATTGTTTGATCTGTGGAAGAAGCCAAACTATGTTAACCGATGAAATATCTAGCTATCGCCACCATCTAGACGAAGTAATGCCGGTGTGGGTGTAAACATTCGCATTTTCTCGGGTATTCCCGTTGCAACCACTTTCACCCTCGGAAAAAAACATCCTCGAATGTAGTACGATAGATTAAATGTGGCGACGTCCATGGTAAAAACACCGATATGCAGGTGAAAAATGATGATACAGAAAAACGTTGCATATATTTTTGGGAATGATTTAATACTAAGATCTTGTGAAAGCTATTTTCATCCAAACGCTTTTGATTACTATCATCAAAATCCGTCATCTTGTCATATTTCTAAAACTTTTTGTAATATATTGCTTTTCCGAGCTTGCCGGAAAGGATAAAAAAATGTGAGATTGCGTAAACAATAAACCAGAATAATGGACATACCGTTGACTGCAATAATTTACTAAACGTGATTTGCACCCAGCTTCTTAATACTTCTGAGCAGGACTTAAATATTAAAATTATAAAGAATAATATTCATACCAACATATATGATAAACGTGACGACTTTGGATTTCCTATTGTAAATTTCCTTATCTAGATGGTGATGTCCCAAGACTCCCATCATATGGTATTTTTATTAGTTAGGTGTTTCGATTCGCTAGAGCCTGCACTAAGATTTTGGATTTTCACGCAAAAAAAAAAAAATACTTTTAAACTTCTTACTTAGGGTTATAAATATCATAAACTTTAAAAAAAAACTTACGTTAAACCTTACAAATCTTAATCAGACATTTTATCTAAATTCGGAAATGTGACTTTTCAACTATTTCCATTCCAATTTCTACGGTGATCTAGTGTACAAATTAAGGAGGATCAAAGGTTCCACTAATTTCATATCGGCGGGTTTTAAAATTATCAAACGCCTTCGACATAGACAGTATGACCCCGAGATCATCGCATAGACCATAGTTCTTGTATTGGGTCCCTCTACTACCCAAATGCAGACTGCATGCTGACTAACAGGGCGATGGGGACTCTATGACAGACATTGACCAAAATTTTCAGAGGAGGCAAGGACATGATCCACATCAATTCTGGCTGTTGGGACTCCTATTGATCTGAGCTTACAGACGGACAGAGCACAGTGTTGTTGATGTCGCCATACATATTTTTTGATAGCTTCATATTATTCTATAATGGTTTCGAGTGTAATAAAATTTTACGACGTCCCTTCCAGAGAAACCTATTGATCCTTGTTCTTTATATAGAGGATTATTTATAATTTTTTTAATGTGTGTCCTTTGTTTGTGCTGCATTGGAATGAGTGGGAAGGTGGACACGCGCAAACCGGTTAACCACATCAACTGAGAGACTTTGTTACTTCTATTAACCGTCCTAAGTCGGTATCGTAACCGCAGCACAATCGAATATTTTTGTAATGTCGTTTTTCCGTGTATATTTTACTATTATCATATTTTGTGCGCATGTCCTTGGTGATTTGTACCATACAGCTTTGTCAGATTTCTTCTGTTTTCTCTCTTACAGGACTTTTTAAGGATTGGGAGTGGGAGGCGGGGTAAAACCGTAGGACATATATACATAACATTCCGTATTTGCTCTAGATGAACAATGCATCATCCTTGTGGTAAAATGCTTGACATAACTTGAGGTAGTATCGTGCAATTAATCAAATGGGTCACGAATAACTGTGGTGAAAGAATACTTGTATATATATCAGGAATTACCTCCTAGGTCACGGACTGCACCTACACACCATAGTGAGTCATGGTCCGATGAACAACCACAAGTATCGACGAGGTTTTTTGATTTGTCTTTTATTTTTCCTGAATGACCTTGTAAATTTGATTGTAGTCTGAGCAGCCTACGGAGTAGTCTGATTGTATGTTTATATAAATTAAAACATCTTCATATCAAACATCTTAATGTCATTTTATCTTTCATTTTAGACGAAAATTGTATTCGAAAATGAACATTTAGATATTACCTTATAATTAAGATAATTAGTGTTTGTAAATTAGGATTCAAGAATTTTTTGATATGGCGGTCCTTATCGCATGCCTGAAATAACTACATCATTTGAATGGGGTGAGTTTACTGTTCATCATTATATATATAGACCCAATGTTTTAAAACGTTCAAAAAGATTATAACTCTCTCTCTCACCATTTTCGGGTCAAAATTTAAAGCTCCGATTCCCGACATGCATTTTGTATTATTACTACGTGTGGGTACATGTATGTTTGCAATAGACATCTTTTATGTGTTTAAAGCATATGTATATTATATCTATATAAGGACATAAACGATATGTATCCAAAATTGTTTGATCTGTGGAAAAAGGCAAACTTCATTAACTGATGCACCAGCCAGGTTTCGCCACCATCTAGACGAGATAACGCCGGTGTGGGTGTAAACAGTCGCACTCTCTCGGGCTATCCCTTCGCAAGCCCCTTCGGAAAATAACCTCGAATGTATTACGGTGGATTAAACAGGGCGGCGGGCATAATTATAAACTGTACAACACTGAAACATGGTAATGCAGAAAAACGATGCATGTGTGTGAATAATTTAAAACTAAGATCTTTAGAAACTGTATTTTTATAGAAATTTTTTGATTACAATCATCAAAATCCGTCATCTTTTCGAAATCTTTATCATTTTCGAAATGCACTTTTTTTCTGAGCTTGCCGGAAAGGTTCGAAACTCTGCAATTGCGTAAACAACAAGCCAGTATTGTGGATATACCGTTGACTGCAATAATTCACTGAAAGTAGTTTGCACCCAGCTACCTGTATGAATTTTCATTACAGGAATTTTTGGGGGTGGGGGATTAAAAGCGTAGAACCTAGATATTTTTAAACATTTCATATTTGCTCTAGATGAATAATGCATCATCCTTGTGGTAAGTTGCCTGACATAAGTTAAGGCAGTATCGTACAACTAGGCCAACGGGTCACAAATAAAGATGGTGAATGAGTACATGCATATATATCAGGAATTACTTCATAGATCACCGAGTGTACCTACACACCATAGTGACGCATGGTCCCTTGAATAACCACAAGTATCGAGATGTTTTGTGACCTGCGTGGCATAATGCTTTCTGAGGGACTTTGTAACTTTAATGTTTCCTCAGTAGCTTCCATTATTGTGTATATGCATAAATTAAAGACATCTTGTTTCTTTCAATTTAGGCGAGAAATTGTATCAATCTGATTAAAACCACATCTTTATTCTGCTTCTCTGTTTGTACCCTTGCGGATGGGACAAATATTGAAGCGGAATTAAGATATGATTTTAATCAAATTAGAAGATGTATATGAACTTTTTTATAACCTTATAACTCAGATAATTTGGATTAGTGTTTGTTAGGATATAATACGCTTTTTAAATATGACAGACCTTATTATATGTCTGAAACAATCTTACCATTTTTATGAAGTGCCCATCAAAATATTTATATGCCCGATGTATTAGAATGTGAAGTCAGACTCTCTCTCTCTCCTTTTTCGGACCATAATATAAAGCTCCGATATCCGACATGCAGTATTTGTTATTACTACGTGTGGCTATGTTTGCAATAGACATCTTTTGTGTGTTTATTGTATATGTATGTTATATCTATATAAGGGCATAAAGTAAAAAACGGAGAAGTGCCGAAGGGTAAACCATATCTCATAGTCCTTGGAATAAAAGGACAATATCGGGTATAGTGTCATCATCAGTCAAATGCAAAACCCCAATAAAATCAAGGTCAGACCAGTTGCCCGGATGCCAGGTGCCATAAACGATGTGTATTCAACATTCTTTGATCTGTATTGACGGATGCCGGTATTATATAGTAGTTTTCCCCCCTAGCCATTTTTCCGGGGGGGGGGATGGATATATAGTAGTTTTTCCCCCGGGGAAAATTTGGCTATATAGCCATTTTCCCCCCTCTAATAGCCATTTTCCCCCCGGGGAAAAACTACTATATAGTGGATTTTCCCCCTAATGTGAAATTCCGGACTTTCTTTTCACACATACATGTAAGTAAATCCAGCTTGTTACCTTGTTAAAAATAAATAGATTTCTATTTAAAATAGAGATATCTCAATGTTTTATACGGAGATATATCCAATTAATTTAGAGATATCTCATTTTTTTAAGTAGAGATGTCTTCAATTTTAATACCTTTACCAAATACAAATGCATATATTTAGAACAGAGATTTATATACTAGAATTTCATTCGCGATATCTTTATTTAATCCGAGAAATCTCTATATATACAAATGGAAAAAAAGGAAAAACAAGTTCGTTTTTATGCCCCTGGAATGAAATTCGGGGGCATCTAGTTTTTGGCCTTTCTGGGACTCTTAGCCTGTGGCAAAAACCTTGACTATATGGTTTGTACCAAGAGATACAAGGCTTTGAAACTCCACATATAGTTTTCTTGTGATGACCTTTTATTTGGGACCATGATTTTTTAAACTAGTGACTTTGACCTTGGTGCTCTACGTTTTCAAAAACTGAAACTTTGGCTGTATCTTTTGTACCAAAAGGAGAAGGGGTTTTGAATTTCATATATAGATTACTTGTGATAAGATCTTTAATATGGGACCATGACTTTTGACCTTATGACCTTGACCTTGAAGTGTGACCTACTTTCAAAAACTTTAACCTTGACTATATCTTCTACACAAAAGGGTGTAGAGCTTTGAAACTTAGCATATAAATACTTTTAGATGAAACCTTTCATACTTCATACTTAAAGGGACATAGTCCGAGACTGGAAAATTTTAGCATGAAAAGGATAAATTACGACAATATCTTATTTTTCCTGTATTACATAAATTATAAACTTTGTGTTAATTGCAAAATTCAAAACTAAAATCCCTCATTTTTTTTGTAGAATAAAGGTAATTGAGTCGAATTAAATTCGGTTGGTATCAAATCCCAAAATAAGGCGATGCTCCGCCCATAATCACGCGCGTGCGCGGATATTCACCGTAGAAAACAACAAAAATGGTTCACATGGAGGAATACGAGCACGAGAAAAGCAAAAGTGTGGTAGAAAATAACTATACACAGACTCAGGCCAAAAAAAAAAAAAAGAAAAGTGGAACAAATGTTAGAATCGAGTAAAGCTCGAGTTTCATTGTCACGTGATTTCCTCTGACCGACCTCATCAATATTCAAGGAGTTGGCCTAGTTATGTTGCAAATATAAAACGGGCATATCTCGTTAACGACATCGACTTTGGTAACGATACTTTTTACACATCTTAGATAATATACTAGCAATCGATTTCCGTTTAAGAAATCCGTTTACATTTTTTTAAATATTTTTCCCGACTTCAATCGGACCATGCTCCTTTAAGGGACAAGGAAATCGCATTCTTGTGATCATGATTTACAACATCTGCAACTAGACAAGCCTTGTCGTAGATTGCAAATCGTGGGCAACTGGGTGGAATTCCCTTCTGTTGTTTTCATGTTCATCATGTACTATGTACATGATGAGCGATATTGTGATATATAAAATGCATCAGTCTTAATTTATTTAGGAAATTGAATGTTCAAGGAATTCTTGCACGTTCAATTCTTATATTTGTCATTGGAACATTTTGATTGATAAATTCATATTTTACTTATGTTGTACATGTATTACGAAAAGTTGCCTTGGATCGACTCTTTAGTCACAGCCTGACGTCATAATTGACGTCTATACGCAAAGTAAACGGTGAAATAATAGAAGAAAATAGCATACTATGGTAAATATATAAAAAGAAAGACTTGTAAATAAATACATAAAACAAAAAATAAATACACACACATACACACACAAACAAAACAATTAACAGTATTTAGACACATTAACCATAACACCATCGGTTTGATCCACAGGCTATTACTATAGTACATATGTATTTCAAATGTTATCTGACTAATACAGAACGAACGTGTATAATTTCCAAACCGTTACGTAAGGGGGAAAAACTACTATGGGGGAAAGACTACTTTATAGTAGTTTTTCCGCCATGGGGGAAAACTACTATATAGCCATTTTTCCGGGGGAAAACTACTATGGGGGAAAAACTACCATATAACACCGGAAATCAACTTCATCTCCATTTCAATCAAGCAGGTCAATCCATTCTGTCCATGAAAGTACGTATTTTAGAGAAAATATACCGTCCTAACAACAACCCAAATCTTAGCACTGACTTTAGAAGGAAAAGGGAGGATTACTGGATCAAAAAGTATCATGCGTTTGTTGGAAAGTACGACAAGAAGACGTCGACGTCACGGTAAACGAATTCATAAGATCTCCTTCTACCATTTATCAATTAAATTTAAGGTCATCACTATATTCGTATTAAGCTTTATGCGCTACCGTTACAAAAGCTACTTGAGTTTTACGAATCCATGCGAAGCTTACATTTCACCGAATCTGACACTCCAGAATATCGACTCCAACGTATTGTCTTGGACATCTTCAGTAACAGACAGTTTCAAGCCGTCCATTTAAAGAAGCCTGTAGATGATAATGAGAAGCGCCCCTTTCTTGAAGTATTTTTGAAAATAAGAGAATTATCGCACTTAATTTAAGTTACATTTTAAATCATAAGTCTGTTAAAGAAAATATTCCTCAAGACTTCAAAATGAGGGAGTCGCCTTGTATTTCCTATAAATATGCACAAACAATTGCTTCCAAAAATCATTAACGATAAACAAAATTTCAAATATGTAGATCTTTAAGACTTTCATAACCCTATAGAGTGTTCATGTTGTTCATGTTCCTTTTCTGAGTTTAAATATAATACATTTGGTAATGTTGTAATACAAGATCTCCATATTTTTCGCAATGAAAACCTTAGAGATCTATTAAGTAAAAACCCAAAATATAGAGAGCCACAGTCATTTACATGACGTAAATTTTTTTTATATTATTATGAACTCATGTGACGAGTATGCCAGACGTTGGACTAAGAGAGAAAAGGTTGATTTAGACACTCTTTCTGAATGGCTGAAGTCGATCAGAAGTCTGCTAAAAAGAATTCGAAGACTTTGTCATTTTTCTTCAAAAACAAACTCTATTTTATATTTTGTGACTCCAGTGTCGTTGGAGAACATTCTCGACTTCACGAACGTTTCATTATTGTTCCTGCTGACAAGGCAGCTATCAATTACACATTCATATGTAAGACATATTATATTCAATGTACTATAGAAGTCAACGCCTGGTAATCCAACTTACACAGTTGCAACCTTGTCTCCTTTAGAGGTATTGGATAATCACAAGTCAGTTCTCAGTTCATTCGGTATTACTACAAATGAGTCTGATCGCGATCGAACATATCTTTTTTGGATTCCGAAAAGCATAAAACTCAATATAAGTATTAATTCATAGCTGGATCTTCCAAGTGTTCCACCAAGCCTCTCTCCATATTACTCACCGAACTTCTAACAGAAATCAAACATGGTCTTCAAAAATACTGCGCTATTGCTTACTAGAGAAGAGGGATCAATCAGATGTGGATCCTACAGAATTCCCAGGAACTTCTAGAGCACTTAAAATATCTTATTTTCATTAATGTTACTAGCATGAAATCTTTTGACTTTTCGACTCTTTATACAACCATTCTTCATCAAAAATTCAAGAATAGATTAACATCAATTATTAAAAACGCCTACTTTAACAAAAAGGAATTCTCAGTTATAAGTATCTCGTTTAACGTCACAACGACACATATTTTGTAAAGGAGCAAACGAAATAACGCCGGTGTGGGTGTAAAAAGTCGCACTCCATCGGACTTCTTTTCGTAAGCCCCCTCGGAAAAACAACCTCCAATGTATTACAATGGATTTAGATTTAAAATTAAACTTTATTTATTTTACAACGATTGAGAAACAAGTTAACAACTTATGTAAATCTTTCTCGATGGCACGGCGTAAGGGTGTCGTTTTTGTGGGAAGAAATGAGGAGGAAATCAATTAAACTTTAAGAATATGTCATATTTACACCAAAACACCATAACATTCCGTATCCATCATCTTTGGGGTAAGTTGCCTGACATAACTTAAGGTAGTATCGTACAACTAGTCCAATGGGTCACAGATAACGATAGTGAATAAGTAAATATGACTTCATAGTTCACGGAATATACGTACAAACCATAGTGATTCATGATCACATAAACAACCATCCGTTCGACGATGTTTTAGGAGCTGTATGCCATTTATTTTCCTGAGCGACTTTGTAACTTTCAAGGTTTCCTCAGTAGCCTCGATTATTGTATGCTTGTGTGAATTAAAGACATATTTCAAATCATTGTTTCTTTAATTTTAGGCGAGAAATTGTATTTGTACATGAACACGTATTTTGGTATAACCTTATAATTAAGATTTGGATTAGAATTTGTTAGGATTTCAATATTTTTTTTAAATATGGCGGTCATTGTCGTCTTTTTGAAATAATCTCACCATTTGAACGGGGTGAGTTATCAAAGTTGCATTAGGTTCCTTTGTAGTACTATTCTTTCCAGGAAAAAGAATGGCTTGTTAAGCTATAAATATCATGTACATGTACCCTGTGTATAGTGCAGTATATAAACAGAAGGTCAAGGTTACTAGTTACATGTTGATAATATTCTATACAGTCCTTGATAGACTAGAAATGATCACTTGTTTACCGTTTGTGAAAATCCTCGCCATATTACATCTCTATAAGCGTTACACTGTTATAAAATTTATATGAGTGTTGGGAAAGTTACCTCTTACATGTGCAAGAAAAATGGATGCAAAAGGGTAAATATTAATTAGCTTTTATCAACTTGAACAGATAAAAAACAACTTTAATCTATAAATCATTAATTAAATATTTAACAAAACTGTCTCTAAAACATCATGCACCTCCCCTTTACTTGTAGATACATCATCGCAAACTAGAGAAGTAGTTCAGAGTGTCTAAAACATACGAATCTGTGCAACGCCATGCTCGACAAATGGCGAGTTCGACCTAATGAAATTTGATTTAACGGTTTCGCGAAACGTAATTTTTTCATAGGAATGACGTTATTTGAGATTTGATAAACGTTTATGACGTAATAGATATAACAAAACCTTCACCTAACGAAATCAAACGTTATCTGCTCCCTTTACATGACGTCACAATCAAATTCATGCTTGAGGGACCATTTATTCATCACGTCATAATGGAAAAGTAGTGTGCTAAAAGGTGCGATGTCAGGCATTTCAGTCGCATTTTCTTAAGAAAAATTATTTTTGAAATCAACTGGCACATACTGACGTAACCTGGACACAGAAACCCACTGAGAGTCGGCTTGAGCCCCGTGTTATTTTGTACAGATGCCAACCGATGATCGGGATTACATACTACGACAACTAGCTGTGTCTGGCCGATGCCCTTCCAGCATTCGGTCAAGTAATATCGCATTACGATCGAATGTCGCGCTGTTGTAAAATCACCTCTTTAGCACCGGGATTACAACACATGTAGATTTATTACCAGTCAAATGCTGTATTTAAAAGATGCCATGCGTCACTAAAATCTCAGATATCCATTAATTGTTCAGCGACCTTTCGAATATTTTGGCATCCACCTGACATTGAAGAAATAACCTTGAGCGAAAAAAATTTATTAAACCAATGCAGTGCGTTATTGCTGTTTGAAGTAAACACAAACTCTTATTTTGAGATCAACCCTTCTCTTCTTTTCCATGGATACACTTCATCTTTATATCAAAATCATGATTGCAAAAATTTTTCATCAAGTTTTATATTATTTCCTTAGGTTTTTTTCTCACATTACTATCAATGTAAAGGAAAGGTATATTTGAGATGACCATAATTTCAGTAAAGTAATGATACATTCCCTTTTTAAAGCATTCATGCAGTATATCTAAAACTATACGTATTTATCTGTATTAAAAAAAACCTTCGTCTTTATTTATGATACCACTCAATATAAAAACGAATTTAATTCTTTGATTTTGGAATTTTTTTTATTTTTTCCTCACTGACAAATCAAGGGCAGTAAAACATCCAAGCAATGTGCAAAAATAGTTTTAAGCGTTATATATTTATGCGGAGTTACATTGAGAATAGCTTGTTTATCATTCTTGTTGTCATTCCAACAGACTAGATATTTTAAAAGAAATCAATAAAATGATGCTTATTTAGTTGTTTTATAATTAGTCAAAAGAGCCCGCAATCGTCTTTGGACTTCACTTTACATTGGCTCATACCTATAAACGTATTTAGCCGAGAGTTTTCACATTTTAAGGAGTTACAATTTGTTTGCAATATTTTTCTAAAAATTAAATTTCTTTAAACCATAATAAATGGAATTCATTCCTGAAACGTGGTGTTTGTGCTTTTTTTTTTTAAATAAAAGGTGTTTGTATCTATTAGAAATACTTGAGATGGACTATAGTCGTTCTGTCATACAACTTAATAATTCAGAATCAATAAAAACACCTGCCGTTTTTGTTCAATCCGACAGGTATAATTCCATCTATTGCATTTAACATAATGTTATCACAGAAAATTCTTTTATTTTTTAGTACCCTGAAATGCTGTTTGCTAGTATATCTGTTAGGAATATACCTTCCAGGAATTCAGTCGCAAGTGGGGTTTTCAGAGAGACAAGTCTCGTCATTTGGAGTCAACAGTGGTATGTATCTCTTTGCTATTATATTAGACTAGATTTTATTTTTAATTTTTTGTATTGCAAATTATAGAAGAAACACACAAACACAGACACACCATCACAAAAGTATTTGCTTATAATACAGTTGCTATGTCAATTGTGGACGGTCAGTTGATGTTACAATAATCCTTTTCTTAATATGGTTAACAGGTTAACGGGCTCCCAACATATCATCCAACAGTACCATGAAATGAGTAAATATTTAAAATATTAAAGTCTGAGAATTTGAAATATAAAGCGAAATAAACAAGACCTATTTATGTTCTGCACGTCCGAGAGCACGCTAATAGCCTTGACCTATAAAAGACCTGACTAGCACTTTGCGGAGAACTATTTTATGACCCTATCACCCGTTATAAGATTTATATATATAAAAACCGTAAGCGGCGTGTATTGTTCCGTAAGAGAAAATATCTGAAAACATATCTTCTGTAGGCTATAGATCGACAGATTTACGGTCTTTGGTTTATAAAATAAAGTAATTACTGTCCGCGCCACTCGCTCTGGAAACTGGTAAAATCTGGATTTTCAGTTATTCATCTTCAGAATAATTTCAAAAAGGCAAAACCATTCGATAGATCTTGTTTAGTCGTAACTTTTGAGGAGCAGGCGTGGTGTAGTGGTTAAGCGCTTGGCTTGCGGCGCCGACGATCCGGGTTCGATTCCCGGGTTGCGCCACTATGTTTAAGAGGTTGGTAACCTCCTGCTTCCATGTCGCGATATAACTGAAATATTGTTGAAAGCGACGTAAAACACCAATCAACCAATCGTAACTTTTGGTGTATGCTGTATGTTTGTATGAAGAAGCGTTCATATTTATAGAAAAAAAAAATCAATTTTAGATGCTTCTTCGTAGAAACATATAACATACTCCAAAACAAGATTTGTCGATTGATATTAATTTTGTAAAACTATTTTAAAGATAAATAAGTAAAAATCCAGATTTTCCGGTTTACAAAGTGAGTGTCACGGACAGTAGTATTCTACATCATATAATTTGACAACATTCGAAAAATGACGTAGTATTTTACCATTTAATTAATTTCGGTTACAATTCGAAAACGTGACTATTTTTACAACATGAGTCCTCTTAACTGGTTTTTAAACAACCAGTGTCCTTAAAATTCATGGGAGTCGTTATAATAAATGCGTACTATTAGTGTTGTATTGGATTTAACACTTCCTTATCGTATCGAATATTAAAGCAAATTACTAAGAACAAATTGATTTTTTTAACAGACGAAAAGCGTGAAAAATGAATAGCAAGAAATATTGTAACAATATTATAAAACAGCTGATAATAGAATTAATCATTAATAATAGGAAAGCATGTGTAGTTTCAAATACAAATCTTGAATACTAATAAATAAAAAAAAAAACAATAATAAAATATAAAAATAAAAAAAAAAAATAATTGGAACAAACTATGTTGTGTTGGAAACGTGTAACCACAGTTCTAATACTACCAAAATAATTTATTTACCAAACTATTAAAATGATTTTCTTGCATAGATATTTGAACTACATTGTACATTTATGAATCAAATTTTGCAATATATTTTAATATTTATGTCATCACTCTTGATATTTCAGTAACATATATAGCCATATTTCTAGCGGGCATTACAGTGTACCATCTGAATGAAAAGAACGGTATGTTACTTCCGAAGAGCAAAACTTTGAATTTATTGTTGTAAATATAATTATGATGGATAAATAAACATAAAAATTGACAAGACGGAAAAACAGTCAGGCAGACAGATAGATGGATATATAGTCAATCTGTCTAAATGATGTTTAATTTTTAAAAATGTAAAAATGAAGCACATGTACTGTTCTATATTGTAGAGGATTCATGCAGAACATCCCCATGTGGAAATGGTATTTGTGTCCTTTCATCGTCTACAACTGATGGCTATGCATGTATATGTCCTCCCAATTATTCATTCACGAAGGGAACTTGCATTCAAGGTATGGTACATAATAAATTGTGTTTAAGAAAACCCAGTTTTAGAATATTTTCAAGATACAAAATAGCGTGCCCTACGCGAGACATCAAAATATTTCAGGGTGCAGCGGATTGAATAAAAACTGGTATTATTAATACATACGTATGCGCGTCATGCAAGTTACCGAATGACATGAGCTGATAACTCTTTTATACTTAAAGAAACAGATCCTTGTGCTGGCGTGGCGTGCAGTAATGGAGGAATCTGTAGGGAACAGAACGGGAATAAACGATGTGTCTGTCCAAAGGGTTTTGAAGATGATAATTTAAAATGTAAAAAATGTGAGTACCATCAGTCTCGACACCAGTTATAATTAGAATTGATAAACCATTGCATAGAAAACAAACCTTTCGAAAGCACATTGTAATATTGAAGATGCAATCACATGATGGAAAATAACCTCATGAATGCAATGTATAAGTATTTCAAAAGATGTCTTTTCATGTAATATATTCTACACTATGTTATGACAGAATCACTTTTCAGTGCACCGAAATTTATACACGTATATATCTTTTAATGTGCGTTATCTTTACTGGTATATGTTTCATAATGGTTTTTCCTAGCTTGCCCTAGTGGAACCGTTGAATTTAAGGATGAGGGAACGAAATCTAGATATTGTTATTACGGTGTTTACACCAGCCAGAATTGGGCACAGAGTCGAACTATATGTTCCAGTATACAAGACGGTGGCGATCTGGCGAGAATTCCAAGCTCTGCAGCTCATACTTTCATTTCCGGAAAGTTTTTCAACTTCGTGTAAGAATATCTCTTCCTGTTTCTTTTGAAGTAAAATGTGTATTACGACATTTATGTTGTATTGCAGCACTCATATTAAGTTGGGAATTCATAAATCCCTAAATATTCATACTTCTAAATTATACGTTTACAGAAGATTTGAAACGGTCAATGGTTGTCTGAAAGCATTATATACAAGTAATGTGAAATACAACCCCGGTATTTTCAACAATGTACCAGTAAGGAAATTCATTGAACATTAACGAAAGTAAAGATAATGGATAAATCTAAACCGTAAGTCCGAAAAACTTGAAACCAGAGGACACACAAATTCAGTGAAAATGAAAACCAAATAGAAAACAACGAAAGACATCTACCTGAAGAGCATATGTGTACCTCCTTGATGGAGTGAGATCAGGTGCCCGGGGAGAGTGAGCATCACCTGCTTGCTCTCGTATACCCAGCAGAAAGAGTCAAATCGTGTTAAGCCGTCTCCCGTTTGGCAAATTAAATGTGGTATAAAGGCAGATATATAATTGAGATGTAAAACTACAAGAAAACAAAGATTTTGACATTAGAGTAATGTAGATCCTTACCGCTGATATTCCTCCCTAAGTATCAAGGTAAAATTGAGTAATCAACCTCTATCTTTTTTTCAATAACAGGAGCGGTCAATACTGGATAGGAATAAATGATCAAGCAAAAGAAAACGTGTTTGTTCATCTGAGAACGAATGGACCCGTTACAGAAACTGAAACAACAGTTTGGACCAACTGGCGGCCTGGACAGCCATTCGATAAGAGTGGCACACAGAACTGTGTCAGTGTGCGGTCAGATACCTATGAATGGACTGATAAAGAATGTGATAAAGACAGAAAGGCACTGTGTTCTATTACACTGCCATATTGATGATAAGAACCACATGCAATATATGCAACAAGCAACAAACATTAATTTACCATTAAATACTTTTATCTTATTTTGCTGGGGAAAAGATCAGTTCTGAAAATGGATGGATAAATCCAAACCATAAGTCTAAAAATCATGAATCCAGAGGACATACAAAATCAGTGAAAATGAAAAACAAGTGGAAAATAACAAAATATGTCTACTTGAAGAGCATATGTGAACCCCTGTGATGGAGTGAGATCAGGTGCCCGGGGGAGAGTGAGCATCTCCTGCTTGGTAGCAACACCCGTCACATATACCCAGTAGAAAGAGTCAAATCATGTAAATTCCATATGTATTTATATATGGAGAAGTCAAAGTAGGTAACCTTCTAGTATAGAAGGTGTCAAATCTGTGTAAAATGATCGGAATCGGTCTCAGTCCAGAATATTATTTAAAAGTCTGGATAACGAGATATCATATGGAGTTATAAGAGTTTCGTAACGACCGTAGAACTTCCTCAGTGACGTTGCTAGTCTAGCACATATATAACCCTGGTTGAGCAGCTTAACTGAAAGTCGCCTAGCCCCCAGAACAAAGTCATTGTAATTTGAACATGCTCTGGAATAACGTATTAACTGAGATATGAATACGCCGTATGCGGGCGATAATGGAATTTTGCTACTTATGAAAGGAAAGTTTGTGATAGCGAAGTTGAAATCGTCACGTTTGTCATAGAGTGAGGTGTTCAATTGACCATTAATGTCAAAAGACAACATAATATCTAAAGACGAAGTAGAATTACTACTTTCTGTGGTTTCTTTGACCTCCAGTTCACTTGGGTAGATGATGCTAAGGTAATCCGCGGACGAATAGAAAATAGAAATAGAGGTAATCACAAATCAGACGTGGGATCATGTGTGAGGAATAAGCATCTCCTGCTGCCCAATCACACCCGCTGTGATGATATTATAAGATTATGCAAACTAGTAAGCAAATGTGGACAGTCAGTTACTTACATCTTTTTGCACTAGATATGTGCATTTTTATCTACTTTTTTGCCTGGAAAACCCGTCCAATTTGCCCCTCTTTACAAACAATTCCGTCATCAAGTATACTTGTCAGGTGACATCATGTTTATTTATCATTCAATAATGATATTATGATAAATATTAGAACATATATACGTATATAAAGTTAGTGAACGTAAAATGTCATGATTTTGTAGTTATGGTTATATGGTTACACGAAAATCCCAAAATTTATTTCTTTTTTCAAGAAACAAAAGATTTGATGTTTGAAGTAAAATGTTTGATTTCGTTCTGAAGTAATGCAAGAAGCTTTTATAATCTAATGAAAATGTCACCAAAATGTTTTTAGCTCTGTGTCTGACATACCTATAATAGATGATAAAACAAAATTGATTGCACTATCTTTATTACAGTAATAAAAACATTGAAAAAATAATGTTGATAAAAAATAGCCCTGTCATTTTATTTTCTCAAACGTTAGATCTGAAAATAATTATATTTACTTATTTACAGTTTGATGTGGCGTTGTTACTATGGTAACGGCCTGTCATGCATTTTCTATACAATTGCACTAAAATTTGACGGCTATATCATTCTCGTTATGCAAAGTGAGTTAAAGAAAAATATATGACTATGCTTGCTATACCTCTATAGCTGAGAGTATTAAGGATTACAGAAAATGGCTGTTAAGTTCTTTATGTTTAGAGTAAGGTTTGGAAATATAAAACTATTAAGAAGATTTGTTCTTAACCAATGTATCGGTTTAGATTTATAATCATAAAAATGATACAGGGCCTCAAAAAATTACTATAGATTTCCGCTAAGACTGGAAATCTTTGTAAAAGTTTTGAGGTTTCGCGCAAAATTGTTTAAGTCTTAAAGATACGATACTTTCATAAAGAGTAGTAAAGTATAAAACTCAATATCCCCTCCTAATGTTGGGATGTATTCCAATAAAATTTTCAAAAGTGTCTTTGTGAATTTTATCGTAAGTTTGCATGGACTCCTTGGGGAATTAATAATTATATTTAAACTTAGTTTGTGTCAGAAATTAATTTCATAAAATCTACATACATTGTTGTCTGGTCGATTGAATTATGAGTCTGTCTTCGATACGATTATCACAAAAAAATCCATCTTGCGATTCAGTTCTATTCCAAAATCAGAAGTCATAGCAACCACATCACTATCGAGTTAACGCTCTGCTGTGCTCCTATGTATTAAGACAACAAATGAGTGACGTTCGTCACTTCAATTGACCGTCTTAAAATAAATATAGAACATATATACCTTTTAATTTTGTGCACCATATGCGCATTTCGACAAGTTATGTCTCTTCAATGATGCTCGTGGCCGAATGATTGGAATTTTCAAAATATATAAAAAATATGAAGAGCAGTGTTTAAGCCAAAATGACCGAAACGTGAACCAAAAAATCTATCTAAGGACAGTGCTATGCACCAGGGAGATACTCCTTAGTTTTGGAGTGATTTACTTAACTTGATGACTGAAAATTTGAAGTATATATATTTAATGTCAGTACAAAAGCACTGATAACTAAAGTCAGTATCGCAAATGCGTTACCGAATTAGGACAATGAAATTGCGCGACTTTCAGGCTCTATAATTGTCAAATTGCAGAAGCTTCCAGGGGTTTTGCCTCCTTCTCCTCACCACTGGTCTCCCACCAGCGCTGTGCCCTAGACTTTCACTAAATCAAAGCTGTCCAGAGACCCATTGCTAGACCTAAACGCAAAACGTAGCCCCTGATATTTGCAATTCTTGGTTCTTGTAGAGTCAATGAAAGCAGGAATTTTGTTGAGAGCAAGACGTACCAAGTATTACCGTTTATCAAACATAAATTCATTAAAGGTTTACATGAAAATTCAAAACCTTCTGACATCTTCTGTATAAAGATAACAAAGTCTCTCTATTTGATAAGAATATAAATCTCTTTCATAAACTTTTTCAACACTTTAAAAATTTTTGCTGAGGCAATAAAAACTACTAAGAAAAAAGGATGAACGAAAAATATATGTAGATTACTGACAGTATATCCATACGAAGAAAAAAAGTTTTCTTCTTTAAAATGGCACGAAAACGGCTTCGTATATCCATGGCCATCTCAGTAAACCTTAACAAATCCTAATCAAATGTATTTAAACTCCCAGCTCAGATATGCTTATTTAACGCTCTCTTCGTCATAAAAATATGTAAATATACATGCGTATGATTAGCCAATTTATGAATTCACATTTCACACTAAATAAGCAGCACTGTGAAACGGACACACATTTAAATCTCCTTTTGGATAATGTTTAGAAAGCGCTGGTGTAAAATATAAATAACTACTTTATGTTCAGAACTATTATAAATTCAATGGCATATGAAATTCATAATGTGTATATTACATTAGTTAGAACACTCAATGTGAAAAATATACATGTATTGTTAAAATAATCCATCACATCCTGCCTTGAAATGTCTGATGTTTAATAGATATTTTCCGATGAAGTGTCTGTTGATCATTGTTCTCTATATGGATGATTATTTATAATTTTTAACTGTTTTTCTTGATTGCGCTGCTTTTGTGGTGAGTAGGAGTTAGTAAACCACAACCGAGTGATGTTTGTTACATTGACACTCCTAAGTCGGTATCGTAACTATTTTACAATCGAATATTTTTGTAACGTTCTCTGTGTTTATTTAACTATAATCGTGTTATATGTGTATGTCCTTGGTGATTTGTATCACAAAGCTTGATCAGATGTTTTCTGTCTTCTCATTTAGATGAATAATAAGTTAACGATTAAGCGAAGATGCATTTACATTACCTTGTTGATTTTTGATTAGATATAGATCTGATTAGAAGATAATGGTTTTCAACAAATTGAGCAGATACTGTCTTTTACCAATTTGAAATATATACCCTTCACTCCTTTGTGGATAATAGAATAGTGTGTTTGCAGGGCATAAGATAATTCAAACAACCCAAACGTCTACTGATTTGACACAAATGAACAAATTTCCGTACAAATCACGCGTTTAGCTCGCCCGTGCAAAGGGTTCAAATTAATTGTTCGTCTGTATTTGACATTTCTGAGTTTTTCAAATCCACTGAAAGATTTTGATGAAAATTATTGGTGAGGACGAGCTTTTATAGGTCCCCAACCACTGTTGTTTGTTTTCCTGACAGTTCCGTCAAGGGACTGATTCATAGGCGCATAGTTGCCCTGGCTAGACAACTTTCTTCACTCTTCAGACCGGCTACCTAATTCAACAATCCGAACGTACCAAAGAGTGATCTAAAGGGCTTTCTGAAAAAGTGCTCATGTTTTTGGTTCCACTCCAAACAAATTCCTTTTCATTCTCCACCAAAAACGTTTTGATTTTTTTTTCATACAGTCTTGTGTCATTTTCTTGATTTATTTATTGTATACTTATTCATTTGATCAGTTTCATGTAAGTTATATGATATATAAGTTTTTTTTAATATTTTAGGTTCGAGATTAATTTTCTCGCTTTTTCATGAATTTGTATTCACAATTTATTTCAACCAATGCTAGTATTCTTAACGGTAGCACTTTACTGGCAGAGACAACGTTTGCTTTTTCATTTTGCACTAAAGAAAGTTGTAGATCAATTGTTAATTAATTGTTTTCTTTTTATATGACCTGTGCTAAAATGCTTAAAATAGAGGATTCAAAGTTAACAGTCATATATTGTCATAAACCAAATAAGAAAAAGAATATTTATCTGCAAAACTTTTGAGACAGTCAATTGTTTGTGAATGAGAAATTCGTAAGGGGTGAATGGTATAGAGTCTAAGTGGGTCTCTAATTGCAGTTAGGCGAAAGAAGTCGGCGTCAGTTGTTGCAATGAATAATGGAAAAATCTATGAAAATCCATCTCGAAAGATATCAAGGTCTAATTTGAAGAAGTTTGGTATTATATATAATTAAGAAACATTTTCGTTCATTTTAGTCATGTTTGTTATATATCGGATTAAAAAGAATTTTGCATCTAATTATTGATACACACATTTGCCTGAAATAATATACATATATGGCGTAAGGAGTCCATCAGCAAATAATGTTTACTTATTTCATCACCTCTTGAAGTAGTACGTTTGATTGTCTTAGTCTTTCTAATTAGAAAGATGTTGTCGTTAGTTTTCCACTTAAAGGGACACAGCCCGAGACTGGAAAATTTTAGTATGAAAAAGATAAATTAAGACAATATCTTATTTTTCCTGTATTACATAAATTATAAACTTTGTGTTAATTGCAAAATTTAAAACTAAAATCCCTAAATGTTTCCGTAGAATAAAGGTAATTGAGTCGAATTAACTTCGGTTGGTATCAATTCCCCAAATAAGGCGATGCTCCGCCCATAATCATGCGCGTGCGCGAATATTCACTGTAGAAAACAACAAAAATGGTTCACATGGAGGAATACGAACACGAGAAAAGCAAAATTGTGGTAGAAAATAACTATACACAGACTCAGAGACCCCCCCCCCCCTAAAAAAAAGAAAGTGGAACAAATATTAGAATCGGGTAAAGCTCGAGTTTCATTGTCACGTGATTTCCTCTGACCGACCTCATCAATATTCAAGGAGTTGACCTGGTTATGTTGCAAATTTAAAACGGGCGTATCTCGTTAACGACATCGACTTTGGTAACGATACTTTTACACATCTTAGATAATATACTAACAATCGATTGCCGTTTAAGAAATCCAATTATATTTTTAAAAATTTTCCCGACTTCAAGCGGACCATGCTCCTTTAAACTTTTTTTTTTTATTTCCAGTTTTAAATTACATTGTTCGAGAGCAATAATTAATCTTTAAACAGTAAATATTATAACACCTTAGTTACAAAATACAAAATCTTTCTCCAGCATATTCATACTATTATACATGTATATGAGATGTCTAAAACACCAATCAATGTATTTGTAAAGTTGTAGGCACATATTTATACTTATATATTATTATTGTCAATGAAGATTTATTCATATATTATTATTGTCAATGATGATAACACAAGCAACAACTGGTAGCTTAGATAAAAACATATAAGAGATGTAAGTAGTGGTTTGGTTGTAGGAGACTTATGTTATTGAAAGATTATTACTCAAACCATGAAGAAAGTAAAGTCCATCTGATTTTTTAAAGATTGTCTATTTTAATTTTTAGAAAAATTATTTTCGCAAAAAATAGTATTGTTTTAATTCAGTAATAAAAATATCATTTCTTGATCTCCTATTTTGCTAATTTATATCTATATACATGTATATGTGTATTTTGGCGAGTAGTATAACTAGATTGATTATACCATAGTTCTTATATGTACAATGTATCTGTCCTAAAACATACTTCAAAAGTATTGAAATGTTAATATTTTGTACAAACCAACGTCTACGTTCTTTCCAGGACTCCACTTAATTGCATACACTAAAAATATGTACAATAGTCTAGTTTCTATTACCACAGACTGTACATAGGTTTGAGTTGACAATTTTCTTTTTATATAGCATATCGCTTGTTGTTATGCGTCTATGAATAATTCTGTAACGAAGCCATCTAAGGGTACTGTCGTGTGTTATTTTAAAAGGCAAAATATTAATATCAGACCATTGATGGACATTACAGCATACAGCGATTTGGTTGTCTATTTGTCTTGGTGTTTTAGATTAAATTTTAAATGGAAATAAATGTACTATAGAAGGATATTGAGCACGTTTTTGTTTAAAGTAATTATTTAATGTAAGGCGGAAAACAGGAAGAAGTATTTTAAAGCTATTAGTCTAAATAACAGGGTTATTTTGTAAAATACTATTCCTGATACAATAAAATATCACAATTTGTGGGTTAAATTGAGAGTTGTTATAAAATTCATTGAATGCAAGAAGGAACCATTTCTTAGTGTTGTTTGATTGAGTTTTATTAGTCTGATTTCAAGAGTTGTCAAATATGATTCTTTGTTTTCATCAAACTCGTTTTTATCACAAAGGTTCAATTTATCTGTCGATTGGTAAAGAGAGAGAGAGAGAGTTGAAAAACAAGTTTTAGATTATATTGTTATCCCGCTCTTAACTTTTCACAAAAATTCATTCTGGTGAAATAATTTCGTTTGGCCATACATATAGACTTGAAAATATGCTTCGCAGCCTGTGTTTAATTTCTATAATATTATAAATTCCTTTCACGAGAACATTTGGCCTAAATGGTAAATTTATATTTATTAAATTTGGTTGAGGTGTTTATTTATTTAAAAGCCGGTGTGGCCTAGTGGATAAGGTGCTCGGCTCGTGATCGAGAGGTCCTGGGTTCGACTCCCGCCCTGGGCACACCCGTGTTCTGTCTTTCAGATGAGACAGTAAGAACCGAGGTCCCGCGTCACGGTAAGCGTGGCACGTAAAAGATCCCTCACTGCTTCGGGTGGGTCCGTTGCAAAGTCTGAATTTGTATGCAATGCATTAGGCAGATGCCCTCACCATATACGTGAAATAATCGTTGAGTGACGTAAAACAATAAACAATCGATCAATAAATATTCTTTTATTTAATAGATTATTAGGTAATTGATTAAATTTCCGTAATATTTTAATAAATAGATATAGGTGATAATTTGTCGATATCTGTAATTTTGTATTAACGGATGAGTATGTTGTGTGAATAGTTAGATAAACTATATTTATTAAATTTTAGGCTGCTTTCTGTGTCGTGATGACGAAGAGTCGAAAGAATAAAACTATTAATCAAATGCTGATATTTGCATGATTTACTTATTGAATGTCTTCATGGAACCCATATGCGACCATGAGACATTTTCTTATTTTTATGCATTAATCCAGTTGTCTATACTTATGTTTGCTGTTTCTATCATCAACGGAATGAAAAGGGACACTACAAAGAAAGATATCATAAACTGGAAATCGACGTCTATGTGTCTACCTTATATGAAGCTTTCCCGATACATCATGCTATAAACAAAGTGGTATAAACTAGTAACCAATGGGAAAGTCTAGAATACATTCTACACATACTATATTTTACAAATTTCCTGTCCACAAGCCACGAGGTTAAATGTCAGTGACCGTGCAGTGGTTTCACGTCGACAGCGGCTCACACATCAGAGTATTGACAGCAAAGCAGGCGATATTGAACTGGACATTTCGTATTTCCATTTTGTTTTCGGTAAACTCAATATGAAAATATCAGAGAGGAAAAATTGCAGTAACCCATTTTTTTCAGAAAGTTGTATGGTTTTTTTTTTAAAGTTTTAATTATTTTCTTCTATCAATTATCCCAGCATTAACATTTAATGTTCGGTGTTATTTGCTGTAAAAGTTACAAATATATCATGTATATATCTAATCCTTTTTAACAATTCTTCTTGGACAATGGCAACCTCTCACTTCCGTTATAATATGCTGCTGCTATGTAAAAAGGTTTTTAGTAAAAAATATACAAAATTTAAATAATGTTTTGCAGGTTTTAAATGTTTCTTTTTAAACAAAGTAGATACTTAATTTTTATTTTTCGTCAATTTCCCTTTATGAATTTTATAAAGGCTATGAAAGCAAATAATAAAAAAAATCATTTTTACGATATGTATCTTGTTTTTCTCTAGATATATCACCTTCAAAATTTAGAAATTGTTATATGCTATGCACTGAGCTATATTCTGAAACTTGTTCATTTAATTATCTGAATCAAATCCTATAAGAAAATTTACATAAGTTATATAATTCATATAAGTACTTTTCAAAAGATATGAACATGGTTCGAATTAAAGAGACTGACCTAGGCAACAAAGACATCTCTGTGTTCCTCAAAAGATCAATAAAACACTTTCATCTTCAACCAGTGAGTAGGTTAGCCATGGAGATTGAAATATATGTAAATGCTACTAACTGCTGCCGGTCACAATCTATTTTGCTTTCAAAGTGGTACATGTGTCTATTGTTAATTTCATGTACTAAACATAAGAATTGAAATATTTTGACTGAAACTATATACATGTAAATGAGTACCCCTTGATATTTGAGCAGAGAATTGCCGGTATACTCAGTGAGGCTTTAGGCGTGATAATGATTATATTTGGGGGGGGGGGGTTATCTATTCTATGCCTGCGCAGAGATGCTGATGAAAACACAACACAATGAATAAATGTTGTGTATACACTGTTTCCAAACATATCTCAATAAAGCAATTTCTCAATTATATGTACAATCATTTTATGTAATACAGGTACATATTTATAATACAAATGCACATATACTAGAGACTTTGAATATATATGCGCTAAAATAAATAAGTAAAGTCATATTTATTTTAATCTAGATTGGATGAATATGGATACATTTCAAGAAATTTTCATTGACATTGATGTTTCATCATTGATATGTGATGCAAAAATATACAAAATCAAACGAGTGACAAATTTGGGAAAACCCGGGTCAAAGTCCTTAAATTCATACAAAATGACAATTAAGAAATATACTAATATACTGTTCAAGAAAATATTTACCTTGTCATATCTGGGCCTTCATTTTCTAGATGATTTCTGAAAGAAATTTATATATTTTTCACGAACATTTTTTTTGTGGAGATTTCAACTATATCCTATGGACAAAGGAGAAAACACACATATATTTTATTTTACTAATTGTCCTCGTTTCGTTGAATGTCTGGTAAAAAGTCTAAGTAATATAAAAGTACAGATAATAATAAGTTATATCATAAATTTATTACTGACGCAGGTTGTTGGCGATTGACGTATACAAGAGACGATGTAAGGTAATGATATGCAAGACAGTTAATGATATATAAAGGGGTCATTACACTTGTCAGAAGGTAATAGATAAAACGTACCTCATTGTTGTATTGTCCTTCAAGTAAGAGTTAATATGACACGAGGCGTAGCAGGCCAACAGAATGGAGCAACGAATGTAAAAAGGTAAGCCATTTAAAAGGGTTTTATGAAAACATACCATCTACAAAGGCCGAAAGAAGGAATTATACAATGAGGAAAGCTAAGAGATGTTACTAAACATATGATAAAAATGTGCCTCCTGAGAACTAACTAGCCATCAGACATTCTTTAATGACCAAAATTACGTAAATGAGATGTACCAAAATACACATTTGCTTGCTTCCAGCATTCATGAGCAACCAAACAGAAGATGCTTTCTCCTTCTAGACTCCTGACATCACCGTTAATGACCAGGGATTTATGAACGTCAACCATGATTCCTTGATGTTACTCATAATAAAATACATGTAGTATAAATTAAATGCTTATTTTTCATTTTACAAAAATATTTGCGGTTTCTATCGCAAACATTAGAATCGTGGATATGAATGCGATTCAGTTTCTATGCTGAAGTGCAAAACACAATCCGTATAGAATTAGACGAAAATGTTATCAGCCATCTATTGTAACGTGGTTTATATTTATTTATTATGATTTATCATTGATCTAATGTGTGCAATGATACATTGTATTTGTGTAATCTGTATATTTTGGGCGTTCATGTTCAGTATGACTTGCCAAACAGAAGATGGTTGCTTACCCCTCCAGGGTGCATGGTCTATTCTCTGACGTTTAGGGTTTATTGAATGTACACCGTGAAATGTGGCTGTGGATGATACGTGGACATTGCGCCTGTTATATGTGTTTGTTACAATTTCTGCACATTTATTGTCATTACTGCCTCCAGCTGGAAAAATGTAAACCGCCAACATGTAAAATAAGTGATAAGAGATCTCTATTCCGATGCGTTATGATTGTGATTTTTAATGATTTTTGTAGTTTTGGGTTCCCATTCCTATTGTGGATGAAATGCTGGCATATATATATGTATCTTCTGTACAATTACCCTCTTAAAACGACTGCCAAAATGATTTATACACATAAACTTGTTTGTGACGTTACGTTGTGGATAATCTTATTTATGAATGGAAATTACGCTGAATTACAGTACTTTGTTAATTTTTCGATAAGATATTTCATATATATAAAGCATAGCAAGGAATGCATGTACCATGGAGTTTCATTTCCACAAGCAATTGAAAGGAAAACCTACATGTGGCTCAATCGGTCAAGTGCTTGGATCATAACGTGTCCTGTACTGGATTCGATTTACACTGGTTGTTAGGGGGTGTTTCGTCTTCAGAATAAATCAGTAAAATTGATTTTGTGTCACGGTATATCTATCAATGTTTTCAAAACTTTCTTAAATGCTTCTTGGTGGAAAGAGGGGGTGGGTGGGTGTTTCTTTTGTATTAGCCTGAATGAGTATTAACTTAATTTGTGGAATGTATATATTGTTTTTACAAATAATTTCTGTTTTGTAGATGGTTGAAATATTTGTTTCTGCTCTATCTTGCAACCATCAACATTCCAGAAACACAGTCGCAAGGAGATATTTCGACTTTTGGATTCGGCAGTTGTATGTATACTTTTAAACTAGTTAAATAAATTTTTCGTAAATATTTTCACATCAGTTACAATGTTTCACATATCATATTATCAAAGTTTGAGGTTTGAAAAAGATCACATATTCTTAACATTAAAAAAAGATCTGTACGTATATCAAAATAGACACATCTTCATCCATCTCAAACTCCATTTAATTGTTTTGTTCATCTGCAGAAATCAAATATTGTGTGTCTTCAATACTATTTAGTATGAATTGTAGTAAGACAGATTACCAGTGAACTATAGTACTGTATTTGTAGTTATGTTTGCTCGTTTAATTCTTGTTTTACATTTAACTTATAGCAGAGGCATGATGCACCTTATATAAAATGTGTATATTATAAATAAAAATTTATCACAGGAACGAGATGAGAGGGAAGTCAGTACTAAACAGTAACAACAACAAAAATAAATGAAATAAAAAATAAATACATAAAATACAAAGAAGAATTAATTGTAACAAAGTCCTCTGAGCTTTAATTCTATTCCCTGAAATTATATGACATTTCTATTGATACTATTGATGATATGTGAATGGATGAGCTGATTTACTCCTGAGCGACATGTCATGGGGTTTGAGTCCAACTGGTGACACCTTGTGTTCTGACTTTCGATTGAGACAAGGGAAGCCGATGTTCCGTGTTACGGTAGGCATGGCACGTAAAGATCTGTCACTGGGTGGGTGTTGCAAAGGTATAAATTTCTAGGCAGTGCATTAGGAGATACCATCACCATATACATGAAGTAATCGTGGAGAGACGGAAAACAAAAATCAATCTAAAATGTATTAACAATTTGTACTCTATGTTGTTACAATATTGTTCCAGTTTACAATGTATAAAATTCATCAAGCTCATTATGATATTCATTTTAACAATTTCATGTTCCATCTTTATTATTTTAGTAACAAATATTGCTGTGTTTTTGGCGGGAATTGCAGCATATCGGGTGATCGAGGAATCTAGTATGTATTTTATATCTCCTAGAATTGACAATTTATGACAAATGAATACTCTACATTTTAGTAATTGATTTATCAAAATGGTGATGATGATTATAAAGTAAAATGAAACGATTAAATTAAACGATTTTACAGTACAAAAAGAAATACCTGTTACATTACGAGTTCAATAATCAGTGTTACATGTATGTAAATATGAAAAAAAGGATTTACAGTGTTATCACTTCAAAACATAAAAAACTATTTCCTTATGAAATGAGAATTAATAGTCTTCTCTTGTAGATGATCAATGCGAGGATTTCCCATGTGGAGCTGGCACGTGTGTCAATGCACCAACCGCAGAGAGTGACTATGCATGTTTATGTCCATCTGGTTTTCAATTTACTCTAGGAACTTGTACCCCAGGTATCTAGTACATATTTTGGTTTTGATCAAGAAAAGGAAATTTAACCAAAAAAAATTAGCCGATTACATTTTAAGCAAATCAAATATGTAAAGGTACTGTGTTAGAATTCTTCCGTTCTTAGATTAATAATAAATGGTATAATAAATGTAGAACATATATACTTTTTAGTTATTACAATTTTTACAAGGACACATTTTGTAGTAATAATTATTACCATTTAAAACGAAATATAAGATGGGTCTTTTCTTGCAAAGAAGCTGCTAAGGATGTAACTCATACACTTCGATCAGTGTGATTTCCTGAATAAATATAGAACATATATACTTTTTAGTTATTACAATTTTTACTAGGACATATTTTGTAGTAATAATTATTACCATTTAAAACGAAATATAAGATGGACCTTTTCTTACAAAGTAGCTGCGAAGGATGTAACTCATACATATATCATTTCGATCAGTGTGATTTCCTGAACCAGGGATTTTTACAGTCATTAAACGTTTACATGTACGAATTGATATATTACAGATGCTTGTGCCGGTGTAACATGCGGTAATGGTGGTATCTGTGTAATGCGGCAGGGTCAGACAGCGTGTCATTGTCCAAACGGTTTTTTCGATAATAATTTGGTATGCACACCAGGTAAATATCAATGACAAAGTCAGGTAACTATCATTGCTTTTTCAAAATTTGAGAATTTGGTTTGTTTGTTTGGGTTGTTATGACAATCTTCATTTGTTAATAACATTCATGCTTACCCCAGATTGCACTCCCATCATTTTAATATTTGGTTGTAGTTTGTTTAGGGACCAAATGCGAAATTAACAAAAAAAAAAAACCTTTTTAAATCTAAACTTTCAATTGCATACGTTTAATGACAGTTTGAACCATGAACTAACAAGTTCTGCAGAACTTTGATTTAGTTCTACGACTGTCTTTTCATAAAGTTATGACAAACCATTTAGACTTACATAAAAAACGAATATGCTTTTCTTTGGTAAAAAAAAATCACTTAAATTTAAATATGAACCATATGCAAAATAAACCCAAGGACCGATGAAATTGTTGTGCAAGCTTTTTTGACTCCAAAACTTTTATTCCAATTTCAATAATTTCAAAACTTAGACTTTTTTCATGTTGTAGTTCCTTGTACTGGAGTCACTTGTGGTAATGGAGGTATCTGTGTTGAGCAGAGTGGAACAACACGATGTCTTTGTCCAGATGGATTTATTGCTGATAACTTAATGTGCAAAGCAGGTAGAATGCTATATCAGTTTCCTTTATACTATAACATTGATAACTTAAAACAGTATACAAAGCCGGTGTGACCGAGTGGATAAGGTGCTCGGCTCATGATCGAGATGTCCCGGGTTCGTCTCCCGCAAAGGGCACACCGGTGTTCTGTCATCGGTGAGACAGTAAAAACCGAGGTCCCTTGTCACGGTAGGCTAGGCACGTAAAAGATCCTTCACTGCTGCGGATGGGTACATTGCAAAGGTCCAAATTTGTATGCAATGCATCAGGCAGATGCCGTCGCCATACACGTGAAATAATCGTGAAGTGACGTAAAACAATAATCAATCCATAAAAAAGTATACATGAAAGTTTTATGGTGTAATGCTCAATACGGGATTATTTTCATATAATTACGAGTAAATGGTTTCATCGGCTACTCAAATTCCTTCCACCACTCACATGCAATCACAATATTAGTAAAGTAACCCATGTGTAATAAAAATGCGACAAGGGCAAATACATGTAGGAACGTATCTCATTCTTCGTGACCGACCTTACAACTAAGTCTCTTAATTTATAATACAAAATACGGAAGTAACTGGTGTAAAGTGACTTTTTCACTAACAAATTTGTAAACATAAAATTTGTAAAATTAGTATTTATTTTAAGAAAAAGAAAACAGAAGACATCTGACAAATCTGTATAACACAAATCACCATGGACATGCACACAAAGTACTTTAAGTTCTTCCTCTAAATATTGGTTGGTTGGTTGGTTGGTTGATTGGTGTTTTACTTCGCTTTCAACAATATTTCAGTTATATCGCAACATGGAAGCAGGAGGTTACCAACCTCTTAAACATAGTGACGCAACCCGGGAATCGAACTCGGATCGTCGGCGCCGCACGCCAAGCGCTTAACCACTACACCAAGCCTGCCCCTCCTCTAAATATTGACAGAAACGTGAAATTAACGTCTTCACTATATGACAAACGAGACGAAATTTATTTCTTTATTCTAAATTGTCCACACACACGAAATAACATTTCCTAAGGAATATTACTCGGTATCTTATTGTTTCACTTCACACATTTTATTCTTATTGTAGTTTACTGTATCTTTGTGATATACAATTTAGATTATTATCACATCTTTTATTCTTATTGTAGAGCCTTGTGCCGGTGTGGCATGCGATAATGGAGGGATTTGTGTAGAACAAGATGGGGAGAGACGATGTCTTTGTCCAAATGGTTTTGTTGCTAACAATCTGAAATGTGAAGCAGGTAAAGCAATAGGAAAAAAAAATAAATATAGCATTATCGTTGGTGATGTTATATTTTTAGAACGTTTATACCATATTCACAATGGGATAATAATGGTGTAATTATCTATGTTACTTGAAATGGCATTTGCTGATAAGTCTTTTTGTCTACATCACTACAAATGTACATCGTCTTAACTTCGTATACTCTAATAACTGTTCATATTATATTTATAGAACCTTGCGCTGGTGTGACATGCGGTAATGGAGGAATTTGTGTGGAGCAAAATGGAGTAAAGAAATGTCTCTGTCCAAAAGGTTTTTGTGATGAAAATCTGGAATGCAAACCAGGTAGATATTTTAGAATTTACATCTGATTAAAATCTGACTAAATAGTATGAAGTTTATGTTTGAGTCAATATGAGGTTTAAATCTCTGCATCAAGGTAGAAGTTTTAAAGTTAAATTATCCCGAAACATGTGAATGTACTTTCATTGAACGCTCTATTTACTATTAGTTGATCATTCGAGCGAAGCTCAAGGTCACAGAATTACTGAAAACTCAAAATCTATTATAAGCACTTCTAATGAGGGATGCAAACACAACTCGTAAATATAGCAGGTATGTCCATACTGTATTATGTATGTTGAAGATCCGTTCCTGGTCATATGTTTGCTATATCCCAATTTCCGTCATCAGATAATTTATAAAACTTCTTGTTTTTCAGATGCTTGTAATGGCGTGGCATGTGAAAATGGAGGTATTTGCGTGGTGCAGGAAACGACAGCACTATGTCACTGTCCAGTTGGATTTTTCAATGAAAATCTTAAATGCAAAAAAGGTAAATATGAGTAAATATGTTTGATATTGACATGAATGATCATTAGACATTCATGCCAAATCATTTGGCTGAAAATTTTGTTTATGTACTTATGTACTCGTGTCTTATTTAATCCTGGCACCATACTTGCGGCCAAGAGATATGATAGAAAAGCTTCTCTGTCCCATGTAATACCCAGGATTGAAAAAGATGTCATAACTTTTCAATATAATTTAACGTGTATGTGACACCCTCATTGGTTTCAAATTTTTGACCATGCTGATTTGCATAATTGGCAACATTTATCGTGCAGTTTTCAAGAAAATCAAGCATGATGTTTGTCTGAATGTCACAAAAGATAGAGGCTATGGTTTTTCCAGCTGAGGAAATTCTCTTGAATGTTATTGGAGGGAGTAAGCTAGGGCAAATCGATTGCATGTTTTTGATTTTAGATTCAGGATCCAAATAGTGAATCCAAGATTCAATTAAAGTGACAATTCGACCCATAAATCCACGAGTTATTATTCATTGCCAGACAAAAGATGCAAAGACACATCGAACTAGTTTCTCCTTTAATTATCAATCAATATTATCGAGACCCTTCTAGCCGAGACCTTAGACATACCTAAGATGTCGGTTAAAATTGATTAAACAACCTCATAACTTATGCCTTCTTATGCCTAACTTTTCCGGCTATATCTCATAGATTTCGCCTTCAGTCGCACACGATATAAGTGTGCATTATATGAATGTTTTCCTGTCTCGAGGTCTTCTTGAGACGGCCAAATCATTCTTCCTTTTCAATGCTCTTTCTCCCCTTTTGAATTCAGCAGTCTAACTTATTTATTGTACTATAAGAAGGTGACTGTCCTACGTGTTTTCATAAAATTATTAATTTCCTTGAGAGTAATCCCCTACTTACTCACTGCTTTCCATTTTGGCAGTTTGACTAACCATTCATCTTATTACATTCAGTGTATGATCAAAGACTTTCAAATACTTCTTTCTGCAGCACAAATACTCAGTATCACAAGAGAATGGTTTGACAGCGGTTTTATCTCCCTCAAATATAGGGATCACTCTGGTTGTCTGTCTGTCAACGAATATTGCCCGGACCATAACTTCTTCCTTCACCTCCTTTCCCTTGATTTTGTCATAACTTTGAAACAAGGTCATATCTATAAGGTCAAGTTCACAGTGCTTACATAGCCAGATTTCTTGTTTGCGCTATAACTCCTGCCTGTTACGTTGAAGGGGAATATATTTTACACAATTGTTACCCATGATATGAAGATATGTCAGGACATAAACCAGGGTCATATCGTCAAGGTCACAGTGCACATAAAAACAATTACTCTTTTGGCCATAGCTAGTTCCTTATACGATGGAGGAAGATTATATTTCATAAAATTGTCTTCTATGACACAAGGGTGTGGCATAACCTTGAACGAAAGTCATATCTACAAGTCAAGGTTACAGTGCACACATAATCAGAATTCTTGTCCGGGTTATAAATTTTTCTATAGTTCTTATCCTAACCCCTAAACTATAATTTTTTTTATCCTCATGACAACACAAATTGTATTGTAAAAGTCAGGATTCCCCAGGGTCATTCCCCAACTCCCTTTTACAGAAATCTTTAGTTATATTGAAATGCTTCAGATCCCCAGCCTTTAACTACATATTTTTTTTCTTCATGACAAGTTCTATGGTAAAAGTCGGGGGTTCCCAGGGTCATTTCCCATCCCCTTCATTTCAGGAATCTTCAATTATCAAACAAACAAAAATAGTTCAGATCCCACCGAAACTATATCCTTTTTATTTCTCATGGAATCCTCAGAGACATTTCCCATTCCGAAATAATCTCAGAAAAGAAACAATTGGCTCTTGGCGGATTACCTAAGCATAATCTATCCCAGTAAACTGGAGGTGAAAAAAAAACACAGAAAGTGTAATTCTACTTCGTATTTAGATATTATGTTGTCTTTTGACATTAATGGTCAATTGAACACCTCACTATATGACAAACGTGACGATTTCAATTTCGCTATCACAAACTTTCCTTTCATAAGTAGCAACATTCCATCATCGCCCGCATACGGCGTATTCATATCTCAGTTAATACGTTATTTCAGAGCATCATCACATTACAATGACTATGTTCTGAGGGCTAGACGACTTTCAGATAAACTATTCAACCAGGGTTATATATGTGCTAATCTAGCAACGTCACCGAGGTAGTTCTATGGTCGTTACGAGACTCTCATTACTCCATATGATATCTCATTATCCAGACTTTTAAATGATATTCTGGAGTGAGGTGAGACCGATTCTGATCATTTTACACAGATTTGACACCTTCTATACTAGATTACCTACTTTGACTCCTCCATATATAAATATATATGGAATTTACACGATCTGACTCTTTCTACTGGGTATATGTGGCGGGTGTTGCTAGCAAGCAGGATATGCTCACTCTCCTCAGGCAACTGAACTCACTCCATCAAAGGGGTTCACATATGCTCTTCAGGTAGACATATTTTGTTATTTTCCACTTGGTTTTCATTTTCTCCGATTTTGTATGTCCTCTGGTTTCATGATTTTCGGACTTATGGTTTGGATTTATCCATCATCTCTACATCCCACCCTAAAACTATATATTTTTTCATTCCTCATTACAAGACAAGTGGTATGGTAAAGATTGGCGATCCCCTAGGTCATTCCCTCATTTCAGGAATCTTTTATTATTTCCAAAATAGTTCCGATCCCTACCCCTAAACCACTTGTTTTCTCAACAAAAGTTGTATGGTAAAAATCGGGACCCAAGGATCTTTGCCAAAAACCAGCCTCATATCAGGAATCTTCAATTATATCAAAACTGGTTTAGATCCCCACCCTAAACCATATATTTCCTTATCCCTCATAACAAAAAAAAAAGTTGTATGGTAAAAGTCAGGGGTTACCAGGGTCATTCCCCACATTCTGCAAGTAAGTGTCATCATATGATATATCCGTGGACTTCTTGCATCCACTCCAAAAATAACTGGTATGAAAAGTCCACGTGGGAGTGTTGGCTTCTTAACTGTTTGCATCCAAACACAAGGGAACGTTCATTTTCATTAATTATACTTTTTTATCTATTGATGGTAGGAATTCTATAATGCACGTGTAACCAGGACCCTTTAATAAGCACCAAATGTTCGGCTTCTTATCAAGCTATGTTGACTACTCTTCTTTACTGTCTCGTCATAGGGGGGTGAATTATTTAATGTTTCAACTTTTGTGCTGCGGAGGGGGGATATTTGTTCCGTTGGTTGGTTGGTTGATTGTGTTTTACGTCGTTTTCAACAATATTTCAGTTATATCGCGACATGGAAGCAAGAGGTTACCAACCTCTTAAACATATTGGCGCTACCCAGGAATCGATCGCGGATCGTCGGCGCCGCAAGTCAAGCGCTTAACCACTACACTACGCCTGCCCCTATTTGTTCCGTAAGGAATGCACTAGTAATTATTGTATTGTATCAAACTTTATCAGACTGAGAACATTTTGATCATACCTCGAATGTCGAGCAAAAAAAGACAGAAATGTTATTTACTCTAATGTACTCTGTTTGCAACGTGCATTCTGCGTGGTTAAACGTTTCAAAATCTGCAACGGGATCAACGTTTCACTACACGCCTTAATAACATTGTTCAAAACTAAAGTGTGGTATTTCAGGTCAAAACATTAGAATATTGATACCATACTGATAAATAACAATTACAAATAACACATCATCATTTGAACATATTTCAAACTTGTATAAAAAATACATTTACTTTTTCAAAACTTATTTAGATTCTGTAAATGATCAATGCATTATTAAGTATTCCCCACATTTATTAGTTTTACTCATATTATTTCATAATGTTTTTATTAGCTTGCCCGAGCGGGACAGTTGAATACAGAAACTCACAACTGCAATCCAGATATTGTTACTATGGGGTGTTCTCCCAGCAATCATGGGCTAACAGTCGTTCTATATGTAGCAACCTGCATGACGGTGGAGATCTGGCTAGGATACCAGACGCCGGCGCTAATACGTTCATATCCGGAAATTTTTTCAACTTTGGGTAAGCATGTTCTGATCTTATGAAGATAATTATTGAGAATTTTCTAACTCTATGTGTTTGATAAAAGAATGGGGTTATTTTATACAAATACAAAACTCGTTACAAATAGAACAGTTATACATGTAGCTCTTTAACAACTTGATGATTCTTGTGATCTGCTAAGCATTTGGAGAAGGTATCAGGCCATTAATTGATCAGCTATAAGAATATAATATTAACTTCTTTTTCTCTCTTCTCTTCTTTCAATCTTTTTCTTCATATGTTTTCATTAACATGTATCTAAGATAATTTATTTACAAGAATATTAACACGTGCCAAAAATATTAATCACCAAATGTAATCAGGCTTTGATATGAAGTTCTATCCTGTGTCAGAAACACAAGATATCCCAAATTATAATGACCAAGGGACATGATATGCTTTTCCTTTTCCTTTTTTGATATGCTTTACAGGCTCTACTACTACTACTACTACTACTATTACTACTACTACTACTACTACCACTACTACTACTACTACTACCAGTACTACTACTACTGTTTCTTCTTCTACTACTAGTACTACTACTACTGTTCAGTGGATGAGGTGCTCTACTTATGATCTAAAGGTTTCGGGCTCGACTCCTACCTTGAGTGCACCATTGTTTTTTTTTTTTTTTTTTTTTTTTTTTTTTTTTGTTTTGTTTTGTTTTTTTTTTTGGTTTTTTTTTTTTGAGACAATAAATAGCAAAATCTCATGTCATAGTAGGCGTGGCCATGGACCATAAATTTTCTTACAGAAGTAGGCGTGGCCATGGACCAAACGTTTTCTTACAGGAGATAAATAATGCATTACATTTTTTGTTGATTATGAATTCATGGATAATACAAATAAGAACATATAGAATGCATACCAGTTTCATGCATTCACTTTTTGATTTTACCTTTTTGTATAGTATGGTAACACTGTATGATATTCATTGGAATTCATTTCAATTTATCTTATGTTAAGGAATGACCAGTACTGGATAGGACTCAATGATCAAGAGAAAGAAGGTGTATTCGTCCATCTCAGACCAACTGGACCAGTTGACGAGACTGTGACGACAGTGTTTACCAACTTTGTTCCTGGTGAGCCATCTGGTAATAACAGAGACTGTGTAAGCGTCCTTCCAAACCAGAATTTTCAATGGAGGGCTAGGAATTGCAATCAAGACATAGAGGCCCTGTGTTCGATTACTTTACCAACATAAGAAACATGCAAAAGGAGTAAAATAGTCGAGAACACAAAATTATGTGTTGTTTTACTTTAAATTGATGTGTGACATTGACGTAAAACTTAAAGAATGTTTCAGATTTAATATTTCAATTAAATAATTATGTTTCGAGTGTCATTAATTCCGCGTTTACTTAATTTTTGATTCATGGGGAAGGCAAGTCCGCGTTTTGTCATATACATGTAATATTTCAATATAGAAATAATAGAAAATATTTTATTTCCTTGTTGAATTATCAGAATTAAAACTCTCGAAAATTAAATGTGTTTTACAATATTGTGAAATGATATATGGTTAAAGTAAGAAATCTGACATAACAATACTTTGGTTTTCATGCAAGTAAAGGAAAACACAATATGAAAAAACAAAAAGGGTCCATTACACGTAAAGCTAAACAACATTATGGGTTTCAACCCCAGACAAAGTAAAACTACAAATGATATTCTAAAAAAATACAAGGATGAAGTGTTAAATGGCAGTCACAATTCCGGCAATGAACATTATATTCATTATTAAAGTGAAAACAATGTGCATTAGGCGTGCTTTACTTTATTTTGCCCCTAAGCTTTCCATCGAAAAATCCCAAATATAATTGTGGTCCACAGGACATTGGTGCCATGTAATCCAGATACTCACTACAACGCACGACGTGTTTAAAGATACTTAGAAGCGACTGGTTTCAAGATTTATCAAATACAAGAAATCTGCAAAAGTTTTCGTATTGCTGAAACAATTTTAGTGAAAGCTTATAAAACATTGTGTTGTTTGAACAATTGACTAATGACCGCGAGTAGATATCAGTTAGACCTGATTTTACGAAAATATTATGTTCTGTCAAAATATCCCAAAGTGAGTCTCAGAATCTTGATATGATATTTCTAGAAGCTTCATATCTGTACAATATCGGTCTACATCTAATGACAAACATTATACTTAATCTACATTAAAACTGTTAATACCGTTTTTAATTTTAACAATTTGCTAAACCTTTGTGTGCACGTAATTGACACCTTTATATTACACACGCCAATAATGGGTTTTGATGAAAGTTTACTATGCAACATGAATGTCAGTCGTTTATCAAGATATAGGTGGTTGATAACCTCCTGCCTCCATGTTGCGATATAACTGAACATTTGTTGAAAGCGACGTAAAACTCTTTACAATCGACCTGTCAAAACACAAGATTTATAACTATACATGTAAATGAGGTATTGAAGTTCAACTAGATACTTATATACAGAAATACAAAATACCTATTTCTGCGATGCGAACTTCGTCAGATTGATGATATTGATAATCAGTTAAGATCTTGCTATACGTTGCTGAAGCTGGCGTCAAAATAATGTGGCGACTGTCTTAAATTTCCAAAAAAAAATTTTTTTTTCCAAAATTACACAAATCTACAACTTTAATTATTTCATGTTAGTAACATTATTCAAGCATATACTCGCCACTTATTTATTTTCCTTGTTTGTATACAGCTTCACCCTCCATTATTTTTGAATAATACGATAAGAAAGCCATAGTCCAATAAAAGTTTTGAAAGTAAAATAGCATTATACAGCATATGTTTCAACGTTTTTATTTTATATAAGACAATATGTACAAATTGAATTATTAAAAATCCCATAAGCCTTGCTTTACAACTCTAAAATAAAACTCCAAGTAGCTTAAAATGTCTTTTTCACGAGTAAAAAGTTTTTGCAAACTAACAATATTCTGTAAGTGTTTACGAGTTTGTTTTGGGAACCCCTTTCCAATAATTACTGATTCTTTTAAAACTTGGGTAAAGCATGCACTTAGTGCACGATGCATACTGCTTAAAAAAATATTTTATTCAGACTTGTATCATACAGTAAATAAAAGCTACATCATAATTTGCATTCGACTTCGTAACGAAAAATTTCACTATTAGTGGATAAAGATATAAAATAGGAGACTTGTCAACTATTATAATTCAGACTTCACCTTAAATTTTAATATAATGTACGATATATATATTTTTTCTATATGTGAAACCCTATCCATAGTATTGATAATCATGATAAGAAAGAAGTTTTATTGCGACGTTGTCATCTTTCTTTAAATTGAAAATGTCATGGCACATCTTATACGTATCAATAAGATTTATTCAACAGGCTATGAAATAAAATTTACAGTTATGAAAATGGACATACATGCATAAGCAGTGTAGTTTCACCTAAAGAGAAATTACAATGTTTTGTCTGAAATCACTCTGCACATTTTAGTACAAAAAAGGTTAATATGGCATATACATTACTGAAATACATGACCATTATCATGCAATAAATCCATACTTAATTAATTTATAACATTAGATGTATATATGTATGATGTAATCCATAAAGTAAAGCAGTAATAAGCAGTTTAGGAGATCATTATGCTGTTAATCACTGTTCGCATTTGATAACATAATTTGTTATGTAATATCAAGTATACAAGTTGAGTATATAATGTAGCCATAAATTCTGATGTAATATACATACAATGTAAAACGTGTCAGTAACAGGACTACATGTATATTTCAGCAGCACACAGAATCGTTTACTGCTAAACATTCATTAAGTTCTGGAATCTGAAATACGATACACAGAACGAAATTCCTGTTTTTCTTAGAAGTACCCGGTGTGTTGAACAACAGCAAATAGAAATATGACATATTCCTCTTAGTATATGTTTTATATGTGCTTTTTGTATTTGAAATTGTTGTTTGATGGAAATGATAAGCAGTCCTCAAAAGAGTAGTGTGAATAAAATAAGTAACGGGTAAAATACAAAAATATGTGGTATCACATGACTATGGCACTAACAACAATGCACAACAGTGGACATTTACGGACCCCTAAAATTAAGAGGTGAGACTAGGTGTCCGGGAGAAATGAGCGTCTCCTGTTTGGCTAGCCACACCCGCCATAAATGCCCTGAAATACAAACACTTTAACCACTTGGCCTTTATTAAGTGGAAACAAAAAACAAGAAACTCGCTAAATGAATTTTATATATGCTGGTTTAATCAGCTAGGCGTAAAGTTATACTTATATTCATTATTCCACTTTTATGTTATTACTAGTTTGGTGTCCAGCTGGTAAAGTTCAGGTGGTCGAAATTTGTGGACAATGAGTGCTTCTTGTTGTGTAAAAAGTGCTGTAAAATAAAGAATTGACTGTCAGTTTTGTTAAATGTCCAGATCTAATCTCTTTAAAATTCACCCATTTTTTCAAATATATACGAACGATATATCGAAATATGACATAAAATATATGAAAATTCGGTTTGTAAATATTTTCACAAAACAACAACCAAAACATTCATGAAAGATGAAATCATAATAAAAAAAAACTAATTAAATAAACTTGAATTTGTATCCGTGTGACAGTTTCAATACTTTTTTCTTTTAATTTTCCTATGCCTTCGACGAATGATAAAACATTGGAAGTGAAATGGTAAGACAGCAAGCGGTAGTCAATAAGGATCATTTGCTTTATTAGAACAAGGTTTGTCAGAACAGAACTCGCAGGTGGCAACCAAATTTAAATAGCAAAAGTTTTTGTAAGGTAAATCTTCAAAGTCAAGTTCATAATGCAAAACATTGATAATGAAAGGTCTTTAAACAAGGAGCACACATGAAATAATGAAGCCATAGCTCTCACTGTTCATAAGTTATGACCATGGTTAATAATTTTGAAAAGTAGATCAAACTTCAAGGTCATGCTGTCAAGAACTTTCGGAGCCAATGAAATAACCAGAGGTGGGATCAGCTGACCGGTCACACCCATTGTGATATTATATGAGTATTCGAGTAAGTAGTCACATTTAGTTTTGATCATAATCGCTAAAAATCTTCATCATATAATGGCTTGACATTAAAGTTCAAACAGTTTGACAAGGATCACAATAAATAAAAAACACGAAAAGAACTGTTAGAGAAAGAGATGAACAATTTCAGTACATATATTGAGGGAGACTATTGAAATAAAACAATAGACATGTAACCCTTATCAGCATATCTGTCAATATTTAAAACCGCCTAAAGCATTAATTGTCAATTGAACACCTCACTTTATGACTAACGTGACGATTTCAATTTCGCTATCACCATATGTTCTTTCATAAGAAGCAAAATTCCATCATCGCCCGCATACGGCGTATTCATATCTCAGTTAATACGTTATCCCAGAGCATGTTCAAATTACAATGACTTTGTTCTGAGAGCTACTGCGAGTCTTGTATTCCAAAAAATGCACAAAAATCCTTACAAACAACGCTTAATCGCTGGTTCCTCGAAGTGTTCCACAAAATCTGTACCGATGCTACTCACAAAAATATCAGAAATTAAATCTGGCCTTCATAGGTATTGCGAAACAGTATATTCCAGAAGTGGAATTAATCAAATGTGGATCCTTAATAATTCAAAACAGTTGTTAGAACATCTAAAATCAAAAAGTTTTACTAAAATTCACTCCATCAAATCTTTTGACTTTTCGACTCTTTACAAAACGATCCCTCATCAGAAATTAAAAAGCAGATTAGCGGAAATTATTCAAAATGCATTTACTAGTATAAACGGAAGCCGCAATTTCAAATACATAGTTATAGGCCATGATAAAACTTACTTTGTTAGGGAAAATTCTGATTCCAAAAATAAATACACTGAAACAGCTGTCATCCAGATGTTGAACTTTCTTATCGATAACATTTTTGTGGTGTTTGGAGGAAAGGTTTTTTTTAACAAATTGTCGGCATTCCAATGGGCACTAACTGTGCTCCGCTTCTGGCTGACATATTCCTTTACTCATACAAAGCTGAATTCATTCAGTCTTTGCTTTCGCAGGGAAAATAAAACAATTGGCTCTTGGCTTCAATTTTTATAGATGACTTGCTTTCAATTAATAATCCTCAATAATTTCAATCAATTAATTACCTTAGCATCATCTATTCAAGTGAACTGGAGGTCAAAGAAACCACAGAAAGTAGTAATTCTACTTCGTATTTAGATGTTATGTTGCCTTTCGACATTAATGGTCAATTGAACACCTCACTCTATGACAAACATGACGATCTCAATTTCGCTATCACAAACTGTCCTTTCATAAGTAGCAACATTCCATCATCGCCCGCATACGGCGTATTCATATCTCAGTTAATACGTTATCCCAGAGCATGTTCAAATTACAATGACTTTGTTCTGAGAGCTAGGCCACCTTCAGTTAAGCTGCTCAACCAGGGTTATATATGTGCTAGACTAGCAACGTCAATGTGGAAGTTCTACGGTCGTTACGAGACTCTTATTACTCCATATGACACCTAGTTATCCAGACTTTTAAGTGATATTCTGGACTGAGACCTATATATTTTTCATTTCAATTTATTATCTCTTTTCTTTAAATATTCCTATGCAAGTACTAAGTAATATGTCAGTACTAGTTTAGATAGTAATAAATATTTTTCTGATTTTATTGTGTTTACACAGGTAATAGAGGTTGGCGTGTACAAGGGAAGAAATAAGATAATGATATGCAAGGATTAATAAAGAAGTCATTACATATACCAGCAGGTAAAGGGTTAAACTTAATCGCACATAGTCAGTATACTGTCCTTGATGTTCAGTATAAAATAATATGGTTGGAGGCGAAGCAGGCTTGCAGAAAGGGGCGACGTGTCTAATAAGGTAGGCGATTGAATAGGATTTCTTTGAAGCTAAGAAAAGGTCAAAGAAAAATATATAAAATGGAGAAGGTTTTGGGATATCAATGACATGATAAAATAGTGCTTACTACTAGACCACAGACATTAAAATCTATAATATTTGAAAGAGATATATGAACAATATATTTCTAAATTCCTCCCAGATTTTATATAATTATTTTCTTATGTATTAATAGCCAGTAAATATGGGTACAGCTTGACTAACACAAGACGCTTACTGTATCCGGGCCTCTGCTATCACTTCTTTTGTGTTATGGATGTATGAATGCTCACCATGCAGCTGTGAGTGTCAAATGAATATGGCATCTGTAACTTTCGGATGTCGTCTGTATCCACTACAGTGTCAATATCGTAACAGATTCCTGGATAGAATTTCCCCGATCTCTGTATTTTTGTATTTTATAGTATGATCATGTGTAAAGTTCACAATCGTCTTGTTGTATGTAGTATTGGAATATATGTATGTCCTTTTTTTGTTTTGGACATTTATCTAGTCCAGTATTTAAAGTAAAATTATTTAAGAGATGATTTATTTCAATATAGTTTTCTATTGGTATCGTTGTTGTGTAATCATTTCTTACCGTGGGTAGTACGGTACAAAACCTTGACCTCGGGAAACACAAGGAAAACGTGTCGATAAGTACATGTATATAAAACACAGTACTAATTGCCTGTATGATCGAGTTTCACTATCACAAGAAAAAATGCATAAAGAGCCTCCTTAATGTAATTGGTAAGGCGCTTGGCTTATCCCTGAGAGGTTCTGGGTTCGTGTCATATCAGTGGTTCCTCGATATTTTATCTTTCGAATGAGACGTTGAATGTCAAGTTCCTGTATCGCAGTAGACGTGGCAACGTCACGATACCTTACCGCTTCGGGTGGCCCCGTAGGTACTGTATGAATATATCAAGTGAACTCTATTACTTTCATAATCAGACGTATTTTCGAGGAGCTGTTTTTCTTGAAAATAACACATTTTGCCTACATTTACATTCAAACGAACCATGATGTGTGTCTCTAAACAAGTTATTCAATATATAGACTTTAATGAAAAATCCACGCAGCATTTAATTAACTCAGCTAGTAAAGGGTCTCTAAAATGTGTTCTCGATATTGATACAGGTTAAAATGGTGACAAATAACGTTCATATCAATTTTAATGGCTGGATTTCGACATTTGTATATCTTATAATTTTATGAATCCCTTCATCATCATCAGCATCTTCTTCTTCTTAATCTCTTCTTCGTCTTCTTCTGCTTTCTTGCCCTTTCTACTTAATATAAAAATCTTCATCCGAGAAAAAATATTCACCGATATTTAAATGTGTATCTTTCACAATTTACCACAGTTTTCTTCAAATAAACACTCATCTGATATTTGAATTTGTATGTTTCAAAATAAACGTCACATTTTTCCTTTTATTCTTGGCTGACTACTCTTGAATTGCTCAGATTTTTGTGATGAAGATTAACACAAAATCTATATACTATAAGCATATTTATATCGACATTTAAGGTTATCCATCCCTAGGAAAATTCTAGTGAAAATATATATTTTTTTAAATTTCTTTTTTCATTTCAAGAACATATAACACAAAAATAATTGACGCCGTTAAAACATTCACTATCCATATTTGTTTTTGTTTGATCAAGGAATAAAAATTGTGGATTTTTTTTACATGCTTTATGCATATTTTTGTAGTTCCTAAGTCAAACATATCAGTTATTAAATTGCTCTGCAAGGCAAATTTTATGTAAATCAGCAGATTATAAACACTTGTTTTTTGGAGTACAATATCTTTCCGTCAGGGTTCAGTATCAATTTTAGAATCTCTTACATGCGTAATGAGAGAAATGACTGTCTTTTATCACAATTTCCCAAAATTATCCTCCGAACATTTGCATCAAAATGTGATATTTAGAGTGGTGGTAATGTAGAAATGTGTGCAAAATTCTTGATTTTTTTGTCATTCTACAATACCATATGTACTTAATAAACAAAGGAAAATGTATGTATTAATGTTAGATTTCGCGCAAAGTAAGGTATTATTACACTATCCCCTTATTTTGTCCCGAAACTGTTGTAAAGGCAATGAAAGGGCAGCTCTTAAAGAGATGCATTATATGTGTAGTTCGTAGTTTACGCAAAAATGTATCTACAAAATCAGATGTTCTTTTGAACAAAAATATTAAAACATGCTAAATTTTAAAATAAGTAAAATAAAAGAACACGGCCCTCTTATTTTGACACAAAATTGATGCAAATAGCCTATATGACTTCGTAAGTAGTAATTATTTAGAAATGTGTTTAAGACCTATAGTTTTATATTCGTTTGTTATTACTGTGATATACATGCTACGTTTTACAAAGACAAATCAACAAAATTTTATTTCCCCCACCTCGTCCTCTTGGCGAATTATACATGACGTCACCCAAGGATCAATAACCTTAAAGTGTACATATAATTCTTGTTTGTAGATTGTTGAAATGTTTAATTCTGCTTCATCTAGTAGCGATCAACATTCCAGGCACACAGTCACAGGGAGATCTATCGACAATTGGCATCAGCAGTCGTATGTATACATTTAAAATATCTAATATTTAATACCTCTGAGACGGCATTATTAATACTTAATGGATCGTACGTTTTAATGTATGAGCCACGTTTCAGTATGCTTACATTATTATGAACAAGTTGGCAGATTACCAACATTTATGTATACTTACATTATTGTTAAAATATTGGCAGATTACCAATGTTGTTGCAGTACTTTTGCGACGGATGTGTCATGCAACTAGGGGACACTTACTCCTCCCGGGCACCTGGTCTCAACTCGATTTTATTTGTCGGAATATGACACTATACACGATATTGTACTTTTGCCCATGGACTATGAGATTTGGTTTACCCTTCGGTACTTCTTCGTTTTTTTTACTTACAATTTATACTTTATGAAGATTTTAGGTTTTATAAATATGTCATGAAGAAAACTAAGGCACATCTCCCTTTTGATTAGTTCTTTTTTTAGATTGGTTCATTGACAATTAGATTTAGGTCAGTTTAGGACTTAGTTTGCTCTTCATATATATATACCTTGGAATTTTACCGCTCGGCCATTATCATCACCACAGACAAAAGTTGTACACATGCGCAAATGGTGCACCAGATTACTATTTGTATATATTTCCTATTTGTTTATTACGTTGCCTTAAGTTTTCCAAATGGCATAAAATCTTTAAATAATCGTGTGTTTATTTCAGAGACGGCATTAGCAATGCTTAATGGAGTGTATGTTTTAATGTATGTAGCCACGTTTAAGTATACTTACATTATTGCGAACATATCGGCAAATTACCAATGAAGTACGTATTTTGCTGGTTGATGTATTAATAAGAGAAATTTGTTTTTTCTATAATTTTGATATCGGCGAGTGGAGAGGAAGAGCAAAGTTATGTACCCTGTACCCTTTTCTTTCTTCCTCCTAAAATATTTATGTCTTCAAATTACCCTTTCATTTTCCTTCTGCTTCACTGTTTCATATTGATACCAAACTGATAATCAAATCAGTATTACATCATGCAAACCAAAGCAATTAAAATCGTTATCAACAAAATAAGGCTAAATTGCATCCTGTGTTTAACAATGCACACCATCGGATTAATGTAAAAAATGAAATTGACACATACACACTGCAAAGGTATAAATTTCTATGGATAACATTAGGCAGATGCTGTCACCATAAGAACCTAATAATCTTTGACGTAAAGCAAGAATCATACAGTATACTCAACTGACTACTATCTGTCTAGAATCAGGCATTAGAATGCATTAATGATTATATATTATTGACAAGTACACTATCATGAAGGTGCATATAATGTCCCTGGTTTGTTATACATGTATATAATTTGAAGTCGCGTTAAAGACAAGCACTAAACAAACATGTATACTGTGTTTTCGAAATAAATTTTTGCAATTCTTAATTATTTATCTCTCTCTCTGAAGGTTAAAAGACGACACTTTTTAAAAATTCCCTTAGTTTTCATTCCTGTAGTTACACAAAACCTAATGATATTTACAGAATTAGCTGGAAATATGTTTATACCTTAAAATTATATTCCAATTACTTTGATACTACAATCCAGAATTTTGTCACTCGTACTAAACACTGCCCTTCTTTAAATGTAGTGTACATTTCAAATTGTTTGTCGGTTTTGACTATCCTATCCCCCGGTGATGAGTGGTTCGTACCCAAATTACTTATGTACTCACAGTTGTATAGCAAAAACAAAAATGTGTAAAAAAAGAAGTTTACTTTGTATAGTATAATTGTTTGTACACGATGAGTGTTGAATGTAAGTATATAAGTGCGTCGACAATAATGAATCAAATTGACAATCATTATATTGATTAAGTTATTACATGTACATTTCTGTTTATTGTAGTTACAAATATTGCTGTATTTTTGGCGGGAATTTCAACGTTTCACGTGATTAAGGAAATCAGTATGTAATCTTTATTTCCAAGAATAGGCAAATTATAACAACCTCCAAAAAAAAAAAAAAAAAAAAAAAAAAAAAAAAAAGAAAAGAAAAGAAAAAACAAACAAAAATCAATAATAATAATAATAATAATAAAACAATACTAATCCCCTCAACAAAAAAAAAAAACCCAAACAAACACAACAAAAACAAATTATCTATTTATCAAAATGATTCATTTATTTATTAATGTAAATTGTTGAGTATGATTTTACATTAAAGAAAAGCCGTCACCATATACGTGAAATAATCGTGGAGTGACGTAAAACATGCTTAGTGTAAGTGACGTAAAATGTCCTTCAAAATAAGAGTAAAATCGCCGGTTTTATGTTTTAAAATTTTACATGTAAATCTTTAACATGTACAAATTTGCCTATCTACGTAATTATCAGTTTGTCAATTAAATTTATTGTTAATTAATTTAATATCTCTTCAAAACATAAAGATATTCTTACCTTATTTAACGTTGAAAAAATTAAAACCCTTCTCATTTATAGATGATCCATGCAAGGATTTACCATGTGGAGCTGGTACGTGTGTTCTTGCATCATCCACAAAAGATGACTATGTCTGTGTATGTCCACCTGGATATCAATTTACTTTAGGAACCTGTATTCCAGGTACCTAGTATATATAGTTTCCAACTTCCTACTCACCACAAAAGCGCAACAATTAACGATATTAAAATATCACTCATAAGGATACGAAGGAATTAACAGTATACTCATTTTTGTAGGGTCATAAAAATATGAAAACGATTATCATTATGGTATGATTGAACTAGCAATATTTTTGTGTGCAATCGAGATGAGCCAACCGTGCTCTGCCCATGTGAAAGCGACATAAATTCACTGATCTGTTGGCGTCCAGATAAAACACTCAGCGTTGACGACGGTCAGGATCTGATCTCCTCTGAAATGATTTGGACAAAACTTTTCAAAGAATCCCAACCCCTATGTTAGTCAGTGTGCAACGCACATGGAATATATATGGAGGGGCTTTATACAATATTTACGGTCTTTACAATGATCTCCGAGTATTGGTTCCTCATATACTATGAAGTATAATTCGAATTCGATGAAATGAAATGTCATAAAACAAAAATAGATTTATACGTACTGAGAAGTTGCGAAAGATATAAACCATACATGTATTTTTTACATAAGTATGATCTACAAGTTTTGTACCTTAGTTCCCACAATAATTATATATTTACGTATACATATACATTACAGATGTTTGTACCAGCGTTATATGCGGTCATGGTGGGATCTGTGTAATGCGGCAAGGAAAGGCATTATGTCATTGTCCTAATGGGTTTTTCGATAACAATTTGGTATGCACACCAGGTAAATATTAGAATGATCGACATTTCATATATTTTTCCTTATCTCAAATTCTAGTCCAAATTTCGTAAAATTTGCCCGAATTTTTCTTGTCTTTTAATTGTATTGCATTTGCGATGAGTGAGCAGGTGTGTCCGTAAACCGGTTAATCACATTAATTGAGCATTTTTGTTACTCAGTTGACCGTCCTAAGTCGGCATCGCAGCTGTCGTGCAATTAATATATATTCATAATTTCATTAGATGTATTTCATTACTTGTTATCAAGGTTTTTTTTAAACTTTTCCTTGGTGACTTCTGCCCTACAACTAAATCAGATGTCTTTCCCTTTCTTTTTCCAAATAAAAAGAGAAGGATAAAAGTGGTAATAATGTTGAGAGTGTTTTATATAATAACCTAACAAAAATTAGGAAGTTTTCCGTAATCGAATTTGATTTTACATAGTTACATGTATGTTACTACAATTCAGATATTTGATCTTCTTTTGTTACTGATAGTTATGTCATTTCATAATAAGAAAAACATTGTGAAATCTTATATGTACAAGAAATCAAATATATTAAATATAGAAAAATAAATCTCAAGTTGCCTTTTCTATGCTTAATTGCAAATCGTGTAGATTTTCCCTGACGACGTTACCATCCTATTAAATAGGTGTGCTACTTTTATAGGTAAATATTGGTTTGCACACAATATTAATTATGCAAACAGTGATCGATCAAGAATTGATGAGAAGAACATCATTAAAGTAAAAGATAAAATTAGACGTAAATAATGCAGTTATAGCCATCTGTTTCCGTTTCTGAAAGTAGATATAGGTACAGCTTGGAATTTCCAATTTCTGCTTCGCAAGCTTTGCTTCCTCTAATCGTTTTGTTTTTTTTTCTCAAGTTCACTAATTTTATTTTATGTACTTTTCTCTTGTCGTAGTTGCCTGTGCAGGAGTGACTTGTGGTAACGGAGGGATTTGTGTTGAGCAGAATGGAAATACACGATGTCTTTGCCCTGGCGGCTTTGTTGCTGACAAATTAGTATGCAAACCAGGTGAGAAGAATAAAATTGAATGTTTGAAAATTAATTTTCAACGGCATGATATTTTTTCTATATCTATGTTCTTCACATTTCAAATTATATCAATTATCCTACAAATGGGATGTTTTCATATATGTGATTTCGTTCAACAAAAGTAAGAATAGGAATGTACAAAACGTATATATAAGTACCTGTCTGAGTTGTGTCCAGGTTATAGTAAAAGTGTCAATGGTGCTTAATATATGTGTTGTAAGTCAATGTTTTTCTTCGGCTACTTTTATGTCCTCTACTGCCAACAAATGCATTTACTTAATTGATAAAGTATAACATCAAATCGACGTCAAATACGAAAGTAAATAATGTTATCAGACTGTTGCACCTTTTATAGATACAAATTTCTATACATAGTATACACATTGCGACGCTCAATGACTAAAACACGAACGTATATGTAGTGCTACATATAAAGTTTCAACCAGTATGATACTTATGCATAATTTACCGTATGTATTTAATAAGAACCACTCATTTTTTTCTGCATTTTATGATATTCGTATGTCCGTCGTGATATACAATAAAGGGCTGTTTGTGATTCAGATGCTTGTGCAAGTGTGACATGCGGTTATGGAGGATTTGTGTATCCCAGGGAGTGACAAAACGATGTCATTGTCCACATGGATTTTTCGATGAAAATGTGAAGTGCAAGAAAGGTAAATATGAGTAAAACTGATTGATATTAGTTGATATAATATTCGTTCAGAGACATGGAAACTAAAGCAGTTAAATAAATAAGTTTCCCCTAATGAATTTGTTTTACTCACATTGTAAATTGGTTAACCACACCAATTGAATGACGTTTGTTACTTCAATTGACCGTTCTAAGTCGGTATCGTGACCGCAGCACAATCGAATATTTTTGTAATGTCGTTTTTCGGTGTATATCCGTGTGCATGTCCTTGGTTATTTTTGTCATACAGTTTTGTCAGATGTCTTCAGTTTTCTCTTAACGATGGTTTTATTAGCTTGTCCTAGCGGGACGGTTGAATACAGAAGCCCACAGATGCAATTTAGATTTTGTTACTATGGTGTCTTCACGCGTCAGTCATGGGCCGACAGTCGAGTTATATGTGGCAACTTGCGAGATGGTGGAGACCTAGCTTACATACCAGATGCCGGTGCTCATTCGTTCATATCTGGCAATTTCATAAACTTTCAGTAAGCATATTCTGATCTTTCCACTACAGTTATCGATGCTTTTCATTGACTGTAATGTTTCACATAAAAAATAAACTGCGGTTAGCAAGTATAAAACACAAAACTATTTAGAAATTAGAACAATGACACTTGTAACATTTAACAACTTGAAAATTCACGTTATCTTGCAAAACCTTGGAAAAGAATGAAGATTTTCAAAATATAATAAAATTTACATATAGCATTTCTTCATAAGTCAGTATGTATTGGTTCTCTTTTTCGGTCAGTTTGATTTAAATACTGCACTTCAAATATTTATATAATATGAGAATTCCAACCATTCGGCCACGAGCATCACTGGAGAGACATATATTGTCGAAATGCGCATTTGGTGCACAAAATTAAAAGGTATATATTTTCTATATTTATTCTTGATCTGAATTCATTTATATGAAGCAAATCTAAATTTCAGTTACATGTACTTGTACCATTCTTAATCCATAAAGAAATGATACAGGAGTATTTCTTATTATTTACCCTTCGGTACTTCTTCGTTTTTTACATATAATATATTATTACAGACATAATCCACACTTCATATCTATTAAAACCTTTTCATATACGATAGACATTGAATTATATATAGCATTTGTCGTAGCATGAGATTTATGAATATTTGTGACAGGCATTTTACTTTCCGGTTTAACCTACCTCTTGATAAAATAACAATTTATGATTACAACGGACTTTTTTCTCGTTTTATGTAAAGAGATGATCAATACTGGATAGGACTTAACGATCAAGTAAAAGAGGGAGTATTTGTTCATCTCAGACCAAACGGACCTGTTACTGAGACTAAGACAACAGTGTGGACCAACTGGCATCCCGGTGAGCCATCTGGTAATAACAGAGATTGCGTAAGCGTCTTTACAGACAAGAAATATAAATGGATTCCTAAGAAATGCAATAAAAAGAAACAGGCATTGTGCTCGATAACGTTACCATACTAAGCAATTAGCAAAAAGTAAAACAGTCTGAAACGTAATTCTGTGGGTTTTTTATATTTTAATTTGATAGTTTTAAAATCTGACATATACTTTGAACTTTGAGTACGAATTCTATAATATTAAAAAATCCATATTTCTCTAGAGTTTATTTTCGCGATGAAATCGTTTCAGATTAGTAAGAAAAACAAGATTTTTGCGTTATGTGATACATAGAATATTTCAATAGTCAAATTATGAATAGCAAGGATTTTACTTTTGTGCTGAGTTATCCGACCGATGATTTAAAAGTATTTTGCAATATAGAGGTAAGTTGAAGAAAATAGATAGTTAAAACACATTGGTTTTCATATATTAAAGAAAACAAAATATAATAATGTCTTTCTCAGCCAGAAACAAAAAGGGGTCCACTACATGCAAAAGCTGAAACGGTTTTTATCTCAGAAAAATTCAACGACGAATGATAATCGACTTCATTTAAGAGATAATATTGACGACTAGATGACAATACTAATTATTGCATCAGATATTATATCCATGACACAATCATGCAGTTGCTGTGATTGACTCCCATGTGTTCTTTACCTTTTCATGAAATGCAAAACGAAATGTAAGGTCCTTAAGACCCAGCAGTCATGCCTCTGAGATACTGACAGCAAAGTCAGATGAAAAAACACTACCTTCCTTAAAACGGAAGTGTTCATTCATGTATCAAGAATTGTAATTCCTACAATTGTTTAATAAATATATCAGCATATCTCACTCTATCATAAATTGATTAGTTATACGTACGCAGTAATCATGGATCGAACCTTTTTTAATCGTCTGAAAAGGCAATTTTTGTGTGGGAAATGAGACCTACATTTGGCATCTTCTTTCCAGCTACAAAAATGTAAGGCGGTTTGCTACTGAGCTTAAGGACATCGATTTACCGGCTACATTTAGTGTCGGCTACATGATTTCCCAAGTCGAAGTATATCATACAATGTGTCCTGTTTCACATTACAACAGAGTACAGCCCCCACAAAAGATTATCGTGGCGTGGCATAAAAAAGCAAGAAACTGAAAATATTGCATTGGCACGACTCTGTGCGCGTATGGAAGATACACGTTGTAAGTCAAATACAACTATTTTCACTTTAACTGACCTTGTGCGCTTATATATCGTTCAAAACCAATGAGCGATGACTGCACATTTTAAGGTGAATTCATTACATCGTAAGGAAAAGATTATTTGCCATATTGCCTAACTGCATGCTTTTAAACATGAACGATATACTTTGGAGATATTTGAATCATTGAATTTTACATGTAACACGCATATTGACTTGTTTAAACATTTATGGTATATCTCATCCATGACATTTTTATTCTGACGACGTAATTTCCCGCGTTTTGTGAACTGTGACGTCAATATTTGCACCACCTCGGCAGAAATTGATGTTGAGAAAAGTGCATACATAACGTACCAATTTCTGAGAATATAAAGCGTGTTTGAACGAAATTAAATGATAAGGAATAAATCTAATAAAGAGAGAGATTCATTACTTAAGAAACCCTAAGTTGATTAGAGGATAATTTTGATTCAAAATGACACATTCCTTTTGACAAAATGCTCTTTCATAACTCGAGGAGATTTGTCAATGCAAAAAAACACACTTTCAAGGTAAATTTACTCCTGACTGCCAAACAGATGCATTCAAACAATCTTTGTATTGTCTTATTGGAATAATATTTAGAGACCCTAAAATTGAAACCCAGTGACTTGGAATCAAGGACAAGCAGAGTGCAATTAGCATAGCATAGCTTAATCTTTTCAACTGTCGAAAAACTGCATCCTCCACCAACCACAGCACAAATCGGGAAACACCTTTTACAGTGTATGTCGGAATGAAGATTCACGCTGAGACACAAAAACGGGGCCTTGTGGATACCTAATACAGCCCATGGATACCTATATCGTATGACAGACTTCTTTTATCTGTACTGCTCCCGGAAATTCGACAATTAAACAGTAGATTTGGTAGTTAATCTAAGGGAGTTTCGATTTGGTGTATTTACGACCAGCGCAGTGGACAACATTAATCACATTCCCTGTACTATTACATCAAATGGATCACCACACGGGACAGTTACACCACACGGGACAGTTATTTCAGGTTATCTTATTAACGAGGAAGTACACGAATAAAACATAATAAGATGGAATAAAATACAGGAATTTACAAACAACAATAAATTAATCAACCAGCCAATTTCGGAAATAAATTATCATTCAAAAGATAATAAAAAATAAATAAATAAAAATGGTTTGATATAATTTCACTTTCACTGATTTTGTATGTCCTCTGGTTTCATTATTTGTGGACTTGTGGTTTGGATTTATCCATCATCTTTACATACCTACAAATGCTACTTAAAGATAATTCGTATACAACTCTACAACCTGTTAAATATTGAAAACGTCCGCCTTTATTCGGTGACCTTACCTGGTTTAAACATTTGATACATCTCAGTACATGATATCATATTGCAGAAGAGCTAAGAAAGAGAAGAGAAGTCAAGCTGTCTACACGTATATCATGCACTGACTGGTTGCAATCACAATCAGATGTCTTTCTTTTCTGGAAGAGGTAAGAATTCAGAGTGTAGGCCATGGGTTTCCTACACCTCACCTACATGTACATTGATTGATTGATTGATTGATTTTTGTTTAACATCACAACACGAATATTTCAAGTATATGGTGACGGCGTCTGCCTGATGCGGGGCATACAAATTTTGACCTTTGCAACGGACCCACCCGAAGCAGTGAGGGATCTTTAACGTGCCATGCATACCACGACACGGGGCCTGGGTTTTTACTGTCTCATCCGAAAGACATGACACCGGCATGACCAGAGCGGGAATCGAACCTCGGCCTTCCGATCAGGAGTCCGACGCGATACCACTACGCCACGCGGGCTTCCTACATGTACAAATGCCCTTCAGATCAAAAGTGAGGACGACCTTCTGTCGTCAGTGTCTATATTGGAAAAATTCACAGTTTTGTGGAATGATAAAAGAAGTAACTGCTTTACAACAGATGAAGCAAGGAAAGATATGTTTACTAAGAAAGATAGATCAAATGGATAGAATTCCACCAACTTCAACAGCTCTCTTCCAGCATTTGAAAATTTGAAAAGGGCAAATTGTAGCACAGAAAACGTGAATGTCACATCTATAAAACTGAAATACAAAGACCAGAGTTCTGGAACGAAAATTAATGTCTGATTAATTTATGACTTCAATGTATGGTTATTGCAAAATGCGTATGTATTATGCAATACATGAATACAATAACAGCCATCTTTTGAATGCTATCTTAATCTAGGTCAGTCGTATACTATATAACCTCTGTCAACATTGGGACCATAATTTATTATATCATATCAAATATAAAAGTAGAGCATATAATGTTACCATCGATTCTGATATTATCACATATGCAATGTAAAACACTTCTGTAATTGAACTGCATTGCAGCTACATACGTCATAGTATACCGCTGAATATTCGCTAAATTCCGGACGCCGGCGTGGCCTAATGGTATCGCGCTGGGCTCCTGATCGGGAAACCGGGGTTCGAATCCCGCTCTGGTCCTACCGGTGTCCTGTCTTTCGGATGAGACAGTAAAAACCGAGGCCCCCTGTCGTGGTATGCATGGCACGTTAAAGATCCTCTATTCTTTGGGTGGGTCCGATGCAAAAGTCAAAATGTGTATGCCCCGCATCAGGCAGATGCCGTAACCACATACGTGAAATATTCAGGTGTGACGTTAAACAAAAATCAATCAATCAATGAATCGTTAAGTTCCGGAATCCTAGGAACACTCAGATACACGGAGGAATATTCTGTTTCACTATCTATACCCAGTATGTTGTACCCATCACATAGGAATATAATATCTCACTTTTGGTATATTTTTATGTGCTCATCAGTGGCGGATCCAGGATTTCCGAAAAGAGGGGCCCAACATGTAAAAGTATTAGCTAAAATACTCAGCTATTTTGAGTGCCAAATATTTGTGGCGAAGACAAGGGGGTGGGCTTAAACTCGCCATTGTTCATTATTTTAAATAATCAGAAACTGCTACATTGTCAAAATTAATAAAGACCCAAATATGCCTCTTAATAACCAGATATCAATAAACAGATCGTTTTATTCCGAATTTTAAAATCCTACAGATACCTGACATTGCATTAAGGATGCATTATTTACTAAGGAACTATCACCAGCTGTTAAAAGCCACGACAACTAATTTATGATCACAAAAAAGTATATCTGTCTTTGCGTTAATTTTGATATCCACTGTATACGCGATTTACAAACAAAAAGAAAAGATGTACTTTGATGTACTAATACATACTTAGTAACGGCAAAGTTTATTGAAGAACAATAGACCAGACAGAAAGGTGTGAAAAGACGGGAGCAAAAATGGAGCCAAAGAAGTCAAATTACAAATTGTTAAATATGCGGGAAATGAAATTGATTATATTTTCGATACATTTTTACAAATTTCACACACATCGATGTTTAAAATTTAATTGATTTTACCAAGAAATTGATTTTACAAAACACGCTCCATAATTCAAGGAAGCAGATTTAGATTTGCATTAAGAATAGGCGAAATATTGCGAGTGTGTGAGGACCCCTCAGGTCCACAGCAGGTCTGAAACACAGTCTGTTTGAAAGAAAAGGGTTTCCCCATGTCGCCTCTGGATATTAGCTCTATTTCTCTATAATGGACTATCTTAAATCATAAACATAACTGTCAGGTAATCGAGACTTTTCATACCTTTACATATAATATACTTCATTTTTTCATTGTATCGAGTAGTTTTCTCTTGCCTTATTTCACATAGGAGTGACTCTCTCTCTCCCTCTCTCTCTGCACAGAATGAAATGCCTCCGTACGCTGTTGCAGAATTAAGAAGTTAACATTAATAAACAATACTACAATGAAAGATTTTATCTTTATTTTCAAGTTTAAAGTTGTGAAGAGAATTTTGTATACGATTTATTGTAGTAGATGTTAGAAATATCCATTAATTAGGAAGTAGGGAAAAATGCTCCCGCCTCGCGCTCTAATCGCCCTAACCCCTTGCTCATATCTATATATGTATAATATACATTCTTGGAGGGGTTGTTTTTTGTTTTTGTTTTTGTTTTTGTTTTTTTTGGGGGGGGGGAGGGTATGTATAGTTATACTCTTAATCTACAGTACTTTCTACCAGGTATTGACATGACCTGACTTTGATTTATTTAGACAGTGGAGTACATTCTAAGTGTGATTTAAAAGTGTTTAAGTTATACAGAATAAAGAGCACTTACATGAAAATGAGATAGTAATTTTCAGATTATGAGAAATTATTTTATCAAAAGATATTAGGATATAAACCCTTTTCAGCCAGTCTACCTCTAGTAAAGCTAGATTATCATATCTTATTTAGTTTGGATAAGAAAATCAGAATGCATAATGTAACTTTTGGGTTTAGAAAGTATTAAGGTATCTATCAGCTTTATGTCCTTACATTTAAAGAAATATTGGCGGTCACCTGTAGTCTGTTAAACTATATTATTTACCTTTATGACATTTCACTTCTTTCAGCTTTAGTGAAAAGACCATACACATATTATTGAAATGACTGAAAAAATAAACTGAATCTTGACATAAAGTTTCTTTATAACTCAGGTTATTAAGTTTGAATATACGTTTCCATTAAGTTTTCGCCTTGCGGAAACCTGCAGAATTTTTTTCATGTGGAAACTTGCTAAAACTTTGACTATAAGTTTCCACCAAGTTTCCGTAAAACTGAAACATCCGGAAACTTAACATGCAAGTTTCAGCAGGTGTCTGTTCCGTAAAACTGAAACATGCGGAAACTTCACATGCAAGTTTCTGCAGGTTTTCGTTGCAGAAACCCTCCTGAAACTTGATTCTCAGTGTCCTCTCAGAATTTTTAAAAAGACCATACACATATTATTAAACTGATTGAAAAAAAGTTGAATCTTCACAAAGTTTGTGTAGAATTCAGGTTGTTAAGTTTTGAATATAAGTTTCCATTAAGTTTTCGACTTGCGGAAACTTTTGCGAGAAGTTTCCTTCATACGGAAACTTGCTGAAATTTTGACTTTAAGTTCTCGCCAAGTTTCCGCAAAACTGAAACATGCGGAAACTTCACATGCAAGTTCCTTTTGCAGAAAACTCCGGAAACTTCATGTCCTAGTTTCCGCACGTTTCCGGTAGGTTTTCGGATTTGCGGAAACTTGGGTTTTTTTGCAGTGAATTGCACAAAGTTTTAATTATAGAATTATATGACGTGTAAATTTTCTACGCAGGTACGTCTGCTTGCGGTGAGTAATAATGGGCACTTCCATCAGTTTGATACATTAAACAATAAATTATTGTCACCTCAACAGATCGTATGAAATAGTAGTAGTAGTTTATTTGTCAAAAGTTATATAGCTTATAGACATATATACAAATATAAGACAACATAAATAATCAATATATATAAGGTACAGGCAATGAGTGAAACTATAAAAGTGGTAAAGTCAAATAAGAGAATTTCTTAGTTTTGTAGAATGTAACAAAAATTTACCTAGATTGCAAAGTTCTTTGGTGTTATTAGAACTCGGTAATTGAACCAGTTTGAAAGCGGAGGGTTTGCGAAAACAGTAAGGCTTAAGAAATTTTGATCCGATGGATACGTATGATGGGCATTTTAGAATTAAATGAAATTCGTCCTCTATTGCAGTTTTGCATAGTGGACATATGCGTTGGGAAACGGGCTATTTTCGAAATCTTCCTGTTTCTATACATAATGTGTGAGCCGAAAGTCTGTATTTTGCAATGTATTTCTTTAAAGAATGTGGGATAGGTTTACATAGATATGACTGTAATGCACTATCATCTTCAAGATGCTTATAAAAATGAGATTTGGAGGAAGTTTCCAGCGTACATAAAAACTTTTGTTTGCATTGTTCGAAACTTCGATGCTTGGTAACAATAAACACTTCTTTATGATTAATAGTTTCTTGGTTGAGCCAATAATCTGCTAAACCAAGGGATTCAAATAGATTTTTAACCGACGCTGCCCAATTTTTACTATTAGGTTTTGACATACACTCATCATGCATATGTTTATAACAAGCTCTTAGTATACAATTTTCAAAGTTTAAGATTTTCAACCAATATTTAACAATTCTCAATTGGCGTCTAATCAAGAAAGGGTAACGGCCTAGTTCAAAATATACAAAAACATTAGGAGTTGAACGTTTGAGACCTACAATATTTTTACAAAAAATCAGTTTGAACCTTTTCGATATCTGGGGCTTCCGAACCATAACAAGCAGCACTACTAACATAAGAATCAAATAAAGATAGCAATGTTGGATAATTCAAATCAAATGACATGCATTTTTCTTTAAAGCAAAAATAGATTTTCTGCTCTGCAAAGCAAGCTGTTCCTGAGTTACGCTAAATTTGTTTTTGTAATAAAAGACTAAGCCAAGATATGTAAATTGATCTTCAATATCAATTGGTATTCCATTCAACTGCCAGAATTCATAATCATGAACAATACCTGATCATGATCTTCTGAAAACAACAATTTAGTCTTATTGGTACTAACAGTGAGATACCATTTCACAGATATGTATGTACAGCATTTAACAAAGATTGTAAATCTTCAGTAGTTTCTGAAAATAGAACCACATCGTCAGCGTATAATAACAAAAAAGAGAGATAACTCCTGTAACTCGGTATGTTGAACTCCATTGTGTTAAAAATCAGTTTCACAGTCGTTCAAGAAGAGAGAAAACATTATCGGGGACTCAGAAAAATTACTGTTCACAAGAACTCTTGATTTGATATTGGTATATATTGGTACATAATATAATGTAAATAGATACGGTAACTGCTCTATTTATATGCATTTTTATGTGTCTTTGCGTATGTTTTCTTCTAGTTGCTATGCATACCCATAATAAGTGTTATCATAAGGCCATTTAAAATCATAAAAGCACTACTTTACATCAACGTAAAATTAGTTAACATGTATTCGTATGTTTTTGTTATCTTTAAGTCATTCCTATCACAGTTTGAACGCCAATGCATCCAACCATATTTAAATAGTATCAATTGACTTCTTGCTGAGAGGAATGGATAATATTTCGCTTTCTATTATTTCTATTTTGATTTTCAATCATTCACTGTTAGCCAATTGATTACAAATGACGTTAACAATGCATATAATAAACGTGATTAAATGTAGACTGAAAGAATTAACAGGTCTGAGAACAAGCACTTAAATTATATGAATATAAAAGCTGGATTTACTGGTGTAATTGTTAAGATTGCAGCCATGAATCTAATACGTACAGTTTGTCTAGAAATGTAATGTGTTATCAAATCGTATAATAACTAGTCCTATTACAGACATCTATTTCAGTTACGTACAAATCGAATCAAGAAGCATTAAGTACATTGATGTATATCGGTAATCTTTTATTTTTCTTTTTAACTTCCCCTGTCTATGAAATTAAACACAACGCTCAACTAGGGTAAAAGGAAAATTAATAAAAGAAGTAAAAGTATTAAAAATTCGCGTAACAATAACCGAATATATACGCTCCTACATTTCGATTCCTATAGAAAATTGTAAAAACATGGAATAGGGCCAAGAAGTGTTGCAAGAGGAATGGATGAACCAATATATTAGAACAGAGAATGAGACTCGTTGAATTAAACAACAACCGTAAGAAGTAGCAGAGCTATCAATATTTAAAACCAAGCATGAAACCATCGCGACTTCAAATGTCGATTAGATATGGAGGACCTTTGTATTAAGTGTAAGACAACAGAAGCGAAAACAAAATCATTGGTAAATTGGTCGACAAGGGAGGTATGTTCTTCATTGACAGCACATAAAGGCTAGTTCAGAATCTTTATGTGTCTATAACATCATTATGTCAAGTACTGTTACATTTGTTAAAAGCAGGACAGTTTAATTATTTACTCGGCGTAACCAAGCAATATGGTGTTTGGCTCATGACCAAAAGGTACCAGGTTCGATTCTCACTACAAGTTTGAGAAATATAATGTTTATTCATATATGTTTCTTATTAGATATTACTAGATCTGGGAGCACATCCTGTTTTTGTTTGTTTGTTTTGGCTTTTTTTGTCTTTATTTTTTTTTTTTTTTTTTTTCGTTTGTTTGCTTGTTTTGAGGGAGGATTTGTTGCTGTTTTTTTTATTTATTATTTGTGATTTAGGAACATTATGTGCCTCGTTTTGGAAATGAACACTCCTGTCAAGACCGACTTTACACTTACCAGAAATCATTCTATGACGTTAACTTCCTTGTTTACTTATTGAGTCTTTTCGTTAAACAGAGTTATTTCCCATTTGGGACGGTATCTGACGTAATACAATTATGACGTCATCAATTTCCTATGAGAACTTCATTTGTGGATTATCATTTCCCTGAGTTTTATATCGGTTTCCATAGAATTTGATGACGTCATAAGGGTCTTACGTCAGACATGCGCGGATCCAGAAATTTTTGTCAGAGGGGGTCCAACCAAAAAAGGTAAGTTTTTCTCTTAGACGAGGGGGGGGGGGGTTCCAACCCCAAAAATGCCCTAATATTACCTTTTTTGGTAAAATTTTCGGATTCCAGGGGGGTTCCAGACCTCCAACACCCCTCCCCCCCCCTCTGTATCTGCGCATGTCAGATACCGTACCAAATGGGAAGTACTTCTGTATAACGAAAAGACCTAATACTCCCTGTTAAAGCCGTTTGTATTGTGATAGTACAAGATCACACTATTTATACGAATCGTCATATTATACCGATTGCGACTACAATGATATTGATTATTAATCATCTTTACATTTTACAACAGGTGAAAACAATGTTGTAATCATGGTATGAATATCAAAGGGAAATAGTAAGTTTAGAAGGATAAATTGACATTCAATGACACAATGCGTAGAGATTAAATACTGAATATGAGTCAAATTTTGAGTAATACATTCTCCCATATGTTGACTGGAAATATCCATTTCTAATTGAAATCATTGATCATTACTTAAATAAATATTGACAGATATCTGAAAGCTATTGCTATAATAGACTTTTAAATGAAAATGTTCCTGTGCAATATTGCATAATCCACTCCAATCTAATGGTTTAATATGACGCAGCAATGACACATACCCAACTGTTAAGTGGAGATCAAATGCTTATAACATCGGAATTGACATATAAGGGAATTAATGCAGGGCAGTGATAATACAATTTTTAAATTCTGAGAAATGTAACATTTTGTCTTTTTCTACACACCATTACCTCTGAGGATCAAAACGTGATGTACAATGTGCTCTAACAATGGTGTGAATTCTATATCAATATCGCATGCTGACATTGTGAGATGAGTGCTCAATATACAGTTGTGTGGTAGAATACAAATTGACACATTAGTTTGTATATAATTGAAGATTGTGGATATGAAGTTGCCTATTGGTGACGGATTACAGTGTAACATGTTTACGAACAATCAGAATATTGTAACTCGTTGTGTATTGATGTGAAGGTAAGCCATTATTTCACTTCATTTAATATTTTATTTTATTACATGGGGAATATTGATGTGCAATTTCATACTACAATGATCTGATGTTCATTTATTGGATGTTTTTGCGAATAATCTTTTTATATACGTTGGGAGAGATGACTGTCATTGTTTAGCTCAAATTTTATCGAGAGTGTTTGTGTATAGTTATTGTTTGTTTTTATCATATTGAAACAGGAAAACATATATCTTCTGTAAAAATCAATTAGTCTGTCGAAATTAATTTTAGGTGTGAGCAAACTGTTAAACTTGCTAGACTACTGAAAAGGTAAAGTAATCTATATAAAAGTTTACATCAGTAGTGTATTTTCTTGTTTTTGTTTGACGTTATACAAGCGGTAAACTCAGTTAGTTTTTCATTGAATTATGATATACATGTATATAATATAGAGTATGCACAGAACAGTCAAAAATGGTAGCATGCAGCCTGCATAGCTTAATAGTTCAGATGCTTGGCTTGTGACCGAGAAGTCCAGGGTGCGAATACCTCTGTTGGCCGTTGGGTGTCCTGTCACGGTAAATGCCGAGGTCCTACGCTCTCAGTTTGTGATTGGTCCGTTTCAATAGTTTAAATGTTTGTGTATTGCATCAGGCAGAGGCGGCTACTTTATATAATTGCAATGTTCTTGTTATGTCTTCAAACAAGGATCAAGCCGGCTGGCATAGTGGTATCGCGTCGGACTCCTGATTGGGAAGCCGGGGTTCGAGTCCCGCTCCGGTCATACAGGTGTCATGTCTTTCGGATGAGACAGTAAAAACCGAGGCCTCGTGAAATACGTGAAATATTCGTGGTGTGACGGAAAACAAAAATCAATCAATCAAACAAGGATCAAATTAATAAAAATATATGATACAGAACAGTATGCGGTACTTCTTTACTAACAAAATATTTTACACACAAATTGTGATAGCAGTAGCATATGCAGTAGAATTGTTGAAACCTACATATAAACATCAATGGCAACATTTTTGAATAGACAAGTTGAGGTAACACGGTACGCTTTTCACAACCCATTTAGGATTAAAATCTGACATGTTGCAGAGCTCACATTGAGCAGTCAACTATGGATAATGTTTCAATTCCGCTCTGTGAGCATATGATAGATGCTATTGTTTTGATTGTCGAGAGACCGGTTAAACAATCCAAAATATCAAAATGTTCCCATCAACGTCTACCATGGAGTATGGCGAAGTGCATTAGGCAATTCGGTTATTGCTGTCAATCTGATTGTCTAGTAATTTTATTTGTATGACGTGTTATATAGGGTTCATATTTCTATATATTTTAGCTTCTGAGGGTTACATTACCGACGTGCATCTTTATAAATGTATTTTATGTGAATATTGTGAGAGCTTAACATTAAAGGACATCTTTTATGTAAATATCAATTGTTTGTACCATTATACCCTTGTGTGATGTGCCTGTATTGATTCAGATAGGAGACTCTCACTACACTGGGGCACCTGTCTCACATCATACAGGAGACCCTCACTACACTGGGGCACCTGTCTCACATCCGGCAGGAGACCCTCACTGCACTGGGGCACCTGTCTCACATCAGGTAGGAGACACTGCACAGGGGCACCTGTCTCACATCAGGTAGGAGACACTCACTGCACTGGGGCACCTGTCTCACATCAGGTAGGAGACACTGCACAGGGGCACCTGTCTTACATCAGGTAGGAGACACTCACTGCACTGGGGCACCTGTCTCATATCTGGCAGGAGACCCTAACGGCAGAGGGGCACCTGTCTAACACTGACAGGAGACCCTCACTGCACTGGGACACCTGTCTCATATCAGATAGTAGACTTTCACTACACTGGGGCACCTGTCTCACATCAGACAGGAGACACTCACTGCACTGAGGCACCTGTCTCATATCTGGCAGGAGACCTTAATTGCAAAGGGGCGCCTGTCTAACACTGACAGGAGACCCTCACTCCTCCCAGCCACCTGGTTTCACTTATGACGAGAGACCCCACAGCACTCAGACACCTGAAGTCACCTCTGATTTGCAGAATTCTATTGGTGCCCTCGTGGTACGTTGCCATGAGTGCCACGGTGATATTGGATCAATTCCTTTGGCATTTTACATTTCATGTGTACAGCATTGAAACATATTGTTTACATAATATTACATGATAGACGCTGATAGTCGAAAGAAAGACTCTTATTCTTTCTAGGTACATATTCTCACTTCTAATTGTTTCCAGGGGTCTGTTTATTGCGACACGAAGTGTTATGAATGCTGCAATAATATCCACTCTGACATGTATTCTATATGCCGTTAAAACCATCCACAGTGACATACTATGTTGTGGATATCTCTATGACTATCCACCCGTGACATTTGCTTTCCTATCAGTCATGACTCGTTGTGTTGTTATTTCCGATGTGATTATCTACCGTGGCACGCTATTTTGTCAAATTCTATATGGCAATTCACTGTGAAACGCCGTGTTGTGGGAGTAAATAGGGCTATCAGCTATTACTCACTGTTGTGAAATCTTGTATGACTATCTACCACGACACTTAGTGTTGTTAATGGCGGTATGACTACCCATCCCGATACTTTATTTCATCATGACACGCTTTGATGTGAATGTTTGTATAACCCATCGTGACACGCTTTGTTGTAAGTGTAAATATGACTATCACCGTGACACGCTTTATTATGAATGCCGATATAACTGTCAAAATGACACGCTTTGCTATGAATGCCGATATGACTGTCATGGTGACATGCTTTGTTGTAAATGCCGATAGCGCTTTCATCGTGGCACGCTTTGATGTGAATTCCGATAGCGCTTTCACCATGACACGTTTTGTTGTGAATGCCGGCATGATTTTCACTGTGACACGGTTTGTTTTGAATGTCGATATGACTCACCGTGGAAAGCTTTGTTGTGAATGCCGATATGATTTTCACTGTGATACGCTTTGCTGTGAATGCCGATATGATTTTTACCGTGACACGCTTTGTTATGAATGTCGATATGACTTTCACCATGACACGCTTTATTGTGAATATCGATATGACTTTCACCGTGGCACGCTTTGTTGTGAATGCCGATATGACTTTCACAGTGACACGCTTTATTGTGAATATCGATATGCCTTTCAACGTGACACGCTTTGTTGTGAATGTCGATATAAATTTCACCGTGGCACGCTTTGTTGTGAATGTCGATCTGACTTTCACCGTGGCACGCTTTGTTGTAAATGTCGATATGACTTTCACCGTGGCACGCTTTGTTGTAAATGTCGATATGCCCTTCACCGTGGCACGCTTTGTTGTGAATGGTGATGTTACATTCCTGATTACTTATACTTTAAAAAATGTACTTAACCGTTCTAACTGATCGACATTATGTTTATCATCATTTCCGCGGTGACTTCTGTCATACGACCGAGTCAGTAACTTGTCTTTCTTCCTTAAGAACATATGATGATGATGATGATGATGATGATGATGATGATGATGATGATGATGATGATGATAATAATGATGATGATGATGATGATGATGATGATGATGATGATGATACTACTACTACTACTACTAATAATAATAATAATAATAACACATGTAATAGTGAAAGGGGCAGGCTTGGTGTAGTGGTTAAGCGCTTGGCTTGCGGCGCCGACGATCCGGATTCGATTCCCGTGTTGCGCCACTATGTTTAACAGGTTGGCTACCTCCTGCTTCCATGTCGCGATATAACTGAAAAATTATTGAAAGCGACGTAAAACACCAATCGACCAACCAACCAAATGTAATAGTAAAAACAATGATAGTAATAATGATAATTAATCTTTTAATTGGAACCCCCCCCCCCCATTTTAATTTATTTATTCATTTAAAGTGGTTAAGATCAAAATCTCAATAAAGACAATAATAAAGGTCATCTTTACACAGTCTCCTCCATAGACCAGCAGAGCTATAGACTCAAATTAGACTCTGGTTATTTCATCATTCAGATCACTCTTTGTGAGTACACATTCTTCGTGGTTTTCAAATTTCATAAAATCCCGTTTCAAATAATAATTCAGAAAAGTTAGTCAAAGTTTAATATTTACATTGCAAGTTGATTTTCTATGATGAACGTCTATTAGATTTTTTCGTTCATTTGATCATGCACTCGGATTGGCCCTACTCATATCACGTGCGAATAATAATTTATAATGGGCGGAGCATTCCTAATAAGAAGTTAGACTTCGTTTATAATCAGAAACAACTCGCTTTTAGTGGGCATTCCTCTCAAAACGACAACCGCCAATGCAATATGTGCCATTCCTTGTCAACTCTGGATTCATTCCAACTTCCATAACTGCACTTTCAATTTTAACATGTGACACTCACGGCGTAAATAAATAGCAGAGTGGTAACAACAATTTCGTTCGCGGCTTCCGTTTGAAATTTTATCTACATTAATTGACATTCATTCCCGGCGCGGAAATGTTAAAATTATATAATTTTCTTCACATGCATTATTTTCTTGAAAATGTCAATAAACTTTGGAAATTTATTTTGTTTATGACTATAGTAAACATTCAGTATTTTTGAAATTAAAATGTAAATTCCTTATATTGTAATGAACTATTTTCTTCCCCTCCTGGAAAGGAGAACTGACCTACACAGTCTCAATATCCATCAGTTTCACTCCATTCAAAGAAAATACGAGTATATTTTCAAATCTAAATGTCTTTAGATGTAAATATATGGAATGAATGTCTTGTTTTTGCATTTCAAGAGATTTGCACCTGTAGAACCAGTATGTAAAAGTCATGAACACAAAAAAATTAAGACAATAATTCCAATAAGTGGCGTAGGATGAAAAAAAGGCGGGGTGGGGGAGAACAAACCAAAGTTCATTTCATGAAAACACGTTTTATTGATTTTTCTGCTGTACCAGAAATAGTGAGGGTTTGGCACCAATTATTCGGTTAAACAGACTATTTACTCAATTCCTTTGGAGTATATGAACGTCAAAATCCGTGTCTGTCACACTGTTGGCTTCAACAACCTTTAGGTGTTGTCAATAATTTTGTGTGTTATCTAGTCTTACTATAAACTTGCAATACATTAATAAAATACATTGGAAAGCACAGTGTAAAACATAAACCAGTTTTAAAATTTAGGAATGAGTATTAAGTTTCAAATATAGACAAAGACATATATTGCTTTTATTATTATGTTTTAAAACCAATGATTTTTTCAGTTACCTTTAAATCGGAATTTCCGGATTTATTGATCACACGACCTGGCTCAATTTTCTAAATGCTCAACCAGGTGTGTTTGTTTACAATAATTAAAAGCACTTGTAAGCTCCACAAATTTTGTTTACTTACAGTGACGTTTGTTTATCCGCAAATTCTATTTTGATGTCAATAACCTGTTGTAATTTATATAATGTGCAACCGAAGTAAAAACCGAATGTTTTCGTTTTCGCCAAAGTTTTCTCTCTCTGATATCTTTATTGTCAAAAGTTCAAAATAAACACAAAAAACAGACTTTTGTTAAAATTCGATTGCCTTCCTGTAAATATATAATTTGTGTGTGTGCATGTTTGGTTTTTTTTAACCGTCACGCAATAATTTCTGAAACTATATGCAAATTTAAACAGTTCCAGCAGGAGAAGTGAGGTATTTTGCACCCCGTACTACGTTTATTCCCATGGTGGACCTCTGTCTCATCCGATAGAGAGTACACTTACAAGATATCGGGGTACGGCGCCAAAAACTAAGAATAAACTTAAGTCAAATATTTCATTTTAATTCATATCATTGTCAAACTTCAAATAAATTTTCATGCAGAATGGTTTAATTCTATTCATCAATAGAATAAAACTAAATAAAATCCAAATCCAAGTTTTTAATTCATTGATGAACAGAAGAATATAAAATTATGACTTAAGTATATTCTCAGTTTATGACGCCGGGTGTGATTCTGACCCGGGATTTCTCCTTTACGAGTCTAACATCTAACCTAATGAACCATCATGCCAGGTGGAATCGATAAAAAAGAAATGAAGAAGCATAAAAAGAAGAAGAAAAGGAAGAGGAAGAAGAAGGTGATGATGTTGATAATGATGATGATGATGCGGGATTTTTTAATTTGTGGATTTCTATGAATTTTTATTTCCTGAAATTATGTTTGCTTTTAAATGAAATCAGAGATCATTCTTTAGCTGATAAAGTTATTCATGTCCGACATATCGTACCAAACTGGAGATGTTTCTTTTTGAATCCTACATTCACTTCAGGACCATGGTCCGGTGTTATATAGTAGTTTCCCCCCTAGCCATTTTCCCACCGGAAAAATGGCTATATAGTAGTTTTCCCCCCGGAAAAATGGCTATATAGTAGTTTTTCCCCTGGGGAAATTTGGCTATATAGCCATTTTTTCCCCTCTTATAGCCATTTTCCCCGGAGGAAAAACTACTATATAGTGGATTTTCCCCCAATGTGAAATTCTGGATTTTCGTTTACACATACATGTAAGTAAATCCAGCTTGTTACCTTGTTAACAATAAACAGATTTCTATTTAAAATAGAGATATCTCAACTTTTGATACTGAGATATATTCAATTAATTTAGAGATATCTCATTTTCTCAAGTAGAAAGGTCTTTAATTTTAATCTTTTTTTCCAACTACAAATGCATGTATTTAGAATAGAGATTTATCTACTAGAATTTCATTCGAGATATCTTTATTTAATCCGAGAAATCTCTATATATACAAATGGAAAAAAGAAAAACAAATTCGTTTTTATGCCCCCGGAATGAAATTCGGGGGCATTTAGTTTTTGACCTGTCTGTGACTCTAACCCTGTGGCAAAAGCTTTGACTATATCGTTTGTACCAAGGGGTACAAGGCTTTGAAACATATAGTTTTATTGTGATGAGACCTTTTATTTAAGACCATGAGTATTTAACAAGTGACTTTGACCTTGGTGCTCTACGTTTTCAAAAACTTAAACTTTGGCTGTATCTTTTGTACCAACAGGAGAAGGGGTTTTGAACTTCATATATAGAATACTTGTGATAAGATCTTTTATTTGGGACCATGACTTTTGACCTAATGACTTTGACCTTGAAGTGTGAACTACTTTTCAAAAACTTTAACCTTGACTATATCTTCTACACAAAAGGGTGTAGAGCTTTGACACTTAGCATAGTGATATTTTCAGATGAAACCTTTCATACTTTGCGTAAGGGACAATAAAATCACATTCTTGTGTTCATGATTTACAACATCTGCGACTAGGCAAGCCTTGTCGTAGATTGCAAATCGTGGACACCTAGGTGGAATTCCCTCTTGTTATTTTCATGTTCATCATGTACTCTGTACATGATGAGCGAAATTGTGATATGTATAATGCATCAGTCTTAATTTATTTAGGAATTGAATGTTCAAGGAATTCTTGCACGTTCAATTTTTATATTTATAATTGGAACATTTTGATTGATAAATTCCTATTTTACTTATGATGTATTACGAAAAGTTGCCTGGGATCGAATCTTGAGCCACAGCCTGGCGTCATGATTGACATGTGTACGCAAGTAAACGACAATTTTTACAATGAAATAATAGAAGAAAATAGCATACTATGGTAAATATATAAAAAGAAAGACTTGACTTGTAAATAAATAAATAAAACAAAACACACACACACACACACACACACACACACACACACACACCACTTAACAGTACATAGAAACCCATTAATCACAACACCATCGGTTTGATCCACAGGCTATTACTATAGTACATTTGTATTTCAAATGTTATCTGACTGATACAGAACGAACGTGTATAATTTCCAAGCCGTTACGTAAGGGGGGAAAACTACTATGGGGGAAAGACTACTACATATGTACATAGTAGTGTACATAGTAGTTTTTCCGCCATGGGGGAAAACTACTATATAGCCCTTTTCCGGGGGAAAAACTATTATGGGGGAAAAACTACTATATAACACCGGCGCCATAAACTGAGGAAATACTTGAGTCTTAATTTCATATTCTTCTATTTAACAATGAATTAATAACTGGGAACTGGATTATATTGAGTTTTATTCTATAGATAAATAGAATTAAACCAGTTTGCATGACAATTTAATTGAATGTATGGTAATGGAATAAATTAAAAAGAAATAATTGACTTAAGTATTTTCCTCGTTTATGACGCCGAACCCAGGGGTCCAGCGCCAAAAACTGAGAATACTTAAGTCAAAAATTTCATTTTAAATCCAAATCTCAGTTATTAATTAATTGATGAACAGAAGAATATGAATTTTTGACTTAAGTATATTCTCAGTTTATGGCGCTGGACCCAGGTCGTAAAACTTTTACAGAACGTTCTACATGCTCAAACTCTGATCCCTTGACTCACATACGAGATGACCGAAAAAGCTGAGGTTATAAAACATCTTACAGTTTCAACATATACTCAGAGTTGACATATACTCAAATACTTTACAACTGGTTGATACTTTGCACAAACCAATGCTCAAAACATCCATAACCTCTATCAATCTCAAACCCTAGTAGCGATCTCTACTGAGCTCATTCTCCGAGTTTGAGCACGGAGTTTTAGTGGAACACGGCAATAGTTTTTTAACCTTGGGGCCAGGTCTTGGGCGTCCAAACGTACGCTATTTTGAGTGCAGTAGTGATTCAGCTTCACGGACTGTCGTATTTACCTACTCGCATACATATGCATAATGTCTTTCAGCTAAGCATTATAATTCACCTAGTTTCTGTACAGTTCGTTTGATCTCTCCACCATCTCGTTCTTCAGAAAAACCATAATGCAAATAATCTCCTTGCTAATTCTCAGCAATATGTGAAGAACATTATTGAGCTAGACTAAGATCTCTCCTTGTATAAATATACTTAGCTTCATTATTATCTAACAAAGGCAGTTTCAGCGAACACATTTGCTGAATTTGAAACGTGTTTGGCTGGCTTTATTAAAAATAACATCTGTTCACCTCAGACGCTTGAATCATCCCTGATAAAATAACTGAATTATTCTATTATGATTATTGCTGTTCATATTATGTCATTTGATGTAAAGAATGGAGTATATTTAACAAGTGCATTTATGTACACACACATACACAAACACACCAACAGACACACATACAGAGAGAGAGAGAGAGAGAGAGAGAGAGAGAGAGAGAGAGAGCACATTCTTTAATTAGCTAGGTTGGGGCAAATTAATTTATTTCCAGTAAAAAAATATGTATAATTACTGAAAATATCGAACAATAATGATTAGGTGTCAGCTTTATGAATAAGCAAAGGATATTATAAAATATCGAAATCAAGGAAAGACATTTATTTCATCAAAGAATCCCTTTATTCCACAAAACAAAAATAAATAATAAATATATATATAAGTTAACAAATAAATTAAAACAGTACTCTTCCATAGGTTGAACGGGATATGTGCTCGCTCTCTGCCCACACACATTCATTTTCTGATCTGTCAAAGTAAATAAAATTTACATCGATATAATTGCTTTACAAAAAAACTTCCTAGCATAGTTAGGTTGAGCAAATCATTAAAAATTCAGAGTAAATAAAATCTAACACAATATTTAGCGTTGACTTATACAACAAAACATTACGCATCGTATCACATATATGTGATAAAAGCTCACATAACACAGTAATAATCTCTTGTGAATTCTCGAAGGAAATATTCATTTTTAGTCATTATTGTGATAAGCGATGAAATGATAAACGGTTCCGGATTTTTAGCACTCAACAATTACGTTTCCGATTTCAAGAACTACTCGGATAACAATTGGATTGCGACGGATTCAGACAGAGTATGATAGAAGGAATCCACACTCCTGATGATGGGGAAAATAAACAGCAACACCCCATCGACTCTAGCGATATTCTGATCGTTAGATCACACTGAAGTGAAGTATTATTGATTTGAGATTAAATCCACTGTGCATATGCATAGAGCATTGACTTTAATATGACAATGTTGGACAATTCTCGTGATTTTCAGATTGTCAAGAAAAAATATAAAATTTGATGATAATAATGAAATTGTTTCAAAATAATTGGCTGTTCATTTAGGTGAAGTTAAAATTGAGAATATAAACCTAACGAAAACTTTATAAGCAATGCGCAAAGGTTTGTATTTGCTGCAGATAATCTTATTAGTATTATCGATGTAAATAAAAGCACTTACAGTACTGGTAGCCGGGCTTTTGGTAACTGGTCAAGTAATAAAAGATAAGATTAGAGTTAAAATACAATTGATAACAGATTCAGGGAAAAAGAATTTACACATTTCATTATGGAAGAACAAATCTTAAGTAATATTGAAATGAAGTTTATCATTGGATAACTTTGATAGAATATCTCGTGAGGCATGGCATCTACCCTTGATCATTATGAAAACCGTAGATTCATTACTGTTTAAAACGTTACACTGCCCTTGTCATGCTTTATTCTTTTGAACACAAAGGATATATCTTTCACCTCCTATCGCTATAGAGAGCAGAATTATGACCTTTCTTCCTGATTGGTGTATAGTCAAAACGGCCCAAAAATAAAACAGTCTACACGAAAATAGGTATGATTTTATGCTGAAGGCAATTCATTAAAATGTCAAATTATTTGCCCTCTTACTATCTGTATCAATTATAATTTTACAATAAGGTGAAAAAAAATATTTTGAAATCAAAGTCAATGGATACATTGTCAAAATATTACAAAATTCGGCCGGTGTGGTAAAAAAAATTGGGACGTTTTGGTGTGGGTCGTTCTGGTGTGGACCAGGCCGTTTTGACTATAACTCTCTGGATTAATTGTTTTAGTACAATTTCACTTGCATTGACAATCCATGGCCATTAATCCTACTCTGTTTAGCAGGATATTCGGTTTTTCCTTGACGAGCATTAAACCTACTCTGTTTACCAGGATATTCTATTTATCCTTGAAAAGTTCAACAGATATACTATAGAAATTCAGCATACATTTCCTTGATAGCAGTCGACGGTTCGAAGAGTAATGCATGAAAAAAATTCAATTATCACCTTTTTTTTTTTTGGTCAAAATTGCAAAAATTTAGATGTTACGAAACAAATCCGAGAGAAACCCTAAAATGATATTTGGTTTATTTGTCTCCATTCATGAACCGGCGATATTAGTATAAACTACATCTTGATCGTCGATCTGAGAATAATGTCAGATATGCTAATCAGTACAAGGAACAATACATGTACCCGTTTTCTTTCTGCCAAGCAATAAGGCAATGGGCAATACACAGCGCTATACCAATGTTTATGTATGACGCTTTAATTAGAAACGTGCTTCAATCGGCAAGAATAGACATAGGGAACCCCCTCA